>JAEIGF010000297.1:8340000-8940000 GCA_018903485.1 Drosophila littoralis | reverse complement strand
CGGAGCCCAGCGAGCTGCGGTCCGACCGGTCGCTCAGATGTCGCGAGCGACGCTTGTAGAACGCCGCCTGCTTGGCGAAGCGCGGCGACACCGACAGCGCGTTGGGCAGCGTCGGGGCCGAGTAGGACTTCTGCACGGGCAGATTGGCCGCCTCCGGTGGCGTCAGCAGCGACTGTGACTGCGACTGCGAGTGGGCATAGCTCAGAGCCGGCGGCTCAAAGCAGAAGGCCAGCCCGCTGTCAATGGTAATGGGCGCCGAGCTGCTGCAGAAGATCGTCGTCAAATTGACCTTGGGCAGTGCCTTGCGCAGCAGCGGCGACAGCATTGGCGGCGGCGTCTCCCTGTCCAGCAAGCCGCCGGTGCAATTCAGTCGCAGCTGATTGGGCGCCTTAGTCGGTTGCCCCGTCAACGGCAGCTGCTGATAAAGTGGCTGCTGCTGCGACTGCGACTGGAACTCCTGCAGCTTGAGCGGCACATGACTGATGGGCGTCTTGAACTGCACCACAATGCGCTCGTCCATGGCACAGCCAGCCACATCCGTTGGCGTCTGACAGCGTTCCTGGCCAGCGTTCAGTGAGCAGCGATCGATGTTGGGCGTCAGCTTGGTCGAGGCGCTCTACGGGAATGAGAATAGAAATAGGTTAGAAAAGCAGGGATATCAATTAAGCTGTATCTGTTTACCACTTCCACTTCCTGATCCATGCGGTTGTCCGCGCCCTCCTCCGCTCCATCCCCTGCGTGTCCGTTCGTACCGTTCGATGGCAACTCCGCCTCCTTTGGACTCGCCTTGCCTGTGCCGAAATTGTGCTGTGTCTTTTGGCGCTTGCACACCTGACACCCGCTAGTTGGCGCTGGCTTCAGCTGGTTGTTGTTCTGGTTCCGACTCTGGCCCTGCACAAGTCCAGCTTTGAGATCGTTAGACGCTGCTCCTGCGGCTGCTTTTGGTGTGGGCTTTCGGTTCTTTGGCGTGCGCTGTATGGCCTGGAGCAGGAGCTCGGCCTTGTTGCGCGGTGTGCCCACAATGAGATCGGAGCTACTGAGGCTGCAGCTGGACGAGTCCTCCATTTCCGAGGCGCTTGTGTCGTCGCCGTCGTCATTATCATCGTTCCCAGTCCTCGGCTCGGCATCGTCGGCGCTGCAATTGAGGCAGAGCAGGGTCTTCTCGCTGCCGCACTGCTGGCAGCTGCTTAGCGAGGTCTGTGTGCCCGTCGAGATCATGGCGATGCGACGCGGCGCCGTCAGCGTCAGGACCATTGCCTGCGTTTGCGTCTCCTCGTTGCCCTCGTCCATGGCTTCCATGTGCTCCAGCTGGTCCGAGGGCTTGCGCTCGCGCTTCTTGTCGCGCCGCTGCATACGTTTGCGATACTTTTGCAGCTGCCTTTCCCGATGGCCGTCCAGGTCATCGCGAGCTCCGTCCTCCTCGGCCGCCGCTCCTGCCTCAGCTTCCCGCTCCTGCTGGTGCCTAGCCCCAAACTTATCACAGCTGCTTGCCGGCGGCGTTGTGCTGATGGCAATCCGTGCGCCCAGTCCGGTAGGCGTGGCCGCGCACATACCCCCGCCGCCTGTGGGCGTGCTGGCCGCCGGCTCAGCTCGCTGTGCTCGCGGCTTGGAGACGGCAGGCGAAACGTGCGGCAGTCCGCCGTTGAAGCGCGGAAGACTCTTGACGCAGACCGCCACGCTGAAGTTTTCGGCAATGTTCACGTGCGGAAAGTTGTGCACGTTCGCCTTGGCACTGAAGCCGCCATCGTTGTGGTTGCCATTCGCGCAGCTAAGATCATGTGGCCGGATCCGGTAGAAGATGTTGAGACGCGGCCGTCGCGTCCCAGCCGCAGCCGAGCTCGTGGACGCGCTGTGCCCGGCCAGATCTCCGGCCGTGCTGCTGCCGCCGCCGTTGGCAAAGATGACGCGCCCGCTGTCATAGACCGAGGGATCGCACTTGCGCAGCAGATCGCACCAGGCCACGATCTGTGAAAAGTAAAGCTGGCTGCGAATCGCACTGCACAGCGACGGCAGCGTCATCGTCGGCGGCGGCACTCTGCGGGAATGGCAAACAAAAGAGTCGAGCATTAGCAACTGTGGCCGCAGCACAAAAGCAAGTTATGGAAATCAAATGAAACCGAATTTAAAAATGCTTTGGTCTCTAAACACATCAAGAGCGCCGCGAAGCCCACATGTCTGGGACTAGGAGTAGGATTGGAATTGGGACTTAAAGTTAAAGTTTTTATCATCCTTGCGAGACTCGGCATCAAACGGAAGATAATTCAAATCTCTATTGGGAGATTTCTAAACAATAGACATATACCTCATATATGACATACATATAACATATATATGACATACATATGCCATATATGCCGGTTCGATCTGACTGACTGACAGATTGTCTGATTGACGGACTGATAAGTAATTAATGTCAGCTCCCAAGCTGTAGTTTTTACTGTAGCTAAAATATGTCCTTTAATTTGGGTATAAAACATAACATCAAAGAATGAATTCATGTCAAATCTGTAGATTTGGGAAAGTTCATCAAAGTGGCGAAAAATGTACGCAAAATGCTTTCAAAATTTTCATTTGTCATACGTTCGAAACTGATTTTGAACTATTATTGTATTTAAATAGATATTTGAAAGATGATTAGCCACTGCGGGAAATACTTTTCAAAGTGTTAAAGTAGTACGATAAAATTTTAGTTTCGGGTGGAGTAATAATGTCTAGAATTAAGAGACAGATAGATAGAAGCTAGATAGAACTCGGCTTGTGCAAAGTTGGATTAGTAAGAAATAAAAGTGGTTTCCATTGGAAAGTGCTCGACTTGGAGATAGATTTTACTCTGCTCCGATTCTTACAAGACTTCCGTGTTTATACCTTGAAGATTTGTCTTGAATCTAACTTAAAGGTAAATTTATTTTGCGTGAGATCTAATGGGAACCCATTTTGTAGCTTTCATAGTAGCCGACGCGACTCTTGATGCTGGTCAACAAAATATATAAATACTTTTTAGGATCGGAAATGCGTCCATCTGTGTTTAATTGGAGTGCGGATCTGCGCTTAAGCCCCACATGGATGCATGGAACTGATGTGTACGGAAATGTGGCATTGATTCAGATTCAGGCAGATCGGATCGCTGCATCGTAAAGTTGTCGTGGATAGTTGTTAAGGATTCTTTGAAAATTGAGTTATTGCATGAAATACTGTAGTTCGTATGGATTGGATCGTATGTATCTTAACAAATTCAATCTGCGATTTTCAAGATCGATTTTAATATGAACTACAGCCTAATATGAGTAAGGCAATTTGTTGATCGGCGTCACACTTACTTCTCCTTGCCGCTGATGATCCATTGCTCCAGCAGAATCTTGTGGCCGGCGGGGCCCAGATACACCTCGATGCAGACGGGCTCCCGGCGCGCCAGGATCGCCTCCATCTTCATGCAATGGGCACGCCAGCGGGAACACTGTAAGGACGACATAAACGAAATTAGATAGTTGCATATGGAAGATGGGGTATGGATGGATATATAGGATGTGGGTCTACATCCACCTGGATTACTCACGGTTATATTTACGTAAGACATATCACAGAAATGCTCCTCAGTGTCGGCAGACTCGCCCTTGGCGAGGCCCATCTTTCTGAGGAACTGATCACAGTGTGGCCCGTGTTTGGGCCGCGTGTTGCAGCTGGAGCTGGTTCCGTTTCCGCATCCGGCTCCAGCTGCGTTGTTGCTGGCAGTGGCTGTTGATGTGGCTGCTGCACCTCCTAATCCTACTCCTCCTCCAACTGCTACTCCTCCACCTCCTTCCCCTGCTGCTCCGCTGCCGCCAGGCGTTGACCGGCTGCAGTTGTAGTCCAGCAGACTGGCGGCACTCACAGTTGTTGCTGTGGGCGAGCCAAAGCCGAGGGCCAGGCTCAGGGGTCGCGTCTCGGTGGTCACAGCTGGTCCGCCGCGCAGACAGGTGGTCGCTAGCGATTGCAGCGAGTGCAAAATATTATCAGAGCCGGAGCCGGGTGAACTGGCAGCACTCGAGTTATTCGTGGCTAGCTGCTCTCCAGCTGCTCCCCCTACTCCTCCTAAACCGCTTCCGCCCCCGCCACCTCCTCCAGCACGATTCAACATGACGCGACGCACAATCTCAAAATCGCCCCGATCCGCATTCAGCTCATTGATGGCCAGTGCCACAAGCTCCGGCTCGGCACTCATACTCTGAGCCGCCGGCGAAACCTGCCGCAGCTGGCAGAGCTTCTGCGTCCAACGTTGATGCGTGGCACTGCTGCTGCTGCTGCTGCTGCTGGCACTGGCCCCATAGCTATATCCCTGTCCCTGACCATGCCCATAGGCAAGTCCGTATCCGTGAGCATGGGTATAGGCGGAACGGGGCGTGCCACTAGCCATGGCTGCATAGGGATTCGTTGTAATGTTGATGGCTGCCCGCGATGTGGAGGGGCGTGGCGAGAGGCGACCACTGCTAGATGGTGGCGTCACCTGTTGCTGTCGCTGCTGAGGCGGAACCTGCTGCTGCACTTGGTACTCATCGTCGGATATGGGCCTGCCCTCCAGTATAAGCGAGGCCAGGCCCAGCACAATCGAGTTGTAGTTGCTCTGCTGCGCTGCCGCCGTCGTTGCTGCGGCCGTCGCTGCTGCAGCTGCTGCTGCTGCAGTGCCGCCAACAGCAGCTGCTCCATTCTGTGCCAAGCCAGCGGCTGGCGGCGAGTTGGTGACGCTTGTGGGTATCATATGCTCCGCTCCTCAGACTCCGCTCCTCGGCTGTCCTCTCAACTGAATTCTCCCTGCGTATACTTCTGCTACTGATCCTCTTCCCCTTGCTTTGATGTGGTTGTCGTCCTCTCGCACCTGCACCAGAAGTACACTGCAGTTCCAGAAGAAGAAGAAGAAGAAGAAGAAAGGGGTGTGTGATTAGCGATGGAATTGAATCCTATAACATGCAAGTCCTTTGGTTCCCCAAGGTCGTCGGGCAATGTACATATATGTCTCCTATCAAGAGGCGCAAGGTTTGCTCCCATTACGAGTCGATATAGCCCTGCATTTGCTTGCATTTTAAAGTCTGTTTTGTATGTATGTGTATCTATGTACACATATATCTATGTACACGAAAAAATATTACACGAAATGACATTGGATAAATGCAGCTTGAATGTCACCAACTATTGATGGAAACTGGGTCACCTGAGGCACCCTGTATGTCAAATTGAATTATGCTGTGAAGGTCCTCAGCATATACATACATATATGTACATTCATATGTGCACACATTTTACATAGGCTAATGGAATTTACTTTGGCCCAGATCCTGCGTTCCACAGACGGTTCTCTTTTGGCGGCGACACACTAACACGGCCTCAATGTGGCCCCCAAAAAAGCAGGCAACCAGGTCGTTACTTAATCAGGCAGCTGTTGCCATGTCACAGCACAGCACAGAACAGAGCGCTAAAGAGTGTGAGGAAGAGAGGCAGCGGAAGGGGGCCAATGCATTTGTGAATGCAGCTTTGCAACACATGTTGCTAACGGTATGACGTCATTTGGCACTAGAAGTCAGGCTTAGCGCGCAACATGCAGTCTTTCTTCATAAAAACAATTTGCAACGTTTCGAAGGTCAAGCATCAGAGGAGGGGGCCACTAAAAAACTGCTCAAGTCGCGCTTGGCAACAATTCTCGAGCACACAGTGAAAACAGCTGTTCGTATTTGTGTTTAACTTTTTTTTTAGGCATGTGTTGCCCAACGTTGGCAACATGTTGCCAAAACCAACACAAATGTCAGAGAGCACAAACGCTCCCTCTCTTTCGCACTCGCATTCTCTGTCTGTCTCAGTCAACTGGTAAACATGTTTGTCTTTACTCTTGCTTTTGTTTTTTGCGTTTCTTCTTGACCTGCATACACAATATATAACTAGCGCGCGAGACGAGGCCTATGTGTCTGTGTATTGGTGTATAAACATACATACCAAAAGAGAGAGGAAGAGAGGTGAGTATATGCCGAGTGTGTGGTGTGAGTGTATGTGTGCGAGCGCTGTTAGAAAACATATGATTTTTGTGTTGGCTGCTCACAATCAGTTGGCAATGTTTGCTCACATGTATTTGAGCGTGAGCGTGTGAGCGTAAGTAGTTTTGTTTATGGTCGCTCGCGCACATTTACATATGTACACATACACTTGGCCCACAATAGACACGCATTCACATACACACAGCAAAGCAACAACTACCCGTACGAAAATGAGGGCAAGCGAATGGAACGTAACAGTCCAAACAGCAATAACCGCAAAAGTAGCAGCCGTGGAGTTTAATAATATTTGATTACATTATCGCTGTGTCGCTTTTTTTTTTTTTTTTTTTTTTGTATAAATTATGTTTTCTTTTATTTACGTTTTATGTACAATAAATGTGTATGTACCCATGCGATTGGGGACCAGAAAAAGGCAGATATAAATCATTTAAACATATGACGCAGTTGAAATGCTCTACAAATTGTAGCGGAACGTAACAAAACTGAACGTGGCAGTTTGTAAAGGGCAGCATGGGTGAGTGGGAGAGAACGAGAGAGAGAGAGAGAGAGAGTGTGGGCTGCTAGTTGAGTACGAGTGTTAACTGAACGGCATTTTGGCAGACCGCAACATACTTGATCAATTGCACTTTTTGTTTTCATTGTGAACTAATTAAATTTCGCTTTGCTCGCCGTCCTTGGCATGCTTTTGATTTTGCAATAATCGTGTGTGTGTGTGTGTGTCAATGTACATATGCATGTGTGTGTGTTTCTCTATGTGTGTTCTTTAGTTTTGCTGAGTGCGTTCTGCTTATTCATTGCACATTTTTTGAGGCGTGTTGCAAAATTTGCATTTATGTATCAGCTTGAGATGTGTGTGTGTGTGTGTGTGTGTGTGTGTGTGTGTGTGTGTGTGTGTGTGTGTGTGTGTGTGTGTGTGTGTGTGTGTGTGTGTGTGTGTGTGTGTGTGTGTGTGTGTGTGTGTGTGTGCCGTTATGCAAATTGCGGAAAGGAAGAAAACAAAACAAAACAAAGAGTTGTGGCAACAGTGAAAGGTAAACTATGTACACATGCACACAAATACATTAATGCTAGCTAATGTCGCCGCTAGATGGCGCTGCAGCCAACAAAAACCAGTTCACAATAGTATATTTGAAAAGCAAAAAAAAAAGTGTTGCAACTTTGAAAAACAAGTTCCGACGCTGTCGTCGCCTTTCGCTTTGTTGCTGCGCCCCGCGCTGCTTCCTTTGCATTTGGCTGCCACCATTTGATTATGAAATGCGCCAAAAGGCAACGGATGGACCGGACCGGACCGCTGCTGACGTCGGCGAGTGCAGCGAAAAGCGCCAACGATATGGAAAAGTTTTCAAGCATGTCATCCATTTAGCCTGTTTAGTCACCCCGCCAAATGCGTCATGACATCTCTTTACATACACACATACATGTGTATGTGTATGTGTATGCATGCACATACAATTATTAAGTTAACAGGTATGTTTATATGTACATATATTCAAGAACTCTTGCATTTAATTGTCACTTCATTTTGCAAAAATGTGTCATATAAGGCGGAAGTGGCTCACAAACGACGACGACGCATCGCAACGTAATTAAGACAAGTCGGACGGCCATACATATATCGCGTGATATATCACACAATGTATGTGCATATATATAGGTACATACGTGCATGCATATGTATCTATCTGTATAGATATCTATAGCTATCCATCTCTATTATTTTCACTCATATTGAATGCCATTTTACACGTGTTGGCCAATAATTATACAGGCATGTACATGTATGTACACTCATACATACACACACACTCACACACACACAAGGCATATTTATGTACCGCGCGCAGATGACTTTGATTAGACAATAGATCTTTTCAAATCGCTGTTGACCTCGTTGTCGACCTTACAAAGTACCCATCTACCTATCTATGTATCTATGTATGTACATACATATACATATGTATCTATGGGGGCGGGGGTACACGTGGCGCCACAACCCTCTTTGCCGCCTTTTGGCGTTTCACAGCTGAGCGAGCGTTGCGTTTCAGTGGGCTAGTCAAAGGGGCGCACCTTCCAGTATGAGTTCGCTTTGAAGTGCAATACATAAACAACATCTATGTACACATACATACATACATACATACATATGAACATATCATAGGCAAGACGGCGACTCAAGGTTTTTAAATCAAAAAATAAAACAAAGAAAAGCAAAGAAAACTTAAAAATGTAGTAAATGGCTTTGATCGACTAACAGTTGCCCCGCAAAAATCATTAATTAAAAAGCTGTTTTTTTTGGTTTTTCAATATATTTTTCGCAGAACCACATCTGTCATCTGTTCTCTTTTAATTGTTATTTGTCCCGTTCCTACAGCTAATTGTCACTGATAATTGCAATTACAATTGAACATTCATTTTTATCTAATTCCAAGTATACAAGTTTCTGCATTTGATACAATATAAGCATCACTTACCTTTTGTAACTTTGTTAAAATTCCATTATTTTTGCTTTGTGGGCTGCAATTAGAATGGGAGAATAAATGTGTGTGTTTTAATTGCGGGTATAGAAAAAACTACATCCATATACATATATTGTACTGAATAAACATATACACTTGCACATAATGTGGCATTGTTCAGATAGCGCGCTATTATCTGTGCCCATTGAATGGGGAATAAATTAATTTTGGTAGCTAGGCACAAATGTTAGATTGCCACACTGAGACACCCTGTTTCTTACACAATGCTCAGCAAAGAGTTACACGGTTTCGCGCTCTCTCTCTCTTACACAATTACTCTCCCTTGCACACACACACACACACACAGAGCGACGCTCACATGTGCGCAGTAAATGGAAAAAGCAAAAACAAAACCACACGGTAAATTGTAAACAAATACAAGGCAGCAGCAGCGGCAGCGGCAGCAGCAGCAGCAGCAGCGGCTGCGTTTACTTTTGCTCTTGCTTCAGCTCTTCCTCTTCGTCTGTAACGTGAGCACGTGAACACATCTCGCTTTAACGAATGGGAGGGGGACGTCTTCAGAAGAGAGAGGTGAACAGTGACAGGACAACAAGACGCAATGAATTACAAGTGTAAGAGTGTGTGTGTGTGAGTGCTTGTGTGCATGTGTGTTGACGGCAGCAGTGCGTTTTATTTTTAGCCAAAAATACAAAATGCTGCCGCTTTGCAAATTGAGAGCAAACGCACATTCACGTTCAGAACTGTGAGTTGACGCAACGTGTCGAGGAGCAGGAGGAGCAGAAGGAGAAGGAGGAGCAAAAGCAAATGACCGCTCGACCGAGCCAAGTGAACGGGAAGCAGAGCAGAGCAGAGCAGAGCCAATGCCTCCTGCGCATTGCCCGATTTTATTTTTACTTGCTTTTCTTTCGCTTTCTTACTATATTTGATTATGGAATACCAACAACTTTTCCCATTCGTTTTTGCCATTCTGCGTCACACATACACGCGCACACACACACATTCTCAGCTCTCTGCTCATTTACATTACAAACTGCGCACGTATAAAATTACACGCGATGCGACGCATTTTTGTTTTTTGTTTTTTTGTTTATCGCTCTTTCTTTGGCTTTTACAGTTTAACATTGCCCCAATCAAGCGACCACATGAATAAGGTACAAAATTGGCCCCAAACAGCAACAAAATGAAAGCAAACAAATTAAGCATAACTATATGTACATAATACATACTCTATGCATGCAGGTATTGGTGTGTGTGTGTGTGTGTATATAAGATAACAACAGCTGTTTGCTATCTGTTTTGTTTTGTGTTTTCATTTCGAGGCTGGCTCTCATTTGATTGTCCATTTTCGGGCATTGTCTTATCTATAAAGCAGAAGCGTATATGCACACGTATGCACATACACGTATTAGGAGAAAGCTGTAATGAATCTAATTGGCATATAAAATTAAAGTGCAACTGTAAATTGTTGTTCGACTTCATGGGGTAACGGTTCCAATCATTGGTTACAGGCTTGAACCGGTTCGCGTCTAACCTTCAGTTTTCAGCCACTGCTCGAGACGGAGAACCCGCGTATCTTTGTGTGCGTGAAGCTGGTGTTGCGCAACTGAGAGCTCTATATCTAAAGTTCTTATCAACTAACGAGTTACACAAGGCCAGTGACAGACGCTTAACATGAGTTAACGAACAGCAGCTGCTAGCTAAAGCTCTAACTTACAACAACTGCACGACGTGGTTACGCTTGTTAACACCTGTGCCGTTACAGCTGATTGTGGCGCAAGTTGGCAGCGCCGCGCCTCAAAGTTGACAGCTTGATAAACGATCCACGTTTCACTCGTGTTTGTGTGCGTGTGTGTGTGAGCGAGCAAGAAAATATGGACAAACGGCGACTTAACGCCACAATTAGAAAATGTGTGTCAATTATAATACAAAAACTCAAAAGCGAGTATTTTTCCTGACTTCACACACACACACACTCAGTCTCTCAGAGAGCGACACACACACACACACACATTCACAAAAAATTTGAGGGAGTGGAGCGAGCGAACGACTGAGCAAGCTAAAAGCAATCGGGAGCGATATTTGAATTACTTTTCTGTTATTTATTTGTTATACAAGCGCAACGCCAACGCTGAAGGGGGCGTCGCATAGTCTCCCACAGTGTATATCTGTAGGTGTGTGTGTGTGTGCGCTTGTGCGATCTGCAATTATTCAACTTTGACGCTGACTGAAAAGCTTAACCGCGTGTGTCATTATATATTATATATATACATACACACACACACACACCCACTCACACAACATACATACATACATGTCTGCACATATGTGGGTGGACAAGTATAAAAGCTTTAGCTATTACGCTGTTATTGCCGTTCTTTGCCAGGGTATTACGTCACCAACACATGCGCAACGCACAGCTGAGTGGCTACAGCGACGTCACATAGAACGCATACACGCGCATGTAAATATAACAATGCATACATACATATATTCAAGCATACACACATACACACATAAAGAGTAATACAAATACAAACCTTTATCTGAAATATCTAACTTTTAAACACTCTTTTGCTGGCAATGGTAGCTTTCAAAACTTTAGAATTTGCTCAATTTTGAATTGTGCTTTGCATTCTGCTTTGCAACTGTTCTTTCGGCTGGCATAATTTTAACTCTTTACTGCGGTTGTGGTTTTTTGTCGCCTTTGCTGTTGCTGTTGTTGTTGTTGCTGTCGCTGATGATGTATTTGCTTTGTTTTAGTTCTTAGCGGCTGACAACGGCAGCAGCATCCCAAATTTGAACGTAGCATTTGAATTTTCAACGGTTTTGCGTTGCGTTTTCAACGTGAATTGAATCGAATTGAGTTGAGTTGAGTTAATGGAGGACGTTCGCTTCACGCATACACGCTCACAGTAACGCACACACGCACACACTAACACAAACGGCTTCGGTATCAGTCTCTCTCTGTCTCTATTTATTTTAGTGTGTCTACTCCACACGAGAACGCGAAACAAAACATAAAAGAAAACAAACGTCAGCAGGCAACGGCGAGAGTGGTAAACTTTGCACTGGGCACTTGGGCGACTGACGAAGCGCAAAAAAAAATGATTCAAAAACTTGTTCACTACTGCTAAGATTTTGATATTTGGCTGTTGAGTTGTTCTTGGTTTTTTCGTTGTATAATTTTTGTTTGAATTTTTTGTTTTTTTTTTTTAGGTCTCTTGCACTTTTGCTGTGCTGCGCCACCAGCTACCCAAGTTTTGCCTTGCTTCGCTTCGTCAGAGCTTTTGCGTTGGTGTCTCTCGCTATTGGACCTGGGACGTTTTGATGTTGTCGCTTGCGCTGTCGCTGCTTGAATGAACGTGAGCGCTGCCAGCAACTTTCTAAAACAGCTGAGCGAGCCTCAGCCAGCCAGCCAGCCAGCCACACGACGGCAGCAGCGAAACACACGCCAGATAAATACAGACATACATATGTATGTACAATTCGCTGTGTGTGTGTGTGCCATGCTTATATACAAAACGAACGTGACTTATATACTTGTATGTGTGTTAGTGTGAGTGTGTTATGTATGGAAACTACGTCGTTCATTTATTTATGTACTCATTTATGTAGCTAGTTTTTTGGCATAGCAATATGTCGCAGACGAGACACGTTGATAGCAACACATGTATGTTGCTAAGGCTGCTGAGTCAACAATGTTGCTGCGCATGTATACAAAAAACATATGGAATTTCCACTCGTGTGAGAGTAAGAGAGCCCACAAACAAGAAGCAGAAATCCAAAACATATGCGCGACAAGTAAATAAGAAATGAGTGTCTATGTGAATGCACATGTATGTATGTACATATAAAGGCAAATTGTTGGTGGTGTTCGTAATAGCGTTTCAATAACAAAACCAAACCATGCAGACAACGCGACACACACATGCACAACAAGCTGGCACATACAACGACGAACCCGTTTCCATATGTTTGATGGCTGTTGCTGCCGCCGCTGCTGCTGCTGCTGCGCTGCTTCTGTCGGGTCGTTAAGTGCTGATGTTGCTTTTGCTTTATGTACTCTTGTTTGCATGAATGTGTGCATGTATGTTTGTGTGCCTGTATGTCTGTCTGTATGTATACGGCAGATTCTATTTTCTCAGTATGGTAGCTTGTGCATCGGTGTGAGTGAGTACTTGTTGGCTCACTTGCTTTGCAAAGTAAATAAACATCGCAAAAACGCATGCGTCGCCGTCAGCGACCCAGACAACAACGGCAGCAGCAAGGTTCGATTAATGTTTGTTTGCTTTATGATTTCTTTCCTTTATTGCTGCGGACTGCATCAATCTCCTTATCAGTAACACCCGCGCACACCAACACACACACACACACACACACACATGCATTACATACATACACGTACATAAGAAGTGTGTACATAATTTATTGTTTTTCTCATCAGCCCGCGCTGATATGATTTGACTTGATGTTAATGCGATTTCTGTTCTGCACACTGCTTTACAGAGCCATGCACACAAGTACAATCACTTGTCAGAGAGAGAGAGAGAGAGAGAGAAGAGAGAGTGAGAGGGAGAACAAACTTTAATGACCCAAGAAGCCAAAGTCGGAGGACACACGCCAGGGACGCGACAACAAAGACTCTGCAAACAAAGAAAACGTTCGGCGTCTTCTCCTGTCTGGTTCTGGTCTGGCCCGCTTTCCTCCGCTCCTCGCAAGACCGTACATACGAACACACACACACACACACACACATACACACATATATAAATATATATATATATATATGTATATACATATACACGTATTTATTATGTCTGTCTCCTCCAGTGCCAAAACAGGAAAGCAAAGAAATTGTTGAACCCTTGAATTCGGGATTTGTCTGCCGCACGCACACACACACACACACACACACACACTCACGAGCATGACCGTACACCTACAGAGAAAGAAGTCATAAGTTTTAATACGGAGTGTGTGCATATTGGATTTTTACCCTGTTCTCAAGTATATTAAATTAACACTAAACGAGTTCCAAATGCCTCGACCTTATTTTTCAAAACTTTATAAAGATATTGTAATTGTATCATTATTAAGAGAAAACTTATTAATTATTGAATTGAATTAATGAATTATTGATTTCATAATCGTAAAACTAACCCATTTTATTGTAGCAAAAATCTCAAATGGGCACCTAAGGGTTAAGGGTTTGGTTTCCATTGATAATATTTGAAATAAATAATTAAAATTAATAAGTTAACTTTTGCTAGATAATGATTTGAATATATATTTACAACATTTCCTGTAGTATTTGTATTTCTCTTTTTTTTTTGAGATGTTATTATATTTTCAAAAAGATGAAAAACTGTTTTCCCTAGGCTGACCTTGCTCAAAGGTCGAGTCTTCTCCGAGTTCGCAGCCATGGCAAACATATTCTTTCCCTAGACTCGACGGTGAGGTCCGTCTTATCGAGCTCTATGGACAGATAACAGGCAAGTTTTCGACAAATATTGACTGGCTCGGTTTTTTCTCATGCTACGTACTTAGTAGTACAAATAAAACGTGTTTCTACCAAAAAAAAAAGATGAAAAAGAAAAAACAGGCAACTGCCCGTTCGACGAAATCTTTTTCCAAAATTTTCCATGCTTCTTGCCGCTTGCCGCAATCACAAGAACAACAAAGCCCAACGCTTAAGGTAGCCGCTGGGCGAAAAGGTGCGTCGCATATCTCTCAGATGACGAAAAGCGGACAGACCTGACGAAAGCAGTCGAGGAACGGCAAAAGAAAGATGAAGATGAGGTCACGCGAACCTCGCGAACCGTTCATTCGACTTACATCCAATTAAAACTCTTCGCGGGGCAACTCTCATGTTAAATAAATGTACTTATTGTCAAAGTAACATGAGCATGACTCTGTGAATACCTGCATTAGAACATATTTCATTTTAGTTTATAGAACACCTAATTATATTATGTAACTGTTTTCAGAGCCCATTTCATTGATACATACATATTTTAAATATCTAAACATATATCTAAAAATTTAAGCAAATTCTTCAGTTATGTATACATTTTATATTTTTGGGCTGGTTATTTATGAGCTATTGTATACTTTGTAGTTTATTTAATGTTATAATGAATATATTTACTATTACGTATCTATTTCCATATATAAGCTTTCTGTCAACTATTGGAGATTGTAAGTTTTAGCATTTTATAAACAAATATCCTTCACACAGACTGTGGGATTCTTTATTATATAAAAATCTGTCATATAATCATCCACATCTACATATAACCAGTGTGATATACCCATTGGTCAACGGTATTACAGTGGGAGACATCAGAAGTGTCCCCACACATCATTGTAGACTTGACCAAACGTTTTTTTTTTGTTGCCTTAAGCAAGTTAATTGCTTATTTTCCACTAACATTATTGGGCACACATTGTTTTGGTGTCGTTTCAGTGTGTGTGTGTGTGTGTGTGTGCGCATGTGGGGGGCCATGTCAAAATTGTTGCTGGCTTGCGCTCTCGTTTCTGTTTTTCGCTCTTGCTCTATCTCTATCTCTATCTCTATCTCTATCTCTATCTCTCTCTTTCTCTATCTCTCTCTTTCTCGCTCTCTCTCTGTCAGCACTAAAGCTTCACAGCTGCTGCTGTTGATGAGTGCTGAGGCGTAAGAGGCAGATAAGTGTTGATAAAAGGGCAGCGCTTCTTTCAGTGTGTGTGTGTGTGTGTGAGTGCTCATTGCCTTGCATGTGTGCATACGTTTGTATGTGCGCAGTTGTTTTTAATTGCTGCGATCAGCTGTTTTGACAATCAAACGGTTAAAAGCCTTACGAACAATAATAAAACTAACAGCAGACGACATATTTAAATGTTGACGAACATATTAGCTTAACAGTTTAAGTATGTCACTATCGGGAGAGTCAAGCTACTTTGTACGGGCGTGTGTGTTTGTGTGTGTGTGTGTGGGTGCCTTATTTACCATAACTTATAAATTATAGAGCGCTTACTTTTGTTATGGTCCGCACGTTGCTATAAATGTGAAATTGTATAGAACGCAATTGTTGAAATTGTTGTCGATTGCATGTGTATGAGTGTGTAAGTGTGTGCTGTCTGTAAATAGGTGTGCATGTGTGTGTGTGTCGGTGTGTGTCGGTGTGTGTGACTGTGTGTCTGTGTGTGCTGCGACCATTGGACTGACGCTTGAGATTGATTGTGAGCAAATATAGACGCTCGGCAGACGATTGTTATACAAGGGACGTATGTATGTATGTATGTATGTAGCTGTGTAAATATGTTTGCATGTATGTAACCGTTTGGTATACAGACAGTTACATACTTACACGCGGATATGTGCGATGTATACTTATGGGGGTCGCTCCCCACCTAGCAAATGCGTAGAAATTTCCCCAATTTTCCTCTACACAAATTTCGCACTTTTCAAGTGACGACAATGACTTTGCACCAAAGTTTTGATATGATATTGTATTGCGATGTTGATAACATTATTCTCGAATTATTCTATGCACATAAATTTGGCACCAACAGCTGCCAAAGCGCTCGGGCAGCGTGGCCAACATGAGGGGGACGAGACGCAGAGACGCCTCCATTTAAATGGTTTTTATATTATCTACTGCGCAAAATCTCTTAATAAATTGTTCAGCGTCGTTTTTGTTACAACAAGAATATCAGTTTTGTTCTTTAAACCAACGACAAATTGATATTTCAGTTCTAACTTCAACTTAACATAAGCTAGATTTCATGAGCGCATCAAATGTTAAAATTGTCATTCCATTCCATTAGTTATTTTATTTTTTTTCACTTTACTTTTCTCTAGAAAAGGCCCCGATTTGTTTCTGGCTTACTCTAAATAGTTTATAAAAAAAAAAGGTACAGAAAAGTTGTCGCTATAAAACTAGCGTACGCGTGCAATTAAAACTAAGATTAAAAGTTAGTAAAAGTCAGCTCCCGCTATGAGTAGAGCTCTCACTAACACTAACAAACATTTAAAAACCATTTCAGATTCTAATAAGAAATTTCGTTTGCAATGGAGAGATGATCACAGCACGTAATACGAGGGCCTGATTGGACTATATAAACATCCACATGCATATATACGTGCATATATACTTCTGATTTGCACCCATATATGTATGCCACTTTGTACATATGTATGTATGTATGCATGTGTGTATGTATATTCCAAATGCGGGCAGTGAGTCACTCGAATATAAGCACATAATAAGAATTAAAAAAAAAAAAACCAGCCAACTAGAAGAGTATGAGCAAAAAAAAAACATTGCCTCCGAAAATATCACGTAAAATTGAATTTTGATCGCCATGAGTCGAGTTCAAGAAGCAGAAATCATCTCTTCTCGTGCGATGACTCCATGCCGTTTAAATTTGTAGACACAACAAAAATAAATCTACATGCCTACATACTTACTTACATCCATACATGCAGACATACATACATGTATGTTCATATCTAAACAAATTGTTTTGTGCTAACGTGTTTGGAGAAATTGTGTGCAAGCTAGTATGTGTGTGTGTATGTGTGTGTGTGTGTGTGTAAAAATGAAACGCAAATTCCGTCAAAACAATGCACACGAATATCAATCAAAGCGAAACCGTCCAAGTCTGTCAGGCCACCCCCCCCTTCCCTTTGCCAGCTCCAAATGAGTTAGATGAGAACGTAGAGGGGGCAGGGGTATAATAGCAACAACAAGAACGATTGTTGTAACTGTTATTGAAGGGTGCCACGAGACATCTCCATACCAATCCACCTCCCCCCACTGTCCACCACTCCCCTCGCGCACAACTCTCTCCCCCTGGCAGCAACATAACATAAACTGGCGTCCATCAGCTGTCTACATTTTGGTGGGTTCAATGGCTCTCTGGCAACGCTCAAATGTTACGCTCTTTATTTTCTTATTTTCTTTTTTTTTTTTTTTTTGCGCACACGTTGTCCAAAGTCATTCAACCCAAAAACCAAATAACGTAAAATAAAACGCAAAAGGAGGCGAGCGACGGCTGCGACAGCAACGGAACGGGAAGCAGAAGCGGCGGCGGGGTCACTGTGCGCGCTCTCACTCGCACTCTCCCTCTTTCTCCCCGTTAGCTTAGCGTCCGTTAAACAACAACGACAACAACAACAACCAATAGCAATGGGGTAAAATTTGAAAATATTGCGTAGCGTGGGTCTCCAAAACGAAGGCGATGCTTCTGAAAGCTGCTGCCGTTGGTCAGTGTGACCACCCCCCAAAAAGCAGAAGCAAAAGCAAAAGCAACTCAAATAGCTCAAGCAACTTGGTGCACACGACCTCAGGATGTGCTTCATTGAAACTTATTTAGAGCATTGAGCAAATGACAGATCAACTCGAAAAGAGACGGCAACACTTTCCACTTCGCATGTGTACATATGTTTTTACATGTGTATGTGATGTAAGTAGATGTGGGTGGAACTACGCTTAACAGTCTGTTAATTTCAGAGACCATACACACATACATATGTACATCGTAGTTTATATTCCCTTTTCAACATTTCAATTGTATCAACTAACAGGAGTCTGAACTGTGAACAGACCTTCTCCACCCCCATTCCGACTGCCAGATAATCACCAAAAAAGCCGCACGGGCACTGGACTGTCTGACAGCATTTGATAAGCTAGTCCGCTGTACGGTTTGTTTTCCGTTATCTGGCCCGCAGGCCCATATAAAACGTATCAGCTTTGACAATTTGTGACTCAGGGCTTAGGACAAATACAAATACAAAAAGAAAAAAAAATAAAACACAAATGCTGGTTACCTTAAACTTCACAATCTTCAACGACTAGGCAATACCCTGTATGTTCAAGAAACACCGAATGAATATTTACAAGAACTTAAAGAATTCGAATTAACATAACTTTCAAATTCTGATTAAAACCTTATCTTTTCCAAGTACATTTGACTTTAAATTAAAATAGCTTTTATTTAATTGCACCCCGTTTTTTTTTTTTTAGAGATATGTTAAGTAGATTAAACCCACATCATAGACATTATGTACATACAAAATACGACCCTCTGAATATTCACTTTAACATAGGCATAGCAGTTTTTTCTACTTTTACAGAGATTCCCTGTTTACAGAGAGATTACAGAGATTATGCTAGCTCATATTACCCAACTAACATTTTTGTATAGAGCGCATGTTGCTTAAATGTTGCTCGATAGATTTTACGGTTTCACTATATTTGATAAATTCACTTCATCAGCGATCAGCGATGTTTGCATATGTGTGTATATGTGTGCATAACCAAGGTTGAGTTGGAAAAGATAAATAGTAAGCGATAAGCAAGTAACAAATATCGCAGTAGGGCATTTTATAAGATTAAGTTAATTAGATAAAGAGATTAAATTACAAACATTCCGGATGCAGCAATAGATAACAATCAGAATAAAATATATCTGACTTTATTTACTCCAAATTCCATCTATTAAAATGCGTTCTGTTCTAAGGCCTGCGAACAAAATACACGTGTCTTCTTAAAGTACTGAAAAGCGACAATCGAGATTAATTGAGACTGGTCAAAGCTCAATTAGAGAACTGTTAATTGTCAATTCACGGGCTTACCAATTAGATACGCATTTCGCAATAATAATTTAAAACTTCTAAGCCCCGTTGAGCTGTAAACTCAACATTTACATGTTCTCTCCCTCTCTTTAATGATCTTTTAGGTGTTGTACTGTTTGTACACATGCATGTATGTATGTATGTACGTTTGTCAATCAGCTGCAGTATTAAATCAATATGTGTATGTGTATGTACATACATACAAACACTCACGTAGTTCTTCTGTAAAGCATTTTTCTTTGTTGTCTGCCCGCTGCTGGCATCGTCGAAAAGGAAACAAAATAAAGCTCCAAAACGCAAACGAATAAAGTCAAGGATACACAGCGAGAGCGCGTTAACAGTTTCTTTGTCTGCAGAGAACAAGGCGACACAACCAGAAGAGAAAAACCCCAGCAAAGCAAGCGACGTCAACGTCGACGACGACGACGACGAAGAGACTCACACAGCTGATTAAGACGGCGACAACAAAAGCAAACGTGTGCGCTTGCAGCGGGGGCGGGGGCGAATTTGGATTTGGATGGAAAGCGGCGGGGCTGCTGTTGCCGTTTGTCTGTCAAAAAAAAAAAAAAAAACAACAACAACAAAATGAGACGCAGTGAGACGTGAATTGAAATCATTTACTCTTGTCCATTTGAAGAGTAGCCCGTATATACTAGGTATATCTATAATCATGCTTACGTATGTATGTATGCATGTAAATATGCACATGTAGGAGTAGGTACATACATCCGTACATATGTATGTAAGTGAAACGTTGCTATGCGATGTACATAAGTACGCACGTTCAGAGCAGAAACAAGTTTTAAGCTCAACAACGCAATCTTCAATGTTCTCTTGTGAAATTCGAGTTCTAACTGCCATAAATTTCGCTCATATCTAAATGCAAATGTATGTGTGTATGTCTGTATATATGTACATACATACATGCATGTGCACATATTCAAAGTAATTAATTGGTATTTGTTGCATTTATAATACATATAGGTATACACTTTCATACGTACATATGGAGATGAACACACATACATACATATGTACATATGTGTATGCGAATCCGTACGTAATTCGCACAAGGCGCAAACCCAAGTGAAATGTGCAATCAAAATGGCCGACTTACCGTTTAACAAACGAATAAATAGAAGGGCAAAGAACTTGCAAGGTTGCCACAGCTATTCAATTATTATTGTTGCTGTTTGCCAATCAATTTGTTGCTTTAATTAGACATTATTGCAGTTCAGTTGGGGTTTCACATAATAAATATTGATTTGCGCTGATTTGCTTCAGATCCGTTGCTGCTCCTTCTTCCGATTGCGACTGTTGTTATTTGCCTTCACTCCCTACACACACACTCACTCACATAAGCACACATACATCGACGCCGACGCCGCTGCTGTCGCTCAGCTGTGCTTTGTTGCTGCTAATGCTGCCCCCGCGCCAGCTCACAGCCGACAACGGTAAATTTTCGCACATCGATTATTGGGCTCCGGCTTTAACATTATCATTGCATGCAACTTGGATCGAATTAAAATTTATTACACGCACACACAAACAGGTGCACAAGTCAACAAAGAGCGCTCTTTACATAATATGAAATGGACAGAGGCCAGGCCCAAGCAGCAGGCGTCGTTTTTTTTTCTTACTGCATTGCACATTCTGTTTCTCGCATTTTGCTTTCTGCTTTCCTTGAACTTATTATAGCGTATACATAATGCATACATACATGCATGTGTATGTAAGTATGTAACTGTAAACGCAAGCAGCACTGCAAGTTTATTGGCAAACAAAACGGAAACCGAAAAATAATTAAAAGAAAAACGGCAACTGTTTTCTTTATTATGCACTTGTCTCCCGCACTTTTGTTGCACCTTTTTTTATCGCCCCTACCCTCTTCTACTTCACTTTGTTGTCTTTGTTTGCGAAAATTGATCGT
This sequence comes from Drosophila littoralis, assembly GCA_018903485.1. NCBI lineage: Eukaryota > Metazoa > Arthropoda > Insecta > Diptera > Drosophilidae > Drosophila > Drosophila littoralis. The sequence goes on along the minus strand of JAEIGF010000297.1, from coordinate 8,918,955 downwards.
TGCTGCTAAAGCGAATGCCACAACAAATTGAACCACAACCGCTGCTGCAAGCCACGAAAACCAATTTCGCTGCAACAACAACACTTTCACCGCCGTTTGAAGCGACTTTGGCTGGTGCTCTGTGCATAATTACACGCGCACGCACACGCACACACTCAAATATAACTGAAAATACAGATTGTTTATAATTTCCACATAATTGTTTATTATTTCGATATGCCTTCGTCTACCGCATACTAATACAAGCACAAACCGATTAAAATCGAAATGTATTTACAACCATAGAGCGATGACGGCGAAAAATGTGGTGGCTGAACGATATACAGTTACCAACGAAAACAGTGTTGTCCCATTGTATAATAATACTCTGTAACTGATTGAGAATCACTGAAATGGGCGCCTGTTCGAAAATTGTGTAAAGATATGTTTGGTTTGAAATCCCAAATAGCGATGGGCATGACCAAAATATCTTCTGCTTTGAAATGTAGTGTCAATCTATCTGTCAGATGCACCTTAAAAAGCTTAGCACATTTTATTTAGTAAATTAATCTGTTGTATTTGTATATGATCCTTAAGTTCAATAAATGAAAGTTGATTCTTTTATAAATCTACTTATGCACTTTTTGGTTTAAAATTGAAACACATAGATTACTAAGTCATTAGCTATAGATTGTTTAACTAAAACCCATCAGATAGAGCAATAATTAATATTTCAAATGCTACAATTAGTTTGAAATACAAGAACAAAATACACATACATACATATACATATTAATATTGCATTCCCACTGGGGCAACATTCCTAGAATGTTACTCTAAAGCGTTCTGATAAGATTATCGTGTGGTGAGTATTAATGAAATTATTGACGAATTAACCTCCGGGCGGGAGGCTATGAGGGAAATAATACCTCATCAGATTGTTTTATGTGTCATTTGATAGCCCAATTAATTTCAAATAGTATCTGCGCACAATGAACAGTTTTCTAATAAGAAACCGGTTGTTAAACATAAAATCCAATTGGTAATCTCCCGATAGGATAATGCGTTTGCAATTGTGCGCGGAACTCACATGAAAATTCGCGTTTTTGTACCCGTTTTGTGTGGATTACATTTACAAAATAGACAATTATAGATGTGTATATTATATAATTAAATATATATATATATTTTTCTCATAATGTATATATATAGAATTATTCATCATGTGTTTTATGTACTAAGCATATATATTGTATGAGAGATTTGTGTTTTAGAAACGTGGATCCATCTGTTTGTTTGTTTGTTTGTATGTTTTTTGTTTGTGTGTAAAAGACATGCTTGCACTTGAACGGTTATTTTTATTTCCCTTTTGTTATGTTTATTATTTGTGTTTCGATTTGTTCTGGTGTAATATACAATTTGGATTTCGTTGACATAGTGTGTGTGTGTGTGTGCAGCCATACATACATAATACGTACGTACGTACGTATGTGTGTGTGTGTATAAGTATAACTATAAGTATAATGTTCTAGGTTAAATATATGCTTAAATATGATTTAGCTGGCACTAAAAAAAAAAAACCGGAATATAGCAACAGTTATTCGGAAATAGCCTGAAGTTTTCACTGACTGCAAGGTGTGTGTGTGTGTGTGTGTGTGTGGGTGAACGCTTTGTGGTTCTATCGACATGTTTAGACTTGATTAAAATCTCAGTTATATAGTAAAATATGCATTTGCTCTCATTAATTAAAATCATAATTATATCAACACTTAATCAGCATGCATATGCGTATGTGTGTATGCGTATGCGTATGTGAGTGTGAGTGTGTGTTTGTGAGCTTACCCGCAGAAAATATTACAGGGTAGATTACAGGGTAGATACATACATACATATGTATTCATGTACATACGTCAGACATGTTTTGGGAGCTTGATTGATTGACAATTCGGTGAGAGAAAAACACAAAAATGAAACAAGAACAAAAAAAAGGAGATATCTAATAATACACATAATGCATACGAGAAACAAAATTATTAAAGGTTGTCTAGTTAACATAACATCTTAGCATATTAAATAAAATAATCACAATTTTACATGTTGAAGTTGAGTTTTTGAAACTCGCGCGCAAACTAAATACTAAAAGTTAGCTTGGGTACATTTAAGACTACGAATTTCGTGTTACAATTTGCTTTGTTTTCTTTTGTTTCATTTGTTTCGTTTCGGATCCTTAAATATCGATATTAGAATCTTGCTTTAGTTATACACAGCTATATTCGTGTAGGCGTGTATGTGTGGGTGTGTGTGGGTGTGTGTGTGTGGTGCTGTCTTCTTGGTGCCTGCCTTCATTCAGTAGACGCTGGCAAGCAGACCGAAGGAATACAGCATCGCGATGAGGATCAGGCTTAAGACCATGGCAATCACAACGATGCACACAGGCCAGCATCAGTCCGTGGCAGATTTGCGCATTATCCGTCTGGCAAAGCCAATGGCCGTATCTCAGAGAATCTCACAGCAGCGACAATACCGTGGTCGGTGACCTGTTGTCACGGCTGGCGGGGTCACGGGCGCAAAGTAAGCGTGCACCTTGATATTTGGTAGATGGTTCTGAAACAAACAAAAGCAGAAGTTTAGTAATTGGCCCAACTACAGGTGCCACGCCCACCTTCAGCTTGCGTATGGCCGCGCGTGAGATGAGCTGGCAGTCGAAGAGCTCGATGCGCTGCAGATTGTGACAGGAAACTAAATGCTCCAGCGTGCGATCCGTTATCAGCGGACAGTTGTCCAATTCCAGCACCGAGAGGCTCTCCGCCGCACAGCTGCCCGTGGTCAGATGCCGTATCCCGTCGTCCGTAATCAGCTCGCAGTGCGACAGCGTCTGGAGCGAGTGAAGCAAGCATTTAGTTGATTTACATTTCGGGCTAATCTTTGGTGCTGGGTGCTTACCAGCTTCTCGAGACTGGGACAGCCGGTGGCGAGGTGGGCCAGCGTTAGGTCCGTTATCTGGCTGCACTCCTCCAGGTCCATGCGCTCCAGGTACTTGCAGTTGCGGCCCAGCGCTTGAAAGCCAATGTCCGTAAAGTTGCGACAGCCGGACACCTCCAGTGTGTTCAGCAGCTGGTTGTGCTGCGACAGCGCCATCAGCGAGAGATCAGTTAGTTCCGCACACTTGGACACGCACAGCTTCTGCAGCTTGGGGCAGCACGCCGCCAGCTGCCGTATGGACGAGTCGCTGATGGTCTGCGCAACAATACAAAAATCAATAATATTCTTTTATCATAATAAAATCTGTATGTTTGTCCTGACCAGCTGACTAACTATGTGGCAGGAACCTGGCAGGTTCCACTTTTACTGACATTTTCAAATGTTCCACCGGAAAGGGTGGAAAATTGGTGGAAACATTCAGTCAATCAACGTTTGTAAGGCTGACAAAACTCATTTTTGAAATAGAAAACTTGTTTCATCAATTATAACTTATTTTTAAATATCTATCTATCGATCCATATCAATATCTAATATCAAATATATTTATTGCGCAACATACACATCGCGGAGTGGAAATAAAATTCAAGGAAAATTTACATTTTACCAGGGACGAGCAGTTGGTGAAAAAGGGATCACATTACATAAAGTGCAGACGGTCTATCTTTACGGAACTTATTCTAAATCTCATAATCTTTTTACAGTATGTCGAGTCTTGCTTCTCCTGTCTCTGTCAGACAAACATACAGACGCAAATGACCTGGGTCAAAGGGCGTTACCTCGCAGCTGTGTAGATTTAGCACCATTAGATCGGGACAGTATTTGGCCAGGCACGTGATGGCATTGTCGTTAATCTGTTTACAACCTTTACTGCAGAACTTGCGCAGCTTGACGCAGCCGCGGGCCAGCGCCTCGACCCCATTTTCGGATACTAGATGGCACCAGGACACGTTGATCTCGAGCAGGTTCTGCGGATGGCAACAAATCAGTTGAATTGGAATTGGCAATTGGCAGACCGAAGACTGTTAACTTTTGACTTACCGGACAGCCATCCGATATATACTTGAGGCTATTGTCCGTTATGTTCGAGCAGGAGTCCAGGTTAATGGCCGTCAGCTTGCTGCAGTATCTGCTTATGTCTGTGACTGAGTTATCTGTGATCTTCTTGCACTCCGACAGATCCAGGTGTTCGATGTTGTGGCAGTGATTCGCTAGAGTTCTGCAAATATATTTGATCAGTTATAAGATTCTCTTTAAATATTCATAAAATAAATCAAACTACACGCAACGAAATTAACGAAATTTGTAGAAAGCGTATTTGAAGTTTAAGTAAAAGTGATTGTCAGGGAATACCCTGTAACTAAAGATGTGCGCTTTAGACAAAGGCAGCATCCCTTACATCTTCCTCTTCTAGCTGATAATAAAATATCTATATTTCTTACATATAATTATGTATTTCCTACAGTTCTTCAGTTAATGCTAAGCAAAACCATTTACAAAACTAAAATTAAGAGTTACAGGGTATGCAAACTTCGAGGTAAATATGATTGATAAAAACTTGAAGCACTTGCGTATTGAAATATATTGCAACTTACTTGATGGACTGATCTCCCACCGATTGACAACCACGTAGCGAAAGCGACTTGAGGAAGCCGCCGCATCTTTGCGATATATTCTCAATGACCGGACCCTGTCGGGCATATATATATATATATATATACAATTATAATGCTAGCTGTAACTGATAAATACGCACCTCAATATCACGTTGGAAATCGAACAAATTGATTTTCTGCCAGCTGGAACCGTCCAGGGCGAGCACATTCCAATACTTGCACACCTGCAATGCCAGGCGATTAATTGAGTTTTATGGACGAGGGAAAGGGAGCGGGTGCGGAACATACCTGAGCACAGCGGCATAGCGAGACGACATCCAGGTAGGAGAAAACGCGCAGCAGTACCTCCTTTGGCAGTTGTTTGATTAGCTCATCGTCCAGTTCGGTGGCGCCTAGGAATGTTTGCTGCGAATGCGAAATGCGACACAATCAGCAAATGGATACACACACACACACACAAGGCTTAAATATATCTATATATACATGTATATGTGGAGTGATTTTTTTTAGATAGAAATTTGATGGGTTTGCTGTGCCAAAACAAAACAATTGACTCCGATCTTAATTGAGGCTGCCCCAAAAATGCTTCAAAAACAAAAAGAACAAATTAATTTATGAACAATGCTCGAGACGAGAGAGAGAGAGAGAGAAATAGAGAGAGCGAGAGAAAGAGGGAGAGAGAGAGAGAGAGAGAGGGGCAAGGCTGGGGGCGAGGGCGAGGCGTGGGCAATGTACAAAATGGTTGCCTTGATGAATGACCGCTGAGAGATGCCATATCGAGTGGAAACGATAATCAAAGCCAGATTTTTTTGTTTTACTGTTTTTTGTTTTGTTTTGTTTTTCTTTTCGTGTTTTATCTTACGGGCTCGTCCTGCTCCCCGTCGAGCTGCATGTGTATTTGTGTGCGCTGCTGCTGCGCTGCATTGCTGTTGCCGTTGCTGTTGGTGTTGGTGGCCACCGTACGCTGGTTGCTGCTCTGCTGCTGCTCCACAACGCACACCTCGTCGACGGCTGGCGAAATCGAGGACGCGCTGGAGGATGAGTAGCTGGCGCTGGCGGCGCTGCCGCCGCCGCTGCCACTGCTGCTGTCGGGTGCCGTTATGCTAGCGACGGGCGCTGCGCTGCCAAAGGTTGCTGTGCGCCAAATGCTGCTGCAGATGCCGCTGATTAGGTTTGTGCTGTGATTATTGTTGTTGTTCGCATTGTTGTTGTTGCTGCTCAGTTGTAAGCTCAGATTTCGATTGGCGTTCGCATTGTTGTTGTTCTCGCCGCCGTCGCCAAGCACGTCAGCAGCTGACGCCGGCGTTGACGCACTCACGCTAGTACTGTTAGTGGCCGTTGTGCTGGTGCCGCTGCTGCTGAAGCTACCGCTGCCGCTGATGCTGCTGCTGCCACTGGGCGGACACAGCAGCTCAATGCTGCCTGCAGTGCCTCCGCTGCCGCTGCCGCCGCCGCCGCCGCCGCCACCGCCGCCGCCTCCATCGTCGGCGCTTCCTCTGCCGCTGCCCACATTGGGCGCAGCGCTAATCCCACTGCGCGCAAACATCAAGCCTTGTCCGCAAGCTCTTCAAGTGTGCGAGCAGGCGCTCGGCAGCGTCGCTTTAGTCTTGCTTTCGCCTCTTGTGGTGTTGTTGTTGTCGTTGTTTTTAGCAGCTTCAACTCTTTGCAGCTAGCGCTCTCTCGCTCACGCCTGCAGAGAGACGAGTGCCGTTGCTCGCGGTCGTTTGCGTGTCTTCGTGTGAATGCACGATTAAATTATTCACAAATTGCGTATTTTGGTACGTCGCGTCACGTACCTCTCCTCTCTTGCTTGTTTTTTTTTTTTTTTTTTTTTTACAGCTGCTTAATAACAAAACAAACCATAAATGTATGGATAAGAGACTGCGGCGAGAGCTCTCTTCAAATAAGAGCGTTAATTAAGTGCGAATATCGCTGTCGCTGCTAAACGCTTCTCTTATCGTGTTTTGCAACTGCAGTTTTTGTTGTTTGTTTTTGTGTTTTTTTTTTTGCTTTGCACCAGGAACTTGGCTGTTAAATCGCTTTATTTTTGTCGTTTCTCTCGATTTCTGCTTTATAGCTGCTCGTGGCGCGCACGTGAGAAATAGAACAACAGAAATACATATTAAAATACATTAAAGTGTTACCCAAGGTTGACGTCGCGGCGTGACAATCCAAATGGACTTCTCTATAATGTAATATATGTATATGTATGTGCATACAGAACTTTGATACACAATTCGCCTTCAACTGAACAGATACGGGCAACAGATCTCTTTCGCACATACATAATTGAAATATGCGCGCCCGACTCGCACGCTTTGCGTTGTGCCTCCGACTGAGACCCAAAACTGACGACCAGTCAATGACCATGTCACCCCCCTCCCCACCCCTCTTACCCCTCTGACATATGTACATATTTAAAATATATATGGCATTCAGCTTAAATGAAAAATCATCAAAGCCAATTTAAAAAGGCAATCATCGATCGTGTTGCGAATTCGAGTAAAGAGCCCAAAGAATACAGTATAACATGATTGGAACTTGACGAACGGCTCAATAACTGGCCGACAGTGAACACTCTCATCCAAGAATCCATGCCAGGTCCCACATACTCATGCAAAATCATAAGCAGACTAAGAACTAAAAGATACAGTTAATTAAACTAACTAAAACAAGTAAGAGGTTCTAGTCGGGAGCTCCCGACTAGGGGATACCCTGAACCCTCTTCTGCCAACTCCAAATGCAGATATTTATATATACTATTCTAGAAGCTACATGTCAAGTTTGGTGACTCTAGCTCTTATTATTCACCAAAACTGCTCAAAATATAGGATTTCGATATACATTTTTATTGATAGCTTGGAAACGGGGCAAGTTATCGAATATCGAAAACAAACTAGATCTGCGCAGGCACCAGGAGGACCTACAGCTAAAATTTCTCTAGCTCTTATAGGTTCTGAGATCCTTGCGTTCATACATACGGACAGACGGACGGACTCGGCTATTGATGCTGATCAAGAATATATGTATATACTTTATGAGGTCCTTCTACCTGTTACATACATTTGCACAACAAAAAAATACCCTTTTTACCCATTTTTAATGGGCTCAGGGTATAATTATATATGTATGTACATATATGTTTAAGGAAGAAACAATAATGATAACAATAAATCAATGCATTTATAATAAAAACTGTTATTTTAGCTACATTTCATCATCGAGCAAATTGTTGAATTTCTTATATGTTTAACAAATTATACACATACATACATACGTGCACGTGCACGACATATGTACATGTACACACATATGTATATGTATATACGTATGTATGTAAAAAACATTTATGCATATTAAGCATCAATAAAACTGCCAACTGTCACATTGAAGATCTAAAAACTGCTGCTGATTGGAGGAGGAGCATGCGATGAGCGACAAGGCTTTTGAATTAAATTGACTTTTATTTAAATATGTCTACATACATACATATGCATGTGTATGTACATGCATATCGATGTACACGGGTATGTACGCGACACATGCTGTACAGAATACGGCCTTGATATAAATAAACACACTCTTATATGGTTAAGAAATATGAATACAGGTATTGCCCATTTTACGCCAAATTGAGCACAACTCTTAAAACTATTTATGCATATGCTTACTGAGAATGAAACCATATTTGTGTGTGTGTGTGTGTATGCAAATGTTGCTATGCAGTTAAATGAAAGGCAAGCACAATGTTAGTCAATGCTTCACTCAATCAGCGTTCGTTTATCAACACTCGAGCTGAGACTTTGACTGGCGGAGAGCCAGAGAGCGGGAGAGGAGGAGAGAGCGAGAATACAGTTATCACACACGCAACAGCTCGTTCGCGAGTTCGTTTCACATCCGAATTCCTTTTCCCAAGTTCTTATTCATCTAAACTAAACTAAACTAAATAGCTTCAATTCATTTCGCTTTATTAGGTGCACACTTTTCACTTGGCACAACGAGATGCGACGGTCACACAGATTGCAGAAAATTAGATTTGTTTTACGAGGATGGTTTCAGAAGTACTCGAAATCACACAAACTAAAACTAAAAACACAAATTTGTTAAATTAGAAGTTTAAAACAAATCAACGTTCGAGCGATTGTCCCCGCAGAGGATATCTGTATAAACTTAAGAGACTCAGGAATTGATTTTACGCTTTTTCCTATCAAAAGGATTACAAAACAAAAATTATGATGCCCTCCACAAATATATGTATAACTTCATTTAGTTATCAAGCTATATTGTTTAGAAATCGACACAAACCATTTTACCTGATAGTTTTTTTATAGATAGATAGATTTTTGTACGCTGAAGCCATTGAAAATGGGTAAAAAGGGTATATTGTATTTGTGCAAAATGTAAATGTATGTAACAGGCAGAAGGAAGCATCCCCGACCCCATAAACTATATATACTCTTGATCAGCATCAACAGCCGAGTCGACCTAGCCATGTCCGTCCGTCTGTCTGTCCGTATGTATGAACGCAAGGATCTCAGAACCTATAAGAGCTAGAGAGCTGTAGGTCCTCCTAGTGCCCGCGAGGATCGAGTTTGTTTCCGATATTCGATAACTTGCCCCGTTTCCAAGTAATCGATCAAAATGTATATCGAAATCATGTTTTTTGAGCAATTTTGGTAAATAATAAGAGCTAGAGCTAGCTTCTAGCGTATATATAGTAATATATATCTGCATTTGGTGTTGGAAGAAGAGGCTCCCGACTAGAACCTCTTACTTGTTTTTATAATATTTATGTACTCTACATAACATTTATAGCTCATATATGAGCACTGTAACATTTGAAACTGCCCTCGCATGAGCGCATTTACATTTGTCGTGCAGCTCGTGGCGCATGTTTCGTGCACAACAATTTATGTATGTTTGTATGTACGCATATATGTATATGCACATAATACGTGATTCCGTACATGTTAACACCTGGATTTGTTGGGCACGTAAAGCTGAAGCCCAAGTACCCCTAGTCCATCCAAAAAAGCTCCACGAACAGCTGAGAGGCGTGGTGTCCGAAACCCATTGGAATTGTAAACGCAATGGAGGTGCAAAAAGCGAACGAACGAGACAGGTAGGTGCAAGAGAGATAAGGAGAAAAGTGTGGAGAGCGCGTGAGCAAGTGTGTGTGTGTGTGTGTGTGATCGTCTTTAAAAGTAAACAACATTTAAAATGCTCATTCTGCATAGAGCACAATGTAGTTTTATGACGACCTCGACGAATGTAATGGCCAGAGGAAAAACTAAATACACTTCTGTGTGTACATACATATGTACATCTACATATATGTATCTATATGTATGTATGTAAGGCGCACTGGATTTATATAAGCCATGGCCGAATCAAACAGCCCAATCCGCCAGCAAGTCAGCTGTGAGTTAACTGTCAAGTGAGAGACGCTCGCTGTTGCTATTGCACTGATAGGCAGCCCCTAACTGTACATATGTACATATGCATGTGCTACATACATACATACATACATACATACATACATACTGATGCATGTACAAAGCTTATGACAGTCTTTATATGGACCCTCGAAGGCCACAAGGTCAACGAAAAGTGGGTCAGCTGTGTGCATATCTGTGCTACATACGCTCTATGTATGTACGTATGTATGCATGGATGTATGTATGTGCATGCTTGTACCTATTAGAATTATGCGAGCACGCAAAAAACAATCAAAAGCGAAACGCAATAACAACAATGAGAAAGAATAAAGCCTTATCACCATAGCCAGCTACATGCATACATACACACACACACACACGCACATACATTTGTACATTACAAAAGCATAACAATTTCCCATTTGCAGCAGGCTTCGGCCAACTACCATTTGAGCGCAAAACAGACAGCGATAAAGAGCAAAGAACAGCTGACGACACAAAAAAAAAACACCAACTTTTTTCAAGCAAAGCAGGAAAAAAATCAACAAAGTTACTGTAATAAACCGAAATGTGCACAAACGCCAGAGAGTTACACACACACACACACACACACACACACACACACTCAGACGCATACACGCACGCACATGTACACTTAGATTCAAGTTTTTTGCATGTCCAGTTAATAGTCAGGGAACAAAACAAAAAAAAACAATAAATAAGTAAATAAAAAAAAACTGCGAGTACCATTGGTTTATTTGAATATACTGCCAATTTCCTTATTTTCAGCTGTGCGACGTTTTACATAGTACGCGCACTTTTCACTTTTCAGCAATAGAATCGAATGGATTTTTACGCAAATAATTTGTTTTTATTTGTTTGGGGCTGCACTGGAAAAACCAAATTCACACAACCAGAGTAAATGCAGACACGCGAGACAATGACAGCAGCAGCGACCGCAACGAGCAACGCGTCGACATGGATAACAACGGAGCGCAGAACGGTAACTGAGCGAGCAAACAAACAGCTGAAGCTCGAATGCGCTGCGCTCGGGCTTCGAAAATGCATGTGGGGTCACACTGACACACACAAGCCCATGTACACACATACACACACACACACGCATACAGAAAGATACCAGAGAGCGCGCGCCAGTTGCGTGCGCGGGGGCGTCGTTTGGGGCGGTGCAATGCACCCACAAAAATAACAACACGAAAGTCTCAATGAGAGCATATGTATGAATGAGTATGTATGCATGTGTCAGCCGAAGATAGAGCGAGAGTGAGAGAGCGCAAGCGTTTGACAAACAAAAACAAATGTCGGCATGGAACCAACTAAAATTCCACTGCTGCGTTTAAAGCGCCACCAACTACAACTACAACACCAACACCAACACCATCAATCGCTCTATATCTACATATGCATTCACTTTTTAGCTGCATGCACAGCGCTGCCAGACAGTTGCACTTTCATGTCAGCTGTTTTTGCAATGAGAAGCCCTGCGGTCAATGTTTGCATTTATGATTATTGCTGTTAACTTGTTTTCAGCACCAGCCAGACGCAAACTAACTGTAAACGAACACAGACACTCACACACATACACTTCTTCCTAATCTATTTTAGACAGCTGAGAGCGATAGCCACAACGCAAATCAAAATCAGCCGCCCTCCCCCCCGGCAATTAGCATGGGTTTGGCAACTACAGGAGAGCGAGTTGCGGGCCGGGGACTGCTGCACTCAGGCTCCAATTTGGCGACTTGCGCTGACTCAAACACACTCTTACCCTAGCATATTTACTTATGTACGTGCGTATGTCTGGAAGTGCTTATTTACATTGAAGACTTCAAACGCAAGAGGTTCCCGACACTGGTCATTAGCTGGGGGCAGACTGGGTGGGCACCAGTAGAAGAAGCAGCAGCAGCAGCAGGGTCGTCGCCAACATCAATGGCAACGAGTTTATTGCACTTTAGCTAAAGTCACTGTTAACTTGTGTAAAAAGACAAACAGAGACACAAGTTCGGGGTTGGGCAGCAGCCACTTACACTTTTAGGAGCGGTACGGGCTTGGGAGCAACAGCTCGCAGCGCCAACAAAGGCAACATTTTGTTCTGACAAAGAACCAACTTCGCTATAAAAATACATATAAAGAAATCAGAAAAGGAAATACATGTGTACATCCATGTGTGTGCGCGTGTGTGTGTGTGTGTGTGTGTGAGTGCATAGCACAACTGCAACGGTATAGCGGGGGCAAGCCGAGCAAAGGGCGGCAATCTTGTTTGACTGACTGTCTGGAGTTTGGGTGTGTGCGTGTGAGTGTGTGCATGTCTGCGAGTGTGTGGGTGAGTGTTTTGGCTGATGCGCGCAAGCAAAAGAGCAACAACTATGTGCACACACACATACAACACGCACACACACTTGAATATTTTTAAGTGAAATGGCCAATGAGAGACAAGGAAGCTGTTTATTGTTGGATTTTGGCTTTTATTGCTCTGATTGTTGTCGGCACTGCGCTTAAATTGCATTCCCAGCCAGCCGCCAGTTGGACAGACCAGACAAAGTAAAGGAAGCACTAGATTCTCACACTGGCTTCCAATACAAGTTTAGTCTACACCCCCACATGTGAATAAACAAAGTTCTGTTTTCTTTGCGTTTTATGACGAGTTTACATACATCTATTTCTTCATAAGTTACATCTACTTACATCGATTCGATGATTGCGATGGTTCGAATTGGTCATTTTATGCGCCGCGAATTGCTGTCGTTGCCCTCTTTCTTTCTCTCTCGCTATCTGTATGGAGATATTTTTCTTTGTTGGCCGGCCGTTACGGCGTCCCCTTCCCACGCGCACAACAGCACACGCTCTTTGGTGTCTGCTTGTGTGTATGTGTGGGTAAGCAGGAAATTATGCGTCGCACTGCGGCTGCTGCCCTGTTTGTTGTTGTTGTTGCTGCTGCTGTTGTTGTTTTTGTTGTTGTACCAATTGGTAGTTAATGCACTGGAGTTCTTTGTTCTTATGCGATCTTGTTGCTGCTGCCGCTGTCGCGTCGTTATAATTATACATTATAATAATCTGAAACTGTATTTAACCCGACTGGTTCTTAATGCGTAAATAACTTTTTCCCTGTCGAGCATTTTCATTCGTATATTTTTCGATCGTTATTTGCAGTTATTTTTATACGCATTACACTTGCTTAACGTACACAAGCATACTCAACAATTATATGTATATTCGTTTTTTATCTCTTTGAACTGCGATTTCGCTGTGCGATTGGAACATTTCAATGAAATTTTGCAATTATATTAAATGCGTTGTTTTACCACTCTTTACACGTCTCGTTCTAACTTTGTTCTGTTTATGTTTATTTTTCTTGTGAAAATTTCGAGATAGCCATAATCAACGATGAATACGATGAATCGATGCAAGTCAGCTGTCTTTTGCTTCAGCTCATCTCTATTGGCGACTTGCAATATGCGATAAGCCACAAACAACAAGGTCAGCTGTAAAGTACCAGGCTATGTTATTTAACAGCAATACAAATATACGCTAAGCACTGCAGTCATTTTTGTATTTACATTGTTAAACAATTGTTTATTCTAAATAAATAATATGCTGCAAATTGAAGGAGATACCTTGCAATTTTTGTAATCTTGATAATAATTGCATTGACAGTGTCAAGAATCGATACATCGCTGCTTTATTTTATTACATCATTAGTTACTGTCTTTCCTATACGAAAAATCAAATATATGAAATGCGGGAACATGCATCTTTTAATTTCTCAGTTGTTTACAATAAAACCTAATGCTACCTTGGCAAAACATTTAACTCGAGAGCTCTGTTAAAAAAAATCTGCTGTAAGCGATATATCGATAAGAAAATCAAAAGTGCGCGGTTAAAGTTAAATTGAAGATTCGACTTCTTTATTTTCTTGCAAACCTAAAATTAGTCATAGCCAATTTTAATTGTATTGTAAATATATTTCTTAAGTAGCTGTTTATTGAACTAATAACCTTATGACAGTTTTCACAAAAATCTTAACCACAAATAAGCAATGAAATTCACCATTCATCGCCGCTGCAGTGTGACCGATTGTGTGTCCAAAATTAGTACATTTTGTCAAGAGTATGCCGAGTACTTGTTGTCTTTTCCGCCTGAACTTGGTCGCTTGGAATATTTCGTTAACAAATAAAAACATAAAATGTGGCCGGTGGTGATGGCACTTTTGAGGCGCAATGCTGTTTACATTACATTGCCCATTGCAGCCGTCGTGGGTTTTATTGGCTACAATCTGGAGAATCTTATGTCCGACAAATACACGCCATACAGTCGTAAGTGTCATTTTAGTCAGATGTACATAAAGTTCTGTGCATAACATGCCTTTAATTTTACCTATTTTTATTAAAGCTTCCATACAAGAGGTTCGTTCTCAGCGCCAAACTGATGAAAGCCTTATAGAAAATTCAGGCAATGTGGGAAAATTGCAGTTAACGACATCCGTGCTGGAGCGCAATTTGTCGCCATCCCTGCAACCGAAAGCTTAATTAGCTTGCGGCATTGTTATCTAAGTTATAATGGATGTTAATTAAAATTATAAAGTAAAAATAAAATTAAAAGCAAAAAATGTAGTGGCCTTTTCAACAGCCACATTTGTCATCCCTTGCGGGGATCGAACCCGCGACCTTTGGATTAGAAGTCCAACGCGCTATCCTCTGCGCCAAAGGGACAGGTGGTGGACGCTTTGCCAATAACTTATACAAGCCAAGTGGAGTTTTTTGAACCAATTCTCAGGCAAAGCTCGTTCTGCGCCTGCTGGTTTCCTACAAAATAATTCCAAAATGTTCTAAGCATATACAAAAGCTTTACAGTTGAGTTGAATGCTGCTAGAACAATTCTGACTAAAGTATTTTGTTAAACGTACACGTGTACATGGCCTCGGTGGCGCAGTTGGCAGCGCGTAAGTCTCATAATCTTAAGGTCGTGAGTTCGAGCCTCACCCGGGGCATGTAATATTTTTTGTTTCTTCGTTATTTTTGTTAAATTTATATTTATTCAGCTTGACATTTTGAAATGATTCTAAGTTATTGCTTATATCAGAAACGCTTACATGCTTAAGCTTAAGGGGTATTTAATTATTATGAGGTCCGTCCATCTGGTATTATCGTGGCCTATTTTCCCATGCGCTGAATGGACCACTCCTGCTGACACAGCGGGCAGCGATTGTTCTGTTTGACCCACAAGGACATGCAGCAGTGATGAAACGAGTGATTGCACTCGCCCCAGACGACAACGCAGTCCTGGCGCCCGAGCACGTCCCGCTTGTTCTCCGCCTGGCAACGCAAGCAGGAATCTGCAAAAGATACAAATACGTCAGCGATCGAGCGTTTGAGAATTTGAGAAGTGTCAGCGTCAAATGCGACACCAATGACATTGGGCGACCATTTGAAGCCGGCTGCTGCACGGGTAATTGGATACGTGCGGATGACGTACATAGATACCCCGCCAGTTGTAGATACAACAACAACAACAACAAGTTTCAACTAAAGGCAACAACTCGCAGCTGTGGCTGGCTTGTCAACAATTCATTAGAGAACATCGGGCGACTTGTTACGCAAAGTTCGCAGATATTATTTCAAATGTTAAGCGCTGGGCGAACAATTGAATTATAAGTAAAAATCAAATTAATTCCATTTCCCGTTTCGTTACCAGATTTCGCAATGCAATTTGATGTGCGGCCCGGTCTTGTCGCATTCATTCAACAGTTCGGCCAAATTCACACACAACACACAAAAAAGTGCCAAAGTTTTCTTTCATTCAATATTATTAAACATTGTTAATCCAAATCAGATCTGCAGCCTTTTCGCCAGAAGGGTCACTGACATCTCCAATTGGGAACGCATCGGTTTTCACCTCAAAAAAAAAACATATTTTCTCAGAATTTCTGTAAATTTGCCAAGGCAATGCAAAAGCCAAGCTCAGCCGTTCAATCACAGTGCAGGCGGGTGTGTGTGTGTGACTGCGTGTGTGTGTGTGTGTGTGTGTGTGTGTGAGCTTAGGCATCACCTGAGCTACTTCGGAGTGCAGGTGTTGGTGTTGACATTTCGAAATCTGAACGCGTTAGCAAAAATTTATTAGTACGTTCTGCCTACATTAAAATATAAAAAAAAACAACAACAGGTAAGTACACAGACTTTATCGACTACATGATACTCTGTAATCCAGTATAAAGTTAGCAGCTCGTGAATGTCAAACCGGAATTAATTAAATTTTGATTTATTTTTTACCACATTAATTAGTTAGACCTTTGCAGGTAAGTTAAGCGGGATCTGAAGGAAAGCTTTTGACTGCTTTTGTTTTTGCTATACAAGTTTTGTAGTCGAATAATTAAATGACTATCGCATAATTAGTGTACTAAAACAAACTATCTTCTCGGCTTTTCTATAGAAAAAGATCTAAGTCGAATTCAAAGTAATAATATTTACTTTAAACTAAGTCAACTTCTGCAGAAATTGGAAAATTGTAATGTACGAGCTATGGCATACTTTTGCGCTTTATATGTAGAAAATAAGGAGGAAGCCAATCAGAAACGATTGAAGAGATTCCCATTAGAATTATATGCATAAACTTGCTGTAATTCCTATACGATTTTATGTTATGGAAAAGAACAGATCTGTAAAGAATTCTGTTATACTCTGGTTTCGAGCCAAACTATTTGCTACTGAAACTGTTCGAAAATGCTTCAAAACTGTAATTTGACTAAAATCATTAAAAGATCGATTAGCCCTTAGATACCCTGCTAACGCGCTTAAAGGGTATCAACAGCGTAAAAGCGTCGTCAATAAACATGTTGGCGGTTGGGGGCATAAAGTATACGCCACACTGGCTGGGCCCTTGCTGACTTGGGCAAAAAACAAAGACAACTTTAACAAAAACAAAAACAAAAACAAAAATGTGATAAAAACCAAGCTTGCGATAAGGGTGGCAGGGGAGGGGGGCATTGAATGAGTCAAAGAAAAGACATATGTACATAATTGTTCTTGTTCTTGTTTGGTGTGAAAAAGCGCAACACAATTTGCATGGTTTTCGTATTGTGGCCTGTAATTGTAAACCGACAACAGGAAATTGTTAACATTTTAACGAATTTCCACGAATTTCGTGTGCTACGTTAACTATGAAGTCAATAGCCGATCGACCCCAAGCACGTATTAAATGCGCTTTAAATTAACTCTAACCACCTGCCTAAATGGCCATTCGATTCGGCTATTGGCCCTTGAGCTGGGCCCGCGCCGAGCTTGGCCCATTTCAATTGGACGATACCCTTCCAATAACAGGCAATATTGCCAGCGGCATCTCCGTTATCTCATGACGCAATCGGAACTGGTCTGGCCAAGTCGAACATATCGAGTGCTTCGATGCTTATCTATGGGCTTTACTGTGTCTCCAAGACGATAACACAGCTATTGCCAGACAGATAAGATACTCTTTCACAATGTTTTAAATACGACTACATTCTTTTATTGACGAGTTAATCAAGAAAGACGCCGGCTTATACGAGATAAAATACTTGCACACTTCTTAATTGGAGTACCTCTCCTCATAATTTAATACATAAATATAATTGAGTAACATAATATATAAAAAAATTTATTTATTATATTAAATTGCAAATTCTCTATTTTAATGTATCTTAATTTAATATATCAACGAGTTTTTTTCGTTCAATTTCTACTATTTTCCATATTTAAAATTCCTTTTTTTTTTGTTTTATTTAAAAAAAAAACTCATTACCAAATGATTTGCTTTCAAGGAATCGAAAAAAACCGCAATTTTCATCGTTTTCTTTTTTTTTTTTGCTCGTATTTTCAAAGAGTTGTTTGAAATACATTTTGAGTACATTTTAGAAATATTGTCAAAGTACAAAAAATTGAATTTTTTTTATTTTTTTTTCAATTTTCCATTATTTTCCTTTAAATTGAAGAATTTGAACTACTCCATAAAAAATATTGGTTCGATTTTAGCTAAAATCTTTAAGCCAGAAATCGTATAAAAAAAACAACAAAATTTTGCTATACATCATTTTTTTTTTTATGAAAAACATCTCGTATGTTTATATTTCCCAACTATATGATATTTGTACTCTATTCGACATTCATTCAATATCAATTAGCAAAACTTGGACCGTAATTTTGTGGTTAAATAAACTCCGCATTGTACACAAATTGGCTGGCTAATGGACTTATAAGCGTGCAAATGATTGGCAACCAAGCGGATCCATGATGGAGGATTGTTTTTTTTGTTGTTTTTAGGGTGTTCCGATTTCAGATGTCGAGATGCGTTCAATGTGGCTGCGAGTGCTCCAAATGCTGCTCGGATTGTGGCTGACGCGGGCGGTAAGTGGACCTCGGGTCGAAGAGGAGTAGCTGGAGTAGCTGGACTAATCTGGACGTGCTCTAGGATGCGCGTCTGCTCAAGTTCACCAATGTCAAGTGCGTGGAGCTGCCGACGAATGCGGGCTTCTGCAGGTACGAGTACTGCCGCCTGAAGGTGGTGAGGCGCAACCAGGTGGAGCTCTCGCTGAAGGTCAGCCTGCTGGAGTTGCCCATTACGAACCTGACCACCAGGCTGCAGTGCTTCCAGCGCACCGACGGCTATCGTCCGTTCGTCTACAACATACTCTTCGACTTCTGCAAGCTGATGTCCGCTCGCAAGTACCGTCTCTCCTTCGAGAGATTCATCTTCGATGCCGTGCGCCAGCACAGCAACTTTAATCATTCCTGTCCCTGGCGGGAGGATCACATGACCGTGGAGCGGTACGCCCTGGACTTTACCAAGGTGAACATGCCCGTGCCGGCGGGCGTCTATAGGCTGGACTTTACCTTCTACGCCTACGGCATAGCGCGCACCTTGACGCAGGTCTTCTTCGAGAAACTGGAATAGGTTGCCGCCCACATCCGTAGAATAGGTTATGGCCAGCGTATTACGTATTCCACACACACGCCCCACAAAATGGCGATGTTCGATTCAATTCAATGCAGAAGTTCATTTCATCTGAATTCATCTGTTTTTTGCTTTTTTTTTTTTATAATAATTGTCTGGACAAGTTAAAGCCAATCAAGTCAATAAACAATTACTGTACACATATGTATCTACATATATGGACATGTGTGCATAGTATATGTCTACGATCTAACATTCTACGAGGGCTTGTTTTACCAGGGGCCGGAGCACCGTGGGCCGAAAGTGCAACAAAACGAAGTGAAAGACTTCTTCATAGAGTCGAAGGCGACGTTATTCAGCACTGTCGAAATATCATTTCACTTTCAACTAATTACTACATTTATCTAGTTATTTTCCAACACTGAAAAGAACAAACCGAATCAGTTCGGAACTAGTTGCAGTTAGAAATCAAAGATCAAAATGAAACGAAAGATGAAATTAAATGAAAATTATAACTATCTGAACCGGAACCTTGGGTTCAGGGATGTGGTAAGCCTTCACGAACCGAACTCAAAGAGAGGGAGCTGGTTCGAGCCGTGAACGGAACCAGCGACTATTTGGCTTGTCATTGCAGCTGTTAATGGACAACATTGTCCATTAGCATACTGTGTACTAACTAACTAGTCGATGCAACAAATTAGCAAAGCAGTATTTGTTTGTGTTGTTCAATTTTCATATTTAGTAGCTCTGTATTTATGCAGGGAGTTTTCATGCTCCATTGATCTGTTTAAATTAAAAAGTTTTGGCCCACAATGCAGGCACTGGAAACTTATATTATAAACAATTCAAATGCGTCATTTAATTAAGTAAACAGTTGTTTTTTATTTTCTATACCCTATACCCATTGCAAGTTGCTGGCAATTAAAGGTTTATTCGTTTTGTGGAAGTGAACGTAACAGAAGGCTGCTCCAAGCGCAAAAGGTTATTAATTAATTAATTAATTGATTAATAATACAAAATATTTAAGTAGATTTTCGTATGGAATGGCTTCGAGAACTTTTAATTACATTTACATATGAGATTTTCTTGGATACCTCAACGTACAAATTTCATAAAGAGCGGACCATAGACACCGAAGTTATTTAAGGATCAAAGAATACAAGCAGCACATCCTTGCCTGTCTGTGTGCTGGGTACAGGGTATTACTAGTCGTGCACTCCCGATGGGGTGCCAAAGGGCCGACAAAAGGAAGGTGTGTCCGCGGCTAGCATCTCTCGAGTTATGGATAAACGAGTATGTAAAGCGACAATCAGACGATTAAAGCGGGTTAATTAAAAATGTGCATTGTCAGAGCTTTAAAAGGCGAAGACAAATGAAACGTGACAAATGACGCGACAGAGCCCGGTGCCGACAACCCAGATCTGAGACCGAAACTCAGGTGACTTACGGCATTGCACAATGAGAAAATGAAAGCGCAGTGCGAATGTTCTCCGGAATGTGTGTCATGAGCCTTAACC
Organism: Drosophila littoralis; assembly: GCA_018903485.1. NCBI lineage: Eukaryota > Metazoa > Arthropoda > Insecta > Diptera > Drosophilidae > Drosophila > Drosophila littoralis. Next base: position 8,898,492 of record JAEIGF010000297.1, on the reverse strand, counting down.
TGGCTAACTATTACATCATAGCCACGGATACCGCTTCCAATGTGAACTAAGGTTTTGGGTTTAACTGAAACCAAATTGAGGTATATCACTTAATTGGCCCCATAAATCGTAACGTCACTTGATCTGATTTTTATTGTGCGGTTCTTTTCATTAACAACACGGCGTTACCAAAATTGAGCCCAACATCATTTATGGCCCGCCATTAAAAATCAATTTGTAATCATTTTTATAGATAACATTTTCTGATTTAATGCGATATATCATATACATACATAGGTGACTATTTTTTATGGTTCTAGTTCATTTATATTCCATAAATAATATCTAGTTCGCTCACAATACGAATTCCGATCAGCCCCGTCTCGGAATAGTTCAATTGAACAGATTCATAACGCAATACGTGTGAATCATTTCATCAAAGGGCAGGCAAGAACAACAGAAAGAAAGAGAGAGCACGATAAACCTGCTCAACTGGCATCAGAGATATTTTTAGTCAAGTCGGCTGATACGACCAGACATCTATAAATACATAACTCCGACAATTCAAATTCCGGTTTGCAACACCTGACTAGACGCCAATGAACCGGGCCTAATGCATTCAGACCCAGCGCCTAGGCGAGACATGCAAATGTGCCGTCTCTCTTGCCTGCGCCCCTCTCTGTCTGCGACTTATGTAACTTCTGACTGGCTGTGAGTGTTAAGTTCAAGGTGAACGGGTGGACGGGTATGCGGGAACTGTGGCAACTGCGGGCGGTTCGTATGACAGTTGTCTGTCTTATATTAGCGCCGTTCCTGTCCGTCAATTTGCGATGGAGGGGGGTTGGGGGCGGTGTCTGACTTTATTGTTTCGATAACTGCGTCTTATCGGCTGGCTGAAGCAACGGAATATCGGTCACATGCCATTGTACTCACTCTTTCTCGCTGATTGATCAATTGCGTTCATTCCCCAAAGCAACTTGCACGATTCACCACGATACCCCCTCCCCCCCCCGCACGTTTAGTTTCCTTGACCATATTTCGCCCAGCAAACACAACTCGTTTTCGAGTCGATGTCGTCGTTGCTCCTCTTCTTATTCGCTTTGCTGTAACGGTCTCGTTTACGTGACGTCACGCACGGGGGCTTGTCTTGTGCGCCAAACAACAGCAGCCACAACAACAACAACAACAACAGCAGCAGCAGCAGCAATTACAACAACAACAACAACGAAAACAACGAAAACAAAACGAACGTGCCCCCAAAACCGGCTCCCTCTTGCTCTTACATTCGCTTTCTGCTCTTACCTCCGCTCTTAAATGCATCGCTCAGCAAAGATTGTGATGGCCAAAGAGATGCAAACAAAGAGTAGAGTTTTACGGGCTAAGCTCAAGACGATGAAGCAATGCGCTACAATGCGCAATGGAAATCTACACAGTGCTGTGGAAAGTTGTTGGAGCTATTTTGTTTTGGTACAAATCATTGGGGAATATTTCGATTAACTAATGTGCGAATGTCTACGGCTACTTGTGGAAAATCACACATGTGACCAAATGGAAGGTGTGAATCTTATAGACTAACTGTTAACTTGAGGGCGGGCAGCAGTGAGGTGATCCCGAAACGACGCACTTACAAACTTTTCACGGACCTACGAAAGATTTCCCTCATTTGCGGAACATTTAATTATTTACTCATGCTTAAAACAATTCTTAGCAACCTTTAGGAAGAATACTCAGACAATTCAATTGTTTTATAAATTTAAGTGCACAAAATTTCGGGAAATGATTTCTGATTCAAATCTACATTCTGCTCACCCACGTTTTTGCTAAAATGTTTTGTTGAGCTAAGCTTTCGAGTCTCTTAAATTTATGATATTAATAAATTCGAAATGGGATTTTTCAAAGGGGGAAGAACCGAAAATGTATTTGTTTAGCTGTAGACAACTAAGTTTGCATACATACATATCTATATATGTACATATATTATTCTTTTGCATTTTCAAATTGAAATGTTCGGCCTGTTTAAAAAAAAGTGTCCTGCCAATAACATGATCAAATTGAAGCCAAATAGGAAATCAAGTCGATCGCATCTTTTGGCAATTTGCCTGTAGTTCTCGAGGCATTTGTGAAAACGTGCAGATAAGTGCATAGACAGGAGAGAGGCTAAGGCGGAACCAGGAGATTCTGGCATGTTCCACTTGTAGGTCGACATGCCCAAAGTCCAACGATCGCAGTCACATGCAGAGTGTGGTGACTAAAGACACAAAAGGCAAATGAGAAGAGCAACAGAAATAGCAACAACAAAAACAACAACAAGAGAGCTTTGCCAACCTGAAATCGATTTCGTTCAGCAAGTAAAACAGAATCGATGTACTCGACTGAGTTATTGCGTTTGCGTCTGTATGTGTGTGTGCGGACCGCGAGATCGAGAGAGAGCGCCAAAGTGCGCTGTCGCTTAAGGAGATCAGCAGGAGAGAGCGTGCGGGAGGGCGGGGGTGAGTTACTCTTCATTGCATCCATCGTCTGACGCGTTCGACAAATGAATGGAAAATTTCGATTTTCGTTTCGCTTTTGCCTCTTACATTTGTATTCCTAAATGTTTGCACTTCTTCTGCATATGGCAGCGTGTGTGTGCGTGTGTGTGTGTGCTTGTGTCTTCGCTGGTTATTTTCCATAAAAATTTCCACTCGTGTTAAATTTAGGACTTCACGCGACCTCAGGCACGCGAGACATGCACACTCATACATTTTTCTGAGTACATGTAAGATTGTTGCGTACGTGTGTTCATTCCCAAAAATTCCAACAGCAGCTGTCGCAATTTTACAACACTATTAAGACTTCTTTTAAAGAGAATGATGTAAAAAATGTGCAGGGATTAAAACTTTCTTTTAAAATATTCCGTTTTAACAATTTACATGCACATTTAAAGACTTAAGTTTTTGAAAATGTTAAGAAATATAAAAACTACCTTTTTGGAGAGAAATTTAAAAACATTATGTTAAACAGTCTAGATCTATTTATCCTAATATAACTTGTAAGTACTTGTTTACCAGGGCCACATGATAATCCGCCGCTTATCATAAGCACAATATCTCTTATCATCTCATCCCGCTGACCTTGCAGTGTTCGCTAACGATTGCCGGCAACTCAAGACTCCGTTAGGTGGAGAGGGGCTGCGAGTGTCTGATCTCTGGGCACACTTTACATAAGCAGTGCTCTGGGGCACGTGGACTCGTAACCGCATGTAAATATCTTCCCGAAAGGTGCCCGATAAATGCCTCGTGCGATAAGCACAAAACATCAGTTGTAAGCCGAGAAAGAGTATCTGAACGGGTAATACGAGTATGCGGCCGATAACATTCGACATTTGTTTAACAACGCCCGAACCGAATACACGAGCAACAATTCTCAGAGCCCCTTAACGCAGATGACATATATGTATGCGCTATGCTATATACTATTGATACGATCTTCTGAATAAACATGTTCCCTTCAATAACCTGATGCAAAAGTCAACAAGAATTTGAAATTATCTTGTCGAAGATTAAATACCTTAGAAGAGATATTCATTGAATTTCTTCCAACACAAATTTGGTAGATGTATATTCTTATATAGTAAACAGAACCTTATCCAAATCTGTTGAAATTGAAAAACAATTTTTTAATATTCCTTTCTAGAATTTGGATTTGAATAAAGATTCAAATTATATGCATACATATATAGGGTTAAATGTTTTATAAGAAAATAAACAATTTTCCATTGAAATGGCTTAAAAAGTTGATTATAATTAAATGTTTGATGCATTTCTGTCAAGAGAATGTCGAGGAACGTTAATAAAACTTTTTTTTTTCTTTTATTATTATGTGAAATGCTGTTACTGTAGTTTAGGAAATTAATCAAACTCTAAGTTTGATTCTTGGAGATTCAAAGAATAAATATTCTTATAAGACATGGTACTCTTGATGGAATTGATGCCATTAAACGTATTATGGCTTTATATTTATATTTATATTTGATATTTGACATAATTCAAATCAATTGTTTCTTTATGCTTTGAATATAAATGTTATTCAAGCATATGAAATGTGAGGGAAGACATGGAAATAATTGAATGTTGCCAAAGTAAACTCCAAATACATCTTTTAAGGCCCGGCAGCGATCCACGTAAGACTCCAGAGTTTGACGTCGTAGGTGTGAGCAAATATTGACACGATGCCGTTACTCAACAGCTGGCAGAAAGTCGTCATCGGGTCGAAACTAACTAGTTCACATTTTCCACATTTAGCACTCAATTTCGTCGATAGAAACGTGGCGCGCTTTAATGCTCCCCAGGTTTTCCTTGTGACCTATTTAAATAAAATGTTGTCCCCTAAATTAACAGGATATTCCAAAAAAAAAAATTGAATACTTATTTCTCAAAGCGCAAAGTATGCCACATTTGATCCCAACTTTTCGCACATTTCGCATATGTGACGCGATTTTATGTTCTCAACTATTTTTATTAACTTTCGTAACGTCCGAATATCGTTTATAATGTCGTCTAATTGTAATTGCCTCTTTAACCCGTAAACGGTATTTGCGATTGTAACTGGAACTACGGCTATGCCTGGATTACTGACGACATATGCTTGCCATTTGACAGATTAACTCCCATTAAGTACTGGAACGGCAACGGCAACGGCAACGACAGCCGTTATATGGTTATGCATATAGCAACAGCATTCGCGTCATATAATAGTTATTATTATTGTTGTTAACTGCACGCAGTTGTTATTTCAAGTGGGTTTATTGGGCTGCTGTACATTTTTTTAGCTCTGTGCATTTAACAAAAAAAAAAAATTTTTTGGAATCTAAAAGAAGAATGACAAAAAGTTACATGCCCCGGGTGAGGCTCGAACTCACGACCTTAAGATTATGAGACTTACGCGCTGCCAACTGCGCCACCGAGGCTTATGCTTTCCCAACACACAAATGCTTACTTGAAACCTGCCACGTTGCAACTCTCTGTTCTTTTGCTAAACTCAAATTACATTTTTTATGCATTGGATAAAATGTTAAAAATACATATGTATTTTATTATTTTTATGTAATGTAAAAGGGACTTCAAACATATTGGCACTTATGTTAATTGAAATGTATGGAAAATAACTTAAACGCGTTGCAAATATTTTTTTCTCATTCTTGCTGTTAATTATTGGCAGTTGGCAGTTCGGTTCCATGCTGTCGCTTTCAATCAGTCAATATATGAACTGTTAGTACTTTAAATAGTTGTTCAAATGATGAAATCAATTAACTGGAAACAATTTTTGAATAAAATGAATTCAGAAGGTTTTTTTTTTTATTTATTGAGAAATTCAATTTAATATTTGATTATTGAATATTTTTGAAATATAACATAAGAAAACCAGGCAAAAATGTAAGGAAACACAGCTGTGCCATAGAAAATAGGGAAAGCGGGTATTTACTTAAAACAATCATAATATATTATTTAAGTTTGTCATGATGATCAAGCATGTTTGTTTATATGTATGTATGTAAAAATTAAAAATAATTTTTGCTTGAATTGTTTCTGAGGAATGTCTGGAAGCTATCCACTCAGATTCTGCTTGGATAAACAATGGCTAACTAGAAAACGTGTTGGGAAGAGACATTTTTTGACTGGTTTCCAAGCCGAATGACAACTAGACAATTACCATTTGAAATAAAATATTTAAAGTACTAAATTAAAATATGCATAGACATACATATGTAAGTATGTACACATGTATGAATTAATTCATCATAGATTTGCATATATCTATGTATATGTATCTACATATGTATGTAGGTAAGTATGTGTGTATGCGACTAATTAGCAAAGTGCCGTCGATCTACGTAAGGCTTTTATTAGCGCTAGACGACGACAACTTTGAACCGGTCAGCGACGCGAGACTTTGACCTTGAGTGAAGGGCGCTGGTTTTGCCATTTAGCCATAATAACCTGAATGAGTGTGCATTAAGAGCAAATACTTGCCTCGCTGCACGTGTATGCTGCTCTGCTCGCTGCTGCGTTCGTATACGTATTTAGTTAGCATGTGTATGTGGTGGTAATTCGCATCGAAACAAGCAAAAGTAAAAATAAAAAATTAGGACAGATGTTTGCTTAAAAATAGAAACTAAAAAAACGCCACAACTTTGCCCGTTGGAACTTGCGGAATGAGTGGGCCATAATTGATTGCGGCCACGCCCGCACGCCTTCTATAAGCCGATCGAACAACGACTACAAAGTTTAAAGTGCGCTTGTCGTTTAAATTCCTAATGCTCAAATTATCGATAAGCCTGAAAAGTCCACCAACATTTTGACCAGTTCTGCTTAAGAATTTCGAAGAACAAGATTTGCTTGTTTTTTTTTTTTTAATTATAGAGCACAAATGCCAGTCCAAAGGCATTTGCATGTGTGAGTGTGTGTATGTGTGAGTGCGAGCATGTGTGAGGGCGAGTATGTGTGCTGCGGGCTGTTTGAGAGTATTAGTTGGAGGCTCGTCAGTCGTCACAAAGCTCGCCCGTCATACAAACAGCCATCATTACATTTTAGCAAGCACACATGTGTTCATGCATGTATATGTGCTTGTATGTACATGTATGTTGCCTGAGACATGTATGGGCATGACTGTATGTATGTATGTATGTATGTACAGTGGTAGCTCTTTTTGCATGTGTTGTGTGCCAAAATGGGCCCACACGTTGGAAATAAAAACAAAAACAAACACATACATGTTTACATACAAGTGCTTTCTTCTAGGTTCGCAAGCGGGTGGGCGGCACAACGTCCGACATCACATGCTTAAGTTAATTTCTTGTTGCTTTTGTTTTTATGTGTAGAATTTTGAGTTCGAACGCTAAATTTAGCAATTTTTGGCTGAACTACCGCAGCGTTAAAGAGAGAGACAGAAATGTCGGATCAAAAAAAAAAAACATTGTGCTCTGATGCTTGTATATGTGTTTGTGTAAGAGAGAGAGAGAGAGAGAGAGAGAGAGCGAGAGTCAGACCGTGAGAGAATGCGAGCGACTACAGTTGTAAGATGGCTCTCTCAATCATGAGTGCGACCTACTCTCTCGACTACGTGTCAGAAGGCGCTCTACCATAAAGGGAGCCCGGGGTACCCGGCAGCATTTATCGCTTGGTAATTGTGTTGTCACTCCAATTAGATAAATAAGCTTTTAATGATTTCTTGCAATTTATTTTATTATGCGCGTGCTTTTTGGCGAACGTCCGGAAGCGTCAGATCCGAAGGCGTGGGCCTATCAGCTTTAATTAGCGCGTGGCTGGATTTGTCGCACATTTACATACATACATACATACATGTGTGTCAATACTGTACGCACCATGTACATACATACATACATATGTATTTATAAATACCCATACATAAGTTCATATGTGTGCATCTGTTCCCTGCCAAGTTCACGCACAAATCAGCGGCTCACTGCACCAAAAAATTGCTGACGCAATAACTGTCAATTGCATCAGCCTTTTAGGCAATACATGCGCCAGCGCATGCGTCGAAGCTGGCGTCGCGGCGCTGCGCCGACTGCAGCGCCTCAACTGAACGCGAACATCTTCGTTGCCGAGTCTACATCGCACAGTTACCAAGTGATGCACCGCTCTTCGCTCTCTCAGCAATATGCCCGTTGTTTTTGTAGTTGTTGTTACGTGCAGAAGCGGCCGCCAATTCTTAGGGGCTCGTCTGCTTTTTTTTTTGCTTTTTTTTTGCGCGAACCTGTTCGTTTCTGCTTAGTTCGCTCTAAAAATAGGTAAAGCGCATGCCGATTGCTGAGTGCCTGGCCGTGATTCTTAGTTACGGTACTTGACAGAGTGACAATTGTATTAACAGTAGGCGATACTTAAGATAATACCTCTATTGGATTCTATTTATCAATAGGATCGCAGAAAGTGAAAACAAGCAATGATAGTTCACAATTTATTATCAGAAGGGAACTAATCTTTGAGCTATGAGCTTCTTCTTATGTGAGGTCAAAGTAACAGCTACTGTAGCGATTTGATATGGTCGCAGGTTTAACCCATAAAAGACCAAAATAGGAACCAAATGAAATGCATATTTTTGTACTCTTTTTAAATAACATAACATATGTACATACATATTTATATAATCTACATGTCATACATACATATGTACATTGGCATACATACATACATATGTCTGTTTTCTACCTTATCTCTAAGCACAAGAATTATCGAAAGGTATTTTCTTTGGTATTTCACGATGAAGCAGCGCAAAAAGTATGTGTACATACATATTTGCACTTTATGTTCTCATTTAAAGGGTATGTTCACTTTTTGCCACTTCATTTTTTCAGAAATTAATGGCACAAAACCGTTACATATCGTTCATATCTAAGTAGCATATTTTGCAAGCTGCAACCTCCATTGTCCTTCATTGAAGGACAGCTTTTTGGGCCAACAAACAAGTTTTGAGCTTAAGTGAAAACATTTTGGCTAATCACGATTGTAGGTTGAACCAAAGTCGAGGACAACTGACGGTCGTTGGCTAAGATTAATTGCAAAAACGAAAAGTGATACACAACTATTCAATACCCTGTACACCCAATATTGCATACGCATTCTTGTTTCGTTAAAAGGTTAAAAAAAGTCAGACAGACATTATATAAGGTGTATGAAATATATGTACATGTAGGTTGGTAACATCAGGTAATTTCCCAACGTGTCAAGCAAAACCTTAGAGAACGATCGCTTGTTCTCTTGAAAAAACTGGAAAAATGATATGCTCTTAGTAATAGTTTGGTTAAAGGGTATGTTGAGTGATTCAGAAATCGTGATTCAAAACTTTCCGTAAAGCTATGTACCTGAACAAGTATGCACATAGAGACTTACGCACCTGTGTGCGTATCTTACGCATGTGTGCGTGTGTGTGTGGGTGTTTACTGATATAGCAGCTGGGAATTGTGCGCACTCATTGAGAGGCAATGTTTATGCCACGTTATGAAATACATAGAAAGGCGAGCCCCCGACAATTGGGGGCGCGATTTGCAGCCACATAAGCGGAAAACAAACTAATAGAAAACGATGCCACAATTATAATTAAGCTATAATAAATACAATTGATTGAATTGCGCTGGACTGGACTGTGTTGGGTTGGGTCGGGTTTGGCATCGGGATCGGTATCGTTATGGGTATCGGGAAGGTCTGAGAAGGTTGGACTGAAGATCTGACACGCAAAATGCTCTCCAAGGCTGCAAAATTTGCACGCGCCCTCAAAGTCAATTTAATAATATTCAATTGAAAATATGTGTAAATAAAAATCAATTGGCACAAACAAAACGCATGCGAGCTAAGCAATTGGCTATTAACACGACTCCAGAGCAGAGCAGAGCAAAGCAGAGCAGCAGCAGAGCAGAGCAGCAGCAGCCAAAACAAATCAATAAAAAATATTGCTGGCCTGCCTCTGTTTCAGCTGCCTCTGGTGCCACTGAGTCGCGGCACGTCCACCCAGAAGACATGTGTCCATAGTGCGTCATAAAGCAGCGCAGCATCCAAAGCGTGGCACTAGCGGCGTCTAAGTCGCGCCGGCGCGTCGAGCAGCAGCAAAAACAACAACTCCAACACCTTTGACTTTGCTCTCCCGCATGTCATCTAATGTTGGCGTCATCATTCGCACACGCGAGCAGACTCACACACTCACACATAGATACATGTGTTGGCGCCTCAATTCATTCATGCCTTCTTTTCGACCTTCGCACACTTCACTCTTTAAAATTCGTCAAAGTTTCCTTACTCACACACACACACACACACACACACCGTCCCAGACAAGCGGGAGAGCCCATGGCGCTCTCTCACTCTCACTAGCCTGTTTACCGTTCAGCGGCGAACAGTACGCTCGAACGAGTTTCTCTGAATTGGAATTGGTGGCCGCTATATAAATGTTGCGCATTCGAATCTCGTGCTTCAGTGCCACAATAGTGGATATCACATTTAGTAGTTTGTTAAAAGGTAAAATAATCAGCGTCAAGCGAACAAGAAATAGCGAAACTATGCAAAACTACACGTTCGTTAACAGTATAAAATATTCAAAAAATTTAATATTCTTTTTTTTTATTTTGGCAAATCTATTTATCTGAATAAAGACATTAAACTTACAAAACTATTGAATTCGTTACTGTGAATTATTGTTATATATGTATTATTTATGGCTCTTTTTCGCGCTACAAGTTCCGGTCGTAGCCTTATCGGTAATTTCTGTGTCGCGTCGTTTTTTGTCAAATTAATGCAAACAAAATAAGAAATTTATAAACTACATTTAACAAAAAAAAAGTCTCTGGGTTGCGGTTGTCTAGTGCAAGAAATTTATGCGCCAATCGGCATGTAAATTTGTGCGCATTTTTTCGCACTACGTCAATACGCAAAAAATTAATGAGCACTCCGACTGGACGGACGGATGAAGTTGTTCCAAGTTATTTAACGCAATAGTTTTACGTAATTTGTGTGCTTTTGGCAGAATGGCAAGTGTTGTAAAACAACAGCGAGCACAAGCCCCATCAAGGCTAAAACAGACTGAAGCAAAACAAGAAAAAAGAGATAAATTGCAAACGGTCGAAAAGTATTTGAGAACCCGCGACCGTGAAAAAATGTTTAAATTTAGAATTTGCTTCTATCGCAATACACAGAGACTTGAGCGCACAACAGTTTGTAGACAGATATGTAGATAGTTTATATATGTATGTATGTATGTATGTATTGTGGTGTATCTGCATATTTCGCCGTGTCAGCAATGTTTGCGAATTTTCAAATATTATTAACGCGCAAAAGTGAAAAGGTCTGAGAGACAGCTCTGCCTGGCCAGACTAACGTGGGCGATACCAATTGAACCAAATTAAAATATACGTATGTATGTATGTATATGTATGTATGTAAGAAACATCAATTGTCTCGTATAAGAAACCGCAGTTCGCGGCTCGACTTTGTTAATTAACAAAACACAACATTTTAATACAAAATTTGTTTAAAAATAAATGCCCAAAAAACGCAAGTCGGAATTCGCAACGTTGCACTCTTGACAAATGAGCAGTCACAGCAGCAATTTGCACCTGTGTGTAGGCACACTTGTGTGTGTGTGTGTGTGTGTGGGAGAGTCTGTGACGTTGACAGCACGTGAGCGCACTGTAAGAGAGCGTTGCTATTAAAGAGAGAGCGCTATGCGAGCTGCGCTTAAGAGCATGTTGTTAAGCACGGCGCGCCGCTCAGCTTTCAAGTTTGCGTGTGTGTATGCGTTTGTTTGTGTGTGTGCGCCGCATAGTTGTAGTAGTTGTTGCTTATTGTCATAATGGTACATCATTCATTTGGCCATTTAGCGATAGGCAACCCCAACAACAACTTATCTATGTATCTACCGTGAATCATCAGACCACACTCGTCTACTCACACACACACACACACACACAATAACATGCACACACGCGCCCAAATGCATTTATGAACGTTCAAGGCCAACAGCACAATTTTAGGCGCAATTGTGCGAATCTAATGTAAGATGAATTCGGCAATAGATTTTAACAGTAACACACACAAGCATGCATAAATGTAGGGCAACAGCCGAATAAGTTCTTTGTTATGTTATATCATTGCCGCCCTTATCACCACCCGGCCAACAAAAGAGAGCGTCCAATAAGTAAACGCCAGCAGCCTCAAAGGCGTCGACGCTGGCATCGCCGGTCGGTCGCACAGGCACCGGTGTCGACGTCATGGCGCCCACGCGTCCCGTTAGCAATCGCATCACATGACGCAGGAGCAAAAGGCAAGGAACGAGCGTTCAAAGCAAAACAAAAACAAAAAAAACAACTCATATTTATATTTCTCTGCCAAATTTAGTCTCACGAAAAAATCATTAATTATTTCAGCTAATAAATAAATATATGTCTTTATATATGTACATATGCATACATATGTATGTATATGTTTGTGGCACACGGACAAAGCTGAATGTGGAAAATTTTGAAAACAAAAATTTTGCCAACTGCAAAAAATATAAATTTAAAACATAAACAACATTTTCTCAAACTATTTGCTGAAAGTGAAAAAGGCGCCAACAGTGCGCAGCAGAAATATTGACACAAGTGCTTAAGAAATAGAAGAAGAAGAAGAAGAAGAAGAAGAAGAAAAAACAGAATTTACAAAAAATAAAACGTGTCACAATACAAACTTGCGGTAGTTTGGGTTAAGCTAATAAAAGAATTAAGTATTGAAAAACATTTTTTAAATGTCAAAGATAGCAGCCGCATGTCAAAAAATATGAGAAACTAAGTTTCGCACAGTCGAGGCAAAACTGACACATGAGATATGCCATCTATTTTTGTAGCTAACTGTGCACAGTAGCAGCCCAATAATTAGTCACGCGTGCGTGTGAAACAGTGTGTGTATGTGAAAATCAATCACATTTTTATACCCTGAACTACCCTAAAAGGGGTATAATGTATTTGTGCAAATGTATGTAACAGGCAGAAGGAAGCATCTTCGACCCCATAATGTATATATATTCTTGATCAGCATCAATAGCCGAGTCGATCTAGCCATGTCCGTCTGTCTGTTCGTCCGTATGTATGAACGCAAGGATCTCAGAATCTATAAGAGCTAGTGACGTGAAATTTTAGCTGTAGGTCCTCCTAGTGCCTAAGCAGATCGAGTTTGTTTCCGATAATCGATAACTTGCCCCGTTTCCAAGTAATCGATAAAATGTATATCGAAATCCTGTATTTTGAGCAATTTTGGTAAATAATAAGAGGTAGAGTCACCAAACTTGACATGTAGCTTCTAGAATAGTATATATATTTGCATTTGGTGTTGAAAGAAGAAGGTTCTGGGTATACCCTAGTCAGGAGCTCCCGACTAGAAACTCTTACTGGTTATATATAAGTATGTTAGGCAGACAAAAACGGCGATATCTGTGCAAATATTTATTTAAAAGTACAACCTTTGGTAAAGTGGGCGTGGATCCATATCAGACCGCAATTATTGGGGGCTCGTACTATGAAAGCAAGAAATACCCAAAGCTTGTCTGGCTACAGACATAAATTAACTGATTAGTTTAGTTTTCGACTTTCGACAGAGTCTATAAATAATATATATATACCATATATGCAAGTATATAGGTACTTGATAAGCACCAGACCTTTATCAATTGGTTTAGTTACAAGTACCTGCATAGTTTCTATACAAATTAGTGTATTATGTGCAAGTTTTATTAACGTTTTACGTAATTCTATTTGCAGCAAAGACAAAATCCAAGCACAAATTCAAGCGACAAAGAGACCTTGTCAATAATTTACACACAAGTCTCTGTTTGATAATCGTTATAAAGGAAAAAAAGTAAGCTGCCCAAGGTAAACCCAAGTGTTCAAGTTCAACACAAGACGCTTTTGATAAGATGAGTGGACGCGACAATCGAGGCGCCGGTGGCGGCGGCGGCGGCGGAGGAGGAGGTGGTGGCCACCACCATCAGCCGCTGAGCAGCGCCATGGGAAAACTTAAGGAAAAACTGACACGAGCCGGCGTAAGTAGCACATTATTTTCACATAGAAGCTGAATGGATTATCGCCTATATATCTGGCTGATCCATCAGCTTTACGAGTTCTTAGCATCATTTGGCCACGAGTCAATGGACTGCTCTGATAGGGTCGAGCTGCAGCCTCAATTGAAATTTTGATAGTACAATTTAATTGAAATACAACTGATTGCAGAATTTAATTTAAAGCAGAGCACGACGCACAGATACCCTAGAGAAGTTAGATATTCATTTTATATAACTCTGATATTAGATAAGCTAGAGATCGGAAATGTTGCTAGAGCGAGAGGGTTAGTCTAGACAGACAGGATGACCTGTGTCTCGGATGGCTTAGATACATTCCACTAAAAACTATTTACTGTAGATGATAAAGAGAGTAGCTAAAATTTCGATTAGTATTTATATGAGAGGAATAATACTTGGATAATAAATTTGAACTTGAGCAATATAGAAAACGATTTCAAGGCTTAACAGAGAGAAGAATAAGCATTAGATATTCCATTGAATGAACTTGCAAGTTAGTGTGGGCCTTAGGCTGGGTAATTCAAGATGAAACCAGAACTGGAAGGAGATAAGAGTTGCCTGGCAAGCTGTCATCCGGAGGCAACCTTTGGCTTTGATTTCAAGAGCAGCTGAGTGGTAATCACCGATGGCTCGGTGCGAGTTGAGGCGAGTAGCTATATAATCAAAAGTCGTGGCACGATTCACTAATTCGCAATTGTCTGCGCCGCACGAAAGCTTAAGAATTTCAATTTCAATTTCAATTCGAGAACTTGTTGGCAATCGGACTAACCTTTAACGTACCTTTGGCAGGAGGAGCTGGGCTACCATCGCGTGGAGAGCAATCTGTCCACATCCAACACAGGCACTAGCCTGGACACAATACTACCGGAGGATCCCTTTCCGTTTCCCCAGGCGGCCCCACAGCGCCATCCACAGCAGCAGTTTCCACATCTCCAGAGCCCACAGCAACAGAGACAACAACAGCAACAACAGCAACAACTGCAACATCAACTGCATCTGCAACAGCCACAGCAACAGCTGCAGCAACAGCCACAGCAGCAGCTGCGCCTGCTGCACGACGTGGACGACGAGCCGCCGCTCTCGTTCCGGCCGCTGCTGGAGGACGTGGACATTAACGAGCCGCCACAACAGATACACGTGCAACAGCAACAGCAACAGCTGCCGAGGACAGCCTTGCGGGCCAGTGGCAGCTTGGAGTTGACGCCTTTGCCGCCGCCGCCGACATCGCTGGAGCCGCATCGGGATCGCCAGCAGCGGAGCATTGTGACGGGCGGTGAGGAGCTGCAGCGCAGCAAGCAGTCGCTGAAGGGTTCGCGGGTGTCGTTCGAGAAGCCGCGCGGGGAGCAGGTGGCCACCAAGGCGGCGGAGAGTAGCGACGAGGATAGCTTCGAGGATAAGCGCATCGGTTTCCAGCAGCAGAAGGCGACAAGTGTCGATCACAAGGGCATTCTCAAGGATTTGAAGCATATACTGGCCAATGATAATCGGCGCCAGTTTCAGGCCAAGAAGCACGTGTCGCTGGACATTAAGGGCACCCGCTTTCTGAAGGATCTGCTCAAGGACTCCTCGTCGGAGGAGGAGTTTCACAAGACACGGCGCGAATTCCAGGGCCGCAAGCATCAGAGTCTCGATCCACGGGTCACCTTCAAGCTAGACAAAGTATTACAGGGCTCCAGCACCGACAGCGACGAGGAGGGCGACGACGCCGAGCACAAACGGCTCATCCATCGGCCCAAGGACATCACCAAGCCAGTCATTATTGACCTCAAGGACTTGGAAAGCGAAAGCGACGAGGACTTTCTCACCTCGCGTCAAAACTTTCAACAGCAGCGCTCGATTAGCACAGATTCACGCAAGAGGTGAGTGATTCCCCATTCCCAATCCCTGATTCCCGTTCCCCAAGCCTCGATCTAGATGATGACGCAACTATTCCAATTAATTCACTTGCCGAACAGCTCTGATACGCAGTTTCTATTTTTATTTGCAGCCGTCGATTGTACGAAATGGACGAGATGGGCAACAAGCGGGGCGACAACATCCGGCATGCGGTGCCCTTTGTGCGCCAGATAACCGAGGATGGCAAGCCCAAGCTGGAGGTCTACAGGCCCACAACGAATCCCATCTATATATGGACACAGGTAGGTCAAACGAATGACGACAGCGCACTCATGTGATCGCGATTTCTTATTGAGATTTATAATGGGATTGCGGTGACAGTCCCTTAATTACGACGTTCATACGAGGACAATCGCAACATGCATTTTCCCTGAATTCATAATAATCCAAGCATAGGAGAAGAGCTTAACCTAGGGTCTGGTAGGTCTTTCTGCAGAATCCAAGCTACGAGAAAAGGGTATGATAAAGTTGTAGAATAGAAGACTTTGAACTTCTTTCAGAGTTTCGATAGAGAAGACTTTGAACTTCTCTCAGAGTTTCGATAGAGAAGACTTTCAACTTCTTTCACAGTTTCGATAGAGGAGACTTTGAACTTATCTCAAAATTTTGAAAGACAAGGCTCTGAACTTCTCTCAGAGTATAGAGAAGACTCTAAACTTCTCTCAGAGGTTCGATAGAGAAGACTTCCCCAGAGTTTCCATAGAGAAGACTTTGAATTTCTCTCAGAGTATCAAAAGAGAATACTCTAAACTTCTTTCAGACGATCGATAGAGAAGACCTTGACCTTCTCTCAGACTGTCGATAGAGAAGACTTTCAACTTCTCTCAAAATTTTGAAAGACAAGACTTTGAATCTCTCCCAAAGTTTCCAGGGGGAAATATAATATTCGATTGGAAGCAGAAATTGATGCTCGAATTCGTGATACCTTGTCTCGTATGGACCATAAATATGAAAATATTATGATTAGCTGCGATTAACAACAAGGCATAAACATTGTCGTAGACGCTATAGCTGATGCTTAGCCGGTCCATTGTTGGCTCGTTAAGCGCTGAGACTGCTAAACTGGCGCCTATAAATGAGTACTCGAGTGTGTGAGTACTCGAGTAGACGAACGAATGTGAGTGTATGAGTGTGAGTGTGGGGAATGGCCTTATGAATGGCATTAATATTGCCATAAAGCAGTCAGGCTCGCATTCATTCTTTGCGCAATTTAGAGCGTAGTTTGTGGGTCGCCATTGGAAAGCGCGTGGCGGGCTATTTTCGCACGCCCAGATTGGCCTACCCCCCGCTGCGCCTGCTTCTGTCCGTGCCCCTGTCTTTAATTGAAATTGAAACTGAAATAACGCAGTTAGTTAAGTTATGCGAGACTAAAAATACAAGCACACACGATGGATGGTTGGATGGATCGACCCGTCCCCGTCCCCGTCCCCGTTCCCGTCCCAACAATCTGATTGACCTAACCCCACCGACCGACCGACCGACAGACCGACTGGCTGCAGCTGCTGATGGCCAAATGTGCGACCAGCTTAGTTGCACTTTGCATATTAGCAGCAGCGCCTCGTCGTTCGGCGGAACCAAGGAACCGCCGTAAACCGCCTTTCGGCTATCGGTTGTCGGCTGTCGACTGCGTCTTGAACCTAATCTTGAAACTGGAATCGGGAGGCACACGTAAACAGCGTGATAAGCTTATGTCAACAGCTGTGCCAAGCTGAGCTGAGCTAAGCTGATCTTAAGTGTGGGCCGAGGCGTAAACCATTGCTGGACAGGAAGGCCCTGATTAAATGCCTATTGATAAGCCATCCATCAGCTAATATATATATACGTACATATCAATACATAGCTTCAGACTATCGACATGCGTTATAATTCTGTGCAAACTGATTTACGTACGTGACCGCGCAAATCGTACTCAAAATCTAACGGCCTAGCCGCATTCGAGTCGCCAAATGACAGGTTTCAGTTTCAGTTTAGTTTCGTCCGGCAAAGCGCAACAAATACGTTACTAGCTAAGTCTAAGTCCAAGTCCAGATCGCAAGGCTTCAACTCAAAGTGAAAGGCGGCAGCGCGAGGCAAGGTTGCCACAGCCACAGCCACAGCCCGAGACTCGAGTGTAACAAAAAGCACGAAAAGTT
Source organism: Drosophila littoralis (assembly GCA_018903485.1). Classification (NCBI taxonomy): domain Eukaryota; kingdom Metazoa; phylum Arthropoda; class Insecta; order Diptera; family Drosophilidae; genus Drosophila; species Drosophila littoralis. The sequence continues at coordinate 8,880,889 of JAEIGF010000297.1, read as the reverse complement.
CCATTGCCAGCTAAATATAGCTATAGAGCTTGATCCAAACCCATTATGAAGATCCTTATGCGCGCGGACACCCATGTGTCCTTCTCGGTGCCCATAGACGAGCCCAAGGCAAAGTGCACCTACTCTCAGGTAGACCAAGAACCCGCCACGAACTAACTCCATCCAACCAAAACAACTAGTTGCTAATGCATCATCTATTCGATTCCATCTAATTGCAGGTGCTCGCTGCACTCAGCGTTTCACTGGGCTCCCTGGTCGTAGGCTTCGCTAGCGCCTACACCTCGCCCGCCCTGGTCTCCATGACCGACACGAATCTGACGTCCTTTGTGGTCACGCCCCAAGCGGTAAGTTAACCCCATTTAAGCTAAGATCAATGAGAACAGAGTAAGACAAGACAATCAGAGTCTTAGCCAAGCGAAAAGCTCTAAATTGACTTGGAATAGTGTCTGGTTGGAAAAGATTCCTAGCTAAAATACACGTACTTCCAGATACAATGCATTCCGAACATACCTTGAAATTCCTATTGCAAAGCAATTTCAGTATTATTCTATCATTTTTTCCAATTGTTCCAATTACATTAACGCAGTTAAAATGTAGACCTCACATTCACGGACTTCCTTGGAAATTGAATTCAAAGAATTAGGATTCGTTCCACAAATTGAATTCAAGAAATTGGAATTGCTTCCACAAATGGAATCCAAGGAATTGGAATTCCTTTCACAAATTGAATCCAAGTCAACTCTCGCTAGCTCCCTAGACTCGAAAATCCTATGGTTTTTTAAAACTGATTAGGCTCCCAATTAAAATAAATCTTAAAATTGGAATTTCTCCTCCACTCTGCAGGCATCCTGGGTGGGTGGCATCATGCCACTGGCTGGTCTGGTTGGCGGCATAGCCGGCGGTCCGTTCATCGAGTATCTGGGCAGGCGCAACACGATCCTGGCGACGGCTGTGCCATTTATTGTCTCGTGGCTGCTGATTGCCTGCGCCGTCAACGTGATCATGGTGCTGTGCGGCCGCTTCTTGGCCGGCTTCTGTGTGGGCATCGCGTCGCTGTCGCTGCCCGTGTACCTGGGCGAGACTGTGCAGCCGGAGGTGCGCGGCACGCTGGGTCTGCTGCCGACGGCATTTGGTAACATTGGCATACTGCTGTGCTTTGTGGCCGGCACGTACATGGACTGGTCGATGCTGGCCTTTCTGGGTGCGACGCTGCCCGTGCCGTTCCTCATCCTGATGTTCCTTATACCGGAGACGCCGCGCTGGTACGTGAGCCAGGGACGCGAGGAGCGCGCACGCAAGGCCCTCGTCTGGCTGCGTGGCAAGGAGGCCGACGTCGAGCCGGAGCTGAAGGGTCTGATGCGCTCGCAGGCGGATGCCGACCGACAGGCGACTCAAAACAAAATGCTGGAGCTGCTGAAGCGCAGCAATCTGAAGCCGCTGTCCATATCCCTGGGTCTGATGTTCTTCCAGCAGTTGAGCGGCATTAACGCCGTCATCTTCTACACGGTGCAAATCTTCCAGGATGCCGGCTCCACCATTGACGGCAATCTCTGCACGATCATTGTGGGCGTTGTCAACTTTGCGGCCACGTTCATTGCCACGATCCTTATCGATCGCGCCGGACGCAAGGTGAGTTCCCTGAATGAACCCCTTTCCATTTATCTGCTCTACAATAGATTATTCCACCCTCACCCTCTAGGTTCTGCTCTATGTGTCCAACGTGATGATGGTCTTGACGCTGTTCGTGCTGGGCGGATTCTTCTATTGCAAGTCCAGCGGCATAGATACCTCCAATGTGGGCTGGTTGCCGCTGAGTTGCTTTGTCATCTACATTCTGGGCTTCTCGCTGGGCTTCGGGCCCATTCCCTGGCTGATGATGGGCGAGATTCTGCCCGCCAAGATACGCGGCTCTGCTGCCTCCGTGGCCACCGCCTTCAATTGGTCTTGCACGTTCGTGGTGACCAAGTCGTTCCAGGACATGATTGGTGAGTTACACATTTTCACATTTGCCACAGAAAATGTATTAATCCTTCGTTGTGTGTCCGTATCCAGATGTCATGGGCGCACATGGTGCTTTCTGGATGTTCGGAGCCATTTGCTTTATCGGCCTGTTCTTTGTGATATTCTATGTGCCCGAGACGCAGGGCAAGACGCTGGAGGACATCGAGCGCAAGATGATGGGACGCGTCCGCCGCATGTCCTCCGTGGCGAACATTAAGCCCTTGTCCTTCAACATGTAATTCTGTGAAAGGTGGCCAAAACACACACACACGAGCACGCATACAAATGGATCTTGAAGCGATCAAACCAAATATTAGTCTAGTGCCTTAGTGCTTAAGTTGTAAAACTATCAAGAAATCGATGTCGATGTCGATATCGATACCCGTATCGATAACCGTATCGATAACGATTATTGTAGCTATCACTGTATCACATGTGTTATGAGAGAGCGTGCCTTTTTTTTAGCTAAAGATTTTCCTTTATTTCTACATAATTATTGTTATTATTATTATTTATATCGCTAAGTCGCGTAGTTTTATGATTCGTGTAAATTATGAGTTTAGCACTAATTTTGTTGCCCAGATGATGATGATGATGACGATGATGATCATCATTATCATCATCATCATCATGAAGTAATCTCTGTAGAAAAATGACATACATATTTAGTTAATAATGCAAATGCCAAATGCAGCACTATCCAGAACTATCCCGCTCCCCCACCTCAAAGGAGTTCAATCCAATTGGCTATTCGAATATAGACAGCTTGTTAAGAATATATATGAATCTTTTTAGTATAAATAACTCTCGCAGCAACTGCGTCTATGTAAATTATTATTGTAAAATAACATTATGAATATATATACATACAACAAATGAAATACACGTTCTTTCAATTAGACCAGGCCGAACCGGACCGGACCCTCTCCAAATGGGTTAACAACAATTTTGAATGCAATATGAAACACATATTTGCATGCGACCTTCGAAATGCAATTTACAGTTCGACAATGTCGTTGCAAATACGTGAGCATTATATTTTCTATACACAAATATGCACCTACACACATGCGAGCACATATGGGCATATGGCAGCTGCACATGCGGTGCATGCGAAAATATCAGCTGCGATTACAATTGATTCTCTATATTTACAGAATATTCGACGTACACAAAGTCAGAGATAGTCGCGAGCAGTTCGGGTCTGGCGGGCTTGGCTTATCGCTTGTGTTGCGGGCACAAAATCAAAGCCAAGAAATCCAAAAATGGCGATGCATTTATTGGATGAATGCACTGATAATAATGCGCTCGCAAAAAAATTAAAAAATAATCGCGCGAAAAAAAGCAATTTATTTTGCCAAGATTAATCGCTTCTAATCGAAAATAAATTGTATAAGCGAATGTTTAAAAATAACCCTGTGGGAGGTATTCCAAATATATATACATACATAATATAATCAAATAAATGAAAGACTCAACTCTTTATATAAACGCATGTCAGACTCAAGCGAATCGGATCAGCATTATATAATGCATCCATAAAGCCAATGCGTCAAAAACTTTCCAAAAAACATTCGCTTTTTAAAGATATCTTTCTTTCCCTAAAGTTCTCTTAAAACTTAATCGGTTCAATCGAATTTTCGCCACGCCGAAGCTTTAATACCCTTATTTACACAGATAAGTAGAATTGTGTAGCTCGAAATTTTGGATTTTGATCAAAATATCTTGAAAAAAACCAAAGTTATCCAAACACAAGACACATTTTCGACCTAAAACAATACGATTTAGTAATCCGGCATTGATTAGAATATGCGAATGTGTACAGAGCCTGGTTAACTTTGTGAATACCCAAACTGGATATTTTACAAAAATATATAAAAGTTTTTCATACAAAAACTTTATCGCTCCGATTCAACCAGCTCTCATATATATATAGACATGCAAGATTTCGTGACAGAGCAAGGAAAAGACAGATTGAATATTGGTATTTATTTGTTGAGATCGGAGATGTATCCTTCTATGCGTTACATATTTTATGATAGAATTAAAATACCCTCCACAAGGTTATAGAAATAAGATGTCCAGACCTCCCTGAACTCCATTTGCAATCAGCTGAGTGGCTCGGTAAATAAACTAAATGCTTTTCATATTTGAATCTATGTACATAAAATATATAAATATGTAATTTGTCCAGCTGCTGGATTACTCTCTAGCTGCTCAGTACTCCGAGAGAAACTTTTAGATATTAAAATGAAAAATTTTGTAAAATTAGCTAAAACCTCTATAAAAAATAATACCTCTACTAATGCAATAACATATCAAGAACCGTCCCGACCACGATCCAATATTGTTTATGCGGTTGGCTATGTTTTTTTTTTTTCTAATGTTTTCTCAATGTTGAAAGTGTTTTCAATAAATAAAGACGAATGCGTTTACATAAACTTCAAGTGAAATTGGGAGATATCAAATTTTGTACATCGATATGGACATGTTTATCGTCCGATATCCTAACAAACGACTATAATGACATATATTTCTTATAGAAGCTAGATTACGTTTAAGCTGAGTAGTTAGTTGTTCTTACTAAACAAATGCTAAGCAAGTAAGTGGTTCTAGTCGGGAGCTCCCGACTAGGGGATACCCTGAACCCTCTTCTTCCAACACCAAACGCAGGTATACATATATACTATTCTAGAAGCTAATTGTCAAGTTTGGTGACGCTAGCTCTTATTTTTTACCAAAATTGCTCAAAAACAGGAATCTACATCCTGTGCATTGATTTTTATCGATTGCTTGGAAACGGAGTAAGTTATCGATTATCGGAAACAAACTGTATCTGCGTAGGCACCAGGAGGACCTACAGCTAAAATTTCAGTCTCTAGCTCTTATAGGTTTTAAGATACTTGCGTTCATACATACGGACGGACGGACGGACTAGCCGACTCGGCTACTGATGCTGATCAAGAATATATATACTTTATGTGGTCGGAGATGCTCCCTTCTGGCTGTTGCATACATTTATATTTTGCACAAAAACAATATACCTCTTTTACTCATTTTTAATGGGTTCAGGGTATAACTGTGAGGATATTAAATCTTCTACACCTTAAAAATAACTGATTACATTTGACAATAACTAATAATACTCATAGACCTATTCTAATATCAAAATCATTTTTTATAGCGTATAGAAGTTGTGTTTTTCAATGTCCTGAATAAATTTAAAGAAACTAAAACCAGCAGACGAACAATTGGAATTGAATAAAGTGATTGTTATAGATATATAGAACAAGATATAGCTGCAAACTATGAACCTAATTGAGGGACCAGGTATTATGATTTTCGACCAAAGCAATGCATTATCCATAGAATAGTCTGGTATCTGAGCCCACATGCTCCTGGTTCATGGCACTCCTCTTACGAGCTCGTCTACGGAGTATAATCATATTTGTATATATTATATGTCTAGATAGATCTCAGCCAGATTTTGGGGTCTTTCAAAAAGTATCTCAAAATTGTCGAGGTGGATATGTAGATAATGTAGATAAATGTTCCTGCCTGGAGAACAAAGCCCCAAGTAAGATGAGCGTGAGAGTATGCTCGGAATATAAACTTCCGATCAACTGCATTGTCTTTAATTGTTGTTAAAAGCCCCGCTTGGTTGCATTCTCAGTGCGAATTGGAGGGAACCAAATTCCAGTTGCATTGTTTTGGTTGTCGTTGACTCTTTTGTTCATATTGCTGCGGTACATATATTGATTTTTGTTTAGTGCAAATGCAGCAGATATATGTATCTAAATATATTGTATGTGCACGATCTTGTCCAGCGACTCACCCATGACTTGGACGCGGCAAATGGCGCAGATATCGCACTCCACGTCCCAGCTCCACATGGCTACGGCGTTCCATTTCTTCAGCGTGAACATTTTCTCTGGCTTGTTGTCGTCCGCTGGTCTGTTGTCCACTGAGTTTTCCGCATCGTCGGCCATGTTTTGGGCACAATTTAAATTAAATATTGTTTAAGTTGTTTTTATTGAGAAATGTGAATGGCGCTCTGCTTCTTCTGCATCTGCAGAAAACAGCTGACTGGTGACTGGACAAGGGACCGCAAGTTCCACACCATCCACAAGACAGTACACCCTGTTATGTGTGGAACCCGTCTGTTTGCCACAGGGTGTTTACGCATTTGGCGCGCAGTTCAAATTGTCGCTGTCCGCGTTTTGTTAACAATGCCACCAGACAACACATTACAGATGTATTTTAATTGCAATTTCGATTGTTCGCACTCACGTCGCAGCATTTCGAAATACAATAATAATCATGATATCTTTACGTTTACCATTTGGCCAAAACGAGGCCGAGTCTCGCATATCTTGAGCTCTGCGGCTTGTGTGGGTTTCTTCGGCAGGTGCCTCTGTGCATCGTCTCCAGTTGGTTGCGCTTCGATTGCCAATCAAAATGAAGCAGCAACACGTCAAATTGTTGGCAACACTTGCAACTCAAAGTAAACAAGCATACAGACTGGTCGGTTCGGAAATTTTCAAACACTTTATGACGAGGCAGTTAAAGACAAAAATTGCTATTGCGAAAATTTGCGATTGCCGCAAACGAGCGATTGCCCGTTTGGTAAATTTGAACGTTAGTGAGTGTTGGCTGCTTCCTGCAATTAGTTTTGTGATGCAATCGCAAATCGCGCCTCCGTCCGCACACACTTGCATAACCAACTGGCCAAGAATACACAGCGAAATTGCAGACACAGCAACAACAACAGCAACAACAGCAACAACTACTTTTAACTGGTTTTTCATTTTCATTTCAATTTGGTCGACAGCACGATCATGGTACCACGATCTGTGGGTCGCCGAGCGCTTGCTTTTCACTTTCACTGAAATGGCAATCCCCCCCTCCCTTCCCACCCCCTCTCCATTTCGTTCCGCCCAATTAATGCTTTTCGCTTTTTGTTTTCAGTGTTTCTTTAGCTTATAATTTAAATAAAAAACTCATACTCGTACAGCTAACACAATGATACAAATAAAAGTATAACACATTTGGCTTAAAACTTATGCGAGTTCCGCAAAGTGGAGTTTTTTTTTTTTTGCGGAATCCGCCAGATCTCGTTGCCAAGCAGCCAGTTAGTTTGTCCTCTCACTGCTGCCTGTTCGTCTTCTCCAACTTCTCCTCCTTCTGCTCTGACTCCTCTCCTCCTTGTGTTTATCACCCGTTCAACGTCCAGCTCAACGTTGCTGCGTGGATGCGACAAAGACTCTCTGCCCATGTCCTTGTGCTCTCTCACATATATCCTTCTTCTCGTTGTTGTTGTTGTTCGTTTTTGATGTTCGTTTTTGATGTTCGTATACTCCTTGTGCTCGCGTTCTGTGCTGGCCAAACTGGGCCACACTGACGCCTCCTAATCCTTAGTAGTGTCCGTGGTGGCTCTGGTGGTAGCCGTGGTGTTCCTCATGGTGATGATCGTGATGCTTGAAGATTGGCACCTCGACGTGGTATTTCTCGGGCACGGGAATTTCCTTGTGAATGGGCACCTTAACCTCCGTGTAGACGGGAATTGGCTTCTCAATTGGCACCTTAACCTCATACGGTACGGGCTTCTCTACGGTGTACGGTACCTTCTTCTCGACGGTGTACGGCTGTGGAACTGGCACCTTGACATGCACTGGATATGGCTTCTCCACCTATTCGAGAAATACAAAAGCCAATGGTTTATATTTTCTGAAGCTTTAAGGAGTTCAGGTACTCTCTTACCTCAACCTTGTAGGGCTTGTCAACTGGTACTTTAACTTCGTAGGGCACCTTCTTTTCGACGACGACAGTGTACGGTTTCTCGACCTCAACATCGTAGGGCTTCTCAACCTCGACGGGGTAAGGCTTCTCGACCTCTACTTTAACCTCGTACGGCACCTTCTTGATGACTTCATAGGGCTTGGGCACTGGCACTTCCACTTTCACCTCATGTGGCACCTTCTTGATCACTTCGTAGGGCTGTGGCACCGGCACCTTCACCTCGTATGGGATCTTCTTGATGACCTCGTAGGGCTCTGGTACGTGGACTTTCACTTCGTATGGCTTGTCGACGGGCACTTTCACCTCGTACGGCACTTTCTTTTCCACAATGTAGGGCTTGGGCACATGAACGGGCACCTTGACGTATTCCTTAACATGCACCGGATATTTCTTCTCGACATAATATGGCTGTGGCACATCTACTTTCACCTCGTAGGGGATCTGGCCAGGCAGGCAAATGCAAATGAATTAAATTGTTCCCCGCCTCGAAGGCCAATCACTTACCTTCTTCTCAACCGTGTAGGGAACATGTTTGGTCACTGTGTAGGGCACCGGTACCTTCTTCTCAATGGTCACGGTCTTGATGTGTTCATGATGATGATGATGGCCATGATAGTCGCCCAGATGGAGGCCACGCTTCTCCACATTCTTGCCATCCTCGGCTGGGGCGGCGCCTGCGTCGGCCTTCTCCTCGATGGCAGCACAATGGGCCATTGCCACGCACACGGCGAGACAAGGAAGTACGAACTGCAAAAGGATAACATTCTTAGCAGATATTCCTTGCACGAGATCAGACCATATCCGATCTTTACCATTCGCATTGTTGAGCTGTTGCTTTGACGTCTCACGAGGAAAACAATTACTCCACAATAAACTGTGTTATACCAATAACGAGATCCAAGCTGGTACTGATTCCCTCACTCGCTGCACTCAGCTTATATACACCAAAAAATTGGTCTATCGCAACGCAATTCACTAATCCCCGCCCGTCTCCCCAAGCTCGGGCTGTGACTGCGGCTGCGGCGGCGACTGCGGCAACAACTTCGGCTCCGACTGCGACTGCGCGCACATTCGCAACTCGGCGTTGTTGTTGCTGTTGTTGTTGCTGTTGTTGTTGTGGATTTGGCTTAGTAATGAAATGTTGGGGAACGGTGTTCGGTGTTATATGAACAACTCGTTTCTCATGCATATATCGACAACGTTAGAGCAGGCATCCCGTTGGCAACTGCAGGAGCCATGCATGATGTATTGCAACCAGGTAATCGGGTCGTTATCCTATAACAATAGCTAGGAAATTGTTACAAAGACCCAAAAACAAACATACACACACATGCATAGCTGTGTGTGTGTGTGTGTGTGTGTGTGCGTGTGTATTGTTTGTGATTTTGCGATTTGATGATTGTTGAACATGTAAACAAGACAGATATATCTCCGATTACCGGCTTTATATAATGCAAAAAAGCCAGACATTGACATCGCGTCTGATTCGGTTCCGTTTTGAGCCTGTTTTAGATCTGTACAGTCATGGACATATCAATATGCACACCTCGACGGCGAACAATGTTGCTGCGGATTATGTAAATCTTCGGCGATTGCATTTGAGCTATTGACTCGGCGTCGTAAACAAAATGTGTGGTAAGTGGCAAAAACAATGAGAAGGTTAAACACAATGCGTTCGACATTTGATAGGCCGTTGCGCCCATGTATCATATTTTTGTGCATGATTCCATTTTGTGTGATCAGCCAGCGTTCGGTGGCTTTGTAATCTATAACAATGCATCTTAGTTTTGGGCGTTTTGTTTATTGGAGCTTAAACATGCTTCAAAGAAACTTCGGTGGGCTGTGGCTTTACAAAGCTGCCAGCACTGCAACAACAATTTTCGAACTATATTTTCGAACCAGTTCCTGGCCTGAAGGTTCCTTTGGTGAACACCATTTGCCAGATCTATGTTCTTAGTTCGAAACTTGATTGTTATTGTTTTATTTAATTTTAATTTTCTATAAACTAAGCTTGTTATGTGTATCTACATAATTTCCTTCCTATTTAGCTTATTGAAACTTCCTTAGGGAAATAAAAAATTGGTTTAAGAAAATGTGGTTCGGTTCATGTTCAGAATCGGTTCGGTTCACAATCGGCTTGCAGCCTTAAGTGTGCCCAGACATGGGCCATTTGGCTGTCGCATTTCGGCTTGACTCGATGTGGCACGATCTTGATTACAGCCTGTAGGAGCTGCCAGCGTGACTGTACATATGTATGTATGTATGTATGTACATATGTAAATATGTTATGTTGTATGTGTATGTTTGCATGTGTGTGTGTATGCACTGTTGTATGTATGCATGTAACTATGTTGTGTTGTATGTGTGCGTGTGCATGTGGCTGCACTGTTTTTTGTTTTTGTGCAACAAGAGTCATTAAATTGAAAACGTACCCACTCTTGGCTATTTAAAAACCAACATGCAGTTGCTGCTGCTACTTAGTGTGCGCTTAAAACTAAAACAAAGCCGAAATTAAGCATACATACATGTACGTACACACATGCACGACACACACACGCACACACTTTGGCTGGCATGTGGCATTAGCAATGCATTAAACAACAATAAAACATAAAACATTTTCGTACTGAGCTGTACAAATTTTTCGAAACGCGCCACAGACGCGGAAGACAGTCTTTGGAAAGATGTTGGACGCGAAAGGAGAGGGGCGGCGGGGAGGAGTGGAGCGGCAGCGGCAGCGGCTCCATAGGCATTTACATGTACATGCTTATTCTATTTCGTCATCGAGCCGAGCGCCGTATTTCGCGCACTAATTGCCCATTATTGCGTTTATAATTATGAATTGGAGCTACAATAATACAACAACTGCAATTCTTGGTGCCATTATTTCACAGTTTCAACTAGTTAAAGGCAATTAGCCAGCTGATTTTAGTTTTTACATACTCTTAAAATATACAAAAATCGCTTTGGTCAATGACCTTCGTGTGATTTGTGGGCATTGTAGACGCCTCTCCCTTTGGAAAAGTCGCTGTTAGTTGATTTATTTTCAGAGTTGATCTTTGTAATAGAAGGGCCTTGACCCAGTAATTAGTTTTCTTATTTGTAGTAACAAATCAGTCATTTCTGCTTGTTGACTGGGTAAAGAGATTGCTCGGCCCTTTGATTTTTTCAACTTCGTTTTCCCTCTTTATTTTCTTTTTTTTTGGAGCATTTATTCATTCAATCTGTTAATCAGTCATAAACAACAGTAATCCGTAAAGAGATTGTGCAACATCTTCGTGTCAAGTCCTTGAAACGGTGTTTTAATACACAAAACTGGTCAAAATTTACATATGTACGTCTTTTTAAATTATGTTGAATATTTGTTAAAATTTACAATCGAAAATCGTTACACTTAAACGTGAATTCGACTTTACCTCCATGTGCCATATTCCATTTAATTTCTCGCTTTAATTTAAATTGAATGCTCGCATGATTGGTTGCAGAATCGGCTTTAAAGCATAAAAGGGAAATCTGTTTTTGCAATTGCAATTGAAAGCATTTTCTTTTTTACAATTTAATATTTTCGTTTAATAAGCAAAAACCTAGAAGACATGCAATAGTAAATAATATTGTTGTCAAATGCAGGATCTCGCAGTTTCCTAATTTTATTTTTGGCTAAATTTTCGAAATTCTGAAAAAGATCGCAATAAAAATAATTGCTTAAATTATAAATATTTTACTTATGCATGATGAGCTAGATTTATTTGCATGATGACAGCTTTTCAAATTATGGCGCCACGAAGCAGTAGCAAAGTGTGACCGCTTTTAATTTTTGATTTGCTTGCCTTGTGCAGCACTGTTTATGCTGGAATTGTGCAGCACTGCTGCTGTCAATTTATACGCAAGTCATTTTGGCATCAAAGTCATTCCGGCATTTGGAAATTGGATTGTTTGTCGCTTCATAGACAATTTTGACGAACAGTAAGCCGTAATTTGCAATTCAATAATAAATTAAACAGTTAAATAACATTCTTTTAATTTCAGTTATATACAGTTATGTTTCTAACACGTTCTGAGTACGACCGTGGTGTAAACACCTTCTCTCCCGAGGGCCGCCTCTTCCAGGTGGAGTATGCCATTGAGGCCATCAAACTGGGCTCCACTGCCATCGGCATTTGCACAAATGACAGTAAGCATTCGACAGTAAAGTTTCCCTAATTGAATTTATTATAGTAATAGTTTTGATCATATCACAGGCGTTGTTTTGGCGGTGGAAAAGCGCATCACCTCGCCGATGATGGTGCCAAAGACAGTGGAAAAGATTGTTAAAGTGGACGAGCACATTGGCTGCGCCACCTCTGGCCTGATGGCCGATGCGCGCACATTGATAGAGCGTGCACGTGTCGAGTGCCAGAACCATTGGTTCGTCTACAACGAGGCCATGACCGTCGAGTCGTGCGCCCAGGCCGTCGCCACGCTGGCCATACAGTTCGGTGATAGCGGTGACAGTGATGGCGCCTCCGCCATGAGTCGTCCCTTCGGCGTGGCCATACTCTTTGCCGGCATCGAGAATGGCAAGCCTCAGCTCTGGCACATGGATCCCTCCGGTACTTACATTAAACACTGCGCCAAGGCGATCGGCTCTGGCAGCGAGGGCGCACAAAAGGACCTGCAGGAAAAATACACTCCAGAGATGTCGCTAAAGGATGCCATCGATCTGTGCTTGAACACGCTCAAACTTGTCATGGAGGAGAAGCTTAACGAGACCAATGTCGAGCTGATGACCATGACAACGTCAAAGAAAGAGTTCACCATGCTGGCCGAGGATGAGGTTAAGAAACTAATCGAGGAACTGGTCTAAATGAATCACAGCTGCATTTTCTATACACATGCAACATTTTGGTTATTTAAAACTATATGTGAAAAAGGGATAAATCGATCTGCTTAGAAATAAATGCTCACCACCTTTTCAGTCAGGGGCATTTCGTGGGTTATAATTTATAATTTAATACCTTCTTAAGAGGCAGACTTTATAAACCATATATATTCTTAACCAGTATCAGCATCGAGTCGATGTAGCCAAGTCCCTTTGTCTGTCTACAAAATTCTCACAGTTTTGAGGCATTCATTAAACTTTCTGTTGCAGTTACCACATATGTGGAAACTGGCTGGATCGGACATTATATAGCATTTATTTGAGTAATCGGTCCAATATTGACTTCTTGTCTTTCTAGATATCTACATCAGACTACTGTATTATATAGGAAGAAGGGTCCGTTGAGTTTTATTGTGGCCAATAGGTAGATATCATATATTTTTTTTGTCTAAATTCATCAAAGTTTGATTCGATTTTAAGGCAAATTAAGTTGTGCAAATCAAATAGTTGAAAATTGATTTGTCCTGAGAAACAAAAACAAGATCGTTCGACAGTTTTGTATTTATATACAGTTGACTTTATTTAATCGTATTGATTTATCTTGCGTATACTAACTAAAATATTTGGGGGCCCCTTAGGGTGTCCGTCCCCTGGAGGCGGCCCCTACAATGCACGCCTTTTAATGTATGTATGTAAATTGATGCGTATATATTTGTTACTGTATGCTAGACATGAACTGTTGAGCAAATCAAACAGCTTCGATTAACTTGGTTAATCTCAATATAAAGGCAAATCATAAAGAATTTTCGTTAATATTCTTTTCTAGCGTTTTTCTACAACATTTTTCTCACAACGATGCACAGACTTGATATATTTGTTCTCTGCTTCGCGTGTAATACAAAATCTTTCTAAGTGGAACCAAAAGGCGAATATGAATAAATCTAAATCTATAATATATATGATATATATATATATATATATATATATCAATCAGGATAATGGGGTGAGTACCAAAGAAATATGTATGTGAACCGGCAGCTCGCTCCGAAGAGGACAAATGCCAAAAGAACAAAATTGTATATACTTATTAATACGAGTATGTATACATATATATGTGTGTAAATATATATATATATATATGTATATATATATAGAGCATTCACAATTGTTAACATCACACCTAGGTTGGATGCTCGCCGCCACTGGGACTGTTGGTGTTGGTGTTGCTGCTGCTGTTGTTGCGCAGCATGAGCCGGGAGAGGCTCGTGTTGGGCTCGCTGAGCGAGTAAATTTCCGGCTCAAAGACCGGCGGGCACTCCATATTCGGATAGTCCGGTGTGGCGGCTTTTGAATCTAGAGAATTGGTGTTGGATACTTTTGGTGTTGCTGGCTCCTGGACAGCATCTTCCCTGACAGCAGCAGCTGCTGCTGCCGCCGTTGCTGCTGTTGGTGGTGGCGGAGCCGGTGGCAATGGAGGCAGCAGCGATTCGGACGCACACAGATTGGTGTTAGATGCGGCGGCAGCACCACGATAGCTACGCTGGCTGTGCTGCGTGGGAAATATGACCTGCGAGAATATCTCCTGATCACAATCCGCATCCAGATCGGCGCTGCTGGGCGTCTGCTGATGCAGCTGCTGCTGCTGCTGGTGCTGCTGATGATGGTGCCCGAAGAGCGTGCGATGCAGCATTGGTGAGCCAAGGAAGCGATTCTCCTTCGAGGGGCGCGTAGGCGTCGCACTGGAGCCCGACGTCGATGATATGGACAGCTTGGTGAAGGTCGGTATCGGCGCCGAATTCTTGCGATGCGCATCATACTTGGTGCCCGCCACCTTGTCGCGCAGATCCTGATTGTACGTCTGACTCTTCTTGATGTTGCTGCTGCCGCTGCCAATGCTGCTGCCGCCGCCGCCGCTGATGCTGCTGCCGTCGAGCGCATGATTTGACTTTGACTTTTTGTTCAGCGGCAAGGTCATTGTCATCGGCGTAAATGGGAAGCGCCTGTCGCTGCTGCCGCTGGATTTGTTCTTGCTTTTCTTGCTGCTGTTGCTCGACACAGAGCCGACATCTGCATCATTGTGATGCTTCTTGTTGCTCTTGTGCAAGAAACTAGACAGCGGCTGCGATCGCAGAAAGTATTTGGAGCGTGTGCTCTGCTGCTGCTTCTCCTGTTGCAGCTTCTCCTGCTGCTGCTGTAGCAGCAGCTGCTTCTCGTGCTCGCTGTAGCTGGTCTGCCTGGAGACGCTGGCGCTGCTGCTGCTGTTGTTGTTGTGGTTGTTTGTGCTGTTGCTGCTGCTGGTGGCTGGCTCATCGCCAAAGATGAGCTCGTAGCCAAAGTCCCGCAGCTTCTGGCCCTCCTTGGTGCGCGTGCGCTTAATGCTCTCGTCGCTGGGCTTGAAGCTAAACTCATAGTCGGGCGTCTTGGGCAGACTCAGACTTTGAATCTTTGCTGGCTTCTCGCCATTGCCATTGCCCACTGGCTTGGCGGCAGCCGCCGGCGCAGCTGCCACGCCCGTCGTTGCAGTTTGCTGACTCGCATTGGAGTCGGTGCGCAGGTGCCGGTTGTGCTTCTCGATGCCGAGGTGGACTCGATTGTTGTACATTTCCTGTGACTCCTCCAGCTGTTTGCGCAGCATCAAATCCTTGAGCGTCATATAGCCCTGTATGTTGTTCGTCTGATGGTGCGGCTCCAATGTGCCGTCCCCGCCCCCCTTCTTGGTCATGAACGTTTTCGTGTGCGAGTGATGGTACTCAAAGACCTCCAAATTGGGATTCGAGGCGTGCAGATAATGGTACGGCACCTTCTTCAGGCTGGACTTGCTGCTGGGACTCTGGCTCTGGCTTGGACTCTGGCTCTGACTGGGGCTGGGACTGTTGCTCTCCTCGAAGCTCTGCTGCTGCAGCGAGCTGAGCGTGGGCGCCGGCGAATTCGGCGGACCCAGACTCGCTGAGGCCACGCTCACCACCGAGCTGCGGCTGGAGCTGCGCGATAGTTTGCGCGCTGCCTGCTGCTCCTGCGTTCCCGAGCCGCTTGGCTTGGGCGTTGGCGTCGGTGGTGCTGGTGTCGATAGCAATGTCGTCGGTGGCTGGGCCGGATCGTGATAGCCGGGCGTGTTGGCACCTATCTGAATGCCACAGCTGCCGCCGGGCACCTTGCGAAAGGTCTGAAAATTCGCCGTTGGCACGGGTATGTCGCTGGAGCTGCTCTTTGCCGCATTGCTCTTGAACGTGCCCATGGTGAACTTGCGCAGCGAGTCAAAGTAGCCGCGGTCGTGCTTCAGGCTGTTGTTGCTGCTCAGGCTGCTGGTGGGCGTGGCATTGCCAGTGGCTGCGAGTGTAGCAATCACATCCTTGGATGCCTGCGGCGAAGGCGTGCATAGATTTGTGCTGACCAGCGCATCATTCTCCTCCTCGCCGGAGCTCTCATTCTCGGAGTACAGATCCTTGCTGGTGCAAGCGTCGCTGCTCACCGCTGGCAACTTGAGCGAGGCGAGTCTGAGGAACTCCACCCACTGATTGAGCGCGTCCAGTGACTCCGCGGCGAAGTAGAAACTCTTGGCCGTGTGGTACACTTTGAAGGCATGCGGCTTGGAGTGCACCTCCTTGGCCAGCGAAACAGTGAAGCCGGGCAAAAAGATGACCAAGCTGGCGCTGGAGCTTTGCTTGCTGCGAAACCCGTACAAAATGGTGTCCAGCATCACAAAATAGATGCGCGCCCAGTAGGTGACGCCGCGCAGGTTCTTCGTGCGCCTGTAAAGATGGCCCTGGATGTCACCGGTGCCCAGCAGCTTGAGGTTCGTGTTGCGCCGCTTGGCCATCAGACTGTGCTTCTTCTTCAGCGTCAGCGTGCGCGTTTTGGTTGGCGTCAGCAGCTCGCTTATCTCCTGTTCCCCCGCCGCTGCTGCTGTTGTTATTGTGGCTGCTGCTGCTGCTGCAACCGGCTGCATGCTCGCCGGCTTGGGAGGTGGCGGTGGCACAACCGGGGGTGTAAGCTCTCGTTGCTTGCGCGGACGCGGCGGCGGCGCTGGCGGCGTCACTAGAAGAAACTCTTTGCGTGGCTCAATGGCCGGCGGCGGCGTATCCGACTCCTCCTCACCGGAATTATCATAGGCCGGCGTGCTGTGACTCTTGTCCAGGCGGCCGCGTCGGTTCTGCTGCTGCTGTTGCTGTTGGATTAGCGGCGCATTAATGGCCTCCGCCAGCGGCGGCGTCTCACGCGTGGCCAGCTCCATGGCCTGAATAAGCTCGGCACTTGTTTCGCTGGCGCAACTGCGCAGCGTTTCCAACGCATCCTCGTCCCCTTCGTCGGCAAAGGGTATTGGCTCAAAGGTCTCCAGTATAGTGTTCTCAACATTGCACGTAAACTTCTCGTTCTTGACCACATAGTCTTCCACCTTCATGTTGGCGTCGAAGCGCACCACCTTGCTCACGCCGGGCTTGTAGCGGTCCACCATCTGCAGCTGCTGCTGGGATTGCAGGCCCGCCTCGGTCAGCTGCTTTAGCTTGCGCGCCTCGTTGAAAAGCCGCTTGGCTGTGTCTGCGCTCTCGCTGGCCGCCAGGCCAATGCAGGTGGTTGGCCTGGGCGCAATCTCGAGGCCATAGCCAAAGGATATGGACTTGTCGCGAATGCTGGGCGAGCCAGGATCACAGATAGTGGCCCCACCAACTCCGCCGCCGCCAGGCTTACGCTCGTGCCAAGAGGGTATCACCAGATGCGGATGCTTAAGGCTGAGAAACTCATCGCCGCAAATTGTGTTCCGCCGCTGAAGCAGAGCTCGCGGCTTGGGATAGTACAAACGCATTTCGCGACTGGCGGACTTTGTATCCGTGGGAGTGGGTATATCACTGCAACTGGAATCCGAGTCTGAGGCTGCATGCGCCTGCACCTGCTCACCCTCCTGCTCCCGCACCAGCTCCTTCACCTTTACGCCTTTTCCGTCGTCGCTTCTCTGCGTTTTGGGCGCCGTGTCTAGCGTTAGGAATGCGGCACGTGGACTCGGGCTGGGCAAGTTGTCCGCCCAGCGACTGGCCATGTTCCGCTTCTTGCTTGGCAGCCGATATGGCTGCATGTAGATCTGGCCATACATTTTCGTGTGCTTGGGCCGTTTCTTGACAGTGAGCACCACATCGGGCAGCGCCTCGCACAGATGGTGCAGCACAGTCTTATGCTGCCAGCCGACGACAGTCTGGTAGTTAATCTGGACGATTTCATCGCCATCCTCGATTTTGCCCGAGTTGTGGGCGGGTGAGTTGTACTTAATGTCCGTCACCCGGTGGATCCCATTGTAGCTGGACTCAATATTGAAACCAAGATCCGATTCGCGCTTCTTAAGAGTCACAAGATTCAGTGACGCCGGCTGCAACACCATCGGATCCGATATGTCCTGTATAATGAAGTTCGCCAGCCGCTCCAGCCGCTCCGCCGTCGCCTTGATCTGAGCTACAGGCCGCTCCGCAAAGCGATCCCTATGCGCTATCGTCGCCAATTCCAGGCCGCAGCGCAGCACATTGCCACAATACTCCCGGTACATGTCCTGGTTGCGGAACGGCGAACGCTCCAAATTCCCAATCAGCGGCTTCAACGTCGCAATGGTGCGCGTAATGTCGTGCAGCGTCCGTGTGTCAATCTTCGTGCTGTCCGCGTGATTCTTGGCCAGCTCCCGGTGCAAATTCCGTGCCGCGGTGCCAACATGCAGCGCCATAAACTGCAAGTTGTCATTCTTCAGGTGATAGTGCTAAAATGGATAAGGACAATGGATTAAAGCAATCCACATTGAACCACTGCACAATGGATATAATCTTGATCTAGCGGCAATAAACTAGTGAATCTTAAGACGGAGTAAAGGTAATTCATCCGCTGGAAACTAGATATATTTCTTTTGTTCAGCTAAGAAACATTATATATAGAATCTGTAACTAATTCTTTTGCCCCAATATTAATCGGAAAATATGAATTAATTGCCACTAGAATTGTATTTTATGCCACTGGCCACTGGGGATTCACTTACAAAGTTACGCAGGTTTTCGACGGCCTCAAGGACAATTTCCTGACGGCCTATGGCCTTCATGCCCAAGTTTTCCAACTCATATGGCCGTATATTGAGCAGGGCCCGTCCGCCGATTTCATGTTTCGAGAATTCGTACAAATAGCCTTTCATGGACTCGTCGAGACCTTTACGAAAAACGTAAACAAATATGCATGAGAAATTATTTCAATTCAAAGTTGAATGTGAAAGGAATGTTGCTGCTGTTGTTGTTGTTGTTGTTGTTGTGGTTTTTGCTGTGTGACTGTTGCTGCTGCTGCTGCACTTTTCCTTGACCTGTTAAGAGAGTCGTAGATTTACCTCGGATCCAGTCTGTTACTTGGTCGGGCGTCCATTCTGCTATATTTATATAGGCCATACTAATTGAGAGAAGCACCAGCCAAGCACACAACTACTCCATATTAATTTCAACACAACATAAACAATTGATTAAAATAAAAGTTTTTGTCCCAGAGCCAGGGCTGGCAATACACGTAGATATCTGATATTGTTGCGTCCGCTAGCTGCACTAGAGATGGCCGATTTTTGGTAACTGCTACCTATCGCCAGGCTTCCAAGTTACCGTATTTATGAACTATTTAAACTGAACGCAACAGTTTGACAGTGTGGTGCAATGGCTTACTAAGTCATAAATCGCTCATCTCTAGAATGCACAGGCTGCACCATACTGTTGTGCTGCATAACAGTGCAATGTGAAAATATGTCACTACAATTTATTGCCCAGCCGCCACAATGAACAGCTGTGCTGTGTAGTGTTGATAAATATAAGTCTATTTGCATATTGTTCACTATAGAAACAGCTGAGCAATACAAAAAATACCGAGTTTGTGTATGCCACAAATGCCAATTTCTAGTCAAGCTGGAATATTTGGTCTTTTATTGATGCATAAATGATTTATCTAATTACTTTTCATACATCAGATTCAGGTTATTGTGACGCTTAATTCAAAAGCAGATTTAAAAGAAAAACAACGCAACTGCGCACATATTTTGGTTGCCTATGTACACGTTAAATGATTTGAGTGAGACAGAAAGCGAGAGAAAGAGAGCCGACAAAGTAATCACCGCGTGGTTCCTAACGTTCTTAACGCATTGCAATTGCAGCTGCAGATAAAATTAGGGAAACATGTCTGTAACCCAGACAAAACAAATCAAATTTTACAATCCAGCGAGTTCCGCAAGTTCCGACAGGTAACAAATACATATATAAAGTGGCGATAATAGTGAAAATCCACCCAAAACTCATTCATCGCCAAGAAGCCTCCTAAGCAGTTGAGCACGCAATAAATAATACGTCAAATCGCAAAGATACTCACATGCATGTTTAAATGAATAAACATACATACATATGTATATTTACATATAATTATTTACATAGAGCGTGTGATATAGCGTGGTTCTGTTAGATACCTAACATACATACATGTAAATACATACATACATACATACAAACTGTGTACATATTCACATACGTATGATAAATTAAATTTCATTCGCTACTGAATTTCGACGTCAACGTCGAGAGCAGAGCCGCGACGTTGCAGCAGCAAACAACAAACACAAGCACAGTTATAACGCAACGAAGCAGCAGATACAACAACAGCAGCACAAAAAGGCAACAAAAACAAAAAAAAAGTGGCTGCTCTACCTTTCGGCTGTACCTTCGCCGCCGTCATCGTCGTTAGTTGCTTTTAACCTTAGCTCTGCGAATCGACAGACACTGAAATAGACAGCGGCCGATTGCGATTTCTTCACACATTCACGTTTTAGTCATTCTCCAACGCGACTGCTGCACGTTGCTTGTTTTTTGACCGGCGCCGGTAGCTGACAACTGCACAGCGCAGACTGGCATCTAACAACGATTTCCCAGCGCAAATACAACAATAATTAATAATAATAACAATAATATCAACAACGACAATTAAGTTCATAAGCACGCTACTCCTTAGCTCCGCCAGTAAATCGTATCACATGCGAAAGGCGTTGGGCTCGTCGCCGTCGGCCACATTGTGCAAACATTTGAGTGTGGGAGTGTGCTGTGTGCCTGTGCCTGTGTCTGTGTCTGTGTCTGTGCCTGTGCTTGTGTTTGTGTGAGCGAGTGATTGACCCATTTAGCTGCGATATTCTGATATACTTAACGCATACGCTACGTTGGATTTTGGCATTGGCTCATTGTCTAAAATGAGTAGCAGTATCACGTTTTTGTGCAACAAAACTAACACTAATGGCAATAACAACAATAAAGATGCGGCAGCCAAAGGAAAATCAGCCACAGCTTCTTCAGTATATGCTTCAGCCGGCTTACTAACAGCAGCAACAGCAACAACAGCAGCAACAACAACAACAGCAACGCACCAACAACAACATCAGGCACAAGCACTGCTACAGCTGCACAACCCGTTGAAGAAGGTTAAGGCTGCAGCCAAAACCAACGGTCACAGTCACATGTAAATCATTTGCATTTTTATTCACATTTTATTTAACATTCAATATACATGCATACATACATACATACATGCGCTACATATGTGTGTGGAAGTACATACATATGTATGTATAAGTATATTCCACTCTATGTGTTTGTTTGTTGTATCATTTGTATTTGAGCTCTTTTTCCATTTTCGCCACATGTACACACACACAACACATACACGTGTGCATACGCATACACATGCATCTGCATATACAGATACTTGCCTGCATATGTATGCGTAGACACAAGCTCTAATTGTTTTGTTGTTACTCCCTGTATTTGTTTCTGTGTTTAATTAACGTTTTTTTCAATATCGTTTATCGTGTCGCTGAGTCAACTATCAGCCGCTGTCGGGTTGGCATCGCAAATAAAAAAACAGCGTCAGCGTCTGCTTCTGCTGCTGCTATTTGTTTCAATATGGTTGCGATCAAGCCACGTCCATGCGCTCTCTCCGCCTTTTCGCTCTAATTATGTGCCCATCCAGGAATTTTCTCTCCCTCTCTCTCGGTTTCTCTCTTGAATTGTGTCCTTGGTGCCTACCAACCTGTTGGTCTCAGCACGTGCAAACAGCTCGTAACCCTCCCCCTCCCCTACCCTAGTCAATTTTTCACCACGCACGTTGTGCTTCATCAATGCTAAATGTAACGTTATGTAGACATGCACATATACATAGATATGTACATGTATACAGATGCGTGCGTAGTTCAACTATAAATAACAAGGAAAATTGACGCAGTGTTCAGCAGCAGCAACAGCCTGAACATTGCGAACATTTCTAGGGAAAATACTGTGAAATTTTTATGGCACCCACAATGAGAGCAATGAACGGTACACGCTATCGTAATGGCGTACATCCATACATACATACATACAGATACAAATGGATGTATACATTTGTGCATATGATGTACTAGTTGGCACAGCATCCGAAGTTCGTAAGTTGCGCGTCGCATTGTCTGGCTGGATAGATACTTAGCTATGTGCAAAATTTCCCCGCATACGCTCTATGAGATTGCCTTATTGACGACATTTGCCGCAGGCCTTCTGGCGCATTGGAATGTCCGTGAAGTAAGTAGCTAGTTGGGGTGGGGCTGTAGGGGAGGCTAAATCCACAGATATTCTAATTCCCTGAAGAAACCCCTTCAAGCTGTTCGATGCTCAAGAGCTTTTTGCATCATCTGTCATCTGATGCCGCCGATTTTAGGGGTTGGTTTGTAGCACTGATTATCAGATGATTATCTGATATAGCTGGCTATGAAGGATAATGAAGTATAGTATAATGAATAGCCATGAGCTTTACACCTAAATCAAATTCGAAAATGAATTTATTCTTATTCATAGGCAGAAGGAACTTATAGACATAAGTAGGTGCATCTATTCGATATTCGATGCTGATCAAGTCACGAACTAACTAAATAACCCCTTACTGCACGTACAGGGTATTGGGTACCCTTATCCATATATGGATAAGCATATAAAAGAGGAGTAAACACGTTTTCGACTTGGATAAGATGTTATCGGGTTTTGCAGAAGCGTTATCTAACTCCGCCATGCTTCAACACACACACACACGCGGACATATGTATATGTGTATGCACGCCCCATGCTTCTTTTTTCAAACAACGCCTGTGCCTTTATCCGTTTATCCGTTCCGTCTGGATATGCCTAATGAAAATGTTATTCTTGTTACTTGTTTTGGGATATTACACGATGCGAACTTCTACTGAAACATCAAATACTGCATTGGATATTTACATGAAAAATCAGTTTATATTGTTTATATAAATATATATACTTATTTGTATGCGCAGATGTTAGGGTAATTGTAGAATCGGTTATTGAGGGGATTCTGAAGATTTCTATTACTTTGGCGTATGCCAGCAATGTGTGTCTGAAATGATTTGCCATGAATGCATTTCTTTGTTTTTGTGCGCTGTCTAGACTTGAATATTGAATCATAAATAAATACACACAAATATAAACATTTGGCTGCTTGGTGATAAATCCGTTTAGAGGATCCTCGAGTCTATTTCTGGCCTTTTTTTTTAGTTTTTTATTTTGTTTCATTTGACACATTGCAAAATATATCAAAATACTTCGGGGAGTCAGATGTCGTCGCCTTGGCTTTCGAAGCCATTGACAATTTTTGTATTTGTTTATTAAAGCAAACAAATGAAAATGGAAAAAACAAAACCAAGTGAAACGTTCTCTTATTATGTTTGTTTTGCCAACTATAATGCTTTAATTATTGCCCAAAAAGCGTTCAGATTTAAAAATGAAATCATTATAATAATGTTAAAAATAAAATATATATAAATATATATGCTATATTCTTGGGCAGTCGCTTTAGGAATCGAAAAGAGTTTAATGATTTTCATTTAATTCTAAAAAATATGGTTTTATGCCTTTGCTGCAATTGAAGTAGAATTAAGATGAGCAACAAGTGCAGAAATGAATTTCTTGGCCAGTCTTTATTGGAAAAATTGGGTGGTTGAATGTCGATCGGGTTAAGATCTCAATGGGCATACAAAGTTTTTGTTAAAGCTGCGTTCTATTTATTACTACACATCTAACCCGGGTAATACCCACTAGAATGATTGAAAGTCTTGACTACCCAAGAAGAGCGTTCCCCGAACTTAACACAATCTGCATAAACTCTATCTGCAGGCTATTTATAAAGCTTTCATCATATGGCCAAATAAACGAACATAACATAAATATACTGTTCACATTTTATACAAATATGCAGACAACATGCTAGTCATTGTTTATCAAAGATTGCCGCAGAGTTGCGCATTGTCCAAGCTGTTTTTATAGAGGGTATACCAATTTATTGAAGAGATATGTAAAGCTTAGAAGGATTCATCGCTGGGCCCACAAAAATATCTGTTCTTCTTCGACTCGATGGCCAGGTCTGCGTCGATCGGAGCTCCATATCACAAAGTAGACGTGGTTCTTCCCTGGAAAACATTCTCACTTTCCGAAATCTTATCGACATGAGCTGCCATAAACCCAATCGGTTGACTTTGTATAGAATCAGTTCACATGTGTCTGGAAGGGTATTTAATCTGCGGCTTGTCGTTCTTTTGTTGTTCTTCCTCTGGCGATAATTTTCTGCAAGCGTTTGCGATTTGTATTTTTGGAACGTGCGTTATTCTAGTCGCGTGCCAAGGAATCTTATCTGGCTAATTCGCGGGGGATGGCCAATAATATTTTATTACGCGTACTTGAAACACGTATTTTAAACGGAATGTGGTCAATGTGTGATAGTTATTGTTGGGAGTTTAGTTGGTTTCATAAATCTATCGACTTTGCAGCGACGATCGCTCGGATGTAACCGAACCGCTCTTCATTGACCCCGGCGCGGCGGGCAGCGAGCGCAACTGCTGCCCGGCCTCGCCCACCACGGTGCCAGCCAAGTCGGTCCTGGAGTCGCCCTTGCGGCGCGCGGGACGACGCCAGCGCACAACCTCGATTGGTAACCAGACGACCACTGCCAATCCGTCCGAGTGCATAATACGTTCAAATAATCGCACCATTTACACGGCCGGAAGACCGCCGTGGTACAACTGCGCCGGCCAGCAGGTGGAACCCTTTGTCATAGGTGCGTATACGTTGCTGAGCCTGTGTTTGGCTTATCGAGAATTTCTTGTGTAGGTATTTGCGGAGGCAGCGCATCCGGCAAGACGACCGTGGCAGAGAAAATCATAGAAAGCCTAGACGTGCCTTGGGTGACCCTCCTGTCCATGGATTGCTTCTACAAGGTAGGCGCCGTCCCACGCGACGCCAATAGAATTGTCCGTAGTCCTTGCTAAGCTCTAAGCCCATCCGCAGATCCTAAACGAGAAGCAACATGAGCTGGCGCTCATCAACGAATACAACTTCGATCATCCGGACGCATTTGACATTGACCTGCTCGTCGATGTGCTGACCAAACTGAAAGAGGGCAGGAAAGTTGAAGTCCCAGTCTACAATTTTGTGACCCACGGTCGCGAGAGCCAGACGGTAAGTAACACAGCTCAAATCTGTCTTGATAAAAATGGTATTTATATTCTACTATCTGTACAAGTGTAGGGGAATGAGGCTTCTCCGACCACATTCCCTCATAAATTCTTGATTAGAGCACGTAGGGAGTTCAAAATTTGAGCTTAATTTAAATCCCCGATGCCATGATAAAAAATCAATAAATTTATCAGTTTTTTTTCTACACTCTTTCTGAATTTGAGAGAGCTAAACACACAAAATTTGATATTAGATTTAGGTTACTTTTGGATGCCATTCCAGCCACAACCCCAAATAAAAGTAACCTATTTTATTAAGGTTTTCTGCACATTTCACACAACTGATTGCCATATTTGAAGCTTTTATAAAGATCGGACAATAAACGCCGAATCTCTGTATATAAAACTGTTTGTCCTGACTGACTGACTTATTGACTGACTGACTGACTGACTGACTGACTGGTTGGTGATCAAGGCACAGCACAAACCGTAAGAGCTAGGAAGCTTTCACTGTAGTTACCTTATGCGATGAAGGTGCACGTTAAGACGTGGTTTCGGTAAATTCCACCCGCAAGTATGGAAAACTCGCGAAAAACGTTTGTACGAAAGTGTTTTGCTAACCATCCGATCGGCTTTAAGCTCAATTTCAAAGATCTTTGTGCAAATTCATTTGAGGGTATCACATTTTTTGTAAAATCCATCCCTCCTTGGTTGAATGGGGGGTCAAAGATTTGGTGGGTGGCGTTTCGCCCTCAAATTCATTTCCATGGATCTACATAAGAAATCATTTGAGACGTGTTTCACGTTTTTGGCAAAATAGAAGCTATCACGGTGAAGTGTGCAATTCAACAGTTTTTTTTTTTTGTGAAGTTTTAAGTTTTGTCCATTAGTATATACATATATATACTGATATACATACAAATGTGAAGCACATTTACTCTCACCTTAACAAAGGTAAAAAATTGTGTTTTCAGCTGTTACGGCTGGAGCTGTTCGTTTATCAGCAATCAGTCAGGATATGTAGATAAATTTTGTTAAACGAACTTTTTTCCTCGAAAATTCTCTGCCTTATCTTCTGCACAAAAATAACAGGAAATAATTATAAAAGGTGCACCAAAGATTGGGTACCTTTGCAGACTATTCGCAATGAAGCATATATTAATTATGATAATACATATAATATTAACATTATAGAATATATATATAGTTATATTCGAAAGCTTGGTTAAAATATTACTATTAACTATTTGACATACATATGAACTGCCTTTAACAAACATTAGAATCTATGCAAAGGTTATGACCCTCTTAACTCCGCAAAAATAGTTGATTTTTGGGTTATTTACCTTTTTAAATTACAATAAATGGATGGAGTTGATATCACATCGTTTAAAGTCTAAGAAAATGATTTCATAATAAGAATCAATGAAGATAAGCGGCTGTGCAATTTTTCCTCGTCATAATCGATTAAAACTGCCCTAAGTGACCATTTATGTCATAAATATCGCTTTGTAGAAAATCCCCAGATGGGGTAATACCGATTCCGCTTTTAAAACTGATTCCAAACGTTAGATACGCCCTATTCAGTGCAATAACGATTTATCTTTTTATAGCAGTAAGCATTAGTATATTAGCAATTGATAACCAAGATATAAGTTATAAACGAGTTTAAGGCTCTTATTAACTGCATTTGTTTATCACGTTCGATTCGTTTTAGAAAACCATGTATGGCGCCAACGTCATAATATTCGAGGGTATACTTACCTTCCACAGTCCCGAGGTGCTCAAGATGCTCGACATGAAGATATTCGTTGACACAGACCCAGACATACGCCTGGCAAGGAGACTTAAGCGGTAAGAGAAGATACTTCTGATAATCATTTGCCATTTAATTAATGTTATTCTACGCATGCTTACAGTGATATCTCGCAGCGTGGACGGGACTTAAAGGGCGTGCTGAAGCAATACCTGAACATGGTGAAGCCCTCTTATGCAAATTATATAGCGCCCACAATGGCCCATGCGGACATCATAGTGCCACGCGGCGGCGAGAACAAAGTGGCAATAGCTCTGATAGTGCAGCACGTGCACACACAGCTGCAGCTGGTAAGAGAGGAGCAGCAAGCGGCTGACCCATTGAGTAAACTTTGTTCAATGATTATTGCAGCGCGGCTTTAAGCTACGCGAGACTTTGGCCAATTCGTATAAGGACCAGCCGATGCCTGATTCGTTGCATTTACTGCATCCAACGCCACAGATTAAGGGTCTGCACACATTCATACGGTGCAAGAACACTTCGCGGGATGAATTCATTTTCTATTCGAAGCGTCTCATACGGCTGGTCATTGAGTACGCGTTGAGCCTGTTCCCCTTCAAGGAGACGTGCGTGGAGACGCCACAAGGCGTTCTGTATGAGGGAAAGCGCATGGAGTCGCGCAAAATATGCGGCGTGTCCATACTGCGGGCGGGCGAAACAATGGAGCAGGCCGTGTGTGATGTATGTAAGGACATACGCATTGGCAAGATTCTTATACAGACGAATCTGAAGACGGGCGAGCCCGAGCTTTACTATCTGAGGCTGCCCAAAGACATTAAAGACTATAAAGTGATACTTATGGATGCCACCGTTGCCACAGGCGCCGCAGCCATGATGGCCATCCGAGTGCTGCTCGATCACGATGTGCCCGAGCAGAACATCATTCTTGCCTCGTTGCTGATGGCCGAGATCGGTGTGCACTCGATCGCCTACGCCTTTCCCATGGTGAGTAAACTCTGGCTATGGCTATGTATGAATTCGAATTCAAATCTCATATTCGTGCTTGACAGGTTAAAATTGTTACTTCCGCTCTGGACCCGGAGATAAATAGCAAGTTCTATGTTATACCCGGCATTGGCAACTTCGGCGATCGCTACTTTGGAACTGAGCCCTCCGACGAGTACTAGGGCCAACTAACTGCGAACCAAGTTTCTTAAGTACTATACCTAGGATTAAATGAAATCGTTACTTAAATTATCAATTCAAGAACTGCCTTGCCTTTTATTTTTACTGAGATAAAAATCGGAGCAGCAGCTGCAGTACAAATGCAACAGCGCCAACGATTAAAGCGATGCCCACATAGCGCTGTCCTCGACTACTGCTGTTGCTCGTCTTGGGCTGCGTCTGTTTGCTGTAGTCACAGCGCGTCCAGTCGCTCTCCTCGTCCAGTATCTCGGCCATCATGCTGAATTTGCTGGTGCCTGTGA
Organism: Drosophila littoralis; assembly: GCA_018903485.1. Classification (NCBI taxonomy): domain Eukaryota; kingdom Metazoa; phylum Arthropoda; class Insecta; order Diptera; family Drosophilidae; genus Drosophila; species Drosophila littoralis. The sequence goes on along the minus strand of JAEIGF010000297.1, from coordinate 8,852,471 downwards.
TGCGGACACGCACTCGAGTGCCCAGCAGATTGTCGCGCATCGGGAGCAGCACCTGCTCGTAGCTCTTGTTGTGGCCCACATAGTGCAGCTTGTCGTGGGATATTTCCGTCACCAGCACCGTATACAGCTGGCCCTCGCGACCCGCATACGGCTCGTAGCTGTAGAAAAGGTCAGTCAGCCGTTTGGTTCGCTTCTTTACCAGATTCGCTGGTATGCGCTCCATTTTAGCTGCCGGCGTACCCGGACGCGGAAAGAACTGATTGATAAATAGACTGGGAAAACGATATTTCTCGCACAGCGTCATCGTTTCCTCAAAGTCCTGCTCCGTCTCAGTGGGAAAGCCACAGATTATGTCGGTGGCAATTGTCAGGCCCGGCACACGAGACCGCAAGAAATCTACCACGTGCTCAAAGTCCTTGCGACAATATTCTCGCTTCATTTCGCCGAGCACCGAGTCGCTTCCACTCTAAGTAGAAAGAATATTCAGAAATGTAATAAAGTATTGATTAAAACTTGTGGTCATAATTGGTTACTTGTACGGGCACATGGAGAAAGGCGTAAACGCGTGGATGCTGGAGCACCTTGGCCACCTCCTCGAGGTGTTCCAGGATGTAGGGCGGATTGGTCATGCCGACACGTAGCATACAGTGCTCAGGTATGACCTCGACAAGCTGCCAGAGCAGCTCTGGCAACGAGCTGCCAATGTCACGCCCGTAGGCGCCAGTGTCCTCCGAGGTCAGCCATATTTCGCAGCAGCCCTCGTCGAAGGATTGGCGTGCACGCTCCACTATTTCATCGGGCGGATAGCTGGCCAAATCGCCGCGCGCATGCTTCGTTTTGCAGTAGGTGCATTGATTTAGGCAACCGCTGTTGATGGATATGATCTCAATTAGCGGATTCTTGCGCACCTTTGGCAGGGACAAGGCGGCGCCGGCCACGCGACGACCATGCACCTTCTTGTTCTGCAGCAGGCGCACGCTATGACCCTTGAGCGTCTCCTCGACCACTTCCACGACACGATCGATCTGCTGCACCCCAATTACCGAAAGACCACGCAGATAGTCTGACTTTGGTGCGCCTTGCGGCACGCATCCGGCCACTACGACGTGTTTGCCATTTCGCATGCCCGACTCGATCTCATTGCGAAACGTATCTTCCGAGGGATTCTTCACGGTGCAGCTGTTCAGCAACCACAAATCAGCCTCATCCTTGCCGCTCAGGTTATAGCCATACGCAGCCAGCTGGCCGGCCATGTACTCAGAGTCGGAATTGTTGTGTGCGCAGCCCCATGTCTTTACATAAACCTTTTGCGTTCCTGGCACAACACTTTCGTAAATGGTTTTCTGAGCCTGAGGCGGCGCCTCTGTGTCCGCATCGCCTAATGTTGGTTTGATTTGTGCTCGTTTCTTGGCGCGCACTGTAACGCTCTTTTTGTTTTCATAACGCTCGCGGGGCTTTATATCTTCGGCTGATATAAGGTCTTCGATATCATCTATATCGTTGCCCGGTAGGTCCACTTCAAGTCCCATTATTGGCTTTCTTCGTAATCCCGGCGATGCACATGTGCTTGCCTTTGCGCAGCTGTTTACATATGTCTTCTTCTTGCCAACAAAAAAAAATGTGACCAGAGTATGCCAGTGTTGAAAAACAAGTGATTGTTCGCGATAAATGTAGGAGCTTTAAAGTTTGAGTTGCACCGAATTCACAATTCCTTACTATGCAAAGGATTGTGACAAATAATTTGTTGTCAATAAATTATCTTATAAATTTATTTTCTTCCGCTTGATTTATAATTAATTTTATTTCAAAGAAACGGAATTTTGTTGTCTTTTATTTGTAGTATTTAAATAAATAATCTAAATATATTATTCAATCAATTTATATGCATGGTAAAAGTATGTTATAAGCAACATATATAAACTCCACCTACAAATGAGTATGCCCTACATTTTCAGCTGCGCTACATTTTTGACATCTTATCATCAACAACGCTATCAGCGCGGAAACAGCGACAGTTCCTCAGCACATTTTAATCCGCACTACGGCAATTAAATCCGTCATTTGCAACCGTCTTTGAGAATGATACACATTAAATGTAAAGACACCAATCTTGATCCGATTCCAGTCAAGGTGAGAAGGGGCATAGTTTCTCACATCTATATATGTACATACATATGTTTACACATACATATAAATATATATCTGTATATCTGTATTGCTTTATAATTTTGTATAAGCGCAGATTGGGATTATTGGTGGCTCTGGGCTGGATGACCCAGACATCTTGGAGCAGCGTCAGGAGAAGGTAATTGAGACTCCATACGGTTCTCCATCGGATGCGCTGATTGAAGGCGAAATTGGAGGTGTGCAGTGCGTGCTATTGGCCCGTCATGGTCGCAAACATGATATAATGCCATCCAATGTTAACTATCGCGCCAACATTTGGGCTCTGCGCCAGGTGGGCTGCACACATCTCATAGTGTCGACGGCTTGCGGTTCCCTCAGAGAGTCCATTCAGCCGGGCAACTTGGTGGTGCCACACGACTTTATAGATCGCACCACGAAGCGGATGCAGACCTTCTACGATGGAGCGCACGCCGGAATGGTGGGTGTCTGTCATTTGCCCATGTATCCGGCCTTTTGTGAGCGAACGCGCAAGGTTCTGCTCGATGCGGCAAAGGAGCTGGAATATGCAGCGCACGACAAGGCCACCATTGTTACCATAGAGGGCCCACGCTTCTCCTCCCGTTCCGAGAGCAATATGTTCAGACAGTGGGGCGGAGATCTTATTAACATGACAACCTGTCCAGAAGTTGTGCTGGCCAAGGAAGCGGGTCTGTTGTATGGCTCGGTCGCCATTGCCACCGATTACGATTGCTGGCGCATGGGCTGCGAAGGTGTCAACGTGCAGGACGTGCTCAAGACGTTTTCCGAGAATGTGGCTAAAGTGAAGAAGATTCTAGTAAATGCCGTTGGACGCATTGCCAAGGAGGACTGGTCTGAGGATATCCTAAATGCCAAGGTAGATACAGCTCAACAAATCACGGCAGTTCTTAATTGACTCCCCTTTTACAGCAATGCGTCTGCAACAACACCATGTCCGGTGCCATGTGACGCCTTTTAAAGCTCTGCACCGAAATAACCCGAGATACCATCAGGCGCAGAAAGCCTCTGGTCATGCCAGGTTATTACAAGAACTCGAAGAAGCGCGAGCCAAAACTTCACTCCATTTCCATTGCCTATGAACTAGAGCCGGGCAACGGACGACGAGAATTTACCATCAAACCAGAAAATCAAGCCCGTACTCCGTCAGCTCAATCCTAAACGTAAACATTTCCGCACAACGAATAATTTTAATAAGATAAAGCTTTTGGCATGTGATGTTTTAGTATTTATCTGGAAAAATCTAATAAACTAACCGCATTTCATCGAACAGATGAGTTTAAGGTATAACTAGTATGAAAAATGGCATAGCATGTATTTGTATTTCCCGATAATGGAAGTTTTGTCAGAACAGCTGGCATATTATAGCTTAAATGATTCCTTATAACTTGAATAATTTATAATCGTCTACTTTCTGAAGTCGATTATAGAGTAAAATATGAAACAATGAGTTAGTGACAAGTTTCCATGCGATAAATTGATAAAGAATACAAACTACAATTTTTGGAAATATAATTAATACAAGTACATTTATCGGACCTGGTAATATAACCTCAATAGGCCAGTTGACAAAGCAGCCCAAGGGATTAGGTGCGCATTAAACAGTTCACATATAAAATCATATCATCGTACAGGTTACTAGCTTTACAATTAAAGTTGGAATTCGTTCGCTTGACAGAGCTGCACCTATGGGCACTTGCGCTCCACTTGGCTCTTGCCAGCCTCCTCGTACTCCTGCGATGATATCCACATCTGCTGAAATGTGCCAATGCTGGCCAGTATGGAGCCACCGATCCAGGCGCCAAACCTTCGCTCGACGCTGCCATTGGCCGATATCATTTTTAGGCGCGTGTTCGAGGGTGCGCGCAATTGCAGATCTCGATTGAGACGTTCCGGAAAGCCTTGCAGCAGCGTGTTGCCACCTTAGGAAACAAGAATAATTATGTCTTTTTATGGCACTGATTTCATAAAATCCTAGCCTACCTGTGACCACAACGGAACCAAACAGGGATAACCGAACATCGGCATCACACATGCCGACGCTGGTAGACGAAAGTTGTCCCGCGCCAAGCATTGCGTTGTCGAAGAGGCTTTCCGCAATTTTAAAGCGCTCTGAACCAAAATCTTGATGGTAGCCGTTGGGGAACTCGTAATGAACCATGGGTATTTGGGAAGCGACGCGCTCGTCGTAAGGATTCTCCAGCACCTGGAGCACATTCATTTGAAAGTCCTGCATCATAAGCTGCACCATATAGTTCTGCCACGACTGTGTGAGATTCTCAGGCAGCTTTCGCAGAGTGAAGCGTGCGTTGTCGCGCTCTTTAACCACATCCTTAGAGGCAATTTTATATACGGGCGACAAGTCAATGTTGAGTTTTTCCAGATGCTGCCTGCATTGCCGAGACAGAAAATCGCCGCCGAGCGGAGACTTTACCACTGCCTGCGAGAGCACGTAGCCCTCGTGCACGGGCACAGCCGATGTGTGTGTGGCGCCACTGTCTACTACAAGAGCCGTGGCACGTCCGCTGGAGAACGCCGCCAGCACAGCGTTCTTGACCAGAAAGAAGGCCGGCACATTGTATTTCTCAAACATAAGTTCGGTTAGCTTTTCCCGGTTGTTTCGCACGTTCCACGATGCCTCCGAGAAAAGCACTGGATGATACTCTGGCTCCGATTGTATGACATTAGCGTACGCATAGTCGATGACTTTTTCGAACAGCTCCCAGTTGTCGATCATGCCGTCCTTCATATATGTCTGCACCTCCATCTGCGACCGAGGCACATTTACATAGTTTGTGTCCACATAGAACTTCCGCCCGTCGGCATCTATTGTGGATAATGCAAGGGGGATGAGGTGTAGCAATATATATAAACAATATATGCTCTACTTACTGTTTGGCGTAACGTTATTATCTGTTTTTGTCTCAGGATCGAGATTGGTGTCTGGCGCGCTGCTACCAATTCCCACAACAGAGGGTATTTCTGCTTTGGGCGAATCTTCCTGAGCGTATCCCACGCGCAGCGAATGGTGGCCCGGGTCGAAAACTAACGCACCAATCTCATCGCCACCATACAGCATAGTTCCGCCACTCATCTCGGCGTTTTGTTTACAGCTTTCTACTTATTTACCACAATAAAATAATCTGTAAAATGTGTGTATATTGTGTACACGGGTGCCTCAAATCACCGGCAGATGCTTACAAAGTAGTGTTGGGAAGCGCATGAAAAGAAGAAAAACAAAAAGACTACCCCCAAATGAACGAACTAATTATTTTTAGGATATTGAATTTTATCTAGCTATTTGTAAATTATTTTTAATAAAATGTATGAAAAGTAATTAAGTTTCTTTGGCACAACATTGCTTTAGAAAAAACATTAGTAATGAAAAAAACAGACACAGCAAAAAGATTCAAATAAAAAATTAAGAACTAGTTCTTTAAAGTAGGCAGTGTTAAGTAGTAATAAATATCGTATGTTTCAATATATTAGTGGCGCCAAAATATCGACATTTACACATTAGGAGTATTCAGGCTTTAAGTATGAAGAATGTTAATGAACCAATTTTTTTAAACTCAAAGGCAAGTTTCCAATGTGAGGATTGATCATACAATCTCGATAGTGAATTGGATTGTTTTCTAAATAAAAAATAATGGGCTATATTCAAAATTGTCATCTATAAACGATTTCACAAGATGTGCGATAATATTCCTTCACTGTTGATGCTACGAACGGAGGAGGACGCACACAAGATCTTTCATCGGTATGAGAATATATTGACAGTCAATTCAATTATATATTTCTAAATAATCTGTAATATTTTTTGAAATTATCGTCCCCAATTTATTTAGTATTTTTAAAGAAAATACCTACGCTTCTACTTAGCAGTTTCTTTTTTTCTCAATCATAACACTTCAAATGCAACCATATAACATCAGGGTTGATTTTTACAATGAAGATTGTCAGTTCGGCAACTAGGGATGAGACAAGTGAAACCACCTCTAGTTCCTCTCACAAGCGATAACACCATACAATTATTATCGATAGTTTTGTCTGCCTAATCTTTTATTTCTTTTATTCCTTAATCCTAAGAAATAAAGGAAAAAATATATTTCATTAAGTTACGAACGGAAAACATAACTGGCTCCCATAAGCTTATCATAAAATACCATGGATGGCTTGGAAGATGCATCCCAAATAGAAATCAACCTCTCCAATACAAACTCGAGCTCCCAAATAGTGTTAAACGATCTTCGACTTCTCGAACTAATCTATATGTATCCGTTTCTATTCAGCAAAGTGGTTCGTCCCCAGAATGACAAAGACTATGAAGAATGGGCCTGGGGCGAAATAGTGAAGGCATTCAATTTAAGCTACGAGGGCTTGGAGCTCTCCGCGCCCTTTTCCGTTGAGGAGCTCCAGTGGCGATGGGACAACCTGCGGCCCATATGCCCGTCGCTCGGCAAAGCGTGCGGCCAAATACCGAGCGCACTTTGGGATATAGTTGGCAAAATAAACCGATTGATGAACGTGAAGCCGCCGGCAAACAAAATCAAGGGTTTGAATCAAACGCAACAGTTTATACTCGATCAGCTGCCGTTCATCGAGCAGCTGTCGACGGCGCACCAGAGGCAGTTGGAGGTCGAGGTACTGGATGCCATATTCAGGGAAGAGCGCAAGGTGCGTTCAGCCTGCAAGGGCCTCGGTAGACAGGAGCAGACAATTGTGCAAAGCGAGTACGATGCTTTCCTAAAGGCGATACGCGTCAAAGAACTGCCCACGCAAGTCAGCTCTCGCAGGAGCTCCGTTAGCAGCAACGGCGGCGCCAATCCGGACAGTTCTACAGCTGCGACTCGTTCCAGCAATCTGGTCATCAGCGATGTACGCGGCCACAGCGAACCACAGCCTGAGCCAACAAACCCGCCTACATCACCGCTGGTCATAAAGGATGAGCCAGAGGAGCAGCTTGAGGTAGAGCTGCAGCCGCAGTCAAAACAGTCGCCAGCCAAACAGGATGATCTAAGCCTGCGATATGTGCCGATCAAGAGCGCCAAGTACTATGTGAAAAAGGTGCAAGTGAGACTGAAGCGCCTGGACCTCGCCGACTATATGCCGCTGTCGTATGTGAGGAAGACCCGCAACAGGAGCTCCTGACTGCGTTGGGGAACTATTCAGTTAAGTTAGTTTTGTATCAAATGCACAATATGTTTATTTAAAAAATACATTACTATAAATTACAACTTAGAGCTATGGTTTAAACTGATTTGATTTTGTTGCAATCACTAAACAAACAGTTTCCGAAACAGATGGGGCCTGCGACATGCATCTAGCCGAGCTGGTGGCTGGCGCCCGGCGGAGCGACTGCAGCAGTCCCAGCGCCTGGAGAGCACAGTTGTCCATATGGGATGTGGCCTCGGGCGCTGAGGCGCTGAACTTGGCTACTTGTACATTACATTTTGTTCTACATTTTTGTAATCGCATTTGTGTTTATTATCAACAAGAGTCACAAGAACGTAATTCAACATGTCTACAAAATACAGTCCATGGTAAAAAAAGCGCAGCACTAACAAGACTAACTAACAAACAACAAAGCCACAATCCAGCAGTCAGTCGGTTGATGTGGATGTGGCATACTTTCATCGGGTGCACGCACTTCCATTCAATTCCAGTGCCAGCCACACTCTAAAACAGCTGATCCGCCAGGTTCCCAATGAACGTGGCCAGGTTCATTGAGGAGCCCTCCTTGAATTTCAGTCCAATCGTTTTCCCATACGCCTGTATGAATATGGCCCGAACCGCGTTTAACCGTTGCTTGCGTCTGCAAAATACGGAAATGAAAGAGAATCTTAGTTGATGAGAAAACGCGGAATCAATCTTGGAATTGTTTTTGAATACAGAATAGATTAACTTCCATTTGTATTGCTAACGACCCTTTGACTTTTAATTGTTTACTAACTAGAGCTCTCTCAAAAAGCGACAACTGAAATCTGCTGCGAAATCTTAGGAAATTTCGAATAATGGCTGTAAATCTTTCCACATTTTTTGCTTTAAGCCAACTGGTTCTAGAATTTTCTTGTAGATTATTAAGAAGAGAAATCTTTTGAAATCTATTGACATCTTTTAAGAATTTTTGCTTTAAGCCAATTGGTTTTCGAATTTTGTTTAAGAATTAATAAAAAGTAATTGAATGGAATGATAGAAAAGAACGGGTTAGTTTAAGCTCGAAGAAAACCCAGTTAATTTGTTTATTCTTATTCTGATTGCTCCTAGACGTTCCATATATTTTGTGCCCTCCCTATACTCTATAGATACACATTTTGACTTGACTGGGTGCACTTACAAATTGATGGATTGCTTGGAAGCGGCTGCGCTGGCGCTGCCCGCCTCCTTGGAGGAACCATTTATGAAACCGTGCGTGTTGCTGCTGCTGTTGCTGTTGCTATTGCTGTTGTTGCTGTTGTTGCTGCTGCCGCTGGCGCTGGGATAGCCGCTGGGATAGGCGCTGGGCGTGTTGGTGCTGCAGTGATAGCCATTGCCGCCGTTGCACATTGGAATGTTGTCTGTCTGCTGATGCTGTTGGGCCACGAAGCGCATCATGTAGCTGCCGTTCATCATGGAGTCTATGGAGCCGGTGTCGGTGACCACCTGCCAGCTGCCGTTCGACGAGGTCGACTCTTGGCGCTGGCGCGCATTAGAGCCGGGCACTGAAATGGGGCTGGTGCGGGATCTGTGACCAAGAAGAACTAAGAATGTTAACTATAATCAAAATAAAATTCAAATTCTTATACTTACCGCTTTGGATTGGGCGATCGACTGGTGAGCGGATTGACGAGCGCTGGAGGTGCAGTTGCCGCCGTGGCTGTTGTTGTTGTTGCGGTTGTGGCAAAGAAGTTATCTGTTATGGACATATCACAGTTGGAACAGTTTGAGTAGCTATCGTTGCTATCTTGATCGAAGGCCAAAATGTAGTCTCTGCAAGAGTAAAGCAAACGCTCGGGTAAGTCCCTAAATAGTTCTCAATAAAATCATATATAATTACTTTTCTTAGCTTTCTTTCGTTTTTTCTAAGCTTAAACTATATTAAAATGATTTCAAGAGACTTAAACAGCCAGAATTGAATCTTATTAAAATTCATTTGTGACGAGCTATTAATGGAAAATGTTGGGTCAAGGGCTGAGTCGGATTGGCCTTTGAACTTATACAAATCTCGACGGATCGATCGAAGAATATCAAAACAGAACAGAAACAAGATTCACCGATTGCGGAAAATGGGTGGAAAAGTGTATTAGAAAACTTGAAGTAAAAAGCAACTTGGGCTGGTTAATATCCGCTATGATTCGTGCACATCTATTTATTTCCCCATCTAATTCTTCCTGGCATTTTATGCGGCTTCACTTACTCCTTGAGCGGCTCGTCGTCGCAGCAGTCGGACTTGATGACAATGACGCTGCTGCCGCTGCTGCTGGACGTCTTGGTGCGCTTGCGGTGCTCCACGATGCTGAACTCTTCGTCGGTGATGAACTTGAGCACGTGAAAGCAGAAGAACATGATGTCCTCGCCGCGCTTGAGGCGATCGGGCAGCTGGTGGCCAAACAAGTACCAGTCGTAGGCCAGAGTAAAGTACGCCATTTGCAGGGCGTTGAGTGACTGGTGGATGAGGCCGTCGGCCCAGAGCGACAGCCGCACCAGGGAGACAAAGAGGGGCGTGCGGTCCCAGCCACTGATGCAGTGTATCAGCAGACCAGAGTTATCCTCCTGTATATACTTAAGCGTGGCGCGCAGATAATTCTGCGTAATGGAGACAAGATCCCAGTCACGGTACTCCGGCCAGATGATGTCGATGTCGGCGGCGGGTCCCAGATTGGGTATGTTGATGTTGGCATCGTTGAACGACTGTTTCCAGTTGTAGTGCAGATTCTTGGCCATGTAGTTGTTGTCCCGGAACTTCTTGAAGAACTCACAGCCCGGATACGGCAGCGATAGCAGATTAAAGCTCTTGTAGTGCTTGTTAGGATCGGCCTTCTCCGACGAGGAGACGCTGGAAAAGTGCATTTATGAGCAGAAATTCCATGTAGTCGATTGGATACTTACGCCATGAAGTATTTGATTTTGCGATTCTCCACCATGAGATCCACAATCGTGGACACGTTCAGCGTGTGCAGCAGCTGGATGTCGCTCTTGATGACCTCGTCGTAGCTGAACTGCGACTGCGCCTGGTCGTTAATGTGGTTGATCAGCGACTCGTCCGTGGTGTCCGACTCGTTCTCCTCGCCGTTGGGCGCGGCATAATTGGTGCCGCTGAGGCAGTCGTACGCATAGTCCACCACTTTGCGCCCGTACGTCTCCGGCATCACGGAGAGCGTGGCCGAGCGGCAAATGTATTTGCCCCGATACATTATGACGGGCACGGCGAAGCGCTGCCTGCAGCGCGCATACTTCGCCATGGTCACCAGCTCCCGCATGCGCTGTATATCATACTGATCCTCGTAGATGGTGTTCTGCTGGGGCTGCTGGTGCGTCGACTGCGGTACCGACTGCGGCTGGTGTTGTGTCTGCAGCGGATTGGCAAAGGTCACAAAGGCTTGGATGCCGATGCCAGCTGTGCTTCCGTTGCTGCAGTTGCTGCCGGCGCTGCTGTTCAGCGGCGTTGCCGTCGCCGTTGTGCCCGATGAGCCGCCTCCTCCCCCTCCGCCTCCTACTCCTCCTCCGCCCAACCCGTTGCTGGGTATAAGAGTCTTGGCCATGTGCCCATGCTCGTATTCCGGTATGAGTATGCGTCCAGGATATCTCGGACTCAGCAGCCCGTTCGTATTGTCCAGCTCAATGAGGCTGTAGTCGAGCTTGAACAGAAATTCGCATTTTTTTGAGATGCCATACTCCTGTGAAGAAAAGAAGAAACGAGGATATTGATAAATTTATTGATCCATTATATATAAATACTAGAGGTTGTAGCTTGGCCTTGGCTCGGTACGTGGCAATTTTAGTGCTTAAAATCTTGAGTTTGAAGTTTGAAATCTAAGAGCTTTATTTCAGAGAATAAGAACTGCCCTGATGGTTCAGAAACTTTGGCTGTTCCCATAAAATGGAGAATTAATATGAGCTGGAGAGCCGAAATTTCGACATGGTAAGTTCTCATATACATGGCTTCAATATAGATCCTTAAGCCGACTCTTTTGAATACAAGGTATTTCAAAGTTTGTTGTTTTTGAAATTGTTGACACTAACTTTCTCCGTAGTGTTATATATTTTTTTAAATCTTTTTTCGAATTGCAGCAATAAAATAATTTCCTTGTTTTGGTTTCGACATGGTATTGAATCTCTTGACGGTTCACATTCATGATAACCTTTTTATTTCGCTGCATTCACAACATTTACTTTGATCTTTAAATAAAGTCTCTCCTATAGACATTTTGAATATTGTTTAAAAATACGGGCAATGAGACGAATAATTTAGAATCCCATTGAACAGCTGCGTGGCACGCGTTTCCAATTAAACATACGATAATCCCCAGAGTCTCGGCCCCCGTTGGGGGTTATCGTCCATATAAAGAGACGAGTAGCCGTGAAATTCTGAATTCCTGTTTATAATTTCAATTAGCAAATTACACAAATATGTTTAAGCTATAAATTTTAATACAAAGAGTTAATTGCGCCTATCCCAATTAAAAGTATAATGGAAATTGGGTAGAGGGTATATTCAAAAGTTATATTCGAATTTCGTAGTTATTTTAAAGTTACCCAACTTAGCTTTTTGATAGTATAACATAACCCTGTTGGCTAATATAAAATCTAACATAGTTATTGAATGGGATTACATAACTGGGATTACATAGCTGAGATTCCATCTGGGAGAAATGTAAACGTTGTTTATGCCTTAAACATAGATCGTAAACATTCTAAAGATCGGAAGCGGAGCTGCCGGCCTGCCTTCTGTCCCAGACAGCGGATAGCTTATAAAAAGGAACGAATAGCTACCAAACCTTGCCAGAAATGGAAGCCATGTCGCCTGAACAGGTTTTTAGCACAACAAAAGCGAGCGATAAACAGAGCAAAGCAAAATACGAATAAATAGAAACGTTAAAGTAAACTGCGCAAAAAGGCTAATGCGGCGCAACAAGCGAAATAGCGAACCACATACCAAAACAAACGTGGCGAAAAGACCCACACCCACACGCAAAGTGTTCATACATGAAGCACACACATGTGCAGAGGCGAGGGAAAACTATGCAGAGCGAAACAAACGAGCAAAACAACTAAAACGCAATTACCGCTGTGCTTGCCTGTGTGTGAGTGGGGTGAGAGTTTATGGTGGGCGGGCGAGTGTATTCAGGTTGTGGTGAGAAAGTTTTTGACGAACGACGGCAAACAACTGAAAGGTGTTTTGAGTGGGCAGCGAAAGAGAACGAACGACATAAGAAACGGTTCAGTTGACAGCTTGAGCAATAAGCAGGGAAGCTGTAGAAGTGAAAATAAATATATTTACATATATAAGATATTCGTGTTAACACAAGATATTTTAAATATCTACATAATCTATATATGCATGTGTAATTAGCAAACAGCTTGCAAAAGGGGGACAATAGTTTGTTGTTGTTTACATCAGCGAATTCAACGTCATTGTCGTTAAAACACCCCTCTCTCTTCCACACCCACACACACACAAAGGCAGATGCGGCGCTGTAAACGCTGCTCTCCGACGCATGCAAACGTTTGCACAAGTGTTAGGCTTGCGTGAGAGAGACGGATGCAAAGAATGTGCATAGCTTTGTGTGTGTGTGTATGTGTTTGTGTGTGTCGTTGAGAAACCAAAAATCTTGGCGTTTTTATCGGCAACTTGTTCGCTGTCCCGCCGCAAGTGTGAGTGAAACAGTGAACATGTAGCTGCTACATGCTGTAGTTGTAGTCGCTGCTGTTGTTACAAGCGCGAACACACTCACACAAGGAGCCGATTGTCTTGTGTGTATTGAACTGCTTGCTTGTTGTTGCACTTTTGTACTTCTGTACTGTTGTACTGTTGTGCTGTTGTTGCTGCTGGCTGTTGTTGTTGCTGCTGCTGACGTGTAGTGCACATATTTATTATTTTCTTTGTAAGCGCAGCGAGGCACACAGCATGCAGTTGGCTGTGCTTTTTTCGCTGCGCGCCTGTTAATAAGGCGCTGTAAAACTTAAAAACAACAAACAGACGCGCGCGAAAGCAAAATAGTTTTGCAGACTTGTGTTGTTGTCGCTGTCGTTTTGCGATTACAGACACACACACAGACACAAGCACTGACACCGACACCGACAGACGCCAATGCAATAGTTTTGCTGCCGCTGGCGCTGCTAACAGCGATCAGCATCAGCATCAGCTGCTGCCCTGACCCAAAAAAACAAATTTAAGACGAAGGCTGTTGCTGCTAAGCAGCTTACATGGTCTCCTCCATCTCAATCTCGGTCTTCCTCTCGCTGTCTCCTTCTCGCTAGGCGCTGGGCTCAAGCAATGCAGTTTTCTTGCAAACCCGGATTTTGAAGACTTTACCAGTACTGGGCAAGCAGAAACCGTCGCTGCAGCCGCAACACAACACAGTTCCACAGTTAGTTTACAGCTGCGCTTTCTGCAATCGAGCGGCCAATCAAGAAAAGAAACTAACACCAGCGACAGCAACACCGACGCCATGACACACCAAGACCAGGCCAACAGCAGCAGCAGCAGCAGCGGCAGCAGCTGCGCCAAGAAAGGAAAATAAGAGAAAACGACAAACAGAAAATAAAAGACAGTACAACATGTAAATAAACGTTCGTCTGCCTGACTTCGCTGGCATTTTGGCAAGGCTTATCACTGGCATCACGCGAGTCCACATGTATACATACATACATGTATGTATGTTTGTACATATTTATTCATGCATATTCATCGATCGCTGAACACGGAAAATTGCTTTTCTTGAATGAATTATTCAGGGCGAGCGACACTGGAAACAAGTTCACTTCAGGCCCGACACGGCTCGGGCCACTGACCACACCTGGAACATGCATTCTGTTAAGTTCCGTTTTTGTTGTTTACAGAAATGAGTTTTTGTTTTGTTTTGTTTTTGGGTTTTTTATTGCGTTCAAAGACCCCACTTGAACACGTTTTCGATAAATGCCCAGCTATCGACAGACAAGTTATCGGGCGCAACAGCTATTCAGTTCGTTTTTCAAACTAATTTTTACCCAACCTTTGTCATATCAACTATGTTAATGTGCATTAATAACCAGCTTTTGATATGCAGTTTGACAAGGTCATTCTGAGTTTTCAACAAATGTATGTATTTGATGGGCAACAACATTTGCATATCTCGACGGTTGGCAACTTTTTAAAGCTTCAACTTACAACAACAGCAAAATACTCGCTTAGCCGGAAACTGTGTGCTAGCAAAAGTTTTCAGAGAGAGAGAGAGAGAGAGAGAGAGAGAGAGAGAGAGAGAGACGAGACGTAAGCTTTTAATTGCCTGACATCAATTGGAGGCTGTCGCAATCAGGAAGAGCTTTATTCCATCCGCCTGCCGAGCACATGCACAGCATTTTCTTTGAATGGCGAGGTAACAGGGGCTTGACTTCGATCACCAACTATTTAACATGTTCGCCTGTCAATCAGTTCATCTGAAAGTCTCTTAGGGGTCAATGTCATTGATTCCATTGGCTTGGCAAAGGACACATTTAGCAATAAATAAAAAAACATTTATAAAAGGGAAAAACTCACTAAACACTTTTTAAAACTTATTCAAATTTATAATGAAACAATAAACAGTTTTATGGTAACTAAATCTTTTATTTCTTCGTGTTTTGAATATCTCGTGGAACTAGTTCCAAGTCAAAATGAAAGCCTATATCGACATCTGATTTGGCTTGCCTGACCAACTGGCACCCACAACTTTTTGCATCATGCCACAATTTGTTGCCACGCAACAATCGCTGCACAAATTAGCGGATGCCATATGCAGCCGCCATTTCAATTATTATCGATTTTATCTGCCCGTCAGCAGGCATTCATAAAGTGGCAGCAAGCGGCAGCGGCAGGCAGCAGGAGCATCAGGAGCAGCAGGACCCGGCCGCCCCTAATCAGTATATGTGCGTGCCTGTCCTTTGCGGACATCCTGCGAACCTAGTTTTGATGGTGCCTGGGTCGAAAATCATAATGCCGTGTGGCGAATTTGACGACAGACGTCGCCAGCTCCTGGAAATGGCAGACGCATTGGAACTTCAGTTGCGCTGCGCTGGCATCTAATCGAATCGAATCGCACTCGCTGCAGCTTCAGCTTGAGCAACGTCTCCCGAGGCCACTCTCCCGGACATGCGCCCGTGCAGCAGCTGCGGTCCCGCCCGCGGTTTCTATATGCATCCGTTCCCGTTTGCTGCGCACCTGTGCCAAGTGTCTGTGGTTCGTCCCACGCTAAAACGGCAACAGTTGCCAGCCGATGAAGAACAAAAGCAACAACAAGCCAACTTAATCCAAGGACGGGGGATGTGCAGCGCTTCAACTGTTCAAGTTCGACGTGCAACAGGCAACCATAAACACAAGGTGCCCAGCGTGTCGTCTTCCGCACAGTGGGCACAGGTATATATTCTGTAAGTGTTTGGCTGCCGATGAACTGGAACCAGGAATTCCAATACTATAAACCGAACTAGTTGCTTCAAGATCAGTTCAATATTACGCCTAACGACCAAACCATATACCTTAGAAAACATTTTAATTGTGATTCAACTTTGACCATAAACTGTATATTGTCTGAACACTATTAAAGAGTTTTTATATATAATAAATCAAATGGTTTCCTTACACATTGGGAATAAGTTAAGAGCCTAGGCTCGAAAACTAAGAGCCGGAACCGACAACTATTTTTCGCTTTGTTTCCTTAATATTATCGAAAATATATGCGATTTTAAAAACTTTCAATTTTTTATGATTTCTATTTATGGCAAACTATACTCCTAAGTTATTCAGACAAATCGATATTTAATAAGAGTTTTTATAAAAGCCAACGCAAAATAAATTACTCTAAATTTTTTTTTTTTTTTTCATTCAGGTGTTTTAAAAATAAATGAATCATTAAAAATTCCATTTTAAATTACATGTGAGTAATAATTTAAATATAATTAACTTTAAATCATCAATTCTGATGACATTGAACTTTTTGTTTTTGATCGTCACTAGAAATATTTTCGTTCATGCGATTCGTTCCGGTTCAATTTGTGTTTTTGGACTTGCGGACTTTGTTTGAGCTTGAAGTTTATTATTTAGATGAACTAAATTAAAAACAATTAATATAATTTGATTGAATATAACCAAGGTATACCCCGATTACCGATGTTGTTTCTTACTATGCAAACGAACGAAATTTTAAACCTTTCCCTTTTACTGCCACCTGATTGAAGAAATCAGGAGATGCTTAAACTTACATTAAGCCCAAGCCATATACACATCCAGCTAACATTTTTATGTTTATCAATATCAATAGTTTTTCAGTTAATTTTTCGAGCATTTCTTGGATGGTTTGCTCCACTGTTCGCCGTCATTTGCTGCAGCAGCCACTGCGCTGGAATTAGCCGCAGCTGGTCGGCATCTTTGATTTATGCGCGCCTGTGCCCCGTATTCCGAAGCGCCCACACAACTACGCGGTACAGTGGACAGAAGAGTCAGGCGACGAGCATCGCGGCACCCACACAGGCGCTGCCAGACGGCACAGGCGCACAGGAAAGAGCGCAGCAGTGCAGAGCGGGTGCAGCCAGAGGAGCCAAACAGATGGCGTTGGCGTCCTGCGCAGTCGATACCAACTGGAGACCGCTCCCGCATAGCCAGGCAACACTGTGCCGGCTGCATGCAACCCCCAAAATGTGCAACTGCGCTGCCGCTGCTGCTGCGTGGGCGTACAGAGTTTGTGCAGCCTGGAAGCGATTTGGATTCGAGCTGCCAGGCGAGATACATAAAACGCACGGAAGGAAACGCAGCTGCAGCTGCAGTCGCAGTCGCAGTCGCAATCGCATACGCATCTTGGCCTGGGCAGGCTGCAGGCCAGGCCAATCGAATTTTGAGTGCGCAGTAAATGAAATAATTTTCTTGCAAAAGCTGTGAAAAAGACATCTGCATGGAGCTCGTGCTGGAGGATCATCTGTTCCTGGCCTCGCTCAGCCTGCTGGCTCTGGAATTCTATTGCCTGGTCCGTTTGCTGGTCATCATCTACCATATTCTCGACTGCGTTCTGGCCACCATCAACACTTGGCTACACACCAATTAGCCAGACAGCAGACAGCAACAACAACTAGGCCACACGAATACTATTATTAACAACAACAGCAACAACAACAACAACAACAGGTGGGTAAAAATACAAAACAATTTTAAAATCTTGTTGAAAGTGAAATAGCCTTACAATTATACTTTATATATGTATGTATATGTATTTATATATATATGTATATATGTATATGTAGTTGCATATTTATGTGTATGTTTGGTCTATTTTTATTTGCTGGCCCGAGCAGCAGTATCTCATTTTTTTTTTGGCGCCCACACGATAACGGGTAATGTCTACGCACACACACTCGCACTTGCACACACACACACACACACACACTCGCACACACACTTATCGACACCTTGTTGCAGTTGTGCTCGGGCTATGCCAATGTCATTGGGCAAGGTTTGTTATAAATAAAACAAATGCAAACAAAACAAAAACATTATAAAAAGCAGCAGTCAAATTTGTTGTTCATTTTCATGATAAGTCATAAGCTAAATACGTAGCACTTGGCCAGTACAGTGATCGCTCCTTTAGACGAAACAAACTGTTTTTAGACGAAGAGAAATTGTTTAGCGCGTTAAATCGAATAAAAATATTTGCATGCAAACAAATCTCTTTTTGAAACCAGGGCTGCAAATGCAATAAACTTCATCATACGCTCAATTTTAGGCGAAACAAACTTTTCTAGACGAGGAGAAATTGCTTAAATTTAACTTGTTTTCTACTGTGTCTCATGGGCCATGAAATCGAATGAAAATATTTGCATGCAAACAAATCTGTTTTAAAAACCAGTGTTGCAAACGCAAAAAAAAATCATTTGTGGTTCGATGCACGGTTCAAACCAAGTGGTTCACATTTGCTTGGTTTGAGCCCTGCTTCGTCACATTTCCTTCAATTTTTCATTGGAATTATTCCATTTATTGTAAATTAAATGACTTCTCGTTACATATCTTGATTTGTTGAAATTAGTATTTGGTAATTGGAAACGATTCAGCTGTCGAACCAATTCGATTCGGTTCAGTCTATCGAGCAACCACTGTACTTGATTTTGCGCACTTTTTGCTTTTCGTGCAATTTTTTAATGTGCATTTGAAGTTCAACACTTTAATCAGGTGTCGCCATGACAACAGATTAAACCTGATTATAAACAATTGTAGTGCTATTATTTGAATTTAATTGTATGAATTGTTTGACTGCAAATGTTCTATACCCTATAAATAATACATATGTGGTATGTACATTTTTCAGCAATGTTTTCTTAAGAATTTCTATTTCTATTTTACTTGAACCGAACATTTTTATTGCATATTGCATATTATTGCCAAACTTGCAATTGAGTAACTATTTTCAAATTACTCAAAACTAATTGCATTGAATCAGCATATGTAATAAATTTTATCTATAATAAATTAATTGAACCTGGATTCACAGATGTGGAAAACCACAAAATTAACTTTTCCTTATTGGCTTGGTTAATGTTAGAAAGTTCTTGGAAATGAAGCAATGCGAAATTTTATTGAAAATCAAATCAATTATCTAAATATTAAATTGATGCAGTTCATTTTTGTTGCTCAATTGAAATGCGATCATTTAAACTTTCGACACCTTTCCTTTGAAAATATCATTGTTTAGCGATCTCCTCAGGAAGTGCACATTTGTCTGAGATGGCGGCGGGCAGTAATCAGAGAGCTGGTTGGTCGCATCGCATGAAGAGCTTTCAGTCCAAGCAGGCGGACATTAATCGGTTGATAATGAAGTATCTGGTGGCAGGTGCGTAATATATATAGATCCTCTGGACATTTCAACATAGTTGTCCACTGACAGAGGGCTATTTGGATGTGGCGCAGGGATTCGAGGCGGTGGCCAGGCTGGAATCAGGCGCGCAGGCGGATCCCGTTGAGTATCAGGAGCGCATACGGAACGCGGTGCGCACGGCCCAGGTGCAGTACGCCATTGACATGGCCAAGAGGCTGTACCCCAAGTTGTTTGAGAGCGAGAACTACATGTACTTCCACATGCAGCAGCTGCGCCTGATCGAGCTGATCCGCGAACGGAATCTGGAGCGCAACTCCGGCAGCGGCTCCCTTGAAACGGAACGAGCCGCGGACAGTTCGCTTGGGGATGATCTGATGCAGCACAGCTGTAGGCAGCGGGTGAGCCACGAGCTGGAATCGACCCTGCTCAAGTACGAGCAGACAGCGAGCATGGAACCCAAAATGATGTTCCTCGTCAAGCTGATACTCTGGGCACAGAGCAGGCTCGACAAAGATGGCTGTGCCGGGCGCTGCCAGCTGGATCTCGAGGCCGCCGACTTTGAAGTGGAGCTGAAGCGCGCATTGCAAAACGATTAGAATGTCGTTCAGTATGCCCAAAGGGGCGAATCCGGTGTCTACTGCTACTATACAGATCTATAAATCTATATTTATATATGTGTACAAATACAATTTTTTTTTTTTTTTTAGATGTGCTTAAATACAATGTTCAAATATCTTGATGTGCAACAGCCACACTTGCTTTTATTCGGTTCTGCTTCAGATTAAGGAAATCTCCATTAATTGGCGATCAACTCGCAGACAAAACTGTGAGAGCTAGGCAATTGAAATTATTACCGACGATGGAGCATTCCACTTGCAAGTGTGGAAAAAGAGCGGAAAACGATAGTATGAAACTTATTTGTTTACCATCCGATCGGCCTCAAACTTATTTTCAAAGATCTTTGGGAAAATTAATTTGTAACAAGTCTAAACCTCTTGAACGGAAAATGTATAACTGAACGAATGCGAGTTTCAGCGATTTGATAATTCCACCTTTGGCGGTGGAAAATTGGCGAAACGGCTGGCTTTTAACTAATTTGTAAATATTTTTCAAGTTTCGTCTAATCATCTTCAAAATTGTTTACAAAACTCTAGATGAAAACGTTATACATTTAGAAGTTCCACCCACAAGTGTGGAAAATTGGCGGTAACGTTTGTCTTAAATTGTTTGTTACTCAACCGATAGGCCTTAAACTTATTTTCAAAAAATCGTTGTGTAAATTAATTTGACACGTGTTTCACACTCTACGAAAACTCCACACCTTCATTTGGAAAAATGCAGGTCATAGGTTGAATTTTTTTTGGTTAAATGCTTGACGGGACGAAAGTGAGTGGAAAAATGTTGATCCAACTTTTGGAAAGATAGTATGGATACATTTTAAATTTCCACAGGCGGCAAATATATAAAAAAGTGATATCTACAATTTTATGCACAAAACCACAATGCCAGAGAATTTCCACCGCTATTCAAGTAAAAACGAGTTCAAACCGGGTGAATGATTGCTGTTCAACGCACAGTCAAAACCGCAAGAACTAAAATCAAAACTGAATAATCCTTTTGAGTCAAATGTTATCGAAATGTGAACTCATTTGTAAAACCATATAATATTATATTCTCTTTCTTCCAGTTGTAGAAACTTATGATTGTGTTTAGAGAAATGTTTTGTTTTATTCAAAACAACTATTTTTCGACAAAATGTCCTGTAAAAAGAAGTCCGCGTTCGATGGCTTTTAAAATTGTAAATTCCCCACATTGTTCGCTTGTCTCGTGTTGCTTCATTAACCTGCATAAAGATTAGTATTAACATTCGCTTATGTAATTGCCCGGAATGAAACTTTGCCCCGATGCACAGATCTGACTCTCGTTGTGGCGCCTGTTCAAAATAATCTGAAACGCAAATTGCTTGGTCACGTGCCAGCATCAAAGCTATAAATAATCTTTCCCCAATAACAAAAAAAAGGAAAAACAATAAAATAAGAAACTAAAAAAAAAAACACACCAGCAGTTAAGTAAATAACTTTGAACAAAGAAAAACGTTGAGCAACAGAAACCCATAAAAAAAAAAAAAAAAAAAAAATAACCCGCACTTATCGAGGTGCAGTTCAAAGATAAGAAACTCGGTTAGTATACTAAATTACGGTATTCATGCGGGTCTAATCACTTTCTAAGGTCCCTTGACTGATTGGACGAGTTCATATAAAGCAAGCGAGATTAAGTCAACCTTAAAAACTAAGGGGCGTAACCCATAATTTCACTACAAACAAGTTTATATTCCAAGTTTGAAAGTCCCTCGACAGAACAAGAAGTTGTATAAAACCCTTAAACTAAACTTTACATATATTTATGATAAGCAAAAGGCAATTGATTTGCCTGGCGAATTGCTCCAAGAGTATTGTTTAGTATATAAAATGGAAAAGACTAGGAAAAACAAGGAAGAGCTTTTAGTCGGAAGCTCCCGACTAGGGAATACCCTGAACCCTCTTTGAAGTGGTAGCGGGGAGGTGGCGATAGGTATAAAATGAAAGATACTTGACATATATATAATATTATAGAAGCAACATATCATGTTTGGTGACTCAAGCTCTAATTATATACTCAATTTGCTCTAAAAACAGGATTTCGATATATATTTTGATCGATTACTTGAAAACGGAGTAAGTTATCGATTATCGGAAACAAACTTGATCTGCGCAGGCACTAGGAACACCTACATCTAAAATTTGAGCTCTCTAGCTTTTATAGGTTCTGAGATCCTTGCGTTCATACATACGGACAGACGAACGGACGGACAGACGGACATGGCTAGATCGACTCAGCTATTGTTGCTGATCAAGAATATATATACTTTATGGGGTCGGAGATGCTTCCTTCTGCCTGTTACATACATTTGCATTTTGCACAAAAACATTATACCCCTTTTACCCATTTTTAATGGGTTTAGGGTATAAAAAGACAATCGAGTTTATAAAATGTGCTTTGTTTCAACAGTTAATCGGAAACAAATTCACTCAAATCTCTGGAACTCACGTACAGATCGTACGTGTTTAGGTGATTTTATTGAAAATAATGAAATTTCTTGAGACAGCAACAAAATGTCACCGAACATTATTCAAATATGGTCTATGCATAAAAAGTGGCGTAGGACCAAAAGTATTCAAATTTCGCGTGATTCACGAAATGATTAAGTGAAGAAATAACTTCACGCTATAGATTAAATACTCTTACAAACATGTTCTTCCAATAGAACTATATAGTTGTAGCAAGTTCTAGGAATACAAAACGTTTTTCAAGCTTGAACTTAATTTTTAGCAATAATTCAAAAGTCGGATATAATCGGATATAGTGTTCCGATCAGGCTGTTGTCCGGAAAAGATATCCTTTCGACAAAATGATAATATCCTCTGCACGCATTAAACAAAAGTAAATCAAGCCCGAACTCATTGGCTCGATCATATTCGACCGATAATAAAAGGCATTTATTTGGTAGAAATCTTGGAAAGAGCATTCAGTATTTTACTTGTTTTGCACTTGTAATTGTTTTGCTTTGACAATGTTGCCAGATTGGGAAAAGCTTGCGCCCGGCGCTGATAACAACAAATGTTTGATAAACGAATAGATAATAAAGACAACATTCTAGAGTTTAGAAAATGCAACAATGCAACGGGCAGGGGCAAACATTTTGTTAAAAGTGCATTTTGCTTCTGTTCATTTCAATTGATTGCAAAGCATTCGCGCTTATCAGCTGCAGCGCTGCAGCTGAGCAAATGCACTGCATGATGGGCGGGCGGGGGCGGCTGCGGGGCACGGGCTGTTACGTGCCAAGTTTTGTAATACGCGGGCCGTTCACGTATTTGTGCCCCCGACGAAGGCATTTGTTGTTGTTTGACTGTTGCCAACTGTTTGCGGTTTTCATTTACATATACAAATACATGCACTCTCTCTTTTGCACACACACACACACACACACACACACACACACGGACATACACACGCACAGATGCTGCCATATAAAACCATTTGTTGTTATTGTTGCCGGCTAACGCTTAGCGGCCTGTTAACATTTACAGAGTGCTAACAGAAAATGTTCAAGATGCAACAGCGATGACAAAACGAGCAAATCAAACTAATTTGTATAAACTTTTCTTCGTTTAAATATTTGATCAATATCAAACATACATATCGACATTCATATATCTGTATTAAACACTACTTATTTGAAATCGAACTGTCGAAAATGTGTCACAGATTGAAGAGCAATTTACTTTTAAAGTACACTGTTTTCTTATTATTTATATTAAGTCAATAGATCTAATATAATGTAATATGGTTAAGTGGACACGTTTTGTTGTCCACTTTCCAGCCCCAAATAAATAGATATCGAAGACTGTGCGTGACGGGGGGACATTGGGACTACTAAAGAAATTAGCCTAGTTTGTTGTAAAAGTCGTAAATGTTGTACCTGCACTTGGACTAGTCACAAACATGACCGAAACTTGAAACGAGGGCAGAAAGAAGAGAAAAGAAGAAGCAGAAAGGCTGGCGAGCATACATACATATGTATGTATATACATACATATTTATGCAAGTATTTGTTGTTGGGCGAATCTTAAGACGCGCCCATCGATTTCTTTTGATTAGAGTTGGAGCAGTTAGATGGGAAGGGGGAAAAAGCCAATGTGGGACAGAATTTTGCATCGCTCTTTTGGGCGCGGCCACATGATGGGGAGGGAAGAAATGGATGTGCCAGTTGCTGCCATAACGAACTAACAAGCCCCCCAATCCAGCCTGCAGCCCTGTTATTGCCATTGGTAATGTTACAGCACGTGCACGTGCGTCTAAATGGATTTGTGTCACAGGCTTTTTCTGTTATTGGAAGGCTGTTCAGGTGAACTCGACTTACCGTTGTGCCTTCCTCAAAGGCCACCGCCTCGAATGATTTTTTTTCGAAAATTTCTAATAGATCGTGTAAATCCTGCTGTGTCACGTTGACCATTTCGTTTAGCTTTATGCTGCTCATTTTTGCGGCGCTGCATTTACCGTACGTTTTGTGTGGGTGTCGCGTTCGTATGTAAATTCTATTTCTGCTACGCACACTTGAACACTGTTATTTTGCAAAGACACACAGACACACAAACGCACACAGTGACACGAGTAAATGTGGCAAAATAGCGCTGGAACGTTGGTTATTTATTAAACAACTTCGATGTCGGCTTCTGCTCTGCCTATTTACGTTTTGGACCGAATTTTATTTTGTTGTTGTTTTGCTTTTATATCTGCCTCTGCTTAGCCGTTTTGCGTTCCGTTTTAGAGTTTGTTTTGTCAACGCCTTTTTAGGCTCAAGCGCGACGTCACCAACTCTTGCCGCGACGTCAGTATTGGCTTTCGCGTCACCGCACGCTCAACACAAAACAATTTGCACACCTTTGAGCAAATTTGTACAAATTTGATTAATTAATTACGCGCTAGTTTTTTTGAGTTTACTTTAATTACGACGTAAATAGCACACGGACCGAACACAACAAAACTCTGCGTGCGTATGTGTGTTTGGCTTACCTCCCGTTCGGTTGTCTGCTAAATTAACATTTTATTAACATGTTATTAACAGCGGAACCAATTTTTTTTATGGAATAATTGATAATGCAATTCAATAAGAATTACATTTATTAACACTTTAATAATTACAATTTTCCTCTCTTGTCATTAAAGGACAAACATGATTAATAACAGACCCATAGCAGAGCTAATGCAGTGTCTCAACATGGCCACATGTCAAAATACTACTTGGGACACGTTCGATACCAATTTCGATAATCTTGCAACAGTCTGTTAATGTACTGTTAACGCACGATTAAGTTTCGTTACCGCAAAAGTGGCGCAAAGAGGAGTCCGATACTCAATGCAAATTGAATATTCAAAAATTGTATCGACGAATCAAATTTTAAATCTATTTGATGGTTTCACAAAATTAACACAAATCAACACAAAAAATAATTTTTTTAGCCTTTACGTTCATTTTCAATCATTCAGCTATCAAATAGACAGCCTAGACAAATATATTTATATATTTTTATTTCTCTGCATTTTGAACAACAATTACAGTTATTTTTACGTCTGGCACTAACAGAACTTCATGAGTTTTAGTGCGTACTCTAAGCATCAAGAACTCATCGGTGGGATCAATTTTCTCCATACCTCGCTCTATTCGTCCTCTAAGTTCTTGAAAATGGCCAACAAATTTGACAGAGGTCTCAAAATCCATTGTGCTTTTAACAGGAATTCCAAGCTCGTTCATAATAATAATGTCGCGAATGTTTTTCCTTTCCTGAATTTGTCTAAATGCTTCATCGACATATCGACGTGTTCGCGGTGGCTGTGGATACAGAAGCGTTTCTTCATTAATAGTTCAATTTTGATAAAATAAGTTCTACCTTTTCTGGAAGACTTTTGAACATATTTAACTATATCATTCGGTCACTTTCTCCCAAAACATGCGTGACTACAAAAATTGTTTTTTTTTTCTTTATGGTTGTCAAGACAGTTTCTAGAGGTTACGGCTGTTATATAGGTCTGCGGGTCAAATGCCAGTATCCAGTGTGGCCAGTACATGCTAATATTCTTTTTAAACGAGCTGCAGTACATTTTATTAAAAATACCACTCCATTAGTATTTTTATACGCAAAAAATAATACTTTTCACTTGCTGCTAGCTGGTCACACAGCGGTATCGAGCAAACAAAAGTTTATTTTTTTTCTAATGAAACATTAGTTTTGCAAAAGATTGCACTAAATTCAGAGTCAACATGGTAAGTTATGTGAAAAATATTTTCAATAATTTACATTCGTTTCTATTGACAGTCGCAAGAAGTCGAAGAAACGTTGAAACGCATCCAAAGCCATAAAGGGGTCGTCGGCACGATTGTCGTCAACAATGAAGGTGGGTAAATACGCATGAATATATTCTGACCATTTGGGCTGCCTTGGTAACGCATAGTTGGCTTATTAGGTATTCCAGTTAAGTCTACTCTCGACAACACGACGACCGTTCAATACGCGGGCCTGATGAGTCAACTAGCCGACAAAGCTCGCAGTGTGGTGCGCGATCTGGACCCATCCAACGATATGACATTCCTTCGAGTACGCTCCAAAAAACACGAAATCATGGTCGCTCCCGACAAGGATTTTATTCTTATTGTTATTCAAAATCCAACCGATTAAATGCTCATAGGCGAAATTAATTGCGAACATTGTGATATGTGTTTCTATTTTCTGTCTTCCAAGGGGTGAAACGAAGAAATGTAAATGCAATATTTTTTTATGAATGAATAATATCGTGTATAACTACATTATTCGCATATTGTGATCTCATAGGGAAGCATAACAGTTGTTTTTATAACATTTGCAATTTAGTTTTAACAGCTGGCTGAAGAAGTAAGCAATATGTTAACATTACGTCAATAGAGCACAGCTGTTAAATTAAAAAGGTGATGAGAGTTCTTAGTTCTGAAAAATTAAAAGAGTCCATAAGAAATCGATTACTCCGTTAATAATTTACTTATAAGAACTTGTGTGTCCATAATGTATATGTGCTCATGTTAATTTCTATTCAAAATAAAAGAGTTTCTAAAATAACTAGTGATTGATGATTCAGATGAATATCGATATTTTTAATCAATAAGCTTGAAGTATTCTGTTAAAGTAAAAAGAGATTAACATTAACATTAGGTTCAGTTAAACAAACTTTGTCGAATATATGTTGTCGAAAAAGCTCAGATCGGAGGACACAACAAATGTTTTAAATTTTATATATATGCACTCAAATTCAGATTTAAAATATCGATGTATCGTTATAAGTCAGCCCGATTGTCGAAAAATATCGTAACTTGTGAAATATCGAGACGTTACCATCTCCCTAACCTCAGCGAGTCTGTCGACAAGTCGTGTGTGTGGTAGTGGTGAAAACTTATAAGTTTTAATAAATGCATTTAAAAATTCGATAAAAGAAAAAATATAGCCAATAGTGATTATAAAAAATAAACATTTCGAATAAAACGGTCACACAGTGTACGCGTGTGCAAAGCAACAAATACAAAATTTAACAAAAAGGTAAATGTGAAATTGGGCGTGCAAGAGTAAAGAAAATGGCGTAATCACGCACTCAAACCAACAAACGGCAACGCAAACGGAATCTACGCTCCCCAATCAGCCAGTCAGCATTTAATGGTCGTTCGTTCTTTCAATATTTGATTAAAAAACCAGAAATACATGTATACTTGCGTACATATGTGTACATATATATATAATTGGTGTGAATGTGAAAAGTTTTAATAAGCTTTAATGTGAGCAGCGTAAGCGTTTTCAACGCTACTTTTTGTGCAGCCATATTTGTTCCGTGAAAAATGAAAATGATATGTACATACATACATATTCACGTATGTATGTATTTAAAAGATACGTATGTATGTACATGCATACGTATAAAGAATTAACTGAAAAAAGAATCACTTCGTATCAGATCGTCGTCCCGTTGTTCGCAAACCCAAGCAATTTTCAACGATTCGTACAAAGCAACGTCGATACGTCGTATTATGTACAAATGTATAAATGTTCGTACATATGTACATACATACTTTCAATATCGACGATGGCATCACACAAGAGCGCACACGCACACGCAAACGAACACAGGCAAACCTCATGCACGCACGTACTACGTAGAGACAATGTGTATGTACATATGTACGTATGTATGTCTCGCCAGCCGCTGCTGCTGGTACATAACAGAGTTGAACACATAAGGGCTGGCTGAATTTATAAATAAGAGGCGAAGCATGTGCTGCGCAGCAACTGCGCTGTCTGCTACGACTGCATTGCAGCGCGCAAGGGATTTTATTACGTACAGCTCGAGCGAACAGCAGCTTGTTGTTTTTGTTGTTGGTGCCGTTGTCGTTGGGTTCGTTTATATTTTTGGATATTTACATGTGCATGTGCTTATATGCGTTAGTGTGTGTGTGTGTGTGTGTGTGTGTGTGTGTGGCATCTAGGAGAGCTCTCGTTAAATGCATATGTTCAACGTAAAACGCGACGCTATACAAAACAACGTAACTGTTAAAACGGTTCAGTCCCCACCCGCAACGCGTAATCCTCGTATGTTTTGTGGCATTCCATTTGCACACACACACACGCACACACACACAGCGTTTAATATGGCAACAACAGCTAATAAAAAGTGTCCTAAAGCTTCAGTTGCAAATGTGTTATACGCATCTCTAATAGATAAAATAATTCATTCGACATGCTGCGAAAATCAATAATCAATCTGATTGTGAACAGTGAAATTTTAATTACGAACTGTCAAGTGTGAATCACATGTTAGATGGAAAAAAAAAAACTTCACTTGCAAAAGTCGCAGCAAATAACAGAAACTGTTTCCTCGAATCATATGGAAGATAACGTGACTCAAACGACGTGTGTTTTTTGTTTTTTGTTGTTTTTTTAAATAAATTTTCTTAGTCAGCGTTGAGCAAAAATATCAAATATGATTCAAAATAACTTTTGCCGATGGATCAAGATTGTGCAGCCCTTAATTGAATCTGTTAAAAGCGAGAGATTGTTTTAGTTTAAAGTCCAATCACATAAATAACGATCGTTGTGCGTACTTTTAGTTTGTCAACATCTTATCGCAGCAGGTGCACATAATCATAATAATAATACACACATACAAATTGCAAAAATATCAATCAGAGTCGAAGAGTGTGTGTGTGTGAGTTTGTGTGGGTGGAATGTGTGTGTGTGCGTGTGTGTGTGTGGGTATGTGTGGAGTGTGTGTGTGTGAGGCTTGTAGAAATACGCAGCAATTCTTCAAGTTAAAACTACAAGTTTATAAATCAACGCAATTTAATCGTAACTATAAAATATAAAAAATATATCTAGAATATGAATATATCTCTACAACAACTCAATTGCAATTCCTATTTAAAAAAAATAAAGAAGAAGCTTGTAAATCACAGTAAGCCTTATTCTTCGTTGAGTTGAAAGTTCATTCATTGGTTTCTTATTTATTTATGCATCGTATTGTATTTGAAATCTTTGCACTTCTTGAATACATTTAAAAGATTGTGGCCTCTGTTTCTATTTTTTATTTTTTGGGGGGTCTCTGAACTTCTGGCCAGCTGCTGCACTCGCTTCGATCAAAAGTGACCGACAGGCGACCGACTTATGGCTGCTGTCGCAGCAGCCGCAGCAGCAGCAGAACAACCCCAAAGAGATACACACACACAGTCGCACACACACTCGCACACTCGTTCTCACACACACACAAAGGCGAATGGCCCAGCAGCAGGAGCAGGAGCAGCTTTCTTCCCTTACTCTACTTTTTGGGCAGCAAACTGGTTTTCATCCCCGTTTTCATTTGGTTATTACTGTGAAATCGCTGGAGAAATGGCAAATGGGAAATGGGAAACTCACACCCCTTTTTAGGCATTGACTCCCACCTTTAAATGGCCAACACATTTTGGCCAGCATTGCCGAAAGTCAACAAATTTATGAGCTAATTGGCGACCTGGCGACGAGGTGAGGGGGAGATTGGAGCTTGTGCCCGTGCCCGTGCCCGTGCTCGTGTCTACCGAAGCGTTGTCAGATGATAAAGCTCGGAACAACACGTAGAAACATTGGCCTATGTGTACACTAGACATGTATGTATTTCGTATTGTCGCACATGTGCACACATATTCATATGCATGAGTTTTTGTGTAATGCATATGCATATATTAAACGCCGTCGCGTTATCGCACAACAACAACAAATCAAACCAGCAACAACAATAACAATAACAACAACAACGACAACAACAACTATGCAAAATTGGTTTTGGCTTCGTTTCGCCCGAAGCACACGCAACAAATTTGTACAAAAACAAGAAACCGAATGTCTATAGGGCACATTTTGGCTTAATATACCAGGGATGCAAAAGAAAAAACAAGTAAGAGGTTCTAGTCGGGAGCTCCCGACTCGGGAATACCCTGAACCCTCTTTGAGTTGGTAGCGGGGAGGTGGCGATAGGTATAAAATGAAAGATGCTTGACATATATATAATATTCTAGAAGCAACATATCATGTTTGGTGACTCTAGCTCTAATTTTTTACTCGATTTGCTCAAAAACAGGATTTCGAAATACATTTTCGATCGATTACTTGGAAATGGGGCAAGTTATCGAATATCGGAAACAAACTCGATCTGCGCGGGCACAAGGAGGACCTACAGCTAAAATTTCAAGACTCTAGCTCTTTCAGGTACTGAGATCCTTGCGTTCATACATACGGACAGACGGACAAGGCTAGATCGACTCGGCTATTGATGCTGATCAAGAATATATATACCTTATGGAGTCGGAGATGCTTCCTTCTGCCTGTTACATACATTTGCACAAATACATTATACCCTTTTTACTCATCTTCAATGGGTTCAGGGTATAAAAAGTCTTCGATCCTGTGGCTTGAATCTGAAATTGTTTCTGATTTATTAATTCGATTCATTTTTGTTTTTCCCTGAAACAATCATGCTAGATAATTGACATTTTAAAGTTTGCCTAAATCTGTCCCAAGATTTGAATATTAATGAATATTATTTAAATTTTTAAAAATATCGTAAAATTATTTTTGCTGTAACCATATTAATGTTAAAAATAAAAAAAGACAGAATGGGGTCAGTTTTGGCTTAAACGTGGACTTGTGTATTTTGAAAATGTGCTGTGCTTTTTTTCGTGTTTGTTTTTGTTTTTGTGTCTATTTGAACTTTGTCTTCTTTGGTTTAGTTTCTTTTAGTTGAGAGGAAACCAGTTTTCGTCCCTCGCATGTTGAATCGGCCAAAACATGTTTCCCAGCAGCTGGATGGTGATTATATTAAGGACTGAGTTCCAACACCTGCCAAAAAAAAAAAAAATGCATCTACCTGCGCTTGCCCGCAAGCGAAGCATGTGTACGAAAATATCTTAAGAAATCTGTCTCCTTGACCAGTTGAACTTTGACCCAACGGCCAGCAGCAGCATCTTCGCTGACGAAACACACAGAGATACCAAAATAGCCGCAAAGTGAAATTTGCAAAATTCCCAAAAGTGTTCAAATCTCCAAAATACCAAATGCAACTGCACTTGTTCGTGTGTGTGTGTGTGAGTGTGTGTGCGTGTGTGTGTGTGTGTGTGTGTGTGTGTGTGCGTGTGTGTGTGTGCGTGTGCTCTCATTTTAAAAGAAACGACAAAAGGCAACAACAGCGACGATAGCGAGACGACCTTTTATTTACTTTGGCATATTTTGGCATAGGAAAACGGGGACCTGAAATCTGAGTACGTTGAACATCTGTTCCCAAATGCGGTTTTCGTTGTTGTTGTTGTTGTTTTTTTTTCGGGCACAAAGAAGATTTCACCAAGAAATTATTGGAATACATGTTTCGGCTGATGCACACAATCAACTCTTAAAGTACCAGTACAATACACACACACACACACACTTTTATATAAGAGCGTACATGCATGCATGTGCATTTGGGTGCATTTATATAAGTGAATCGACTGTGTGTGTGTGAGTGCGTGTGTGTGTGTGTGTGTGTGTGTGTGTGTGTGTGTGTGTGTGTGTGTGTGTGTGTGTGTGTGTGTGTGTGTGTGTGCTGCATATATCGTATGAGAAACACAATGCAAAGTGTGAAACAAGACTCTTTTTCACATACGTACCTGCTTTATTTCATTCCAGGTAAATCGACGTCGACGACAACTGAATACCTAAAAGCAATACAGCAATACAACAACAGCAAGGGGCAACATCGAAGCAGCGGCACGCAGAATAAAGAAACAAGGAAACATTTGCACAGAAACCAGCCGACAACAACAACAACAACAGCAGCAGCAACTACAACGGCACAGCAACCGACAAGAAAAACCACTTCAACAAAAGAGGATAACATATTGAAAGAGCTCCGTACACACACACACACACACACACGCACGCAGACACAGACTCTGGCACAACAAACGCCAACGGAGCTGCCAACTCACACGTATGTACGTGGGAAAGTAAACCGACATCTTTTTACGACGTCGTCGGGTTTTGCAATCGGGCGAGAGAGAGAGAGCAGAGATCAGAGAGCGAGTCACTGAGTTGAAGCTCAGTTCGACAGGCAAGCACAGGGCCAGGGCCAGCCCTTTGATAACGCACTCACACTCGCACACACACACGCGCACACACGTACGCCCACAGAGCAGCGCTGGCAGTCGCGATCAACCAAAAGAGCGGACGAAGCTGGACATCGCGAGAGCGAAAGAGAGCACGCGAGAGCGAGTGCACGTGAGAGAGTATTTGTTTGGCTGGCGTTCGCTCGGCTCTCGTTCGGTTGCTTAACAAGCGCATTTGGAAATCTCAGCAGCGGCGCGGCGCATTCGTGAAAGTGCGTCGCCGTTGTGCGTGAGCGTGATCAACTTGGAGCCGCGCACTCACTCGACTGCATTTACGAAACGCCAGTGTTGCCACATCGCTGAAAGCTGCTCGGGCACATGAAAGCTTAAAGTGCAAAACAACTAAAATACACATATAAAAAGAACAACAACAACAACCATTAGAAGAAGAACAAGCGGCAGGAAAAGACGCCAGACTTCAAATGAAAACGCTCGTGCTCAGTCCAGACGATCTGCAGAACTTTAACAAGTTCATCTACGATCCCAAATCGGCGGCTCAGCTGGCCGCCAGTGCGGGCGCCATAGCGGCGGCCGCCCATGGACATCCCGGAGGCGTGCAGCTAGTGGCAAACGGCACAGCAGTACCTGTCTCCGC
Source organism: Drosophila littoralis (assembly GCA_018903485.1). NCBI lineage: Eukaryota > Metazoa > Arthropoda > Insecta > Diptera > Drosophilidae > Drosophila > Drosophila littoralis. Next base: position 8,819,422 of record JAEIGF010000297.1, on the reverse strand, counting down.
CGTAACAACAGTGAGCGGCGCGAACGCAGCCGCCGGCACAGTCAACAGCGCCAACAAGCTAATGGCGCTGCACTACTATCTGAACCATCAGGGCAACTATGTGGGCGCCCAGCCGGCGCTCAGTCAGCCCGTGAACGGCATCACGGCGGCTGCACATGCGCAGCAGCAGCAACAGCAGCAGCTGCTGGCACAGTCGCAGACGCAGCTGAAACAGCTGCAGCTGAAGCAGCCGACAATTCACCAGCACCAGCAGCACATCAGCTATCATCATCATCATCCCTACTACCAGCAGCAGACGCAGCAACTCAGCCACAGCCTTCCAGCAGCGCATCATGCCCAGCACAAGGTGCAGGTGCAGGTACAGGTGCAGCAGCAGCACCAGCAGCAGCAGCAGCAGCAGATCCAGGCCAGCCATCAGCAACAGCAGCAGCAACAAAGTCATTTGCCTGTGCATGCGCTTAACCAGAACTCCAATTTCTCGGCGGCCAGTTCGAGCACGGGCGGCACCGCCTCCAGCCATGCGCCGACGCAGCAATCGAACGGCTCCAGCGTATCACCCACAATCATCAGTCACCAGCCGCGCGGCGGCGGCGGCGTCGTCGCCGGCGGCGGCAGCAACAGCAATATAGCGGCCGCTGCGAATGCGCTGCTGCGTGCCACGGCTGCGGCTGGGGCGGCGCCGATATCGTCGGCGTCGTCCTCGTCATCGTCGTCAGCGTCCTCGTCATCCTCTTCAGGGTCGTCCGCCTCGTCAACATCCACGTCCGGTTCGACGTCCGGCTCCGCCAACTGTGCCAAGAAACTGAAAACCGAGCCGCTTCTCTCGCAATACAATCAAACGGAACGGCTGAACTTTGCCAACACGTATATCGTGTGGAGCGAGGAGCACTGGCGGCGTGTCATCTTCCATGATGAGCGGCGCTTCAATTTGGACGGACCGGACGGCTTCTCCTACTACTTTCACGATCTGCGCAACTATGAGCGCACGCTGTCGCAGCGGCCGCGCGGCAACTCCGTCTACATCTACCTGATGATCTGTGTCGGCGGCGCCGTCCACCTGGAGGTCTCATCCGCCAAGCAGCGGCCCGAGTCCTGCATCGAGGCGATAATGCGCGAGCGGCCCAATATTGTCAGCAAACTGGGCGGCAATACCGAGTTTGTGCTGCAGGATCACAACTGGATGTCGCACGCGCTGCCCACCGCCCAGGAGCTTCTGAATGCCGAGGGCCTCAAGACGCAAAAGTGGCCCACAATTGCTCACGATCTGAACATCATGGAGAACATTTGGGGCTGGCTAATACGGGAGGTGTTCGACGGCGGGCGCAAGTTCTCCCGCAAGGACGACTTGATATTCCGCATCAAGGAGGCGTGGTCGCGCCTGCCGCTCGACCTGATCACCAACCTGTACAGCACGCTGCCCGAGCGCATCACCGAGCTGTATTACACTCAAGGCGTCTACACGAATTGTTGACAACCGACGCCGCAAAACGCTGGATGCGAAGATGACAGTGATGCTGCCAGATGTGGACGGGAACGGGAACCGGGTCGGGAGCGGGAGCGGGAAGGGGAACGGGATGGACATGGCAGAGGCTTCCTCTCACCCACTTGGCAGCTGCTTACACGGATTACGTTCTAAGTGGCGCTCCCCCCCCTTGCGCTGGCTTCTCCCCTCCATGACGTTGGCGATTGCAAAAATCTTTTCGTACATTTAACTTGACATTTTTTGTGTATAGCTTTAAGAAGTCTGTGTGTGTGTGTGTATGCATGCGTGCGCGTGTGTGTGTGAAGGGAGCAACTAAATCCGAATCTGAATACGTATTTGTGTCTGTGTCCGTGTATCCGTAACCGTATCCGTATCTGATGACTGGTATCTGTATTTGTATCTGCCACTGCCGCCCGCATTAAACTCGGTTTGAACGAAATGAATGCGAGATTCCCGCACGCCACGTGTGGCAACACTGGCCAAACACATGCTAACCTCACAACAGCCAGTGTTGCCATGTCGCTTTGTAATTAGTGTTTTATGCAAAAGCTCCCGATCTTAAGAATAAGGCCTACTTTTAGTTATCGTTTTTAATTAATCCCTCTCCCCCACGCAAATTAGTTACACAAGAGGATTATTTTATTTGCACTTAACTCATTTTGTTGATTGTTTTTAGTTATGCAAACAAAGGAGGAAGAAGAAGAAGAGGAAGGCGAACAAAATTAATGCAAAGCGAGAAAAATAAAAAAATAAAATGTAACTAAAGTATTATTTTAAGGCATAGTTTTTTGTTGTAGCAAAATACACACACAAAACAAAAGAAAACAAGAGAAAAAACTAAAATCCTATCATGTAAAGTTGTTTACAAGCAGATATAAATAATAATTATCAATGTAATTAATACTTATTAAATTTAACAAAACGAAATAGAGAGTAAAAGGAGAAAGCTAGAGCAAAAATTAGTGTTAATTTAAGATCAAAATCAACTAATTGGTAAAACTGAAGAGAAATAAAAAACAAAACAAAAAGAACACATGTGAACATAGAAATCATGCTGAACCCAACATATTCAAAACTCAACTCATTTAACTTAATCCGTGTACACAAAGCAGGCGAGATCCTTCAGATCCTGCCGGACTACGGCCGTGTTGCGGTTCATTAAAGGACAGACATACCTACTTATATGGATATCGTGCTGACGGATACCCTATAAATATGCAGAGAAAGAGAGAGCTCACACAGACATATAGATACACTATTATACACACTTGGCACACGAGACGAACTGAACAAATGCAAATGCTGGCGCATTTGCAGGCAACTAATCGCAACTTAGAAGCAACTATTCGAAAGTATCCTGGGAGAAAGCAACTCCCGAATTCTGTAATTCAGCAAATTATGTGATTTTCCTTTTGTTTCGCTTTTTGCAATCAACTCAAAATGTCAGACAAAAACAAAATAAACTAAAAACAAAAACAAAAACAAAAAAAAAAAACAAATCAACAATCTTTATACATACACATAATACATATAAAAAATGGAAATATTATGATTAATTAATAATGAAATGCAATTACCAATAAAAACTACCAGCAAATACGTAAAAATAATTCAAAATAAACGCATATTATTTACTGCAGAAGTTGTGTTAAATGGGCGGAATTTGTTGTTCATAGACCAAAGAAATATAATGGCATCTCCGACCCTTTGGAGTCGGACCAACAAGCGAGTAGTCGCCGTTTCAACTCCAGTCACAACAAGCGAAGGAAAAGTCAATGGGAGTCAAAATTCATGTGAAAATAATACGCTTAAATATCCCACATAGACATAGGTCAAAATTTCCCACCCCTAGAACTTGATCAAATCTTATCCGATTTTCAAAGGGTTGTGCTTTTTTTCATGGTTTGACCTCGAGATCAATTTGACATCTAAATCTGACATTATTTTTAGTCAAAATTCATGTACAAATGGTTTCTCAAATATCCTACATAGAAATTAAAATTTCCCACCCCCAAAATTTGAATTAAAGTATTGAACTTTCACTTAAAAAGAGCTTTAAGCAAAAATTAAGAGCAATCGAAGAAGCTTTTATAAATGAGCTCTGAATGTGTATTTAAAGATCTAAAGAATCAGAAAATGTATTATTTGAAATGGAAAATGATATTATATTTTAGATTCATCTTCCGATCAGTTTCCTTAGTTCAACTTTACAAGAAAACTTACACAATCAGCATGATCGACAGGTTTCCCAGAATTTCCCGAACAATGTGACACATGTTTGATTTAAAACTTTTATTGTGTAAAGTGCATTATAAAAATGTTATAAAAAACCTGTATGCGTAATAATAATCTTTATAATGTGCATACTCGGTTAAGTACTCGAATGCGAGTGTGTAAATACGTTCCATAAGAGACTATTGGCACGGCTAACAAACGTGTATATTCATATCGTAATACATATATATGTCTAGGCACTTTAAATACATGGAATAAGGAGTTCAACCTCGTAATTGTGCACAGTTGCATGGCTAGTGGATACGCTAATCTAGGCAAAGTAGGGTATATCTGCGACTGATCAGTTTTTTTTGTGCGTATTCGAAATACTGTTTGGGTTTGTTCAGCTGCCGTTTAGGCTGGGATGATGCTGCGCACACAGGCGGGACTGCAGAAGGGCATGTCCTGCTTGACGCAGAAGCGGCCGCCAATCAGGGACTTGGCGCACTGGACGCCGGCGCACACAAAGCACGGGCCGTGCCAGTGGATGTCGCCCCAGGCGACGCCCTGATCGGCTGGCCCGATGGGCAGCTGGCAGCGCTTGCAGGTGCCGGCATAGAACTTGTCGTAGCACTGCAGGCAGAGCGGCATGTTGGACTTCTCGTCGGGAATGTACTGCTGCCCGGCCAGCGGCTCGTCGCACTGCAGGCAGCAGAAGTGCTTAATGTGGTACGTGGCGCCCTCGGCGGCGGTGTACTCCTTGGTGAAGATCAGCTCGTCGCAGGCCTTGCAGCGCGGTATCTTCAGCTTGATGGCCAGATCGCGGCCACAGTAAACCTGTCCGTGATGGAAAAAGTACACCAAGTCGGCCAGCAGCTCGCGACAGGTGTGGCACTTGAAGCAGCCCGGATGCCAGGCAATCTCTTTGCCCGCACGCTCCGCCTTGACGGCCACCTCGCCCAGCTCAATAGCTAGACCGCAATCGCGGCAGCTGATGTTGGGCAAAGCTACTGCTCCTGCTCCTGCTCCTGCGGAATATGTGCAATTAAGTAGAACAATAGTATAGTTGAACATTGGACTCTATTGGGAGGGGACTCACCTCTCGCCGGGCTGTCGTCGCCCAGCTGCAGCTGCTGGAACTGCTCCGGCATGCCAGCACAGTGGGGATACATGTTCATATGCTCAATGCCCGGAATGCTGGTGAACTTGCCCAGGCTGGCGTTGATATCTTCGGCCGCGTGTCCAGGCGTCGATGGCTTCGAGCAGAACCCGGAGTCATGGCTCGCCGAGTTGGTCAGCGTCTCGTTGCCGTAGCTGATGTCGCCGCCAGCTGCATTGGCCATGTTGGCGAACAGCTTGTCGATGTCGTCGAGCAGCTGCTCGTCGTTCAGCAGCCAGTCGTTCATTTGCTTTAGCGGCTCCAGCAGCTGGCACTGGTCATGCCGGATGCCCTTGTCCTGCAGCGTCTGGAAGAGGCGACTGTAGTAGGGCGCGTTGGCCGCCGCCGATTGCAGCATCTGCTTGTCCACGCCCACACGCTGCAGCTGGGCTTTGGTAGCTGGCGCCAGGCCCTCCAGCTGCTGCAGATTATCGGTGGCCACTGGCGCCGAGGCAATGATCACCGGCGGAGCTGTTCGCCCGGAGCGCGCCTCCTGCAGTGCCTGCTTCAGCGGCTCCGCCTGCACGATCTGAGCAAAGACCGGATCGCGCTCGTAGTCAATGTGGGCGGGCAGTCCACAGTCGTAGAGAATGGTGGACACGCCGCCAAACTTGACACGCCGCATGGGCGTGTCCTGCCGCATTTGGGCGCCAAAGCGAGCCTGCACCGGATTCTTGAGCGGCAGCGGCGAGTGAAACGGCGTAGCTGGCGAGGATTTCAGCGGAGTTGTCGCCAACGCAGGCGGCGCACACACCGTATTAATCTCTGCCCTAAACTGGGGATTGCTCGCATATTCCTTGCGAAACTCCGAGATTGGGCCCAGCCTGGCATCCCGCGATATATTCAGGTTCTTCTCCTGCAATTGGACAGTTTAACTACACGTTGGATACATTCAATTGGGTTTTCTATAGGGTCTCATTAATATCGGGGCGCATAGAGCAAAACCATAAGATCCCGAAAGCTGAAAATTTTGTCCAACTCACTTTCGAAAATCGATGCTAAATAGATTTAAGACCGGATTCACCTCTCTTGAAAAATGTACTCAATGGGAGGAGAATGGTGAAAACCCTATTTGTAAGAAATACAACACGAGCTAAATCCACCAATTCTTATAAGAAGATGCATGTGCGGATTCAAGCTGACGACTGTCTGCTATGATATTTTACACTGCGGTTGACAAAAGCTGCACGAGATATTTCGTAATACACAAAAACTGCAAGATCTAACTGTTCAAAATTGAAGACTGTTATACTGTTATTTTTGAGATTTAGCGCCATCTAGATGACTCAGCCGGAACTTACCTGCAGCAAGCCCAGAAGCTTGTCATAGACGACGCCGTGGGTGACGAGGCTTTGCATGGATGGCTTGCTGATGCCCAACAGTTTGACCTTGGTCTCGGCACGCAGTGCGGGATGTGCATCGAACTCCGTTGTGGAGTCGCTTAGCGGCTCCGAAAAGGCCACCAGCAGCTTGGGCTGCGCATGCGCTCCTTGTTGCGAGAGGGCATGCGCCAGCTTCTGATTGGACAGCAGCTCGTTCAGCGTGGCATCGAGAACGGGCGGCAGGCCGAGCGAATGGAACAGATTGCGGGCAGCTTCCGGCAAGGCTGGCGACGGCTGGGCCGGCACAATGTGCTCCACATGGCCGTGCGTCAGACGACCCACGCGCACCACGATGCCTTGGCCGACGCACTGATCGCGCAGCTTTTGCACATATTGCTGTAGCTGCTGGGCCTCGGTTTCGGTGAGATTGTCACAGAGCGCCGCGTCCAGGTCATGTGGCGGCACCTGGAACTCCAGCTGCTGCTTGCGCTTGTTGGCCGCGTCGCTGCCGGCAACGGGTATTTGAGCAGCGCCCAGCTTCTCCATGTAGTCCGTGATGACGTCGGGTGCTGCGTTCGGCGGCACCCATTCCACCTGCACCGGCTGGCTGGCCAAGGCCTTGATCTTGATGTCTGTCGGACGGGTATACATATAGCCATATGGATGTTCTGTGGTGTTCTGTGCACTTACATGCGGGCTTTGCTCGGATCTGGCCGAGGATCTCGAATTGCGCCCAGCCGGTGGCGTCGTCGTCCGTGCACAAGTGCTGGTCCTTGCGGCACATGCAATTGCGGCAGACCTTGCGCCAAAAGTGCAGATCCAGCCCAGGACACTTGTCCTGGCACTCGCCACAAGGTGCGCCGGCGCCGGATTCGTGGCCAAGTTTCGAACGCTTCAGCAATTCCCGTCTGCTTTCCAGCTTGGACAGCCATTCTGGTGCCGTGGGCGTCTCCACGCAGGAGTTGGTGTTAGCATTGTTAGTCGCAGTGTTTGCCATTTCGTTAATGACTCATACCTTTGGACACCGGTCATTAATTTTAATTGTTAAATTAAATAAAAGGCCAAATAAATTATATTTCGCAAATGCAAAGACAAAGCACAAAGCAGTGTGACCGTCCACGACAAGACCAAAAATATCCATTGCTAGAATCTGTAGCTGGTATCGTTAGGTTTGCTCCACAATTTCGTTTAGCCTAGACATAAACACTTTCAGCGAGTGCAAGACGTTACACTCAGCTGATTTGCGAACTTCGAATAATAGTTAACTTGGCTGCAGCTCTTTCTGTGCATTGTTTTTCGCGAACGTGCAGCCCTGGGCCACAACCAAAACTAAATTGCCAGCCATTGCATAAAAAAACATACATATTCCGTGCAAAAACGTTTGAAATACTTTAGCAAACGGAATAACTACGGGATGCAAAGAAATTGAGAAAATCGCTAGCGAAAAACTGTCGAAAATACCATACTCTCGCAGCGTTCACGCAGAATTCGCGAAACATAAAAGAAAATGCAATAAATGTATGTGTATGTAGGTGGAAACAACTGCGTCCCACTGAAAAGTGAAAGTGCAGCAGGACAGACGACGACGACGACGACGACGGACGGACGGAAGAGCTTGGTGGCGGCTAAAAAGTGGCCAAGAAACTGGCAAAGATAATCGCTTACAACTACAGCTGCATTTGCAATTGAAAATTGCTTTAATGTGCGTTTTTACCGGTCTCGTACCATTCGACAACAAATTGACTTTGAATTTCGCACGGTGGTTGTTTTTGGTTTGCTCTCGTTTCTGCCTGCCTGCCTGTGTGTGTGTGTGTGGCGTGTGTGTGTGAGTGCTTGTGTATGCGTGTGACTCCTGGGGTAGGTGGGGGGAGCTGCATTTATAGAAAAGTGATTTAAATGTTGCTCCGTCAAGGGGTTGACGCGGCAGTTAACACCGTACACACATCTATTTACATTTTGAAATTGATCATTTTAGCTGCTGCGAGGGTCATTGAATATCCATTAGCCAAATCAAAAGCGGATTGCTGCCTCTTGATTCACCCGTAAACATGACCGAAAAGTACGACGGCAACGGCGACTACTCCTCGTACAATGAGGATGACAGCAATGAGTATGGCGGAGGCGGAGGCGGCGGCAGTGGTGGTGGTGGTGGCGGCGGCGGGCGGAGGCGGACGGCAAGCCGCGCAAAAGTGTGGGCAGTGGCGGCGCCCACAATGGCGACAGTGGTGTCCACGATCATCACGGCGGGCCCGAGGGCAGCGCCAATGTGCAGCTGAATGAGAAGGCCAGCGAGTACATACGCGACTGCATGGCCGAGAAGAATCGCATGGACAGAAAGTTTCCAATTGCCGAGAAGCTGTTGGAGGGCGGTAAGCGGCAGTCGAATTCGCACATTTCTTTTTTTCACCTGTTTCAATTGCCTTTTTGCAGAGATTGAGAAGGTGCAGACCACTGGACGCATACCGTCGCGGGAGCAAAAGTACGCCGACATTTATCGCGAGAAGCCCTTACGCATTTCGCAGAGGGTTTTGGTTCCCATACGCGAGCATCCCAAGGTTATATAAAACAAATATGCACTCGTAGTTATAACTAGATCTGAGGCTTACAAGTATTTTCTCGAGCAATCAAGCCAAACAGCTTCAAAGCGGACATTTTATTGTCGGAATATCTTATCGTAGCTGACATCACAACAGTATTTAAGAATGTATATGGAGGCCTTTTAGTTGCATTAGCTATCTTTACCAATATTGACTAAGATTACTCAAAACTGTTCAATTTCTTGAGTATAAAGGGGTAATAATTAAACTAAAATGTTTGCTATGGTATAAAATATGTACGACATCCTCTGCCTGTCTATTATTCTTATGTACGACAATGTCCGAGTATATTGACATCGAAATTATCGATCGAAAATGAATAGATTGCTTTGCATAACCAATTTTGTATTCAGATAACTTCAAATTGAGCTTAACTTTCAGTCGAATCAGTTTAATTATGTTGCAAGGGTTTTTAAGCTTTGTTACTTCACAATAAGCTGTTTAATCACTTTAGTTTATTGATGTTTATTAACCTTAATGTTGTGACAAATGTTTGTTGTTGCAGTTCAACTTCGTTGGCAAGCTGCTTGGACCTAAGGGCAACTCGTTGCGTCGCCTGCAGGAGGAAACGTTGTGCAAGATGACTGTGCTTGGCCGCAACTCGATGAGGGATCGCGCCAAGGAAGAGGAGCTGCGCAGCTCCAAGGATCCCAAGTACGCGCATCTGAACAGCGACCTGCACGTAGAGATATCAACAATTGCGCCACCCGCAGAGGCATATGCGCGCATCGCGTATGCCATGGCCGAGCTGCGCAAGTACTTGATACCGGACAGCAACGACATCATACGGCAGGAGCAGCTGCGCGAGCTAATGGACAGCACCAGCCTCAACGACAACGACAACACAAATACCAAGAGCAGCTACAAGAAGATGCCGCACATGCAGAACGCGAGCGTTGGTGCCAATGCCATGGCTGGGCCTGGGCCTGGGCCGGGCAACGCTGGAGGTGGCGGCGTGGGCATACCCAAAAATGTAGCCCATCACAGTTACAGGTGAGCCCTTTAGACACGCAGGCGTTGGCCAATCTAACTCGATCGATTCCAATAAGCAGAGGCTCCCAGCAGTCATCGTTTAGCAAAAATGTATTGGCCCCCAAGCAAAAGGTTATGTCCATTCTCGAAAAGGCCAGAACAGCAATGGACGAAACCTACGGGTGAGTTTCACGCTCCGTAACCGATTGCCTACTGTTCTTGTACTTATGTGGCTTATCCTTCCAGTCGCGGCTATGACGACGGTATTGCCTATGATCCACATCAGTCCTACGACGCCTACAGCTATGCATCGCATAGCGGACACGGACACGGGCCTCACGGGCCGCCCAACAACATCTTGGGCGGCGTTGGCAACATCAGTGGCGTCGGTGGCGGAGCCCGCGGTGGCCACTACGAAACCCAAGATTATGAAACGGACTACACAAGACGGGACTACTACCAGCACTCGCCCGGATATGCAGGTACTTAAGATAGCTTTTCACAAAGATGAGGCTGGTAAGCTTAGCTAGGAATGAATCCTTCGAATCAGCAAGTTAATGTTTGTTTGAATTAGTAAGATCAATGCTTAATACTTTGCAGCTGGCGGCTCGGCGGCGCAATCAAACCCAAACAACTCAACAGGCCTAAATTCAAATCATAATCGCAGTCATGTTAATAGGTGAAATTTGCTGGGGTGTAGCAACGCCAGCAGCGACGGAGATGGTGTGAGAGGCACAGACAGTGCGACAAGTCCTATACCGAAAACCCACAAACTGATCAGGAAAGCCCAATTTGGTAACATCGGCAAAAGCAAAAACAACAAACACAACAGCAGCAACACGTTCGTGCCAAGCTATGATAAACATGACCACAAGCACAACAACAACAACAACAACAGCAATATCGGCTGCTTGCAGGTAAAAAGAATTGAAAATTCGGCCGATCCGCAAAGCAACAATTTTGATTTAAAAATCCTTGATATTAATCACGAGTATTTTATGCCACAGCAGCAGCAGCAACAGCAGACACAACAACATGCCCCACAACAATCGATGACATTGGTACAGCAACAACATTCACAGAAAAAATACCCACCGCACAACAGTTACAACAAAAACAGCAACAATAACTACAATCACTTGAATAGGAATAAAAATAACAATTCCAACGATGCAACAACGACAACGTTATCAATAGCTTCTTATACACTGAACCAAACGGATCCGGCGAATGGCCAAACGAATGCTGCAGCTGGCAGCAATCGCAACTTCCACAACAACAACAGCAACAACCACCACCACAGCAGCAGCAGAAACAACAACATTCACCCATTAGGCAGTAAAAACATGAACAACATGCAAAACAACCAGAACAACCAGAACAACCAGAACAACACAACAACTGTTACTGCGCCCAGTATGCTATTAGTAAGGTATTAAAAAGCAATTAAGAGCACAATTAATCAAATGGATATTACAACAACAATCCCTTGTCCAGACCAGTTCAGAACTCCTTCACCGTTCCTTGCACGCCCAAACGCTTGTCCACGGCTGATATGCAACAAATGTAAATACATAGATAGATTTCGTGATGCCTGCTTGCTTCAATATACCGATATACTATATCTACCTAAGCATATCCAACGCATATTATATATATGAATATTTATCCTCAAGTTAAACCCCATCATGATAATCTATTTATTTACATTCGCCAAAAGCCGTTGACTAGAGACACCCACATACAATTGATATTTCTCTAAATACTCTTAACATGCATTCTCTTACAGCCCTACTTATCCTACGCTTCACTTTCGTGAGATTCCGTTCTTGCCAGTGCAGTTTTTCTAAGCCACATTCAAATCTAACAGATACAATAACAGCAAATACAGCAACAAAATACAGCTAAACAATAACAACAAATCAAGAGACAACATCACAAATACTTTGTACACTAAGAGGGAAGAATATTTACAAACGAAAAAACTTAAGATATACATACTTATATATATATAAATATATATATATATACTAAATACAAACATATACAATATATACATTAAAATATATATATATATATATTTTTGAGTGCAAGGAAATCGTTGGATGATACAGCTGGATCTACAAATTGATATTTTACCTTGTGTTGGCTGGCGGACGATGGACAATTTATGCCAAGGATATATTGTCCGGTTTTTTAATCTATATTTACACAAAGAGCAAAACATCTTTAAGATACTCGTATTAAAAGTGCGTGCATAAACAACAAATTATCAAGAGATATAACCGTTAAATACTTAGATAAGCACAGCTTAAAGCTGGCTCTGATACTTTGACACATATAACAAGCGTAATACTAATATATATATATATATAAAAACATATATTTATTGCAAATCTGCTAAAAGAACAAAATGTAAACATTTCTCAAATACATACGTACATTTATGTACACATACACGGCTCGATCTCCAGAATAGAACGCACATGTCTCGAAAAGAAGCCCAAGTCAATGAATTTTCTGAATAGCGAGAGTTCGGTTACAAATTAGAGAATCGAGTCAAGTAACTATAAATTCCTAACTATTATTTAACTACCATAGCTTCAGACAATTTAACTTATATTTAGACAATTAATTCTATCCTGGAGATAGAGGCTTGTGTGCATAACGTGCGTCTATGAGATTAATTACGTGAAACTAAATAATTGGGCACACTTAAATTAAATATAAATATATATATATAAATAAATATATACAAATACAGAATTGAATATTTACATTCGAGCAACAAATAAATAAATAAATAAATGATTGATCAAATAAAAGTAAAATGCTATTTATAAAATATTAATATGATTAAAATACTCATAACTTAATATACATACATATTTATATTAATCGGAGATTGTGGGCTGAAGCCCATACATATGTGGATAATGCTGCAAATGATTACTTTATTGAAACAAACAAAAGAACACTAAAATATTGTAACAAATAATACTCATTGAATTTACGCAACTAAGCTCAGAATATTTATCCCCATTGTAAGTCCCTTTTTGATTTTGATTTGTACTTCATTTGCAAATTAACTATAAATTGTTTGATGAAAAGAAATGTTCGAATACGGCACACGACAAGTTTGCTTGTGCCCTAAAAGTGAATATGAAATACATTGAAAGAGAGAGATTGAGAGAGTTTGTGCCAAATGTAATAAACAATTGAAGGAGCAATCAAGTTTTTCAGAAACACAATCTTCCAGTTCCAGTTTATACGAGTCGAAATAAGTATTCTGCATTAACCACTTGTGAATTTCCTTCTGCATTGTCTCACACTGATTTTATATTATTATTTTGTTGAACTTATGAGCTGAGCCGAACGATATGAGCATAAAGAACATAAAGTCTAATCTATTGTTAGCAAAGTGCAAACATAATGAAATCAGATAAAAAAATATCTTGTCCAAAAATGCAAATTGTTGCAACTAAAGCAAAACTTAAGAAATATTTACTTATAAACATGTGAAAGTTGAATTGTTGAAAACAATTAAAATCTAGATTGTATAACAATATCAGTAATAAAAATACATTCATTTATTTCAAGTAAATATTGTTATTATTATACTAATATGACTAATAAACATACATACTTAAAAGCGGTTCGCGCAACCCGAATACAGAACTTAAATTATATATTAATAATACTTCTTAAATGAATGGCAAAAAGTTAAAACACACTTACAATACAAACTATAATAATCAATACTAAAAATTCCCCGCCCTAAAAACAATAAAAATATGAAAACGAAATCGAAATCGTAACAAATAAAATATTGAGATATTCTCATTAATTATTTCATGTACAATTAAATAATAAAAATATTTAAAACCAACGCCCGGTCTGCTTTTTTCTTTAAATTTGTTGCCCCATTTCCCGCTCAAGGAAATTTTAATTATTTATAATATTTGGGTTTTGTAGCTGAGAAGAATTTTATATATTTTATCTTATAGCTGCCATAGGAACAATCCGTCGGAAAGTAAAATCTTCTCAACATCGGACCACTATATCATGTAGGAAAGATCTTCGGATCTTAAAATAATCTGTTTTCAAAGATATTTCGACAAATTCCGAATTTTCGAGCTGCACTATTCTCATGTATCTGCAAAAGGGAAAGGGTGTTAAATCTTCGGCATGCCGAAGATATCTTTACTTTATCGTTTTATATCGAATTCGACTATTGGAACAGATTATTATTTTTATGGGAGCTAGGTTGTACAATAGGGATGTTGGGAATCAGATTATCTTGAGCATGTTTTCCCACAAAAATTCTGTGTTTGACCAAATTGTAGCATTGATTTACTTTATTGAAACTGGGTCTGCTTTAATGCATTACACGCAGACAAATTGCAGGGAACATACAATTGCATTATTTAGAATCTGATCAAATTTGCTAATTGAGTTCAATCATATTGGGACTCAAAATGTAGGCACGCATTCGATGGGCTACGTCCACGAGTCTGGGCAGCGGCGGGTTTGCATTGTATCAATTGAAGCAAACATAAAGTAGCACTAAATGTTTACTTGTTTGACTTTAGCTTCTTCATCAATATTCATGAGCCCAGGGTTATAAAGCTTAGGAATGAATTTATCGAATGGCCCGTATAAAAGGTTCTGCAAATTTGGAAAGCGTGTCACTTCGACGTCGGCTCTTTAACCTGACATCGGCTCCCTCGAAAATTCTACTGCGTGTGCACATAATAAAGTGGATATAAAATATAATTTCAAATGGAATCCGAAATTAAGAAATTTTATCAAAATAAAACGATTTTCCTCACCGGTGGCAGTGGATTTCTGGGCAAAGGTATAAAAACGTAAAATTTATCTACGGCAATTCATACAGAATTTAAATAAATGGGGCAACTTAGGATATTTTCGACACTCCGAAGATTTAATACCCTTGCAGACACTTGTCAGAAAAGTGAAGCTCGTAAATGTTGAGTTTTACTCACTTGAGTTTTACTCAATTTTCGAACGGTTCTTCCAATAGAGCTATAAAATAAAGTTGTGTGAACTTGAAGAGTTTAAATAGAAAATGCTGGAGTTTTTCCCACATGCAATTAATTTTTCTCCAAGCATTGCCATGACAGTAATTTAGTAATACCTTGAGAAAAAAAGCTTTTCTTAGAAGAAGTTCGATTTCGATCGGTCTTTCTTATTATAGCTACAAAATATAGATATGGTTCGATGTTGACAGGATTTAGTACATACGTAAGGACAGATATCCATACAAGAAACAACATTTGGTCGGGTCTTTTCTATGACAGTTATAGGATATAGTGGTCCGATCCGGCCGGTTCCGCCATATATATACTGCAATAAAAAGACGGATCTATGCAAAGTTTTATGGCGATATCTGTAAGAACTGGGAGACGAACATATCAACTCGGATCTATAAAATGTACATATATTTTGTGGATTTCGAGGTGTCTCCTGACACATTTCATGACAAAATTAAAATACCCTCTTCAAGGGTATAATGAGACACGCGCAAAGTATCGGATTATTTGGGTTCAGAGTCTAAAGTTCTGGAACATATGTAAATACTTTCAGTGATTATTGAGAAACTGTTGCGTGCAACAGATGTGAAGCGCATCTATTTGTTGATCAGATCCAAACGTGGCAAGGATACACAGGAGCGCTTTGCCCAATGGAAAACCAATTCCGTGAGTATCCACAGTTGATCAGGCCCACTTCCTAGCTTTTTGAGCCGAGCAATATAACCGCCAATCCATAGCTTTTCGATGTCCTGCTCAAAGCTAAGCCGAACATATTCGATCGCTTGGTGATTATAGCAGGTGATTGCAAGGAGCCGGATCTGGGCATCAGCCCGACGGACCGTGCACTGCTGACGCAGGAGGTGGAGCTGGTCGTGCACAGCGCGGCAACCGTAAACTTTGCCGAGCCGCTGCACGTGGCAATGGATATCAATGCTCGTGCCACTCGGTATATGCTGCAGCTGGCCAAGGATATGCAGCGTCTGGTGGCATTTGTGCACGTCTCCACGGCCTTTTCCAACTGCGTGATCCATCACATTAAGGAACGCTTCTATCCGGAGCACTTGAGCTGTAGAGCGGATAAGGTATTGGAACTGAGAGAATTGCTGAGCACGGATCTGTTGGACCGGATGGCTCCAGCACTGCTTGACAGGTTTCCCAATACGTACACCTACACGAAGGCCTTGGCCGAGCAGCTGGTCCAGACGGAGGCGGGCGATTTGCCCGTGTGCATCTTTCGTCCGGGTTCCAGTAGGTAGCACTAGCTCATCAACTCGATTCATTTGTAAATAGTCCATTATTCATTCAGTTGTGGCGACCAACAAGGAGCCCGTTTCGGGTTGGATAGACAACATCTACGGACCCATTGCGGTGATCTACGGTGTCTCATTTGGCGTCTTGCGTGTCGCCCCCCTCAATCGGCAGGCTATATCCAACATTGTGCCCGTGGACGGCTGTGCCAATCTGGTTTTGTCCTGCGCTTGGCGTACGGCCATAGAGGCGGGTCAATGTAAGCAACAGGTTATCCCAGCTCCCGCGACCATCTACAACTATGTGCCCCACAGCGAGAACATAATCAGTAATTCGGATTTCACTGGCGCCGTGGAAGAGAAACGGCAGGTTTTTCCCATGACCCAGGCGATATGGTATCCGTTCCTGCACACCACCACGATACCCTGGCTCTTTAAATTGGCCACCATCTTCTATCATCTGCTGCCCGGCTACTTGGTTGATCTGATGTTGCGCCTGCGCGGCCAGAAGCCGCGTCTGATTCCCATCTACGAGAAGATACACAAGAATATCGATGTGCTGCAAAAGTTCATGATCGAAAGCTGGAGCTTCGAGACGCCCAACACGGATCGGCTGTGGCAGAGCATGTCTGCAGCGGATCAGCAGCTGTTCGACTTCGATATGAAATCCTTGGACTGGCATGCCTATTTCGATCGCGCCCTGTTCGGCATGCGCACCTACCTGGGCAAGGAGGAGCCAACTGAAGAGTCCATCAGGCGCGGTCGTGAGAAGCTGAATCGGTATGTTGACAACCATGGTTTATATGTGAGGATATATCCTATCTAATATCTGGTATCTCAATCTATATCTACTTTCAGCTTTCTTATAATGCATCGACTCTTGCAATTCGGCATTTTCTGCCTTGGCATTGCCATTCTGAGGTGGCTGCTCTGCCTGTTCCTATAACTACGTAGCCCAGGAAGACTCAATGCATATTTTAAATACTTATGTAGGTTAGTAATATAAGGTTTTATCGTTCTGCTAAGGACTTTGATTTTGATATTAACACCAACATTAATAATGTTGAAAATGGAAGTCGTACTATTCTTGTTTGCGAACTTCATAAAGATACACTTATCTTTTTGTAATAAACATGTTCTCAATCAAAGTTCCTGTCATCGAGCGGTCCCGTTCCCCATTCGACGGCCTTATTGTTCCTGTTGTGGCCCGATCAACAAACTAAGTTAATGCTGAATAAAAAACTCATTACTGATTTTGTAAAAATGTAATTTCTATATTTAACTATTATACAGAACCCTTTTTTCTAATTTAAATAAAACAAATATTTCCATTTTCCAGCGATTTTCGAAACATGGTAAATTAGCGGAAAGGTTTGTCTAAAAGTTTTTTGAGCAGTTGGCCGCTCATTTTAAAGACTGTGAAAATGTATCTTTAACATTTTTAATACTTTTCGCAAAGTCCAACTCTCTTGGATGAGAAATGCGGGCCACGGGTGGTATAAATAAACTTTTATTGTTCGGCTTTAAGTTTCGCAACCCCAAACTAATCCAGATCGAAATATACGGATCTTTGCTAATTGCATGCTTAATATTTTAATTTTTGCCTCTATGCTTGGAAATAAACTCAATTATACCCATGATGGATAAATCTATGTTTCCAGGACCATAAATCGAACAATTTAAATAATCGGCTTAGGAATTGTCAAAGTGTATTAGTAAATAAACCAGGGTATAAAAATGTTCATATCTGACTGAATGGCTTTCATAGTTTTATGACATTCATTTTGTCACTGTCGAAAGCTACTTGCTGCACCACCTCTAAGCGATGACATGAACCAAAAAATATCCGAACCAATAAAATATCCAAGAGTTCAGCGCCACTTTCGAACGGATAAATATTTGTATACCGAACGTTTTTGTATCCGAATCTCAACGGAATTGATATTTGAATTTTTAATTCGAATATATTGTTGACTAAAAAATGCATAGATTGTAAATATATAGTATTCATTTATTAAATAAAATATAGATTAGTTTTTATATTGCTTCACAATAACTGACTAGAGTAAATTCCCTAAAAACTAAAATTTGTATTACATTTTGGAACTCTCCCTCGTCGTTAGGATCGTGCTGCGGAGCCTTTATCCAATGTTCGTGGACTTCAGGCATCTACAATGTTCGTTTTAGGTACAATAAAATTGTACATTAAACTGACTAGAATGTCCCGAATAGGGATCGGTGGTATCTTCTTTTAGGCATGTAATAGTCCGTCGCTTTGGCCTACCAGCTTGCCAAGCAGCGCCTTGTACAGCACGGACTCCGTGGAGACACCCTCGCTCTGCAGGAAGAGCAGTGTTTCGCGTGCGCACATGGCAAAGCCCAGAGCCTCAGCTTCACTGCGTCGGGCTGGCGCTGGAAAGTTGGCTGCCACCTCGTCATCCGCTTGGACTTCTTCGTCGCTGTCGAACGCGCTGGCGTCGCGTTCGTCCAAATCCTGTTCAAATGAGTCCAGCTCCGACTGCAGCTCCATGATCTTTTGCAGTGCCTCGAGCAAAATGCTGTTGGGCGCATCTCCAATATCGTTTGCTGGGCTAGGGGACGACTGAGCTGGTGGTGTATCCGATCTGGGCTCCAATTCCAAGCGATGGCGCTTCTCGCCAGTTGGCTCGTTGTCCAGCTCCTTGTCCTGCTGCTCCTCAGCTTGCTGGGTTCTTAGCTGATCCGCACGTTTGCGTTTCATAATCAGTTTCCCGGACATAGGAGAATCTTCTTCAGCTTTGGGTGTGTCCTGTATCCAGTTGGTTTTGTCCGCGGCACAACCTTCGTTCACCTGGTGATCACAACAACTGAACGTCGAATGCACCCCAGCGCAGCACGAACAGCTCGAACTGTTGCAGGGAGCGCGATCCTGAAAGCAACCCCAATAAGAGACAGCCGGGCATTAGGGGATGTGCCTAGCTGGAAATTAAAAGCGACCAAAAAATTGTTGCAGCTGTTTAAATTTGTCGGCCGCTGCTGGCAGCTGAAGCGGGAGGGCAACAGGATACAGGCAGGATATTGTGCTGCAATCCAAAAGCAACCCCTGACAATCTGCTCTCTTGCTGCAGCGGCCTGCTATCTCGTCCTCGTCCCAGTGACCCTCGCCTCGTGTCCCTTCCGTTCTCCTTGTCGTTGTCTCGTGGTTGTTCCTGTGTGTCGGCTACCCTCACTTCCACATACCCTGCTCGCTTGTTGTGCTCTGCATCGTAGCGCATTCGGGGATCTGTGCATTCCATACCGAGCATTTGCAGCTGGCACGCTTCACAAGCATCTCTTCGATTTGTGCGGCGCTGTCCCTCCCGAGTACGCTTTGACCTGTCAATGCTAAGTGTGCACCCTTTACACTGAAAATACAAATTTGGTTGGTTCTTGTTGGTTGCACTTGGCATTTCATTCAATTTAATTTTGGGCGCTCGCAGGAAAGTCCTTGAAATCATTGAAATCATAGATCCCAAATGCTCAAATTTGTATGTAGTTATATATTTTTGGCACACCTAAAACTGATATTAATAAGGGCTATTTTCCCGTTAATATTACCTATTTTGAGGCTGAGGTCAGATATTCGCTTTAAACATTTTACTGTGCCTTCTTTTTCGCTGGGCTCTCCTACAAAAACAAGAATTATTATATTAAAAATAATTTTTTTCAGTGTATAGTATAACAATCAGCATACAATTCATTGTAGGCAGCATACTAATACTATGATTATTTTAAAACCAAATATGATATAAACATATATATATATAATTATATATTTGTTGGATTGCCGTTATTGTAGCATTTTGTTGGGTTTGAAAACTTGTTGTTTTCCAGATAGCTTGATCAAGTTACATGGTAGATTGGGGCCTCCGAATGTAGAACATATGTATTTAAATTTAACAGCAACTTATCCAGTATCCAGCAGATCGATAAATATTGACAAGCTATAAGAAGTAGTCCCCACTTTTCGTATACACGGATCAAGAATATTTTACTATATTCCACGAAATTGTAAGAAAGTAATTTTCGGAGGTATATTTATAAAGATTGCACAATGAACACCGTAGCTAATTATGAAGGAATTTCCAATAATGTGGGGCTATGGAAGTGCTACGAATATGTATAAAAGGAAGCTAGAAAATTGTAAGGCTAACTGGGCGCAGGGTTAAGGGTAACTTCTAGCGGGCACTCCCGACTACAGCAAAATTGGTTGTGTGTTTAGCCCCTCGATAAGTATATAGTATAAAGTAAAGAAAACTTTTTGTAATAGAAAAACCCAAAAAAAATATTGTAAACTTGGGTATGCGTTAATTTAGTTTGATTTTTTCTGCTACTTTCGAAAGAAAATAAAACTCGTATTTAAATTTTTATTTTTGCAAACGCAACTTGAGAATTTAGCCATGACTTAACAACCTGCGATTTAGAACAGATTGTTCATATATTAGCTAATGTCGCTATCAGATCGTTCTCTTCGCTACAAATAGAGGGAACAAAGCCTCAGGCACCTGCTTGGAGAGAGAGTGCTTAATTTAATTTAAAAAGCTGTTTTCTAACGATTCGAGTCCAGTTTGTGAACAGATTGTGTGATGAGTGCATGTAAGCGCCCAGAGTTCAGCTCAGTTTTATTTCGAAAGTCTGGCACTTTTATGTGGATATCTTCTAAAACTAATAAGGCTTGGATGAGTTGCATATCAAAATGATAACCCTGAGTTACTTGACTGAGATAAGGCTCTAGACCTAAAGTATTCGCATTAAGTTATATATTATTCAGCCACAAATAACGTGCTAAGCCTCCAACACGTATATTATGTAAATATCTTGCTATACCCTAGAAAAGTATACTTAAAATATACCATACGAGTCTCACTTATTGATTTTAAGCTACGAATAATACGCCCTCTTATCACCAACAAATCGGTTTATATTAAAGTCGAGCTCTAGTTTGCAATATCAAATTTTCCCATAAAAAGTTGCGAATATTCTAACAAATACATGTACCTAATGTGTGTAAAGGGAAATACGAATATATGCTCTGCAAGTTTGGTGCTGGGTATCTCATAGTCGGATACCCTTGACGAGAACATTCCTACTTGCTTTGTGTGAGAGTAAATGTAAGGGAAATACGAATATATGCTCTGCAAGTTTGGTGCTGGGTATCTCATAGTCGGATACCCTTGACGAGAACATTCCTACTTGCTTTGTGTGAGAGAAATGAAGGGAAATACGAATATATGCCTGCAAGTTTGGTGCTGGGTATCTCATAGTCGGATACCCTTGACGAGAACATTCCTACTTGCTTTGTGTGAGAGTAAATGTAAGGGAAATACGAATATATGCTCTGCAAGTTTGGTGCTGGGTATCTCATAGTCGGATACCCTTGACGAGAACATTCCTACTTGCTTTGTGTGAGAGTAAATGTAAGGGAAATACGAATATATGCTCTGCAAGTTTGGTGCTGGGTATCTCATCGTCGGATACCCTTGACGAGAACATTCCTACTTGCTTTGTGTGAGAGTAAATGTAAGGGAAATACGAATATATGCTCTGCAAGTTTGGTGCTGGGTATCTCATCGTCGGATACCCTTGGTGAGAACATTCCTACTTGCATTGTGTGAGAGTAAATGTAAGGGAAATACGAATATATGCTCTGCAAGTATGGTGCTGGGTATCTCATAGTCGGATACCCTTGACGAGACCATTTCTACTTGCTTTGTGTGAGAGTAAATGTAATAACTATTAGGTCAATAACTTAGATTAGGTGTAAAGATCTCAGGTTGTAGAAAAGATTTTAGTATATAATTGTATATTAATGAAATTATGATTTAATCGTCAATTAACATTCAATAATTATAATTATATGTAATTATAATCATTAATTATGAGTCAACTAAACAACTTTTGGGCGTCGAGACTTTTATATTTGTAAACTAGTCTAATTGCTTACTTTTTCATTTCTTGGATTAGATTCCAAGCTTAATGTAAACAAAGTTGAAGTGCACTAAAACTAGGTAGATTTTAGCCAGATATCATGATGATGCTGGACTTTACACAGCCTTTACAGGTGCATTCGGCTATGCAATTAATTCAAATCAAGCATTCCATTAACATTTCAGTACCAAAAATGAGGCAGAAGTGGCTTTTAGTATTTTTAGTGGTGTATGGGCACCTTATAGGTGCTAATCCCATCGCATCCGGAGACTCTGCCCTTACTGAATTCGTAGTTCTCCACAATAATGACATGCACGCGAGGTTCGAGCAGGCAAATAAAAACGGGGGAGCTTGCACTCCGGAGGACGCCAATAGGGACAAATGTTTCGGCGGTTTTGCACGTATCGCCCATGAGTAAGTGTCATTCATTGATGCTCAATGAAAGTCTATTAATTTCCAAAATTCAAGAGTGCGAAAATATCGAGAAGAGGCAAAGAACGGAGGAACTGCCGTACTATATTTAAATGCAGGCGATACCTACAGCGGAACTGTCTGGTTCACGGTCTTCAAGGACAAAATTGCCAGCACCTTACTCAATAAACTTCATCCGGATGCTATGGTAAGATCAAATTGAGTACAAATCTCGCCCTCCTAACGCCTGCTTGCAATTTGTGTAGTGCCTGGGGAATCACGAGTTCGATGAGAATATTGGAGGACTTGTGCCGTTCCTTAATGCTGTGGACTTTCCGGTTCTGGTCTCGAACGTGGACTTCTCAAAGGAGCCCGAATTGGTGGCTACCAATAAATTGAGCAATTCAACAATTCTTGAGGTAAATGGAACAAAAGTTGGCGTAATAGGATACCTAACGCCGAAAACGAAGGAAGACTACATCAACAAAGTGGAGTTCAGTGAAGAAATCGTGTCCATCAAGTAGTTATGCATGTTTCTTGGCTTATGGACTTCATTATTAACTCTCATTAACTCTCTTTTAGTGCTGAAGCACAGAGGCTAAAAGATCAAGGCATCAATATAATAATTGCCTTGGGACACTCCGGCTACCAGAAGGATCAGGAGATTGCCAGAGATTGTCCGGATATTGATATAGTAATCGGCGGCCATTCGCACACACATCTAGACTCAAATCAACCCGTCGCTGACAAGGACGACACCAATCCTGAAGCGGTTCGAGGACCTTACCCAACCATTGTGGTGCAACCAAGTGGCAAAAAGGTGCCCGTCGTGCAGGCCTACACTAGCACAAAGTATTTGGGAAAGCTTCATGTCCAGGTTAGGTCTTGACATATCCCCAATGACTTATTAATCACCTACTCTTATATGGCAGTTCGATGCCAATGGCGATTTGATCAAGTTTGATGGCGAGCCGCTGCTCTTGGATGCTTCAGTTCCGCAGGAGCAAGATTTCTTGGATTTACTTGATGTATATCGTCCCAATATCACAGCCAGAGGTGAACAAATTATTGGCTACACTAAGGTCTACCTAGAGGGCGGCAATATGTGTCGCTTAAGAGAATGCAATCTTGGCAATCTGATTGCCGATTCCATGGTATACACTCGAATGCTGGAGAACAAGGGCGGCGAATACTGGACTGATGCGGCGATTGCCTTGATCTCAGGAGGAGGTCTGTTTGATATTGGGTGAATGCAATGATTGTTCCATCTACTAAATATTTTCTCTGTTGCAGGCATACGAACCTCAATTAGTAAGAATGCCGAAGGATCTATTACTTTCAGGGACATGGCGGAAACAATTCCCTTTGAGAATCGTCTATTTGTGACGCGCATTACCGGGAAAACATTGCTCAACGCCTTGGAGCTCTCGGCCTCAATCAGGAACAGGGACTCGAACGGCGGCTTTCAGCAGTTCTCTGGCATTCGAGTCGAGTACAACTACGACATGGAAGAAGGACACCGAGTGACCTCCGCCTTAATTCGTTGTGCCGAATGCAGTGTGCCTGCCTATCTCAATCTCAATGAATCGGCCTACTACAAGGTTGTTGTGCCGGAGTTTCTGCTGAATGGAGGCGATGGCTTTCACCTTGTTGAGTCGAACGATCCGTTTACTGAGCTCTTGGAACAGGACGACAAAGGTGCCCTACAACAGTATCTACAAGGTAGACATTTCGTTTATCCTGAAATAGAGGGTCGCATAGTTATAAAAAAAAACCAATTAGTTATATTGTTCCTCAAAAATAGAATATATTCAAATACGTTGAAAGTTTTTGAAAAGTTTTGCAGAAACTCTTTCTTATTACCACAAGCTGGAAATACGCACTGAGAAAGTTGTTTCCACAGACCGTAAAAACATATCTTCCACAACTCAAATATATATCGAGTTAATTAAGTGTTGTATTTGTGCATAAAATATTGTAACATTTATTAATTAAATGCTTAACAGCCTGAACATTATCAAGTCGGCAATTAATTTGACTATCATTATTTATATATATATATATCATTATTATATGCATGTTAAGTATAAACAGGTCAATTAAATGCATCCGAGTGAAAGGCTCGTAAGCAAATAAGAGTGTTGAGGTCGGGTGCAACCGACAGCGCTATACTCTGTTCATACGGTATAAACAGATGAAAAGGTCTAGAAAGGTAATATCAGAAACTCTAATACTCGAACATGGATTTTAAAACTGGAGGAAATATACAATTCCACATTGCGTGATAATGATTGAGCTTTAAAACTGCAAGAGTTTGCAGTCTCTAGCTTAGAGGTCCTTAAACTTTTCTGTCTATTGCCTATTTTCAGAATATATTACGCTTATTACAATCAATATATTAGGCGTATATCAATCACAAACGCAACTTTAGATAAATTATATATTCATTATGCATTTTATGGGCTGATCTAACTTCAGGGTTGGGTGCAAGCATATAGATAGACGATAGGACAAGAAGACAGACATTGCAAAATATATCCTTTATCATTTTAATTTTGGTAATTTTTTTTATTCTTGATCAGATGGGAAGCACAATTAATGTAACTATGTATATGTAAAATTGCTCTGATCTCAGTTTTTTTTATACCCTGAACCCATTGAAAATGGGTAAAAGAGTTATAATGTATTTGTGCAAATGTATGTAACAGGCAGAAGGAAAGACTCCATAAGGTATATATATTCTTGATCAGCATTAATAGCCGAGTTGATCTAGCCATGTCCGTCTGTCCGTCCGTCTGTCCGTATGTATGAACGCAAGGATATCAGAACCTATAAGAGCTAGAGACTGAAATTTTAGCTGTAGGCTCTCCTAGTGCCTGTGCAGATCGAGTTTGTTTCCGATATTCGATAACTGCCACGTTTCCAAGTAATCGATATCGAAATCCTGTTTTTTGAGCAATTTTGGTTGATAATAAGAGCTAGAGTCACCCAACTTGACTTTTAGCTTCTAGAATAGTATATATATTTACATTTGATGTTGGAAGGAGAGGATTATAGGTATCCCCTAGTGGGGAGATCCCAAATAGAACCTCTTACTTGTTTAATTATATAGTAAGGAAATAGTCGTATAGTTAGGCCTCCGCAAAGACATGCGGTGTTCCTTAATCTTGCTGAAGAAACTTTGATCTAAGCTGGGCAATAAAACCTTAGCCTAATGTTTCCTAACAAGCCAAGAAATAGTTGTTTCGTCAGACTAAGCAGAGAATAATCATCTGGGAGGGGCTAATTATGCGCAGGTGACATTTGTTAGTGTGTCAGGTAGACGAACGGCGAAAATTACTCACCTATGCTTGTCAAAGTCCCTCAACAGACAAGCCAATCAAGACAAAGCTAATCTGATCAGTCTGGAGTCTAAGACACTTTATATTAGTAATAATTCGATTTTCAGCAATGTTTGGACTTTGTTGCATAGTCATCGCAGATAGGGAATTATTTTGTTTTTGGATACCTTATCTCCCTACACCGAAATAAAACAAAAAACTATTTTCAATTTGTTTTGGCTGAGCAAAGCTTTGATGAATATTTGAAAGTATTTGATATTGCAACAATGGCTAAAATGCAAATTTTATTTTAATAACGTGATCATTTAAAATATATATATAAAATATATTGCTTCTCAGGAACAACATTGAGCTTCAAGAGACTTTTAATTGAATTACAAATTTGATAGTTAGCAGTAAATAACGAGTGTTAAGTTATCACTGAGCGGAAGCTGTCAATTGTCTCCGATCTGACGAAAATTTATTTTATTTATTTGGATCAGAGCCCAATAAATATCGTGTCAAAGTAAAAATCTAAATGTATAAGATGTGCGTACAACGTGAACATAATGTTTGCCATAATAAGTACTATATATTATGCCAGAACAAATTTTGCTAAGAGTTCTTTGATTTACGATTGGGAAACAATACATGGCTTTGTTATCTTTTTGATTTTTAATTATTTTTGCGTAAAAAATATATTGATAGCAGAAGAGTTTTATAATTCACGGCCGCAGAACGAGATAATGTTTGTTCGAAAGATCTTTTGGGCAACTTCTGCAGCTGTCTTTTCTGTTGACATTGACATCTGAATGTGAATGTGAATGTGAATGTGAATATGAGCTGTGAATAAGTGTCTGAGTGTTAATATGTATAGAATACATAAAAAAGAATATTTGAACACAGCCATGTACTAGTACGAAAGTTACAGTAGCTAAATAAATACATGAGTACATAAGTATCTATGTGCTTATGTGTGAATGTATGTGTGCATTGTTGATATTTGCGTGGGAACATCGCGTTCTGTTTGAGCAGCTGTTCGACATATAAAACAAACCTGCAGAATTGAATATACATATGTATGCATGTGGAATGGCAGTATCTTCTGCATGAAACACGCTGGCAATATGTATCTGCATGTCTGTAAATTTCGATTATACGTAGAACCTGCGTTTTTATCAGTATCTGAACCCAATGACACCTATGGGCTAGAGATGCGCCTGGTGATAAGCACTCTGCTGTGTCCTGATACTAATATCAGTTTGTCAGAAGAACAAAAAAAAAAAAACAAACACAATATTGGAGAGATAATCACATCACAAATAGCAATTAGAGTCGTAGTGCTCGTATCTGCAAATAAATACAATAGAGCTATTAAAATCATTGCCTCCGCCTGAAACACAGCCAAAAAAAAAAAAAAAAAACTCAAAAAAATAAACAGCAAAAACAGCGACAGTCGCAACCACGCGCTGCTCGTATCGTAATCGGGCGCTCAGTGAGACAATATTCAAGTATTTCGGTTATAGCCGCTGTTCCACGACGATTTTGGGCCAGTTTGTTAGCGGATTGTGCGACGAGAGCATGTAAGTACCTACTGGCTGGCTGGGCACAGAGTTTCGAGCGACCTGCACAGGTGTTTCCCCGACGCGATTTCTGTTGCACTACCTGTTAGCCAGCTGATATCGTGCAATTGTCAATCTGTATTGTTCGTATGTATATAGAATTACGAGTAAATGGAGACTGCTTTTGTTTTATAATGTGCAAAGATCCACTTAAAACCCAGAGAGAGCGAGAGAGAGAGAGAGAGAGAGAGGGCTAATTTATGTTGCAGTCTTCGAATCCAATATTCATTCATTTCTTGTATCTACACACCTCGGACCGCAATCAGCTGCTAATTAATAGCTATTATAGTCCATAACAATAACAATCGGGCTGTACTTAGTCGTATTTACATACACAATTTTAAGTCCATGCGTAAGCACACACCTATACATATTCATTTTTTAAAGAGGCCACAAATCATTTCATGAACGAAAACTTGCGTCCGTCGTTTCACGTAGTA
The DNA here is from genome assembly GCA_018903485.1 of Drosophila littoralis. Lineage (NCBI taxonomy): Eukaryota > Metazoa > Arthropoda > Insecta > Diptera > Drosophilidae > Drosophila > Drosophila littoralis. The sequence continues at coordinate 8,791,635 of JAEIGF010000297.1, read as the reverse complement.
CTTCGTGTAGGTACATGTGTTAGATTAGATTTAGTAGCTATTATAATCTCAAATATTGATTTGCTTTGAAAATTTGCAACCAATACAGCCCATGTCATCTGCTGATAAGCTGTTATTTATTAATGGATCGCCAAAAAATTGATTTCTCTTACAACAAATAATATGAGGAAAATATATTATAGATATTACGATTATTACGAAATTAATAAAAACCCCCCACTGACATTCGCAATTAATTTCGAGATCGAATTGCGTCAGCCTCATGTTCATATATTATGTACATACATATATTACATGTAATATACACCTCTTCAGCTCGAGTATGGCTTATCAGTTGATTATCGTGGCATGCATTTTGCTGCTCAGCCAGAGTACGGCCAATCCCATTGCTCCGAGAGCCGTTGCCACGGAGCTCATCATTCTGCACAATAATGACATGCACGCGAGATTTGAGCAGACGAATAAGAACGGGGGCACGTGCACGCCGGAGGACGCCAATACGGACAAGTGTTATGGAGGATTCGCCCGAGTCGCCAGCGAGTAAGTGGAACTGACCTTTAGTCAGGAGCCTTCGATCCACGGGAAATTCGCTGATAAAACAAATTCTTGCAGAGTGCGAAAGTATCGAGAAGAGGCTAAGAACGGAGGAACTCCCGTATTTTATCTGAATGCAGGTGACACCTACACCGGAACAGCCTGGTTCTCAGTCTTCAAGGACAATATTACCAGCGCTTTTCTCAACAAACTACAGCCGGATGCTATTGTAAGAGCCAATCAGTTCATAAATATAATATTTTAACTAGTTTACTTTTTTGTAGTCCCTTGGAAACCACGAGTTTGATAAGAACGTGAATGGTCTGATACCATTCCTCAATGCCGTGGAGTTTCCCGTATTGGCGTGCAATTTAGATTTGGCCAATGAGCCCGAACTGGCAGCGACTAAGAAACTGGCTAATTCCACGGTTCTAGAGACAAACGGAGTTAAAATAGGCGTTATTGGCTATCTCACCCCGGATACCAAGAACCTTTCCTTTCAGAACAATGTGGAATTTGCCGAGGAAATCGTATCAATCAAGTAACAGCTCCCGATTCTCACATAAACCATAATTTGTAACATCTTTGTACATATTTTCAGTGCAGAGGCAAAGAAGCTAAAGGATCAAGGCATCAATATTATAATTGCCTTGGGACATTCTGGCTACCAGAAGGATCAGGAGATAGCCAAAGATTGTCCCGATATCGATATAGTAATCGGCGGCCATTCGCACACTTTTCTGGACTCAAATCAACCTGTTGCTGACAAGGACGACACCAATCCTGAAGCGGTTCGAGGACCCTACCCAACCACCGTGGTTCAGTCAAGCGGCAAAAAGGTGCCCGTCGTGCAGGCTTATGCTTACACAAAATATCTGGGAAAGCTGCATGTCCAGGTTAGTTGATGATTAAGTATCCCTAGGTATACGATTTAAAACAATCTCTCCACCTCTAACAGTTCGATGCAGAGGGCAATTTGATTGAGTTTGACGGATCGCCGATACTTTTGAATGCTTCCGTTGCGCAGGAGCAGGATCTGTTGGATTTGCTTGAGGTATACCGTCCGAATATCACGAGGTTGGAGCAAACAATTGTTGGATACACCAAGGTCAATCTTGAGGGCGGCAATGTGTGTCGCCTGAGGGAATGCAATCTCGGCAATCTCATTGCAGATTCCATGGTGCACACCCGAGTGCTAGAAAACAAGGGTGGCGATTACTGGACAGATGCTCCAATAGCTCTGTTGCAAGGCGGCGGTAAGTCTGACAATTTTGAGTCTGAGCCAGTCTAAGTCCAAGTTCTTATTTCTAGGCATCCGCAGCTCCATTGACAAAAATGTGAACGGTTCCATTACGGGCAGCGACATTCTCACAGTGCTTCCTTTCGAGAATAGCCTCTATATAACACGTATTACGGGAAAAACATTGCGAGCTGCTTTGGAACGCTCGGCGCATGTTCGCAACACGGACTCGAACGGCGGCTTTCTCCAGTTTGCCGGCGTACGCGTCGAATACAACTACGACAAGGAGGAGGGACAACGTGTCGTCTCGGCCCTGGTACGTTGTGCAGAGTGCAGTGTGCCCGCCTACAGCAGTCTTAACGTATCCGCCTACTATAAAGTAATCGTGTCCGAGTTTTTGCTGAACGGAGGCGACGGATACGTATTGACCGAGGAGCATGAGCCGTACTCTGAGCTCTTGCAGAAGAACGATCAGTTCGCGTTCGGTCAGTATTTGGAGGCGCGCCATTACGTCTATCCCGAAATCGAGGATCGGATTGTGATCCGAGGTCCCACAGATGCTGCAGGTAGCATTATTGGCTCTGTGGCATTGATTATGCTGTCTTCCGTGCTCACGCGCTTCTTTAACTAGAGCTCTAGTAACAAGTCGTTAATTGTTCCAACTGTTCAGCTGCCCAGGGTTTGAATTTATAAGATTATATGTACAATAAATATCTTAATGCCTCTATAGATCTCTAGCACAAAATACCATGCCTTAGCTTGCGATCTTAACAAGAACATAAGTTTAAAATTTCTCAAATTTCACATCTATTTGTGGCATCACGTGCGACAGTATGTGTCAAGTATATCTGTGCACATGTAAATACACAAAACACTCGAGTCACTGAACACATTTCGTTTATATAGTAGAGTTTATTGTGATCATAAACACAAACTCAGCATAATGCGATAAGTCACCACCTTATCACAGGTAATTAAAAAAAAAAAATTGAATGCATACACTCAACTACAAAACTGAGTGACCTATTCAAATCGGTAATTTAGAAAACAACCCCATGTTTTTGTATTTCCATCAGGCATTACATAAGTATTAAAACATTCTTCCTAACAATCTGCTCAAATATGAAGGACTTATGGCCTATACTAACACTCCAGATTGTAAATAAAAATTGAAAAGCAGTAATAAAATGACAATAGTTATAAACTGAAAGATATTTGATGTATATATATGTATACTATTCAAGAAGCTACTTGTAACATTGCTCAAAAACTATTCAAGAAGCTACTTGTAACATTGCTCAAAGAATGGGATTTTGATACCGATTCTTATCGATTACTTGGAAACGGGGCAAGTTATCGCTTATCGGAAAGTAACTTGTACTGCGTATGCACCAGGAGGATATACATTCAAAGGTTCAAATCTCTAGCTCTTATGGGCAGATGGACAGACGGGCAGACTGACGGGCATGGCTGGATCGACTTGGCTATTGATGCTGATCATGAAAATGTATACTTTATGGTGTTCCTTCTGCCTGCTACATACATTTGCACAAATACATTATACCTTTTCGACCCATTTTAATGGGTTCAATTTTTTAAGAATCTGTATAAATTAATTTTATCTTTTTTTGAACTTTATTTTGAATTTATATATCATTAAGGAAATAACGATAAGTATTCGGAAATCCGAAAACATCTAACTTTTTATTGAATTGAGTGTTTTTCATGATACACAGGGCATAAACCTGGCGTGTGTTGATTTTGTGTGTCTGGAACATGTGCGATCTATATTTAAGTCCTTTTCACAGACACTTAACTTTAATTTCCGAGTCAATGCATTTGAGAAATGCGACAATATACACTTTAATTTCAAGATTGCGCCAGCGACAATGATACAAACATACATACATACACATGTAGATAGTATTGTTGTTTTTGCAAATGTATGTGTGTCCAGTTGGTCGTATGCTGAGCATATCTCGCGTCTAGCCACGATCGATGCTCAGACCGCAGCTGATAAGACGGCCATGCAGACAACGTAAAGTAATTGCAACAGTAAACTGCCTCTCTTATGCTCGCTCTCTCTCTCTTTATGTCTCTCTTTTGCGTGGGTGTTGTGCAGAACTGCGAATTTGTAACCAATGTCGATAAGTGACAGATGACAGATCGGCCGAGAACTGAACTAGCGCCGTTTGCGAACTTTGTCTCTCTGTTTGCCTCTCTGCCGGGCATTCGCAATGCGTTTAATGACAGTGCGGCTGCGGACGTTGGTGGCAACGGTTGATTCGCTGGCAGCGCGAAAAGGTTGCATTTGTGATCTTCGCAAGTGTTGTACGTACCGTGAAGGAGTCCAATTTTGTGTGTGTGTGTGTGCGTGTGTCGCATTAGTTTACCCAATTTGGCTTGTTATGGCCCTGTTTCCAGGCAACCTACACTTTAAGGTTTTTACAATCGATTTGAATCTGGCAATTGTAACTGCTCGTTTGTATCTACAGGTATCTCTGTGCGAGCTTACACTTACCTTTTTACGATACAACATGTAGATTGTTTATTGTAGGTATACCATAAAAAATACACCTGCGACACAAACATAGTTTATTTTAGTGGCCCGTACTATTCTGCTACACTTAAATTAATTGCTTGCCGTTTGCGGCTGTGGCTTTTCCAAAGTCAGACCCCTTTGTGGTATATGAGAATTCATCTAAAAGTGATTATTGTCAATTATTGAAATTAGAGTTGAACTAAAAAACGCTATTTAATGAGTTTTGCAATTGTGCTAAATAGGTATACAAAAGTAATTATAATACCTGCCTTTTATTCACAGAAATTAAACAATTTTAAAATATTTTTTAATAGCAAATATTGTAATAAACATATTTAATTTGTTTATATATTCAATTTTTGGAACATTTTTTAAAGAAGGTCAATAAACACTTTAACATTTGTAGGTGCTAAACAATTAATTGGGGCCCATATTCACCCAGATTTATTTGAATAATGACGAATACTTTTGAAATATAAAACACTTTCCCCACGGGCAAGCAAGACATATTAACTGATGAAATCGATTTACACGTAATTGTGTAATTGTGTTTATTTTTCTTAAAGTCATTGACATCCGACAGAAACTGAAAATGCCAACCTAAATTTGAGCCCGTGCCCGTTGTCAAGTTGAGTATTTCAAAAAAGAAAAATTTGTTGTGTAAACAAATTAATTGGGCTAAAAATCAAACTGTGCAAAACAACACTCTTGCTCAGAAACTCGTTTGTTAATATTTTATTCGTTTGTTTCGAAAAATGCCGAACCGACTATGTACCACGTAGATAACTTGTTTTATGTAAGAGGAAGCAATTAACTTAACTTAACTTGCATATGCATTTAGGTGACAAGCTAAAAAATGTAGCCTAACTCACATTTAAAAAATGGGTAACAATAAGTTCACATTGATAAACAACAACTTTTAACTAATTTAATTTTAATTTTAAGTCAACAAATCATATTTGAGCACATTGAGAGGGTAACTTAGTCGTTCATAAATTGCGTGTTTATAAAAGGTGTAGGGTATTCGGAAGGTGGAAGCTGCAACAAGGTGGATAGACTTCTTTGAAATCTAATAACAATGTATGCAATTTTAAAGCAAATATGAGTCCTCTAACCGCCGACTACAGAATACCCTGACCCTTCTACCTTCGATGGGTTATAAAAACGGGATATGAGGGGATTCATAAACAGATATAAATTACTCAATCAGTCCGTCAATCGGTTAACTAATTGAATATAAAGCTTCAATTTTTTGTATGAATTAGTTATATTTTAACTTTACACATTCTTAATTACTTTTTGAGCATATATATATATAAAGCGAGTAATATTGGATTAAATATAACTACACACTATACACTACGCTATAGGAAATGCATCATTGAATAACTTCGGAGTTTATGGTTCGATTTATTATATGCATTTTTACCTATTTTTAATGAGCACAGGGAACTTCCCAATTGACCTTGATATTATTTTATGTAAGTATTTATTTTCCGAACAATCGATTAATTTTATAGGGGATAACCCGTGCTCATGATCGAACTGATTTTACATATATTTTTATTGCATTTTATTGTATATAAACACGTGTTGGTGTTTCAGCCTCTCCCGGCCTGAGTTGTTTGCTTCAAATGTTATATGTAGCGAATAGAAAAGTAATTTTTTAGAAAGGAAATAAATATTGTTTGAACCGAACCTATATTCTCAAAATTAAGGATTGGATTCTTAGGTTTCTTAGGTTCGGTAATTATTTGAGAAATTGGTTCGGTTCATAGCATAGAAAAATAACTAAATTCCAGCTCGAATCCATTTTTCTAATATCGATAAATATCGATTTAAATTCCCAAAGAGTATACGAGATAAAGACGCCTTTTAATTACTGATGTATGGGTGTTAAATATAATTTTCCCAAGTGCTTAAACCCGTGTTTTAAGGTATTTGGATTTTAATTACTTTTAATTACTTTTTTAATTACTTATTTTTAATTATCCGAGCTTCAGACTCAAAATGGCTCATCAATATAAGCTTTTGGCCATCCTGCTGCTACTTGGCAACAGGTCAACAGCACATCCTGTAGAAGTGAAGCCCGTCGTAGCCACTGAGTTCCTAATACTCCACAACAATGACATGCATGCGAGGTTTGAGCAGACGAATGTCAACAGCGAAAGCTGTACGCCGGAGGATGTTAGAAGGGACAAATGTTTTGGCGGCTTCGCACGTGTGGCCAACGTGTAGGTGGTAAAAAAGAAAACAATTCTTAACATGCCTAACCAACATCATTTAATTTCAGAGTTCGAAAGTATCGGGCAGAGGCAAAAAATGGAGGAACTCCCGTGTTCTATTTGAATGCCGGTGATACATATACTGGCACAGCGTGGTTTACAGTCTTTAAAAATAAAATCGCCAGCGATTTTCTCAACAGACTGCAACCGGATGCCATTGTAAGAATCAATAATAGAAAGTGTAAAACACATTTAACATTTATTTGGTGTACTTAACAAACACCAGTCTCTAGGAAATCACGAGTTTGACGAGAAAGTGGAAGGACTCGTACCCTTCCTGAATGATGTGAACTTTCCAGTATTAGCCTGTAACCTGGATCTCACAAAGGAGCCGGCCATGGCTGCCTCCAAACATCTAGCCAATTCGACAATACTGGAGGCAAATGGTACGAAAATTGCCGTGATTGGATACGTTACGCCAGATACAAAATTGCTGTCCCTAAGAAACAACGTGGAATTCAACGAAGAAATCACCTCAATCAAGTGAGTATACAAATTCGAATTATATTAATATTGCATATTAATTATAATTTTGTTTTAATTAAATTCATTTTGTAAATTTGCAGCACAGAGGCAGCTAAACTAAAGGCTCAAGGCTTTAAAATTATCATTGCCTTGGGACACTCTGGTTATCAAAAAGACCAGGACATAGCCAGAAGTTGCCCCGAAGTTGACCTTGTCATTGGCGGACATACGAACACATTTCTGTTTAACGGGGAGAAGCCAAGTGCCGAAAGTGTAGACGGTCCATATCCCACAGTAATAACACAGAAGAGTGGCAAAAGAGTTCCAGTCGTACAGGCCTACGCCTACACGAAGTACTTGGGTAAATTGCACGTGAAGGTTGGTTGAGGTGCAAAAAAGGAAAAAAAATCCTATTAATCAATATATTCTTTGTCAGTTCGATAAAGATGGAAATTTGATCGAATTCGATGGTTTGCCCATCTTACTGGACTCTGGAGTCGCACAAGACAAGGAATTGCTTAACCTGTTGGAAGTTTACCGGGGGAATGTTACGGCCCTAGAGAAGTCCATTGTGGGGCATAGCAAGGTGTATCTTGAGGGACGTAAGACCGTTTGTCGTCTGCTCGAGTGTAATATGGGAAATCTAATTACCGATGCAATGGTATTCAGCAGAGTCATGGAAGATCAGGGCGGCGATTACTGGACAGATGCGTCTATTGCCATTCATCAGGGTGGCGGTTAGTTTTCCCAATTGCCAATACATGTGTAATGTTCCATTTGGAAAGTAACCTCCTAATTTCCAGGCATACGCAGCTCAATCGAAAGGAAGTCCGATGGCATTATCACTCAGAGCGATCTGTTGACGGTCCTTCCCTTTGAAAATGATCTTTATCTCACAAGAATCAGTGGCAAGACCTTAAGGAATGCTCTTGAACATGCGGCCGCGGTTAGATATAAGGACTCCGACGGAGCATTTCTTCAGGTGTCCGGCATTCATGTGGTCTACAATCCGGATATGCCAGAAGGTCGTCGTGTTCTTTCTGTGGAAGTGCGTTGCGCCAGTTGCACAGTGCCAACCTACAACAGTCTGAACGATAGCTCCTTTTACAATGTGATTGTGCCGCAATTCTTATTTGATGGAGGAGATGGACACATAATGATTGAACCAACGAGTCCTGTGTCGACCCGTATGCAAAAAACTATTGTTGAAGCCGTTCAGCAGTACCTTCAGCACCGGGAATACGTTTATCCGGAGGTTGAAGGCCGCATTGTGTTCAGAGGAGTAGGCGAAAAAAAATCCACTGGATCAACGATAAGCATTATGAGCTCCTTGGTATTGATGCTGTTTTCATTTGTTGTAAATCGTACCTTTTAACTGATCTTAATGTGAATATGCATCTAATGATAATTACCATACAATAATAATAAAAATAATAACAATAATAATAGTAATAATAATAATAATAAAAATAATAATAATAATAATAATAATAATAATAATAATAATAATAATAATAATAATTATAAAAATAATAATAATAATAATAATAATAATAATAATAATAATAAAAAGAATGAAAAGAATTATAATATTATATTATTAATCAATGTTATGTTAAAAACTGTTTTTTTCTGTGATTGTGAATGAACATAACTTTAAATGTTTTATGTCTTAATTCGAAGAACTTTATAAAATTAATAACATCAAAAACACAATTTTCTCTACAATTTTCTTCCGCCTATAAAGCTATATGATATAGAGTTTCGATGTTGATGAAATACATTAGAAGCACAGTGAAAAATATCATAACTATGCAAGCTATACAAATTTAATAGATCGACCTTTGCTTAGTTTCATGAGGAAGTCTAGAGAATTAAGACTAGATCGACGGATTTGGTTGTTGATACTGATCAAAAATAAAAGGTCGGAGATGTCTCCTACTATGCATTACGCATTTCAAGACATAATGATATTATTCTCTTCAATCGTATAAAAACTTTTGTTAGAAATCTTGTATTATGTTCGAACTACATCCAAAATGTAAGCGCGTTGCTTAATAGGACTTCTACTTAAAACAAAATTTTCATGAATTAATTAGATTAATTAATTAGATAAAGCATCGTGTCCTATCAAACCAGCCCGGCTTAAGCCAAGAAGTGTATAAACTTTCAGCCGACCCTCAAACCAAATAATTGGAAAGGATCAGTTGAACAAAAACCTGAATCGATCCACATTTATAAAAAAAAGTATTATATTGCTATAGTTTGATAATTTACTCTCAATATGAAAAATGAGATACTTTAATTAAAAAATCAGTTTATTTGTTTTCTGTATGAATTGCTTAGAAATGAAGTCAATCTCAACCTGGATAAATATGATATATGTTGACCTTGGGCTGGGCTGTTTCGAACCGTGAACCTGGCCTCCGAAAAATGTGGCAAATAAATTCGATTTAAAGCTGAAATATGAGATAAACTGATATTTGTGTTGTTGAAAACTGAGCAACAATTCGTTTAGAAATTATTTTCAACTTATCTGAGCTACTTTTCTTTTGCATTTATGTGAGAACAACAATATAAAAGCAGACATTGGGTTTCTATTGCAATTTCCATGGATTGGTTAATAGTGCTCTGGAGTTTAGTTCTACTTCCGATGTTAAGCCCAAGAGTCCATAGTTTTAGATTCACAATTTTACACAACAACGATATGCATGCCAGATACGATCCAATATCGAGCAGCTGTGGCAAGTACCCCAAAGGAGACGACGAGAAGGGCCTGTGCTTTGGAGGATTTGCCAGAGTAGCTGTGTGAGTTAATGCTGAATTTGAATGAAGGATCACAGATCACAGATCAACTGCTGATTTTAGTGTTACACAGGCTCGGAGCGAGGGCTCCATGCTCTATCTAAACGCGGGCGATACCTTCAACGGCACGAACTGGTATAGACTCTATATAGACTCTGACAGCCGACCTATTGAATATACTCAATCCCGATGCAGTGGTAGGTAAGAGCGAAACATACATCGATCTCGTAATCGTTGGATTACTCGGCAGTCCCTTGGTAACCACGAGTTCGATGACAATTTTGAGGGATTTGTGCCTTTTCTCAGAAATATTACGAACCCTATAATTCATTTGAGTACTTTCAAGAAATACCCTCTATTAAGTAAGTAAACTGTGGAAAAACTTTATACTTGACAATTATTGTCAAGTCTTTAATGGCATTAACAAGCTTGGAGGCGAAGAGGCTGCGCAATAAGGGAATCAACATCATAATTGCCCTTGGACATTCTGGCTACGAACTGGACAAGAAGGTTGCCTTGCATTGTCCAGACGTTGATGTCGTCATCGGTGGACATTCACACACTTTCTTATATACGGGCATTCCACCAGAGAAAGAGAAACAGGAGGAAAAATATCCGACCGTGGTGACCAGACGAAATGGTCAACAGGTTCCGGATCTTCAAGCGTATGCATTTACAAAATATATGGGTAAAATCGATTTAGTGGTGAGTATTTTACCGATTTATTAGACTTCTTTACTGAGGGAAGGATCGTAAAGCATAAATTAACCAATATTTGATATAGTTAGTAAGTTACGCCGGTTAAGTCTAGTTCAACATGAATGTTATTTTGTTACTAAAATTAATCAATAACTTCCGTACTCTAGCCATGCTCGTCCGTATGTATGATCGCAAGGATCTTAGAGCCTATGAGCCTATATGAGCTAGAGACTTGAAATTTAGAACGTAGGTCCTCCTCGTGCCCGCGCAGTACAAGTTTGTTTCCGTTAATCGATAACTTGGCTCGTTTTCAAGAAATCGAATAAATTGACATCGAAATTTATTTCATTAGTAGTTTGGTCTGTTACAAGTTCGAGTCCTATCGAGGGAACTAGGTCCCGACTAGAGCCTCTAGTTTGTTTATAACTAATTGTTAAATTAGCTTAATTTTAATAAGGTAAACTTTTGGATTGAAAAATATCGGGTAGTGCTGATCTCATTATTATAATAATAATCATTACAACACATGCCAAACTAAATACGATACCATATTTATATTTTATAGTTTGACGATAATGGGAACTTGGTAAACTTCAGTGGCAAGGCCACTTTATTAGACTACTCGATGCCGCATCAAGCCGATATTATGACTTTACTGGCAACTAAGAGACAGCGGGTTGATTACCTGGACGGCAAGGGCGCCAAAAAGAAGACTAGCATAGTAAACATTCTGGCTTTATTATTGTCATTGTTTGTGTTATTGCGAAATAATCGATAATCTAAACATTTTTAAGTTTTATGATTTAATGGATACTACTCTCTTATCTATAAAAGAAAATGGGAAGTAATAAAGTTGTGAAATTTATTTGAGGAATATATAAATGAGTATAAATGAAGTATAAATGAGCTTTTCATGGGTTGGAACTATTTAATTTTATCACAGATGCGTGTACAGCAACCGCGTTCATATATACTATACTAGCGGGTATTACCCGGCCTTGCTCGTGCAAAGTGTGTTGCTAAGAATTTTAGATATTCGATTTCCACGACCGTGGAAAATTGAAATCTACCCGAAGCATCTTCTCAATTTTTAAAAAATATGTTTAAATTTTTTTTAAGAAATCAACGGCTTCCGCTCATGTTAATCTTGTGGTGAGAATCTTGAAGCCGCAAAATAAACTTTCGTTTAATAAACCTCTTCGGAAACTTCCGACTAGAGGCTCTTGTGTTTTGTCTTCTTATGTTTTCCCAATTTGGGAAAAGATGTATAGGCCAATATTCCCTATGATCCCATGATCCGAAAAGGCCACATTTAAAACTTTCTGAAATTGTTGCACAAGTACTTAATACCGTTTCTTTTTGGTTTTGTTTTTACCCATTTGAATTGGGTAGAGGACATTAAAATGAACAGCCGGAATGATTCGTGGGTTCCGCACTAAATTATTCCTGTTACCTGTTGCTGAGGCTATTGTTGTAGTTGTTGTTGTTGTTGTTCTCGTTGTTTTTGTTGCTGCATTTCTTACTTGTACGTGAGGAATGTTTACCTTTTTGTGAGTCTGAGTTTGCCGTTTCAGCAAAGGAGAAACTTTTTTATATTCGTTCGTTGGACCCTGCTAAACATTTCAAGGTTGTCTTCAGAGCCGCCAGAATGCGTGCCTCTGTCCACGAATGCGTATACATACATATGTGCAGGTGTAAAACTGTATAGACCCCTTTCATTAACCACTTTCCGTGGCAACAACAGTCGGCAGTCCGCAGTCCACAGTCAGCAAAACTTCAAACGAACCCAAAGTCAAAATCAGTCGCCCTCGTCTCCGTCTCCATCTCCATCTTCATCTTCCTCTCCGACTGAGTCTGTGTTTGAGGAGGAGTTGAGATGCTGGCCAAGTTAAAGGCGAGGGAGGGGGCGATGGCACTTCCCGACCGACGTCTTTAAGTTATTGTTAATGTGTTCTGTCTACTGTGAACAGTCCAGTGTCCACTGTCCGCCGCCCGTCACGACTTCATCTTCATCTTCATCCTCATCCAGTTGTGAGTGACACCAACACCCTGGCACATAAAAGCTGATGTAATGCGTCTGAGCCAACTCTTTTAATCCTCTTTTAAATTAAGAAAAATGATTTGCACATTTGACTGCAAGCCATGCCCAATCCATGCCCTGCCTTTGGCCACGTCAAGTCAACTTTAGAATTCACCAAGTAATTTATGGTTATTGGCTTTTGGCTAACTAAATGGGCATTAGCTTGGCAGTATAATTCGCCTCGTAAATATCCAACATCCATCCAAATTTTTGTTCTCTATTGTATTCTCTCTTCTGCAAACTAATTGAATATCTTTTTTTACATTTACCAAATTCGTTTTATTAATCGAAGAGTTTTGTCATACAATTAAAGCATATATTATAGTAAGTAGTATATAAGTTTAATATCCACTCTTTCAAACTGTCTAGGCGGTATGGAAAGGTGTTCATTAATTTCTACAGAGAGTATAAACTGTCGTGGGTCCGCAGAGAGAAGCGTCATTTTGCATGGTAAGTGAAATGAACATTCCTCAGTGGAACCCACGCCAGGGCCCCAAAACCTAGCTCCTTGCGCTCGACAAACTTATGGATTATGTGTAAAACTAAAAGCTGTGCGGTTCCGGCAATACCTTGAACTTGCGCGAATCCTCGTTGCCAACGACGGCGGAGGTCTTGCCCAGCACTCGCATGGCGTTGGAGTAGTCCGAGTCGATTTGCGGAATGATTTGTTGCTCGTTGGGACGCAACGTGCGAATGAGATCGCTGAGCGAGAGCGACGATTGGGGGCTGATCTCATCCTTGCTGACGACGGCAGCGGCACGCTGCATCTCCTGAGAGCTGGTCATCTTCTCAAAGTCCTGGGCGATTTGCTTGAGACGCACCTCAATGGCCGGCGACTCTGTGGAGCTGGGCAGCGCAGCTGGTGGCGCATCGCTGACCCTGACAGACGACTCGAAATGCGAGTCCGCCTCAGACTCAGACTCATGATCTGCGTTGCCATTCTCCTCCGCATCTGGCGCATCCTCCTCGTGCTCGGGTTGGTCGTCGTTGGCATGGGATTGCAGCTGCAGCTGCAGCTCCTCGATGGAGTGCATTTCGTTGTGCAGCTCGTTGTCGTTAAGCGGAAAAACGTGCTCCTTAACGTCGTCGCCATCGGTCAGCTCGCGTGCATGCTCGTTGGAGGCATCGCCGCCTTCGTGCTCGTGCTCATCGAAATCAGTATCGCCGTCGGCATCGTCGTGCTCCTCAACGTCCGCCTCCAGGTCTGTCTCCACATCGGCGGCATCCGAGTCGACCAGCGACCGATCGTGATTCAGCTTGAACCACACCGTCGACGGCTGCTGAGCTGCATCTGCCGCACTGTCGACTGTCAACCCCGACGACGACTTGGGCTTGGCGAACAGACTGCCGCCGGCGCTGGTGGACATGATGAGCGGCAGCGGAGTTGTGCTGGGCAGGCCCAGCAGTGCGGCGGGTGTGCGTGGCGTGGTCGAGGTGATGGGGCGTCTATATAGAAGAGGAAGAGGAGAAGAACAACAACTTGATTAAACACACAAAGATCGACGGTGGATCGACTGACAGCGAGCTTGGCAATGGGTTAGTGCGAAAGTGCAAGTCTGAAGCTAAAGTTAGTTAGTTGAGCACAAATCTCAGTGACAACAAGAACAACATCAACAACAAAAACAACAACAACGGCAACGACAACAACATCTATGGAAAAGCTAAGCCCCAAACCACCAATTCTCAGCAGGAGTCTCGAAATTGGCGCTCAAATAGCCCCAGTTGCTGCAAGCCTCAAGGAAATCAATGAATTTGAGTTAAAAAAAAAAAATAAATAAAAACAAAAGGTTTTCATTCAACATTCTTAAGGATCATTTTGTTGCTTAGCGTTGACATTCATTGTTTTCCTTGCTGATTGCACAAAAAATTTTCTCAATTTTCTTTTTTCTTGAATCTCGATTTGTTGTAAAAATAATTTGCATAGTGATCTTTAAGTTAGTAATAGGCTGGTAGCTGCGCATTAGTCTTTCTGTATTAGGTATATGACATAGATACAGATGCATCCGGAGACCCTCAACGGGATCCGGGATCTGTATATATGTGTGTTGTATGTGTGTAGTAATGGTATATTTTAACGATTTGGGGTTTAGCTCACCTATTTGATTTCGTTTTTGTATTGTATTACTTTTTGAACTGAACGCTTGGCAGCGTTCCATTAAAGTTTCTTTTCTTTTGTTTTTCTTTTGTTTTGTGGTCAACTAAATTAACTTTTATTAATCACGTATTTTATCGATTGCTCATTGCGTTATGTGTTTATAAATATGTTTATTTTTGTTTTTCTTTTTCTTTTTTTTTTGTCGGTGTTTCGTTTATCTTAATTAAGGACATTCGCTTAAAGTGCAACTTAGCGATTTATTATACTTAGAGGGGGAATAGTTATTATTGCTTAGGCATTTGTAATTCAGTTATTTTTTTTTTTTGTTATTTAGGTTATATGATTTATGGTTGTTTATATCGTTTAGTGGTGCCCATGCTCTCTAGTTGTCCTTACCCCTGCGCAGACGACACCGGAATGCTGCCATAGTTGTAGTAATAGCAGCGGGTCTGCTCGCAAATGAAGTCCTTCACGGCCGAGCAGTCCTCGGGCATCCACTTGAGCGTCGGCTGCTTCAGAATGACGCAGCCCTTCTCGGCACCACTGCTGCTATAAAGACGAAAAGGGAAGCAAAGGCAAGCAAATCGTTAAAGATAGCCTCAAGTAGCCTCAGCAGGAAAGAATGCCATGGATCCGCACGCCTGTGTTGCCAGTCTTACCTGTCACGTGCCGTGCGCTGCGGGGAGGTGTTGCTGTTGTGATCGACGGGATCGAGCAGGCCGGCCTGGATGGCATCGGCCGAGTTCTCGAAGAAGTCAAATGTGGCATTGAACGGTAGTCCGGTGCTCATCCATAGGAACATGCCCGTGCCCAAGCGATTTCCGGATGTCCAGAAATCATAGTTGCCGTAGCCGGCATTCTTCAGATACGTGGTCATCGACTCAGCCTTCTCCTTGGTCTCGAACGAGGCCAGCTGCAGGCCCAGCGATCGACAGTACTGGTAGGCCAGGAAGTAGTTCAGCTCCGGCGAATAGGGATTCATGCGGCTGATGAAGTACTGCACGCCATCCAGATGTATGGTGGTAATGCGTTGACCTAAACGCAAAGAACAAGGGAAAAATCAAATCAAATCAAAAAACTGAATTAGTTATTGCTCAACTGGGAATGGGAATGTAATTGGGACTGGGACTGGGGCCAATGAACCCGCAGACCGAAACAGTCCGCTCTGAATACTGAGTAATCGCAATAG
This sequence comes from Drosophila littoralis, assembly GCA_018903485.1. Taxonomy (NCBI): domain Eukaryota; kingdom Metazoa; phylum Arthropoda; class Insecta; order Diptera; family Drosophilidae; genus Drosophila; species Drosophila littoralis. Next base: position 8,775,701 of record JAEIGF010000297.1, on the reverse strand, counting down.
GTAACCGTAACGGTTGCTTTTCGGCATCGAATGCGTAATCGTAGAGCCGACAAAAGCTATCCAAAGTAAATATCATTAAATAGGATTACCAAAACGAGCAATACGAATGACAAAACACATTTTTCAGCGTATGTGCTTGGTGCCTATAAAAAGCCGAGTCCGACTTGGACTTGGACTCGAACTGGGAGTCGCAGTCGCAGTCGCAGTCGAAGTTGGAGTCAAGTGCCTGATGATTCATTGCAATGTTGTTAATGATGATGATGACCAGAAGCATTTATCGGTCTATGACCCACAGCATACACAGAGATACACACACACACACACAGATACAGATACAGATACAGATAAAGATACAGATGCGGCTACATACATATACAGATACAAAAGCTAATTACACAAAATCCGATGAAAAATAATGGCGTTGATGACATTAATTAGCTCAGTGGTAGGAAGAGAGGCACCAAGAACGAAAGTTTCAGCTTTTTGGGGTTTTTCTACTTCTTATGTAATCGCTGCGCCCCGGCACAAAACCCGATCTCAGAGATGACAACAACATTACCGCTTAGGGCTTGGTCAGGGAACAACAGGTAGCCAAAGACGAATCCCTAATTTTCTCAGCCCGGGCCAGGGCAAACACCAACAACTACAACCTGTCGATGTCTGTGAGAGTTTGTATTTGTATTGTTGGAAAGACAAACACCCATGCCGAAGATATTTTCGTTTTCAACTCTGATTCGGAGCCTCTAGCCAAACGGAAGAGTGCCTCGCCGGACAGTTGCCTATTTATGGAACTTGTCATGGATAGGCAACGAGCATGCCTGCCATATAGCTCTATGGGCCGGGAAGGGCCCAATGTTTGCCAGTCTGAAATATGTATTTTTCTGTTTGTCTGCATGTGTGCGTGTTTGTATATGAAATTATTTCCGGCGATTTAAATGCAAGACACACACGAAGTCAAAGTCTTCTGATTTCAATAAGCAAACGAAGGACTGTCAGACACACGCATTGTCATATCTTCTGCTTCTTCTTTTGTCAACTGAAGTGAGCTGCCGCATAAATTGTTTTATTTGTTTTCTCTTATTTAAAGCAATAAACCGTCAAATGATGTGCCTCAATAATAGATTTCAGCCAACAATTCTAGAAAATCCTGTCTTAATTATATATTTTATATGTTTTATTTTTATTTTTGTTTCGATATTTTATTTATTTAATAGCTTTTTAAGAGTCTATTGATAGTTTAATCTATTTTCCTGCACCTGCTGTGAAGAAATTTTAAAGTATCTGCAATCCTCATTCATTCTCGTGAAATTGGAGCACTCCAAATCGGAATTGGCTTGACTTGATTCCGTCTCTCATCGAGCTGGAGACCTAGGTAAATAGCCATTTTGCATTGCTGCTAATTTGACTTGGACTTCTGCATGAACTGCCATCGGGTAAGCCAATAATTGAGCTTCCCAGTTTCCCGTCTCCAAACCTAGTTGAGCACTATAATTCGAGGTAATTGCGTTTGCCTGGCCCCTTATTCTGGAGCGCTAGTCCACGAATCTGGCACGTCTCTAATGATGCACTCAGAGTCAACTCTGGCGGATCGCGGATTGCGGATCGCGACTCACGAGACCCGCGGCGCAAATGTAATCAAATGTCGGGACGGGACGGGTTCAACCTAGTTATTTGTTGGCACCTAACTTCCCCTCCGTTTGGCGGGTAACTGATTACTATGCACGGCCAGCTGTAGATGCAGTCGGGATAAGAACGAAATTGATAAAAAACAAAACAGCTTACGACTAAATAAAAAAAGTGCACTCGAAAAGCGGCAACAATCCAATCAGAGCTGGCAACTTCCCTCCCCCCACTCACTGAAAGAAACTGCATATTTAATGACTCAGAAATAATGATGGGAACTCTTAATCCATTTTTCTTGTGTCCCCTTGATTATTAGCGTATATTTACGTAATTTCTTCTTCTTCTTATCTTGTGAAGCCTAACTTTGAACAATAATCAAAGAATAATTCTGTGAGTTTCTGAAACATTTGAATACCATGCGTGTGTTTCTTAAATTCGAATAAAGTAGATTACAATATATTCGAAAAGATAATATATTTCTTGGTCGGTCAACTGAATCTCAAGAATCTCGGCTTAAATTCCAGGCAAGTTTCTGGATGTAGTTCTATTTTAGTCCGTTTTACTTAAAAAGTTAGTTTGATTCCAAACAAATAAATATATGCTGTTTATAAAAATTATGTTTGGATATTTGCTCGATGAAGTAACACAAAAATGTTCGAAAGATTTGAATATTTTAGATCCAACAATATTAAAGCCGAATTTTGTTAAGTGGTTCCTTCTTAATTCTATTACTAACCTGCAGCGCATGCCAAAAGGCTGAGCACACAAAACAAAATGATTTTGGCCATGTTTGAATCAAGAGGTTATAGCTCTCGAGGATCTTGGTGCACAGGCGATTGAATAACGAACGCGTTGATGCTGATGAGATCGAGGAGGAGCCGTTGGCACTTTTCGTCGCGTTCACTGTAAGCCTTCGACTGAATTGACTGATATCCAGGCTATATCACGCAACCGCGAACCGTCAAGAAACTGAAGAAGAAACTTGCTGCTGCTGCTGCTTGCTTCCAGAACGCCAACACTTCCAATTCCAGTTTCCAGTTTCAATGAGAACTTCCTATTCCAATGCGCGCAGCACGATACGAATTGAGCCGATGGACGATGGCGATGACTCGCACCCAGCACACACACGCACACGCACACAAAAAATGACACGCACGTACACGAACACGTACACGTACACACACTCAAACACTGAGGCGTCGTCTTAAATCCTTGCACTAAATGAACACACAAATAGAACTTGAGGACTTTGGGCTGCGGCTGCTGCTGTTGCTGTGAGCTCTGTTTGGATCGGTTGTTGCCTGGCCTAGTACACAATGGTAAATGTCGTGAAGATGGCCAGATTCTTAGCTTAAAAAGGAAATTGGCGGACAGGCCCAAAGGCCGATTCATATGGGCCTATGTACATACATATATACAGACATACACATACATATGTATGCATGTGTGAACATGAATGAACGCGCTGAAACAACGAAAGCAGCAATCCGAAGAATACAAATACTAATACTAATACATGTGTGACGATGGCAGCAGAGAAAAGACAAGAACCAGCAAGAAACAGAAACAGAAACAGAAACATAAACCGAACCCGAAACCGAACCCAAAACACAAACCCGAACCCGTACCCATTCCCAAAAGCCGAACAGCTATTTGCGCATTTCGTGCTTGTGTGCAGCGGGTATGTGTGTCCGTGTGTCTGTGTGTCTGTGTTCGCGTGCCTTTGTATGCGTGCTTGCGATCGTGCGGCACTGGGACTTGATGACTTCTTGCTCTTGGTCGGGCCAAGGCCCGAACTCACTGGAAGACAAAGAGCGCAATAAAGCCGCGACGGTGGCGTCGGTGCAAAGGTACAGACAAGCGGGCCAAAACCGAAATACCAAACACAAACACACACTCGCACACAAATACAAGCACACACGTACGTACACACACATGCAAACGTGCCCGAGCTGCACGCTGCTGCCATCATTCCAATGGGAGTCGCAGTCCGCAGTCCGCTGTTCATTGTTAGTTTTATTCTTTCTCCCACAACGCCGCTTTGGTTTTAGGTTCTGCTGGTCCCACTTCTTACCTGGCTTGTGTCAGGGCCCCGGTCCCGTCCCGTGCCACGACTTCATCGCCACCGTCACCGTCACCGCCGCCTTTGGCCACAGTCAGCTCCAGCCCTGCGCGGTGGTTCCATTAATTTGGTACGCTATCGCAGTTACCGTCGACGTCGACGTCGACGTCAACGTCGACGTTTCGACTGGTTTGTGGTTTCGGTTTTACGATCCCTGCCTGGAAGCGTGAAATGTAATAATGATCTTCTCTTTTGCATTTTGACAATAATTCTGCGGGTGCTCCCACCAAATATACTTACCATATACCAAAAGGCCAGCCAAAAGCTCCACACTAAAAAATTGTAATATTCTTTAAGTCTTCATATATACATACTTACATATACTTATGTAAATATATGTACATATGTACATATGCATATATGGAAAAGTATATAAATTTTATTTGACATATGTTTATATACTAATTCGGTTAAACCCTTAGAATTTATAGTTTTTAAGCCCTACGACTTAATATTCCTTATTTATTCATCTAAAAACATTTTCATTTCATTTGTTTTCTAGCATAAAACAAGAAAAGGCTCCAGTTGGGAATTCCCGACTAGGAGATACCCCGTACCCCCTTCTACCAACACCAAATACAGCTCGCGTTACGAGCTGATAGCAATAAAATTAAAGTTAAGTGATCTATTTTAGAAGCTAAGTGACAAACTTTGTGACTTTAGCTTTCAAGACCTAAGATTCTTGAACAAGAATATATATGATTTATGGTGTCGCAGATGCTTCCATCGGGCAGTTTCATACATTTTCTCAAAAACATTATACCCTTTTTACCCATTTTCAATGGGTATAATACAGCCGAAAACGTTTCTATAAAACCTTACCGTTCGGTTGGTTCCAAAATCGTTTTTAACGATATTTCTCAAAATTAATTTGAGACGTGCTTCACACTTCAAGGAAATCCAAAACGACAACTAATCAATATTTCCTTTGTTTTACAAAAAGGATAGAAAATGCGGGATGATAGATTATTTTTGTCCGATCGGCTTCATACTTATTATCAAGGTCAAGGGTGATTCTCCGATTGTTGAAAGTATACTTCGCTGGATTCCTATGGGGGTTAAAGTAATACGGAAATATTTTAACTTTCTTGGGTGCAGGAAATTGCTGAGAACTTTTGCCTCAGAAGAAAAGCCTTTAGTTGGGAATTCCCGACTTGGAGATACCCTGTTCCCTCTTCTACCAAGGCTAATGCCCGCTTCTATTATTAAAAATATAGTTACTTAACTTAAAATAAACTAAGCCTTTGATTCGGTTCCTTTGCAAAAATTAAGATTCAATGAAAGTTCACAACACATTTGTAAGATACATAAGTATCTGAATGTAACCCTAATTATCGTTTATTATAGGTGTGGATTTTTTTTCAGTTTCTATTTTTATTTACAATTTATCTCTTCGATAAAACGTAAATTATCTGGTGTAGATAGACGCATGTGGCTCATAGGTGTGGATGAGTCAGTTTTTATTAATAAATGCGTTTTTGTATGTACATATAATCCGATAAACAATATATACATATGTATATACAAGTTAGCCAAGTTAGGAGCCAAGTTATTCGATGCAAGTTGTTGCGCACTCGCTCTTGCAGCTGATATTTTCTGTGGCAACTGCCATGGTGTCCCCCATGTCCCCCTTTGCAGGGCCTCTTCGTGGAGCAGCCTAATCAATAGTTAATCCAATTCGACACATGGCTGGATAAATAGGTGGATAGGTGGGTGTGGGGCATAATTATATACAAGTCCGCGAACGAGTAAATATAATAATAATGGCCTGGTGATTAAGAGTCATGGGAAATGGAATGCGTTCATTTTCCCAGTTGGCCAGGCCAGGCCAGGCCAGGCCAGGCCAGGGACTAGCACTAAGTAGGCCTGAGCCTGTGCCTCGAATCTAGGCGGTTGTTGACCAGCAAAAAGTTGGCACTGTGTCCGGGTCCATGGCTGAGGCTGTGGCTGAAGCTGGGACTGAGGCTGAAGCTGAAGCTGGGACTGTGCGTGCGTATTGCAATCAAAATTCTATCGAGGAACGCACCGAGATTTTGGGCCGCCCTACGTGTAACTTTTATTAAGGTTGTTGTTGTTGTTCTTCTTCTTGTTGTTGAAGCTCAAACTGCCGCCGGGCCGACGCCGACGCTGACGCTGACGCCGACGCTGACGCCTGTCGACGCATTCAGTTTAATGTGACCGCCGAGTCGCGTCAGTTGGGCTCCTCGCTATCTGGATTTAGTGCTGCCGGGGCATGGAGCTTGGCGTCTAAAGGCGGCTATTTGGATGGCCTTCGTCTTAACAGCATTCATCCATATCCATCCATACATGTTGCTCTTCCTCGCTGGCTTCTTTTACTGCTGCTGCTGCTGCTGCTGCTGCTTCTTTTACTGCTGCCTCTGCCGCTGCCTCTGCCGCTGCTGCTGCTGCTGCTGCGTCTAGTTGATCTTGTGATCTTCAGCATTTGTGTGCTTACTTTGTTGGCTCGTCTTCGTCTTGGCCTGCGTCCTCTTTGTTGCTGTTCCTCTTGTTGTTGTTTTTTTTTATCCCTTTTCTCTGGTTTATTTCATTGCTAGTTTTCGCAGCGACTTGTTCGGGGTCTAAAAATAAACTTGGCCCAAGATTGAGGAATTTAATTCGCCTTTTGGTAGAAAATCCTCGACTTTGCACAACCGACTTTGGCAACACGCAGACGGGCAACGCCGGCTTCGGTTTATTTTTGCTTCAACCCATACACACACACACACACACACACACACACACACACACGCACGAGTGTAAATAAATATTTGAATCTGTTTCTCAGGTGCGTGCATTGCTCCTGTATCCAGAAATTCGCAATCAACTTTAGCGTCAACTTCAGGTATGAGCTGGAGATGATGATGATGACATGGTCATGGTATGTTGCCTATTGGCGAGCCAGCGGGAATGCTAAAAAACTAATATACAGGTAGATTTTCCGCATGAAATCAAAGGATTAAGCGCTCCACAGTGACATCCAGCTCATTATCTCAGCCAGGCAGAGATGCCAACATCCCATTGCCATTTTCTATGGCACTATGGAAGCTACATTTGTAGAATTTCATAGCCTGTGACCGCTGCTCTGGTTTTGTCCTTGATATGCGAAGGTCATCAGCATTTGCATCTCTTCCCTTACTAGCCGCCACGTGTCGTGAGGGCCAAGCCCAGAAAATCACATAAACAAACCAGTACCAGGTTTACCCTCCGGTTTATTCATACATAAATTCATGTGCGCAGTCCCATCGAATTTTGCAATAAGTTATTAAAATATGCGGAATCGCAGCCAGCATTTGCAATAAATGCTAAGCATAACAAACGAATTATAAACTCGGACTCGGACCAAATTGCAGGCAACTCTGTAATACACAATTCTTCAGCGATCTGATGGCGCTTTAGATACCCTGTATCAAAGACATATTTCGACAGATTTCGAATCATATTCCAGAAATCTTTAAGACCTAAATTCCCCAAGTACATCGCTTTAAAAGTCGATTTGCCCTAAAAAGCATGCTGTAAGAAATATCTATATAATGCCAGAAAGCCATCTTTGGATAACCCTTATCTATTTCTAACCATTGAACAACCTATTCGAATCTCAAAAACTTTATATTTTCTAATATTGGAAACAGAGTTTATTTTTTATGAATAATGGGCTTGAATGGCCCAATCAAAAATGAACTGTCATCCATACAATCTAAAAAACCGGAAAAGGATAAAAAAAATGTTTAAAAAAATAATGTAAGAGCTTATCGAATGAAAGCTAAGCTTTTGGCTATACAACCTGGATCTCCGGAATGTTCTCTCTTACATAAAGACACACACTTAAATAAATATATTGATCACCAATCAGGACAAACTCTTTAATAAATACAGTTATACATCTATATCTGTGTATTATATTTTGACGCAGTCCTCTTGAGTGGAGAAATGCATCCACTCATGCGTTACAGGAATCGTGACACAGTTGTTATATGCTCATGCTAGGGTATAATATTTCAGATCTCGTCTGTTCTCGGTGTCTTGATATCGGGCAGGCTCCTTGCCTTAACCTTAACCATAACCATATCAACGGTAAATAGTTTCGATCACAAAGGCAACCAGAAGACATAAGCACACGAGGCAAATGAGCATTTGGCATGCCCGATCCCGAACCCGATCTCGATGCCCGATGCTCGATGCCCGATTCTCGGTGCCTGGTGCCTAATGGCCTATGGCTGCGAAGCGCTAGCTGGCAATCAAAGAGAATGAGGACGAGGCAAATTTGGCCCATGCCGATGATGTCCATGAAAGAGGAACAGCAACAACAACAACAACAAGAGGAACACACAGTTTTGAGTTCTTCTTTGTGTGATTCACGTCATTTCGAATTCCATGTCAAAAGGTGAAGCCAATTCAGCGTTTCTAGCGAACTGGGCAAAAATATCACGACCAACAGGAAAAAAAGCCAACCAAATAACAAAGCCATGAAAAATAACAACAAATAACGAGCAACACGAAAATCGCGTTGAATGAAGATTATTTCGACTAATTTGTTGCTCCGACTCTGTTATTCCACATTCTTCGTAAAGAAGATCTTCCACGGGCACCCCCACGTGCCTCGAGTCCAGTTCCAATTGGATGTGGAGCACAGGCAAAGGGCCAACAGACATAGTTAATGTCACTTATATGGCCATTAGAGTCCAGCGTATGCAGAAGGTATTTTCAGTAGAGGAAGTCAGAGTCGAGTTCGAAGACGGAAGATGTCTTTTATAAGCACATTTACCGTTTAAATGGGGGAAAACAGTTGAGCAGATTATACTTATGCCCCATTCTCGTCGCCGAGTGTTGGCCAACAGATGGCCCATGTCTCCTCGCCCGACCACGGAGCAGCTCCGTGGCGAGTCTATTTGAGAAATTGAAATGCCACTGCCAAGCTCTCGACATTTAAGCAGGCATTCAATGTGAATGTGACTGTGACTGTGAATGCGAATACAAATGCGGGTGTGGGTGAGTTCAAGAACCTTTTTTAACCATGACTAACCGAATGACTGATAGCTGAAAGCTGAAGCTGAAAGCTAAAGTGCCGTGCAAAATGCCCGATTCTGCACTTGACCGCCGCCTAGCCAAAGACCCCAAAGACTAGAGCCAAGAACCGCGAATCCAGGCCCAGCTGACATCAAGTGCCGAGACAGAGTCTAAGTATGAGCTGCGCGCTATAATTACATACGAGCACAGAAGAAGACTTCCCAGTTGCTGGGCTTAAGCCGCAGTCCAGGCTTCTGGCAAAGATGCCAAAGCCAACTGCCGCCAGCAGCAGACGGTGATTGTGTCGCCTACGACCAAGTCATTTGCTGTCTTTACCTCCAGCTCAAAGCGCACAAGTATATGTAGTTCTCACGACATCAGCAGCAGCAGAAGAAGCCGGTAGCAACATTGAGCCAAGGGCCAGGCCGAAGGTGAGGGCCAGGGCCAGGGCTGAGGCTGAGGCTGAAGCACGCATACGCGAATGCACACTGAAGTCAGCAGAGGCTCAGAGTTCAGTTCTCTCCGTTCTTCAAAATGGTAAATGTTATAAACTGTCAGAATTTCGTATCTCCCCCCTTATTTGATATATTGAACATCTAACCCAAGTCAAATGGAAGATATGTGCTAGGAGTAGAACATTGTCAAATTGAATGTAATAATTAAAACCTAACTAAATAATTACTTGTCTTTTTAATTAATTAGAGTTTAGTCATTTCGGTGTAAGTGTTATAAACAGTCAGGATTCCCTTTACTGGATATTTTGAACAGCTAACCGAAGTCAAATGGAAGATATGTGCTAGGAGGAGAACATTGCCCGAATGAGAGTTTCAGGTAGATCTGCAAGTCAAAATTAATTACATAATTACTTGTCATTTTAATTAATCAGAGTTCAGTCCAATCATTAAAATGGTAAATGTTATATATGATAAATCAAATGGAAGATATGTACTAGGAGTAGATTATTGCAAAATTTTGAGTTTCAGGTAAATCTGCAAGTCTAAATTAATTACATAATTACTTGTCATTTTAATTATCTTTTGAATTATTAAGTATAAATACCTAAAAAGGGGACCAATACTCGGATCTGATTATGAAATATGGAATATTTCGCGCAGAGTATTTTAAGGGCTGATCTCATGTCTCCCATACTGTACTCTAAATTGTCTTATTCTCAAAATCAAGAACTTCAGATTAATTGTGGCAGTCTAACTTGATCACAGACAAGCAAGAGGTCAGATTTAGTCGACGAGATTTATTTACAGAGGCCAAGTCTGACCATAGGTTGTGGAAGCAGAGCATGTTTATTAGTGCGTGCCAGTTACAGAGGGGCTTAGGCACAAAAAAAAAAAAAAAAAAAACAAACAAACGTCTTCAGCCAAGGGCGTCGTATAATAGTGGAGGGTCAATGCACAAGCTGGCGGTACGACGACCCCCGAGACTAAGTAATTAACAAAAACAAAAGATCAGCTGACGAAACTCAACATTAGATCGCTAATGACCTCGGCGCTCGGACTGGGAAGATCATATTACATACTTACTTAGTTGTCGCCTTAGGTATTGGTGTCAATTAATGACATCGATTAACGGTTTCTTGCAGTTTCTATATTAGTCGGGGCAACAGCAAGTGAGAACGTTGCAGTTTGAATATCCCGCATAGCGAGATACTCAGCTGGCATTGTATGAAGATTTAAAGAGGCGGAAAAGAATATTTTAAGAGAATACTCTAAATTAGAGTGTAAGTCATTTACCCTCAAAACTATAACTATTGAATCCCATCCTATTACCGTCCGCTAATCGCATGAATCCATTCATTATACAGTTGTAAATCACAATATAGAAGGAGTCTTGTCTACCCTTATTACACGATCAACAAATTTACTTATTTATTAACTTGGTCGGAGTCCTGGACAGATCGGATGCCTTTATGGTTGCGAAGCTGGTTATCCACATATTTAATTCAAGGTTTTTGGATCTCTATTCAAAATGGCATTTATCAAGTATGAATTAAACATAATGGCTGTGTCCCAAGTAGCAAGGATCTCAGAACCTATAAGAGCTAGAGAAATTTTAGCTGTAGGTCCTCCTAGTGCCCGCGCAGATCGAGTTTGCTTCTGATATTCGATAACTTGCCCCGTTTCCAAGTAATCGATAAAAATCTATATCGAAATCCTGTTTTTTGAGCAAATTTTGGTAAATAATAAGAGCTAGAGTCACCAAACTTGACATGTAGCTTCTAGAATAGTATCTATATTTGCATTTGGTGTTGGAAGGGGGACGGGGGTTCAGGGTATCCCCTAGTCGGGAGCTCCCGACTAGAACCTCTTACTTGTTTGGGCTGGTATAGTTGTAGGCTCGACCCGTAGTATACAATTGATCCAATTCGATTCGGTTTAAGACGTGTTTGCAGCCTTAAATATTAATATTGTTTGTCTGGACCGAGCTTAGGAATTGCCATAAATAACTTAACTGAATTAAGTTATTACTGCACTGAAATATCGTTGCACAAGAAAAATTCGTACTACTTCTCAATAATAGATGAAGTAGGCCCAATAGATATAAAATGTTTGTAGGAGCATTGAAATTGTTGTTTAAATAAAATTAAAAATTTTGTTTTTGTTTTCTGTATAACTTAAATTGAATAAATTTTTTTTTATTTTAATATAGTGTATTATCTTTTAGTAAAGCGAAATTAAAAATGTTACAGTTTCCTTATAGAGGCCCAAGATCCTCCAGATTTTGACTGGGCGTTTATGGAAAACTGAAAAAATGTTCTAGTTTCGAATTAAAAACAGTTGAGGCAATATGAATGTATGTTGCATTGTACGAAATATCATTAGGTAAATATAAAAAGGTATAAAAAAGTAACTAGCGCAATCGGAATCGATCCGGGCGGCGCGCAGGATCTGCGTTTTTTCTCTATAATAGTTATACGACTTTCAAGTATGGGATAAACAATTTTGTGCTCCTGATAGTATTTGGATAATATTTCCCGATCAATCAGCTTTAGCCGATGGAGTTCCGGTTCTATTGGGTCCTTCAAATGTTTGTGACCATCGCCCCCATTCAAAATAAAGCTCGGCACTATTACCGAGTAAAATTTGTCCCTCTGCAATGGCTCATATTGCGGAATTCTGCAATCGGCGCACAGCACATTAATTGATGTTACGCGTTTCCCCTTGGGTCGATTGTAGTTAATGACCAGGCGCAATCCGGACACTTGCAGGAAGCCTCCATCCGAGTCTGTGTGCCGCAAAGATGCCGAGTACTCCAAGGCTTTGACAAGCTCATGGCCCTTGATGCGGGTGACCGACACGGTATTGCCATATGGCAAAGCTGTGGCTATGTCGACGCCCGTCACAGTTCCATCCGGGCCCGGGTCGATGCTCGCGCGTATTCCTGTCACAGATATTCCTTAACAACGTCTTTGAGATGAACTTTAAAGACATGCAACATACCTCCCGAATTCATTAGGGCTATCGATGCGTCCGTCCAATACAGACCCCCATAGTCCTCAATAACTCGGCCGTAGACCAAAGCGTCTCCAATAAAGTTGCCAAAATTGCATTCAGTTTGACGACACGCTTCGCGATCGCCATTCAGAACAACCTTACTTACGCCAACCACTTGAGTTTCCAGTTTATCTATAGTCGCCCTCTTACTGTCCAAGAGGGCCTTCACAGCGGAATCATGCTCTATTGTGTTATCCAATAGAATGGGAGCGCCACTATATTTGATCAAGCGACCTCCATTGTCAAACTATTAGAAATATAATTCTTATGGATTAACCCAATATCAATACTAAGCGACAAGCATCATCAATGACCCCTACCTCCAAATCGATTTTCCCCAAATACTTGGTATACGCATACGCCTGAAGGACCAGGACCTGCTGGCCATTTGATCTGGTCACCACGGTGGGATAGTTGCCCACGGGATTCTCCCTCTCTGGCGGAGTGCCCGTGAATAGGAACGTGTGCGAGTGTCCTCCAACGACAAGATCAATGTCCTGGCAACTTTTGGCGATATCTTGATCCATGCTGTAGCCGGAATGTCCAAGTGCAATTATAATATCGACGCCTTTGTCAGTAAGTTTTTTTGCCTCGGCACTGGTGTATTTCGCAATTATGATTCCCCAACTATATAGCTAAGCAAATCAAATACGTACTTAATGTAAGGTATTTCATTGTGGATTTCAATATCGAGAGCTGAGACCAGTTTTCTTGTTACGGGCGTCAGGTATCCAATAATCCCGATTTTCTTTTCAAACTTTGTGATGATGATCGAGTGAACCAAACTCTTCATATTTTGCAACACTGGAACCCCTCTCAGGATTATATTACAGCAGACAACGGGGAATTTGATCATTTGAAGAAAAGGCACCAATCCATTGACGTTGTCATCGAGCTCGTGATTGCCCAGCGACTGTTAAACGGAGGGAATCCGTAAATGCAATACGTAAATGCATATGCTGACCATAGTACTCACCATTGCATCTGGATTCAGCATATTCATCAGTTCGCCTGCCAGCTCACTCTTGAATATTGTGAACCAAGGAGTACCTTGGAAGGTATCGCCTGCGTTTAAGAAAAGCGTTGGACCCTCGGCTCGGGCCTTTGCCACACTAAATGGATCACAGTGGAAAGTCGTAGAGCCAATCTAGAAACGGATCAAAACTTACGCCGTAGCTACTCTCGCAAAACCCCCGAAGCACAGCCCCTTCTCATCGTCGCCCTTGTCGCACTTTTCATTGCTATCTTTCATCGGGTCATATCTGGCGTGCATATCATTGGTGTGTACGACGGAGAACTTAAAACCCGTGTCTTGTTTAACAAGCACTAGCAATATTATCAAAGTCCAGTGCAATTTTAACCATAGTTCCATTTGAATGCCATTCAAGTCCTTTTGCGTCTAGAACTAATTTGCCTTTATGTTATAAGGCGTTACTTATAAAAATAATGATTACATTTGATAAGTAAACTATGACAAGTAAAAGGATTTTTTTTAAATTTCAGTTATCAAAAGCTTTAATATTTTACAAAAGAACATATAGGGAATCTGACGATCTCGGCTTAACTTGATCCTCTGAACACAATGCGGCCCTCCACTTCCGGAGTCACAAATTGATGGTATTTAAAGTACTGTCGAACAGCTTGAACTATCGTTTTTTGCATCCGTATTGAAACCGGGTTCGTTTCTTCCACCAAAGTAAAGCCCAGACCGCCATTCAGTATAAACTGCGGCACAATCACATTGTAAAAGGAGGTATCGTTCAGACTGCTGTAGGTTGGCACTGTGCAACTGGCGCAACGCACTTTCACAGAAAGAACTCGATTACCTTCTGGCATATCCGGATTGTAGACCAAATGTACGCCGGATACCTGAAGAAATGCTCCGTTGGAATGCTTATTTATAGTCGCGGCCGAATGTTCGAGTGCGTTCCTTAAGGTCCTGCCACTGATTCTTGTGACATAAAGATCATTATCAAAGGGCAGGACCGTCATCAAATCGCTCTGAGTGATAATGCCATCGGACTTCCGTTCGATTGAGCTGCGAATGCCTGAAAATTAGGAGGCTTTCAAAATGGAACATTACACATGTATTGGCATTTGGGAAAACTAACCGCCACCCTGATGAATGGCAATAGACGCATCTGTCCAGTAATCGCCGCCCTGATCTTCCATGACTCTGCTGAATACCATTGCATCGGTAATTAGATTTCCCATATTACACTCGAGCAGACGACAAACGGTCTTACGTCCCTCAAGATACACCTTGCTATGCCCCACAATGGCCTTCTCTAGCGCCGTAACATTCTCGCGGTAAACTTCCAACAGGTTAAGCAATTCCTTGTCTTGCGCGACTCCAGAGTCCAGTAAGATGGGCAAACCATCGAATTCGATCAAATTTCCATCTTTATCGAACTGTTATAAAAAATATGATTAATTGGAATTTGGGACATTTTGCACATCAACCAACCTTCACGTGCAATTTACCCAAGTACTTCGTGTAGGCGTACGCCTGTACAACGGGAACTCTTTTGCCACTCTTCTGTGTTATTACTGTGGGATATGGACCGTCTACACTTTCGGCACTTGGCTTCTCCCCGTTAAACAGAAATGTGTTCGTATGTCCGCCAATGACAAGGTCAACTTCGGGGCAACTTCTGGCTATGTCCTGGTCTTTTTGATAACCAGAGTGTCCCAAGGCAATGATGATGTTAAAGCCTTGAACTTTTAGTTTAGCTGCCTCTGTGCTGCAAGTCAGCATAAGGTCCACATAAAACTAGTATGTGGCTATGCAAAATATAATAAGAAGTCGTTTTCTTACTTAATTGAATCGATTTCTTCATTGAATTCCATGTTGTCTTTTACTGACAGCAATCTCGTATCCGGCGTGACGTACCCAATCACAGCAACTTTTGTACCATTTGCATCAAGAATAGTCGAATTAACTAGTTGTTTGCTGGCGGCCAGTTCGGGTTCCCTCGCAAGATTCAGGTTACAGGCGACCACGGGGAAAGTTACCTCATTTAGAAATGTTACGAGACCCTCTACTTTCTCATCAAATTCGTGGTTTCCTAGGGACTAGATTTTGTTGAAGAAACATAATTTCCAAATATGTAATATATTTAATATTTAATAATATATTAATAGAATACCTGAAGAATCTATTTAGTTTATTATGTAACCTATCGCCATTAAAAATAAATTTGTTGTCCCTGAGCCAATCATGCTCGTAAGGTATATCTTTACAGATATTGTTATGATAGCATAATACTAATTTTGTCTATTTTAACAAATAAGTTATATGAAATCATTTTTAGGCGAAAAACATTGACAAATAAGCTTGAAAAAAAAAATGTAGGATATATGAATACGTGGTATCTCCTAGTCGGGAATTTTCGAATCGAGAACCTTTACTTTCTGGCACTTACCATTGCATCTGGCTGCAGTTTATTAAGAAAATCGCTGGCAATTTTGTGTTTAAAAAGTGTAAACCACGCTGTGCCAGCATATGTGTCGCCGGCATTCAAATAAAATACTGGGGTTCCTCCATTTTTAGCCTCTGCCCGGTATTTTTGAACTCTGAAATAAGACGATATGCGTTAGGCTTCTCTAAAGTCATTTTTTTTACCACTTACACGTTGGCTACGCGGGCAAAGCCCCCGTAGCATTTGTCCCTTTCGACATCCTCCGGAGAACAGCTTTCACTGTTGACATTCGTCTGCTCAAACCTGGCGTGCATGTCATTGTTGTGGAGTATGATAAACTCAGCGGCCACGGCAGGCTTCAGTTCTATAGGATTTGCTGCGATCCTGTTGCCAAGTAGCAGCAGGATTGCCAAGAGTTTCCATTGGTTAATCATTTTACTTTAGAGCTAAAAGAATGAAAGCACGTAGGAGTTCCTTAGTCAAGCTTAGAAGACATCCTGTATCCGCTTCATACATACAAATATCGGGAAGCTAAATTCCTAGTTCGAGTATCTATCTTATATCCACGAACTCAAACAGAAAAACTTAAGTTTGTGGCCTTGAGCAAGGAGAGATATTCCTTTGTGTACTCCAAGATATTTCTAATGGCCTGTTGCACACATTTGCACAACTTCATTATACCATTGTTCATTGAGGCCATTTATTAAACTCAGGAGGTAGTAGGGATGAATATTCACAAACACAATTTTTCTCAAACTTCGAATTGGCAGACTAATCTCTGAGGCATGCTAAGAAAAACCCTGGGATGGAGCTAATTAATTTTTGTTTCTTTGAGCAACAGAAATAATAATCCAAAAAACTGTCAAAATGAGTTTAAGGCTTCAGGTGGATTGTCCAAAAATTGTAAAACGATATTTCACAAATGGAAAATTGTTTAAAAGCATTAAAATTTGTTTTGCTAATCAGTTTTTTTTTTTTTGTTTGAGCATTACCGATTTACCAGCTGCACGTTAAAGCATTAAAACCTTATTATAAAACTTGTTATATTTTACTTTTTACACAATAATACGATATTTAGAAGCGTATTTTTAGATTAGATTTAGAATTTTAATATTCTTCGATTTTGGGGGATTTTTGTACGTGTAACTAAATGGCCTATCGAATGCACAAAAAAAAGAGACCAACACAGGCCAAGTTATGTGAGTTTAAATGTTGTTAACAAACGCACCACACGAAGATAGGCAACTGCCTCTGGTGATCGGTAATAGCGAGCCCAACGACGTCTACAGCCGCACTGCCTCTGTGGATCCCAAGTCGGGGTATATAAATGGAATGGCAAATGCTCCCAAAACAGAAGCATTATCACCTCGACACGCCAGCTGCCTTATCTACAATACAGTTCAGTTTTCGCTATGATGGGTAATCACGAAATGCTTTTCCTGGAAGCTGCCTCTGACAGCTACATTTACATAAATTACTTATGTAAATGATTCATTTAAGTGGACTCAAGTGGACTTGTTGTAATAGGATACTGTGAATAGACAGATTGGACATAAAAGTCTTGAAATATTTATAGGTCTAGGATGCGGATTATTGATAGACGGACCTATGCAAACTGAGAGACAAGAGAGAGAGAGAGAGAGACTAGAATTAGACAGACATATGGACAGATTAGCCAGCATTAGTATTATATATATAAGTATATGGATCCGGAGGTACCTCGTCTGCCTGCTCAATACATTTTCTCACTTGCCAGTTTCAATGGATATAAAAATACAAAACAACCGATTTCATTATGTATCACGTCATTTAAGCAACGGAAGTATCTCATAATTATAAAATTTAAAACAAATCAAAATTTTTTACTGGCACTTTTGTTGCATCCGTTTGCAAAGAGAAAGGTGCTTGTATAAAAGCAAAGTCCTCGACATTGCAGAATCATTCCAAACACAGCATCCGAAACGTGAGAAGATCCCTGATTAAGTAGCCTTAACAACCTTATCCATTCAATATGAAAGTAATCATCGTGGCTCTCGTTGCATGCCTGGCATTTGCGTCGGCTCTTCCTCAGATTGAGCGGGGCTCAATATATGCACCCAGTGGAGTAAGTGCTCTCCATCAGATAATTACTCAATAATAACTTTGTTTACCTTCCGCAGAGGTTTGCCATGACCGAAAACTGGGCAGCTCCACCAGTTGACCTGAGCCAACCCATTGTATTCCTGCCTGTGGCAACACCCATTACTGAAGAACCCCAAGAACCAAGGCTCACATCCCGTCATTTGACTGGCTAAATATACGAAATATTTTAATTAAAATTAAATTATTATCCATTTGTTAAATGATTATTATATCTAAGAATTCACTAAACAAATTTGTCATTTGTATTACATTAAAATTACTTTTAAGCTAAACATTCCTTTTTCCGTTTTTGAACCAAAGTTTGCCAATATAACATGCAAAACTTTACACATTGACAATGGATGTAAAAAGGGCTTAAAAGATTGTATCAATTGCAATTGTATCAAACAGATAAATTCCAAAGTATTGGCTGCGGTCATGTCAATCTAACCATATCCGTCTGTCAGTTTAAAAGTCTGTCCGACTGTCAGTCAATTTGTCTGCAGATTAACATTAATTTCAAAAACTAAGAGCTTCTTGTCTTATTTCTTAAAATAAAATATTATTTTATAGACATATAATCACCCAGTTATAAAGGCACATTTTCCGATTCATTGGCTACCTTTCTCGAACTTTGTTTCTCCATTATAAGGTTGTTAATATCCATAATTATTTGTTGTTAATATCCTTTACAATATATTCTTTAATACTCATTGGCATTTCATAGCGTCTTCAGTATCGTGCATGATCAAGCGAAAACCCTGAAAGTTGCACTCCCGTATTATGAGAATTTTAAGATTTGCATGATCCTAAAAATACCCCCGAAGATGTACTTCTCTTATGGATGATAATTCTAATTGCAACCAGTTTTCCTTAATATATTTGTAATTGGAGCAAAGATTGAAGGTCGCCGTTTACTTCTGGGTGGTATTTGAATAAATAATTGTAAATAAAATGTTTAAAATAATACCCAAAAGATTTATTTTGTTGTTGTGAACGTTTAATTGAGTTGTTTGATCGAATTGAAATCAATTTGAGTTTGGGATCAAGGTTCGACCTGAGGCAAATATTTGTATTTTGTGTTTCCTGCAAATACTAAAAGGCAGAGAAAGCGCTCCAACTTTTTGTGCTTCTATGTTTTTTTGTTTAAATGAAGTTAAATAAAAGTATTTGAAGTTATATGCATTTGGAGCCCAGCTTAAAATAAATAATACTGTTTTATATATATATCAAACAATTTGAATTTGTAAATACTGGCTTTTAAGTTAGATACATATTGAGGTCAGCATTTAACACCAGAGCCAAGTTAATACAAATATCAAATTATTTATTTTTTTTTTTATAATAAACACTTTTGAAATTCTACTTTTTTAACCGTAAACCTCCCGTCTAAAGGTTAACAAAAACAAGAAAACTACATGTCGCAATTGTTCTAATCGCAAGGAGTTGACTCCCCATTGAAACTCTTTCACAAAGGGTTTCTTCCTCCTAACTTAACTCAAATTCTACTCTCATATTAAAACCGTTGGCAATTCTGTTCTGGGTCTCAGTAGGCAATGGTCAAAGGAGTATAACGATCCGGGCACGAAATATAACCTCTTTAAACTTTTTGTATATCGTATTATTGCGTTATCTTGAATTGTGAGGACTTCTCTGACCCAATAAAAGTATATATATTCAATATCATCTAATCCAACCTGTCTGTCATAGTTGAAGCTTTCCTTTTTGGGGCATGTATGGAAAACTCTTTTGTTTTTTTTTTCGAGATAACTTGACGAAAACCGCCTTTTATTGAATTTACCATGCTCCTTAGATAAAAGACATCAAAATCGGAAGCATAGTTCGAAAAGTGAGAAAACATGTTCTTCATATTTCTCATGTTCCTCATATATCTGCAACAAGACGATCTTTCTTGGTTTATCCCTTATCTGTTTCCTCTTGAATTTGACTCATGAGTCTGGTCCCTAAAATATTCAATTAATAAAGCCACAACTGAATGTCAACAGAAATAATTCGTGATATTTTTCCCCCGTGAATTGAGCTGGAATCCCAGTATCCGGTTGCCGTCAGTTTCCAGAAGATACTTCTTTCTATTGAATGTCATGTTCCAAACTATTTAGCAAGCAGAGAGTCTAGATATGAAGACCTTGTCATTTTTTATTATTATTATTATTCATTTTGTGGGATACAATAAGTGGACCGTAATAAAAAAAAAAAAAAATTCTTTAACTATCTTGTGAAAAAAGAAAAGTTTGTTCTTACATGTCAAAAAAGGCGATTAGTTACATAAAAATAACGAATGTAAGCCGAAAACAGTTGAATTGCAAGAGAGATTTTTGTGACTCACGACACGGAAGCTCAGATTTGGAAGATTAAAATAAACGTTTTATGCTTGCACTTTTGCTGAATCCGTTTGCAAAGAGAAAGGTGCTTGTATAAAAGCAAAGTCCTCGACAATGCAGAATCATTCCAAACACATCACCCGAAGCTTGAGAAGATCCCTTAACAACCTCATCCATTCAATATGAAAGGAATCGTCGTGGCTCTCATTGCATGCCTGGCATTTGCGTCGGCTCTTCCTCAGATTGAGCGGGGCTCAATATATGCACCCAGTGGAGTAAGTGCTCTCCATCAGATAATTACTCAACAATAACTTTGTTTACCTTCCGCAGAGGTTTGCCATGACCGAAAACTGGGCAGCTCCACCAGTTGACCTGAGCCAACCCATTGTATTCCTGCCTGTGGCAACACCCATTAGTGAAGAAGCCCAAGGACCCAAACTCACGGCCCGTCGCCTGATTGGCTAAATTACCTACATATTATAATTATTTTGTATGCCCCCTAATTGTAACTTAGCAATATATATTTATGCATTAAGATATTCGCGTCAGACTGAATGAAAGACTCACAATAAAAAACAAAACAGTAATTTTTCATAATTAATTTTTCATTTCATTAATCACAAATTAATATATTTACTTTTAAATTTAAAATTCCTTTATCACCAAGTGAGGAAATGAATTAACAAATTCTCAAATGAAATTATATTTTACAGCACGTATTAACTGGGCTTTTGAGCGTAAACCCAGGCTAACTGGTAAGACAACATAAAAATATACGAAATATTTAAAAATATGCAAAACTCCAAATAACATTCAAGGGATTGGTCAAATGTGGAGCCAGCAAATAAAAATAAGCCATCGGAAATGGTAAATTTGACACGTTAAACCATAAATTATGAATATTTCGACGACCCAATTTAAGGAAATGTTTTTGTTTTTCTAGTTGCCCCGAGCCTTGCCTTACAACTAAATGGGGAATCCTCTTGAAATGTCCCCCTTGAATTTTATGTATTTTGGTGGCTGTCAATGATTTATATGTACACAATTAAATTAAATAATTAGCTGAACATTCTTGTATTTCTAATCAAATTTATTTACTCCCCGCTCAAAAACAAGTTCCAACCGTTCCGAGAAATATGTACATAAAATGGAAGCTCTCAATAATACTTATACATACATACATACATGTATATGGTATTTTTATATATGTATATCTTAGGGTAGAAACAAATACATTTGGTTGTTGATGTTATACATGGCGCTAATTAGTGATTATAAATCCCCAAACCAGTCGACATTTCATACGATACACGTAGCTAAGTCGAACATTTATGAACATCCAGTTTCGTATGACTTACATATGCATATTTCGAGACGATCTGTGTGAGACAATACGATTCGAGACGAGACTAGCTTGTGAAGTTCGTATTAAACATTTCTAATTTAATTTGCATGATAACGCAGAATCGACGTCGACGATCGTCGCTTTAAAAGCACAGCCTCCGACATCTGGGCCTCGCATTGATATTGACGGATCAGCCCAGAAAGGTTACTCGATAGAGCTAATTGTGCGAATATTGAATGTGATACGAAACGAAGTGAAATGTTTCGGAAAGTGTCCGATTTCTCGTACATATATTTTTTATTAAATAACCAGAAATCTGTTTTATGCAATCTACGCGCCTGTTCTGGATTTCGATTCGGTTTAAAGTTATTTTTCGAGGGAGTCCGAATCGACTCCGAATCGGTTTCCGTCCGTCTCGATATCAATTGCTGGAACAGCTGTTTTCCCTAAATAGTGTTTGACATACAATTTATTGGCATGTTTATGATCATTTTTATAAATGATAAAACTACTCTATATGTGAGATAAAAGTTTAGCCAGAGAAAACTGTACTGATTGCCCAATATAATGAATAATTAAATACAAATTAATTTGCTGGCAAGTAAGAAGATTTGATCGTAATCAAAATAAAGAGCATCAATCCACTTTTATTTCGAAAAGCTTGATCGGAATCGAAATCTAGAACAGGCCCGCGAATTAATTGCGTAATCTCTGCCAACCGCAATTCGTAGCAAATCATCATCTACTGCCTGTCAATAATGTGGATTTTTAATTTAATTTAATCGGCTTAATCTTGTGAGGTGCAAGGTTTTCTGGTTTTTACCGCGCCGGCTAATCGTTGCTCAAGTGAAAATTATAAAACGAATGACATGAGAATATAAAACGTTAACGTTAAAAAGCAACTGCACAAAGTGTTATTAAAAATAAACCCGGCGACGGAGATTTACTGTTAATTTGATTTGTTCATAAATAATTTTTTTTACTGCCCACCTGTCCCCCAAACCAGGCCCCATCTAATTAACTGGCGAAACTTGAATTCAAGGTTTAAAAATAATGTAAATAAATTCGCATCGAGGGTTTAAATTCCCCATTTGAATGGGCGAGTACTTATGATTGATAAATCTCAATGAATTTTGCCGCTTAATGATGGGAATTGTAGTTGTGGAATATGATTAAAAACACAAATTATTAGTTTTACGTGAACTTTGCAATTCCCTTACAGATAACAATGAGACTGGTGATTGCTCTTCTCCCATTCGTGGCACTGGCCTCTGCCCAGTTTGGCGGCTTTGGGGGCAACTTTGGTGGAAACATTGGCGGCAACTTGGGAAATGCCGCTAATAGGCTGCAGCAAAGAGTTTCCAATATTGCCAGCCGATTACCATCACCCCCCGTGCTCTCAAATGTGCAAGACTTTGGCGACTTTTTGGTGAGTACGCACAGCTATCGAGTAAGGGGTGCACGATGCCAATCTTCCCACATCTCTTCCCTTAGGCACAATCGGGCAAATCCTATCTCTCTGCGGCGGATCGGCAATTGCGCGAGGGCATCTTCAGTGCTCGCAAGACCCTAGTGGATGCCAAGAACGCAGCCTTCAAGAGCGGCGCCTCCACCTACGAGCTGGCCGTGAATGCCTTTGCGGATCTAACGAACTCCGAGTTCCTCAAACAGCTTACGGGCCTGAGGAAGTCATCATCTGGCGAGTAAGTGAACCCGATCCAATATATTAGCTAATTATCTGAACGTTGTGATCTCTTCTTTGGCTTGTAGGCAAAGCGCGAAGGCCCATCGTATTTCACCCAAGCTGGCAACGAATGTGCCACTGCCCGACTCCTTTGATTGGCGTGAGAAGGGCGGGGTCACGCCCGTCAAGTTCCAGGGAGAGTGTGGCTCCTGCTGGTCGTTTGCCGCAACGGGCGCCATCGAGGGTCATGTGTTCCGGAAAACGGGCAAATTGCCGAACCTCTCTGAACAGAATCTAGTCGATTGCGGTAGGGTGGATCTGGGTCTCGCCGGCTGCGATGGCGGCTTCCAGGAGTACGCCTTCAATTTCATCACGGAACAGAACGGCATCGCGGTTGGCGAGAAGTATCCCTACGTGGACAAGAAGGACACATGCAAATATACAAATACCATATCCGGTGCCCAAATCACCGGATTTGCTGCCATTCCACCAAAGGACGAGCAAGCCATGAAAACCGTGGTTGCCACTCAGGGTCCCTTGGCCTGCTCCGTGAACGGACTGGAAAGTTTGCTGCTCTACAAACGTGGCATTTACGCAGATGAGGAATGCAACAAGGGCGAGGTGAATCATTCCATACTGGTCGTTGGCTATGGCACCGAAGACGGACAGGATTACTGGATTGTCAAGAACTCGTGGGACAAAGCCTGGGGTGAAGATGGCTACTTCCGTTTGCCCCGAGGCAAGAATTTCTGCGGAATTGCCACTGAGTGCAGTTATCCCGTGGTTTAGACCCTAAACTAGCTAAATATCCCTGTTATTTTCGTACCAAGATGTTTGAAAATCTCAACAAATAAATTGTAATCTAATTAGACTCGAAAACTGAATGTCGAAAAGGGTTAGAGAGTTTGGTTCACCCTACAGGTAATACCCTTTAACTTTCAATGTTGGGTTTACCGCATGCTCGGAAATTGATATAGATGAATATTGCAGAATATTCTTGAATCACGCCGAAACATAGAAGTGTCAGGCCTTAATACTCCCTATTACCATTCACTATAAAGCGTATCTTTCTTGAAAGAAATTGCTTCAGAGTGGACCCAATTCGATCTTACTTATTTTGTTACTCCGAACTTTTCACCTTCACTAAGCACAGATCCCAAATAGTTAAGAGGGCGGGAACAATTAAAATCAAACAAGATGATGATATATAGCTTCAAAATTGGCTTATATGGCACTCGCGTTACTTTTCGGCCTTGTTCGCGGCAAGTTTTCAGCTTAATATTTGGGTTGTCATTTTTTTTACCCATTTCCCGAGCATGGAAAATTCAAATTAATCCGTATCCTCTTCTTAGACTTAAAATTGTTCTCCATTTTAAGTCCCGTGAGCTTTAAGCCAACCTCATGAGCTTCCCAATTCGCTGAAAGACATAGGTTTCCAGTTTTATATAGAACTGCGAATATAGGTTTGACATTTAACTGTTAATCGAATTGCGTTTGCTAAGCAGAATTTGGCGTCAAATTATCAGATTGGAGAGTACAGTGTGTACAAGATGCAAAATGAGAATTTATTATTTATATTAGAGCTAGGAGAGAAAATGAATAAAAGTTCTATCTCATTGTAAATTAAATGCGCTGCGTTAGCTACTTTCTGACGAAGTGCAGAAAACAATTGATATTCAGTCGAGCGTGAAGCGAATAATGCGAATAAGCAGTGTTATAAAAGTTGTTCGATAAGTGAACTAGTTCCAAGTTCTCTTGTTCTACTGTCCACAGCGAACAACCCAACACTGCTGGAGTGGGAAATAAATAAATAAATAAATATAAATAGTCGCCAAGTAAACCGTCTATTTAGCAAAGGAAACCAGCGATCGATGTGCATTGAAATGAGGATGCCATAAAAAATTACGATTGTGCGTCGATCGGAACGCAATTACCCAATGCTGTTCCTGCAGGTGTGTAGCTAAAATTCTAACCAGACACAGGCCCAGGCCCAACCCACTTTTTGGGTTAGTGGTGGGCGTTGTCACCCCGTCTGTCACAAGGCTGTGCTCGTTCTCGTTCTCGTTCTCTGCGCTAACAATTCCATTGTGCGGCATTTGTCATTAACAATAACAATGGTCTTTATGTACATACAAATATGTGTGTTGCCTAATCGCATAATTCAAATTCCTTATTGCAGAAATGTGCTTGTTAGTCTAGTGCATTGATATTAATCCAAAGAACCCCCCGGGTCATATGCATTTTACCAACACAAAGTCAACATCACCAACTAATTGTCATACCCTCTTGACTAACTGATCAATCCAAAATGGACGAAGACATTATGAACGCAGTAGAATCTCTTTTCGGCAAGGATGTTAAAATTGTAGACTGCGAGACATCGTCGTCTGTGCAACAAGAAGAGGTGCTGCTGATTAACGGTGTGCCGGTCAAATTGGACGGCCTGCCGGCAGATGATGCAAGTGCCATTAAGAGCGCTCTGCTCGATGGGCAGATGCCGGCAGTGGAGCACTTGAATCAGCTGCTGCTTCGTGCTGGGCTGGCGCAACAGCCCATAGAAGTGGAAACATCACTGACGGTAAAGTCCTCGCTGACCACCACCGAGGAGGTGTTGGTTTCACGCAACGGGCAGGTGCTTGACGAGAGAACCGTCGAGACCAAAGAGCACTTTAACCATCAGTCACACCAGAAGGAAATCTGGCAGCCAGTCAGACAGCAGAACGCTTTGGCGCGTGCGACGCCAGAGAACGCACTCAAGTATCGAACAAATTCGAATTCCACGTTTTCTTCACAGGCAACAGGCGATGGGGAACCCAATAGGTCTGGCGACCAACTGGGTCGTCAGCTAAATCAAACATTTTCGAATGCCTCACTCATGTCGAGCAGCTCGGCCCTAAGCGGCTCGGATCAAGTGATTGGCTCCACCTCCAATATGTCTACGGCGACAACGCTGGGCGAGAAGAGTTCGAATATAAGCAGCTGCGACTCGGGCCACGACGGCCTCTTTCATAGTGTCTCGATGAGCGCGCCCTACACAAAAGCCAACGCCCGCGACCCTCAGACGGATTCCATGTACTGTGACATTCCCAGCTCAGCAGATGAAGCTGATGTGGTGTCAGTCGCCTTGCTGGTAAGGTCCTGACAACAATAATTAGCCAGCAATTTTAATCACATTGCCTTGCAGAGCACGCACTTGCAGATCACAGAGTCATGTGACTCAGTCAACGATTGCCAAACACCGCCAGCTTATGCCAAAGACTTGCCAGCCGCCGGAGATCTCGGCACGCTAGTAACGCTTCTGGTCAGCTGCAGAAATGAGGACGTAGAGTTTGCATTTCTACTATGTGCGCGTTTGCTTGTGCCAGTTGAAGAGCTGCTGTCAAAGATTATTCAAGAGTGCCACGGACAAGAGGAGGAGCTGCTGCGTCTGCTTGTGCACTGGCTGCGCATATGTCCTAACGACTTTCGCAATGAGACACTGCTTCAAGAACTGCGCAAGCACAGCGGCGGCAAAGCATTAAGTGCTTTTCTTGATCGCATTACCGACTCAATAGACCGGCTGGATGCAAGTCAGCGCTCACAGTTGCAGTACTTGCTGGTGAAACAGGCCTCGGCCAGTTCCTTGGGGCGACAGAGTAGTATTAAATCGCTAAAGCGGTTCGCTGCTAATGTTTACAAAACGGACAATGTGCTGAGCAAGTGCAGCAGCGCCTTTGAGCTGGCACATCAGCTGTACGCCATTGAGCATGCGTACCTCTCGCAGATACGTCTAGAGGAGTTTATCGAACTGATTAACACCGGAGTCTTTAAGACCTGCATGTCGCAAACCAAGGCAAGTACGCTAGGCTCCAGCTGCACCTCTGCAAAGCAACCCGAGGTTAGCATCGCAGCCTATGTGCAGTGGTTCAACCAACTCTGCAACTTGACTGCCACGGAAATACTTAAGGTGAGTGTGTTTCGTGTGTCACAAGCCCAGTCTGTTTTATTAACATAGCTCCGGTCACATCAAAAGGCTGGCAAAAAGTCGCAGCGCGTGCAGATGGTTGAGTTCTGGATTGAAACCGCTTTGGAATGCTTCAACACGGGCAACTTTAACAGTCTGATGGCTATTTTGACGGCTCTCAATATGACTGCCATATCGCGACTCAAAAAAACTGTAAGGCTGACTTCAAAACATGTTAACTTGTTAATAAACTATTTTTCGTGCAGTGGTCAAAGGTGCAGACAACCAAATTTGAGGGCTTGGAACATCAAATGGATCCCAGCTGCAATTTTCATAATTACCGATCGACCATGAAAGCTGCCATTTGGCGCTCCGAACGCGAAGCGGCTAATAAAATCGAGCGTGCCATTATACCGTTTTTCTCGCTCTTTCTAAAGGATTTCTACTCCATTCACGAGAGTCACAATACCAGGCAAGCATCTAACCAACAATCTATTATTATTAAATACTAAATAATAACTCTTTTCAGACTCGCCAACGGATACTTGAGCTTTGAGAAGTGCACACTTCTTGGCACACAGTTGCGCAACTTTTATAAATGCCAGCAGCTAGATTGTCCGTATGAGCAGCTGTCCCACGTCGTGGCCTATTTGCAGAAGGCAGAAGTTTTCACCGAGGAGGTTCTTATCAAATCTTCCTATGAATGCGAGTCGCCGTCTGGCGCTGGAGAGAAAGATCACTACAAGGCGCTAAAAGCTGCAAAATAATCGAACACATTTATTTGAATTATTCAATAAGACGACAATTTTTGGCGATAATCGAATCTAGCCTCGCACAAACTACCATAGAGTTTGTACACATTTTTTGTTGATACTTCCATGTTTACATTTGCATTTGCATCGCAATAACGATAATAACTTTACACTAAAATCGCAATCGTATTTGTTAATTTGTACTTAAGTCTGTAGCGTACATACATACATATTCAACTGATCATAAGCAATTGGTTGGCATGTCATTTGCAGCTCCAATAAATTTACATACAATCTTAAACAGTTTTTTTTTATCCCTAAAGCCATTTTTCGGGATTTGAAATATCCCTTTTTATTGCAGTAGGGAAATAATCCAAGAGAATTTAAGAAATCTAAATCTAAATACATACAAAAACTACAATATAGATCATTTTAAGTCTCTGAGTATTGTTTTTATTAACGTATGGTAGCAAACTTTTGAAAGTCAACCGTTCCGAACTTGCCAAACAGCTCCAGAGGATAGTGCTTGCCCTCGCCTCCGCAGGGGGCGTGGACTCGAATCTGGCGCATGTGAGTGTCGCGGCCATTCTGATGATTGGAAATGACGGCGATTTGCAGCATAAAGGTGCGCAGCGACTTGACGTTGCCATCCTTAATGGGTATTTGGACCCAGCCATTTGGCTCGGTCAGATCGATAACTTGAAGCTCCTGAAGATCATTGAAGTTTGTGCCGGAGCGTATGGAGATCCGCGATGGCGTATAGCTCTCGTCCAACTTGTAGTCGGTATATATGTAGATCTGGCTGATGTTGGTGCGCTTGTGGAATTGTATATTGACCAGGTGCGGCAATTGGCCGTCGGATTGCCAGTAAGTGTCCATTATATTGTCCCGCAAACGTTCTACGCCAAAGCCTGTTCAGTAGGAATTCTTGTTGAGTGGAGCTCTTGTTGGTTTTCTCCGCAATATCCTACCTGGTTTGCAGGAGGACAAGCTCCAAACTGCCTGCGAGCCTACTTCACGCACATAGCCCAGTCGTTCTTCCGCAAGTGGATCCTCTTCGCTAGTAACAGCTGGCTTGGCTGTGGACTCTTCATCTAAAGTAGACGCCATATTTCAAGCAGAATAATTTAACATAAGTAAACAATATCGCAACAATAATATTCATTGCTTGACATTTTCCCAGCCAGTTCTTTTTGTTTCAGTTTCTAACACTGACTGGCAAAACACACACAGCTGTGAACACAGTCAACAAACGGCTCGCAAACGTTTTCCAACACTCACACAACAACGCACATGTGCATTGCCGTGTAGCCACAAGGAAAACAAACTTGATTATGGTGCGAAAACTGAAATATCATGAGCAAAAATTGCTCAAGAAGGTAGATTTCATCACCTGGAAAGTCGACAACAGCAGCAAAGAAAACAAAATCCTACGCCGCTACCATATACAAAAGCGTGAGGACTACACAAAGTTTGTATCCAGTAGGGCGATGCCTACATAATCTTTATATTAAAAAAACGATTTCTTTTCTAAACAGGTACAACAAATTGTCGCGGGAAGTTAGAGAACTCTGTGAAAAAATAGCAAGACTCGATGGAACGGATCCTTTCAAGGGAGAGGCAACGGCCATGCTTATGAACAAACTGCACGCGTTAGGTGTCGCCAACGATCATATCACCTTGGAGACCGCCAGCAAAATGTCGGCGAGCAACTTTTGTCGGCGCCGCTTGCCCGTGGTGATGGTCAGACGTGAGTACAGATTCCGTTCTATACGAATGCTTTATTTGAACTTATCAACAAATTGTTCTTTTAGTGAGAATGTCGGAGAGTCTAAAACATGCCACCGACCTCGTCGAGCAGGGCCATGTTCGTGTGGGTCCAGAAATGGTTAAGGATCCAGCCTTTCTAGTTTCCCGCAACTTGGAAGATTTTGTCACCTGGGTAGATGGCTCCAAAATTAAAGAGCATGTACTTCGTTACAATGACATGCGCGATGATTTCCAAATGTAGAAGACGATTCTGTTTCAAGTATACTCGTTTTTAAGCAAATTAAATATATGGATGTTCATTTTTGTACAGAACTAGAGCTTGACTTCTTCCATTAAGATCTGTTTACACCAATTGAGTTGTAGGTGCAATATATGTTCGCTTGTGATTGGAGCACCAAACGGATAAAGTTTATTGTTTGATCTCTTTAAACTCCAGCATAAAGTTCAATTGAGCAAGGCTTTCGAGAAAAACTAGGCGCATACACAGATGGACACAGATGACTAGAACGACTCGCCGCGTCATCCTGTTCGGGAATTCCATTGTGGGACCAAGGATGCTTCCTTCTGCCAGCAACACACATCAGCACAAAGCCATTATTCCATTTTTAACCATGTTCAATGGGCTCAGTCCATTATTTTGAATGCTTGAAATATCCTTAAGATACAATTGTGAGGCAGTAAAACAAAAAAGAAAAACATTTTCAACCGTAATTTGTTAAATTATCATTTTTAATAACTTTATTACATTTCATATAATAATGTTTAGATCGCATTAATATAATTCATTATATTGGAGCCTTTCACGCCAAGGGCGCAACAGCGCCGACACTGATAAATATATGGTACATACATATATAAACTTGTTTATCAATCAACCCTCGTATTCTCCCCATGCTACATGCCCGAGGCCGCATAAAATCCTTCTAATTATGGCGGTACACAGCATATGCCATATTAGTTTCTTCACTTACATAGTTAATTAGTTCGATTATGGATACAAATTATTAAAAGCCATTCGAAAATATTAAAAACATACAAGAAAACCAAATCAAATCATAATAAAGAAACGAGTGTAAGAACTTGCTTTTTATTTATGTTTGCAAATGTCAATAAAAAACAGGATGAGTGTCATTAGGGACTAAGGTGCACGATTGAGCGGTCTAAATAGTGTAGAGGTGTTTTAAACAGAGGGTAGACAATAATTTCTATAGTTATGTTGATGGCAGTTATACGCTAACAATTTGCAATTTCGAGGGCCCGACCGCTGCGGACAAGGGCGTGAAAAGCCAATCCAAAAGATATTTGAAATACATTTAAGAAACGACTTAAAAAGAGGCTTTGAAGATAATCGATTTGTGTAATACAATTTACGAATTTTAGAGTCCGACTGCATTGCCATTGGAGCATCTGACTTTTGTAATGAAATACATAAATGTGTGCATTTATTTATGTAAATTAAACACGATTAGCATTTCCATTGAGTTTGTACAACAAAGACAGCTTAAGGTGTCGGCCAGTTAAGTCTTTTTTCAGTTTGTTGCATAGGTATATGTATGTATGTTATCCTTTAAATATTAGTTGTATTATTCCTCTTTAAATTTGCATAAAAAGTAAAAATTTAATTAGTCTTAAAATAAATAGCTAGTGGCGTTAAAATTAGTGTCGACTGGCGAAATTTTTCAGTGCCTTTGACAGGGGCAACACATTAGCCCGCATATGCCAAAGGGCAACAAAAATTTCGCGTAAAAAACTTCATAACAATTTAAAACAAATTAATAAAATAAAGAATTTCTACAATATCTGTTGTTCATTTTCTTCCAATTTTCTGCTCATGTGTGTCTGTGTGGGTGTGTGTGCGTGTGTGTGTATTTGTTGTGTGCCTGTGTGTTTTCTATTTGTGTTAAAAAAAGTTTTTAAATTATCCGCTGGATTTTATTTTGGCTTTTGAATCGGGAGTTTTCCTATTGAGTTTTTTTCTTGCTTTTATGCTGTATACATTAAAATGAAATATTTTTATCGCATTGTATTTATAAATACAATATTTTAGTAAATTCCAATTTGTTGCTGTCGCTCAAACATGTGCAATTAGTTATTAAGCCATAATATGCCGTACCCTGCCCCCGAGTCCCGAGTCCCGAGCCCAAAACCCAAGCACTGCAATCGCTCGGTGCCGTAGTAAAACTTTGAATTCTCTTTGCTTTCGCAGTTGATTAAAGTTGAGGTTGCAGAATATTTAGCCATGGGCCAAGTTGCTCTCACACTCGGCTTAAATCACAAGCGCCATATCCTTTTTGCTGGGCAACTGCACCCGCTTGCCCTGCCACAGCGAGTTGTGTATTGTGAAGGCGTCTATCGTGACGGTCAGATGCTTTGTGTGCACCTGTGAGAAGCATTTCCCACCTGAGTTGTATCTGAAGGGCAGACAAATTAGCGTCTCACTCAAAATACTCATACATACGTATATATACACTAGCCAAGACTTACTTGAAGAATTTATCGAACATGACTTCGTCGACTTGACTAGGTCCCGTGCCGTACAGCTTCGTCACTTGATCCGTCTCCGGCACGTAACTGTAGAGGGCGCGGAATTGGCAGCCCGCATCCCGGAAGAGTACGAGGAAGTGTTTGGCCTCCGAGCGCGCGATCTTCTCGAGCACTTTCTGTTTGGCTTCACGGTTAACGGCGCCGGGAAAAACGCAGTACTCAACGGCATTTAGTATAATGCCGCGATTTGATTTGGCCGCTGGTTGTTTATACAGTTTTGGACCTGTGGATCAACAAAACATATCAGCAACGCGCAACGTGCAAATGCAACACTAATTGACGTGGTTTTCTACTCGGTGTTAATGGCAAGCTTCTCATTTAAAAAAAAAAAAAAGTAAAGTTCTACAATTATTTGCTTTTTATGCAGGCAACGTGCGAACTGAACATACAAAACATTAGCTCATATTTAAACTGGGCCATCAGATCACACTCTGGATTACTTTTATAGAGCTCATAGAACTACGATCTGAGGACCTGACGCAGTCGAGGGTCCTTCACAGCGTAAAAATGTATTACGTTATGAATGAACCCTTTTTCAAGGCAGTTTTGTACTTACATTTTGAACTAGCTATTCTAATTGGTTACCAAATGTGAAACATTCCAAAAATAAAATAAATATTACAAATATGCAACAAAATCATATAAATCTTAAAATTATAATTGCTTGCATTTTTGCCTTTGATATTAATAATTTTAATTTTCTGTTTTCTTTTTTGTTTTTAGTTTGCAAATGTGAAGCGGTTAAGTGGGCCAATCGGGGTTATGTTTGGCATTATTTAATACTAAAGACACAACTCTCGGTTTGACTATCGAATTCGTGGATTTGACGACGCAACGGAAGAACGAATGGAATTGGTGGAATTGCATCCAGAAACGCGCGCACATTCAAATTGTGACAGTCCCTATGCACAAGTATACGGCGTATATTTGTATACGGAAAACTCAATCGTATGTAGTAGATGTCGCAAAATCATAAATGTATGTTGTTGATCAAAAGAAATGTACGTAAGAAGAATACCAATTGGTATGGTTTCAACAGAACTGAACAATGAATTGAACTAAAAAACTGAAAAAAATCAACGAATAAGTGAATATTCTATGAGGCGTTCCAAAGATGTACAAATGATGTATGAAGAACCAATATGTATGGTGTATGTACGATTATGATGGTTGTTGTTGTGGATGTATAACTGAGAATTCTTTGAGACTAAGTACAAACCCGAGTATTCCATGATTAAAGACGTATCGCTTGATCCATCATCAAATCCGCGACGCTTCGATATCAAACCTGGCGGCAAAGAGCCTGGTCCAGAGGGAGATGGCATATGCCTACCTGATGCCGCCATTCCTGGTGACGGTGCTCGCCGCGGTGGAGTGGCCCGTCCCAGTCCCGAATCTGTGTCTAACCGGTAAGCGGGAAGATCGAGCGTTCATCAATCATCAGTCAGGCATGCATTGATGCACAAAACACAGCCACGCCGCAAGCACCAACAACCACAGCCATAGAGACAGAGTTGTAGAGAGAGAGAGAGAGAGAGCAGGGCAACAGTTTCAGAGTTGCCATCCATGCAGTAAATTCATTCGGTTGATGCATTTCGATTTTGTTATTGGTTTGGTTATTCGCCACAGGATGATGTCGATGGAAGCGATCGAGCGATGAATGTTAAGGCATTGATCGATTGAGTTAATAGTTATTTAGTTTGTTTTTCACATTTCATTTGTTGTTAATTCAATCAAGAGTTCGGGTTTTGTACACAAGTTTTTTGAATTGAAAGAAACGAGAAATAAAAGAGAATGTGTGCATTCAATTTAGTTAAACAGTTTTGTAGATCGTTCAATGTAGTTTATACTTAAGGTCTAAATATGATCTGTCTGAGAGTGCTTGAGTGTATGTGTGTGTGTGTGTGTGTGTGTGTGTGTCTGTGTGTTGATGTGCAGGCGTGTTTGGGTGCGGGTATGTTCATGTGTGAGTTAATTCACAGTTTCGGGAGAATAAAAAATGACAACCCTGTTCCCCAAAAAGCGGACAATACAAGTCGAAAGCAAACCAGAACCACTTGCGAATTATAAAACGTTTGCAACTGGCAACTGGCTGTTGTCTCAGCTAACAAATATAGGAATAGAAAAATGCCGCCACCGCTTTTTTTTTCCAGTTATAGAAAAACAAATTATTCAGCAAATAATATCTTAAATTTTCTATAAAAACTTATGAAAATATATAAGTATATATCAAAATGTAGCAAGTTCTTTAAAAAGTTAAAGGAACTCAGTGAAATAATTGGCTCATACTTATATATACGAACTTTCATGAATTGAATGCAAAATATATGTACAGAAAACTAAATACTTGTAGAGTGAGTAATGCAGCTCAGAAGGAGATACTTCTAAGAATAACAATAATATTATACTAATATCAGGATTTACTATTTGAACAGTTTGTTACTCGAAAATTTCGTATTTAATCCTGCATTACTCTCAATCAGTAAACCAAAAACCAAAAAGTAACAAGCATACAAAATAAATATCATGTTTAAAAAAGTAAAGATGAAAATTTAACCATCACCTGCAACCGACGATTGTTCAGAAAAGAAAATAAATGTACAAATAGTAGATCAGACTAATTAATGGTGAAGGACATATAAAAGAAAAGAACTGCCACCAAATACAAATAAAGACAAAGAACCAAAAAGTAAAAGTATATTTATGTTTTAAGCTACCACACAAATTAAATATGAAATAGCAAGAGGTAAAGTTAGGTAGAAATAGAGTAAAAGTAAAAGGCAAGCAGCTGTTTTTGAAATATTTTTTTTTTTGTAGCTGTGAAACGCTTCTTACCGCACAAATTCATTAGCGAATTGGATTTTCGGCCACGGAAATTAAGCGTGCTCCCCTTAGCAACTGATATACGCGACAGGGTGCGGCCCCTTTCGACGGCTGGCTCTGTAAAAAGTGGCACCGCGGAGGCACGGGAGAGCCGAGTGCATAATACGAATATGGATCAGGTTCAGTTTTCTTACAGTTTATCACAACACAAAATATGAAATGCAATTGCTAAACCAAACTTAAGCGACTTTTCAATTTTGACCTTTGACCCAAACCAAAAGTGTTTAAAACAAAAAATCAATTCAAATATGTATATATCCGAGAAAAACCTTCTGTCACCCACAGCGATCTTCAAGGCAGGCTGTGTGAATTATCCCCAGTGCATATGCTTATAAGATGTGGGTTAGTTGTTTTTATTTTTCTTTTTCAACTTGCTTTCTTTGGTGTGTTAAGGATATGTATACTATAGTATTATTTTTTTTTTAAATAGTGTGTTTAGTAGTTGTGGTAATTTAGCGTGATCTAGCGCCTTAACTGATAATAGTTAAAATTAAGTTAAAAAAAAAAACAGGTGTTAATCAGCGTCTAGGGACTAGGCACACAAGTCCAAGCCAAGTTTTCTTATGGATATTTCGCTGTTGTTAACGATAACTATCCGACAAAAGCAAGAGTAGAAAAACAAAAAAGGAAAGAAAATATCTTAGTACTTGTTACCCAGCACCAACCTCTGGAAGTTTTGTATGATCCCCGTCGTCCAATCGGAGTTGAACTTGTGCTGGGATAATCATCGGGGGACTCTGTTGAACGAGATTAGTATTTATGGCTTAACAATTATATTCTTGACCCAGATGATTGTGTTATAGACTACATTAGCCGAAGTGCTTACAAATAAAAATATTGTATAGGAAATCATACCCACAATGCCCCTAAACTAAAATAAATAATAAAAAGCAAACACTATGTAAAATCATAAGATCAGTTAAAAAAGGGCATGCTCTTATCGTAACTAAATAAACGACATAAACAATGAAATCGTATAAACACAAGAGAGAAAAAAACATAAATTACCTTTTACTGTAAGGGAGTCTTGCGAGCCCCTATAAAAATCTCTTTTCATTGAATTGGAGCTTAGTTGACCGTAGCCTGTACAATTTAAGGGGCAACCAAGTTAAAACGAAACGAAAACATAAATTAACAGATTGCAAAAACATAAAATTACTAAAATAAAACGACAAAAATTAAACAAATGAACGCAACAAAGTTTTGCAATTTCGACATGCCGAAATTAGCACACATACAAACAATATACACACATTTTACTAGGATTCTCGGTAAAAGTAAATACTACAAATAGGATATTTGAAGAAGACAAGAGCACAGTTCACAAATCAAATCAATCATAAGGAACAATCGTCATTATCATCAAGAATAAATGATATACACATAAGTCCGAATGGAAAGTGTTTGAAATCCGATTGAAGAAATTTCGAAACAAAACTGTTATCCCTAAAATCTATGTCACGGACAAGGAAATTTCATGTAGGGCTCGAAGCATCCATTCCATCCACAAACGGCTGTGAATACTGTTGTTGTGTGCCCAATTTGGAAAATGTGCAGGATTTTAACGGAACGCTCACCGGTTAGGTTTGAACTTGAGCCCTTTTTTCCCCGACTGGACAGGCTTGAAGCCTCACTAATGTCCACACTGGCGTCGTCGACGTGAATGGTTTTGGGCCGTGGCCTAGTCACACGTTGCTGTCTAAGACGCGGCGTGGACGCGTTTGAAGACTGTGGCTGCAGTTTTACATGTAAATCGGGCCGGTCCAGAGTTTTACCCTGCAAGAAAGCGCATCAGCTATTAGTATTTGTACAGCAGAAAATTTGAGATTAGTTGTGACTTACTTCTCGCTCGGCTTCCTCGATGGCTTTTTTTAGTCTATGTTGTTCCAATATGGCCGCACGCCGCGCCACCTGTTCCTCCTTTTTGCGCGCACGCTCTTCCTCCTTTTCCCGCTCCTTTTCTCGTTTTTGGGATGCCTCTATCTCCTTTCGCGCCTTGGCCTCCTCTTGCTGCTGTCGGCGCTGCAGCGAAAGCAACATTATCTTCTCTTTGCGACGTTCCATTTCGTCCACGGATTCCTAGAAACGAAAGTAAACGATAAGTAAAAAGCCAACAAAAAAACTTGCAGAAACAAAAATTCCCTCATACCCACCCTCAGTCTAATTGGTTCGGACAACATAACAAACATAAAATGTACACATAAGTAACAAATTTTTTTTTAAAATATAACAAAGTTTTAGAAAATAAATAAATCAAAATGTAAACCAAACACGGGCACTACGCTTTACTTTCCTGAGCCTACTAAGCTATTCGTCTAAATAAACTGCTCCACTTTTCATTTTGGATTTAACAAATGACGAACTTGAAGCGAGTCGGTTCCATATTGATCTCGATATGGGTACATCTTGATTCAGTACAGACATTCAACAATATTGTATACCTTCTCATAAACAAACTTGATCTATCTTTACCCCCTACGATCTGGTAAATTAAATTGTTAATTCTTACCGGATCAAGATTGGTCGCATCGGCGCCAATGACCAGCGCTTTTTTCTTGGCCGCCTCGGCGCTGCTACTGCTGTGTTCGGCCCTTAGTCGTGATGGCGAGAGCGGCTGTTGCTGCTGTTGCGGCTGATTGGTGAGGTCCTCGAGGTGCCGGCGCTCGTGGACATTGGGTTCGGCCGCCGATGCTGTTATTTGGCGCAGCTGGATAGGCGGCTCGTCTGTATATTTGTTGTAGGTTGCGTTGCCGGCTGGATTGGCATTGGCATTGGCTTGGACGCCGGGGAAGTTGTGGATGCTGTGCCTGGCAGCAGACACGTTTTTGGCCTCCTCGCTGGCAAAATTGTTGCTGTTGTGCAGTTGACTTAGCGATTCACGTTTAAGGACAACTTGGTTGTCCACACTATCCCTGCTGGGCTCCTTTTTGGGTGACTTCTTGGCGCGCAGTGGCGGCTTTGGTCGCTTCGGCTGATCGTTGTCGAAGGATATGTAGAAGCCCTTCTCGGGCCGCTGCTCCTCGCCACTACCACTACCGTTACCGTTACCATTTCCGCCCCCTCCACTACCACCTCCACGTGGATCCTGAAAGCTGTTGGCCTGTATGGCGGGGCGCGAGGGCGAGGGAATGCGGTAAGTGAGATTGCCGCTGGTGATGTTAAGCTTGTTGGAAATCATCTCGCCACTGTCGTAATCCTCAGAGCTGCTGCCGCGTCCGCTGTGCGCCGCCGGCAGCTGCTGCTGCTGCTGCTGTTGCTGCTGATGATGATGAAGGCGTTGCTGTTGTTGCACCACAAAATCGGAAATTCGAGTCGATTGCATAGACTCGATAATGTTGCGCTCTAGCTCTTCAACATCTTCCTCGTCGCCGATGAAGCAAATACTCTGCGGCGCCATCATGTCCTCGTGCTGTCCCATTCCCATGGGCTGGCCCATGTTGCCCTTGGGTGAGCGATTGTCGCGCAGATTCGTCAGCGACTGCTGCCGCTGTACACCGTTGGCGCTGCCACTGCCTCCTCCGCCTCCATGTACCCGCTGGACGTGTTGCGGGGAGGACTGCACCTGAAACAGATGCTGCAGTTCCCCACCACCGCCGCCGCCTCCGTTTTGATGCAGCACAAAGCCCTGAGACGTTCCAGCGCTGGAGGGCGGCCGATTAGGCCAGTTTTGCTGCTGCTGCTGGTGCTGTTGCTGCATCTTCTTCTGTGTTTGCCAGGCATTGACATCCAACAGTGGTTGCTGCTGCTGCTGTTGCTGTGCCTGTTGCTGCTGTTCGTAGGCGGCCGCTGCCGCCGAGTGCGCCCAGGTGCGACGCTGTGGATGCGCATGCGGCTGAGGCGGGGACTCGTGCAGGTAAAAGTGATTTGCCGGCTGGCCGTACTCATCGTAGACGCTGTTGCGTTGCTGGTGCTGCTGCTGGTACTGCGGCAGCGGAGGTGCTCCGTAGGGGGAGTGGTTGTTGTATGGGGCGCCATTGTCGCTGTAGAGGCTTTGAGGCTGCATGTAGTGAGCGGGCGGCGACATATACTGTCCGTGCTCGTTGACGTACTGCATGGGAGGCATCTGCATGGGCTGCTGTTGGTGTGAATGGTGCTGCTGCTGCTGCTGCTGCTGGTAGGGATCGCGGCTGGGCGGACGGGAATTGTAGGCGCTGACTGGCGCATTAAAGGCCTGCGGAAGATGCGGTGATGAGCCAAAACTTTGCTGCATGGGTCGCTGCTGGTAATGGTGCTCAGCCAGATGCTGCTGCGAGCCATACGTTTGCTGCTGTGGATGCGGTTAGCAGGGAGGAAGCACAAAATACATTCATAAGGTTAGTCGAACGAACGAGCAAACAAACGAAATATATAAACAATATAACAAGGCACAAAAGGAACAAACCGAAAAGTGTTTATGTTAATTTGGCAATTGGGTGAGATGCAGGGTGCGCTTCGTGGGGGGCTTACCTGATTCAGCATGTTGGCTATTTGTTGTGCCTGCATCAGCTGCTGCGCTTGCAGATGCTGCGCCTGCATTTGGCTTTGCTGTGTGGCCAGCCGATGGATATCCTGCTGGATATCCTGCAGATTCATGTTCATAATGGCGATGCTTTGCTGTTTTCGTTTTCCACACATCCATGACCAATGTTAGGTGTGTTAATGTATTTGCACGCGTGTGCGGTTTGTGTGTGTGTGAGTGTATTGTATACAATTGTTATGTTTATGTTTTTTATGTCGAAGCAACCACGAACATAGAATAAACGCAATGGAGGTAGGAGTATAAAACGAGAGAGACAGGCGAATTAACATTTATCCGGAGGGTTAGAACAAGCTGGGAATGGACACACTGAAATGCAAGTTTTGATGCAGCTGAACTCACTTGGTATTTGTCCATGTCAGCTGGATCTATTTCCGGCGTACGCTTCGACTCGTTGCTCATGGTCTCCCACTTTAAGACGTCGGGACACGATTCCAAGTCCTCCTGAAATCGAAAACAACATCAGTTAATACAATAATAATGAATTTCCCTTGAAGACACATTAAACTCTATGGCTGCCAGGTTTTAACGACATTTTAATGTTATATTATTTTGTCTCATTCAGCTGTTTGATTAATTTGCTACAAACTTTTTAACTGACGATTCGGAGCAACCCGGAATATATATTGTATTTGACTAGACCAGCATTCAACTCTTCTGAATCAGACAACACATTTTTTAAAGGGTCTCAAGTAAGGGGTTAAATTAGTTTATCTAAAGCTTTTACAACCTGACAAACCTTCTCCTGATGCCGCAGCACTGCCATTTCGATTTTGCGCTTATCCTGCTCAATGCGGCGACGCCTCTCCTCCAGTTTCATCCGCATCGTAGACAACTTAGTGGCATTCTCCAGCGAGCGTAAATCATCGTCACAGGTGTCGAGCTGCCAAGCCGCCGGACTCGCTGGCATGCTGCTGGTTGAGGATTTACGCACGGGCGTGCTTTCTGGATCATACCCACTCGATCTGGCGTCATTATAGTGGTCGACTGTCGAGTAGTCCCTATCGATGGAATGTTGCTTGTTCCGCGCCGGCAACGGACTGCCCGCATTTGACAGATTATGCGCAGAGGCCGTGGGCACATTGTCCGCACTGCTAGCAAATGGTTAAATACAACAGAAGTTATTCGACAGCATAACAGAAGGAAGTTGGGCGATGATTGGGCAACCCACCTAGCCTGTCGACGCATTGAATACTTTTCGGTTTCGCGATCCTGCTTCTCAGATCCCGAATCCGTATCGTAGCCCAGCTGTAGCGTACCACGAGCATCTGCAATAGAAGAGCGCACTGCCACGGCCGGTTCTGCAAATAAAAAGGTAGTTGATCAATCCAAAAAAAGGAAACAACGTTTACTTTGTTTTTACTTACCCACGCTTGTGTTGGACAGCTTACGTTCTCTGTCCCGTTCGCGCTCGTAGTGGCCCAGCGTATTGAGCTGATCCTGTGAGCCGCCAAAGTTCTCGATAGTCAACTGCGAGTCTTCGCTGGAGGAGTTTCGACGAGAGCGACGACCTGAAACATCATAATGGATAATTAGTTTTTCACATAGTTCAGCACGCTGGAGGATCAAACAGAGAGGGGGTAAATGCTTAAATGGGGGCAACAAAATCTTATGTACATTCATCACACACACACGCACGGGGATTCAAACAGCGACTGGTGAGATTTGTAGCATACCTGCGAAACTTGGACGCCGGCTCTGTTCCCAGTTACTTGGTCGGCCCGCAGCGACAAAATCGCCTGTTTCGATTGTTAATTCAAGAGCAAAATTAATTTTTTAAAATAAGGTAAATAAGTAAACTATACACAAATGAATATAAATGATATTTAACAAAAATGAATATAAGAATGACAAATAAATAAAAAATGAACAAATGATTTTGTGTTGAACAAACAGAATAACATTAATTTAACTCATGAATCGATTTAAGGAAATTCCTTCCTCTCATCCTGATTTGGCACCCTTGTTCTGGTGATATGAAAATTTCATCTAAACAAGAGTTCACTTTTAATAGAACTTAACTTAAATAGTTTCTGAGCCCGCATTAAATCTAGCATATGGTTGCATTATTTACTATTCAGTTTCTTCCCAAGTAAATTGTATGTTTGGATATCGACATTCAAGAAAATAGAGTGCTAATTTATACCCTCTGTTGGTTCTGTCAAGCGTAGATTGACTCGGCTCAACTGATTCGACTTTTTGAGAAAACATTGTTCTACATTTTGATGCAGAATATAGAATATTAGTAGTTAACTAAATGGATAGAATTAATGTTATCAGCTGAAGTTTCTTCAGTTAGCTTATTGCTTTTCTAAAATCTTTTCTCTTCCAGCTCTGACGCCGTGTGAAGATTAAGAGCTAAGACTGAAATTTCCTGTTATCCTACATTGTGATCTTGCCAATGGAGTATGATAATGTGAAGATCACGCGGTCTCGAAGTGGAATAAATAGAAACAATTCCAAGTGCTACAAGTAAAACCGCATAATTATGCAGGTGGCTACACTCTGGAACTTAATTAACGCAACTGTGGGATCGGACACGCGAGAGGGGAAGCAAAATAAATTAAATATGAGTTAAAAGACTGGCAAACCTCTCTCGTCTGCTTTCGACTCGACATTGTTCTTTTCTTTTGCCTGACGCAAGCGAGCTGGAACCAAGGGCTCCTGCTGGGACTGTTGCTGCTGCTGATACTGCTGCTGCTGCTGCTGTTGCTGCTGCTGCTGCGAGTGCATGGACGAGAGTG
Organism: Drosophila littoralis; assembly: GCA_018903485.1. NCBI lineage: Eukaryota > Metazoa > Arthropoda > Insecta > Diptera > Drosophilidae > Drosophila > Drosophila littoralis. The sequence goes on along the minus strand of JAEIGF010000297.1, from coordinate 8,733,377 downwards.
TGGTAATGCCACGCGACTTGTGCACGACGAACGCTGACACATGCGAATCGAGTAGGGAGGCGGCGGTAGCGGTGACGATGGATGCCAGCGTTGAGGTGCGCGTGGGCGTGGACGTGGGCGTGGAAGTGGGATTCAGTTAGGCGGAAAGGCGCATTTGTTGTTGTTGGTTTAGCATTGGTGATTGGATGGTGGCAGTATTGAAGCATGTGTGGGTAGTTCGATGGTTCGGAGAAAAGAAAGAAACAAAAAACGTAAATTGAATTAAAAATAAACAAATACATTTTGGGAAAGCGTTTATCTGTGCAAGTGCTTGCAAATGAACTTCAACTTAAATTCAAGTAACTCAATTTTAAACAACCAAAATAGAAGTTAGGTTAATTACCTTCGGCCTGGTTGCCATCAAAATTATTTGACTGCATCGTTTGATATTCGGTGGGCGGAGTTGACCTGCGATTTAAGGCGCCGCCGCTAAATGAATTTGTGTGCGGAACTAAAAATAAAAATGCAAATTCACAAAAAAACAAATAAATTCAGTCCCATAATAAAACACAAGTCATAAAAAATACGTCCAAAATTAACATTGATACGCTTCATAATAGCAAAAGCAAATATACATGAATATAAAAACAGAGAGTGGAGTCGCAATCCAAAACTTTTCCTAAACTAAACATCTACCAAAAATAAATAATTAATAAACAGAGGCCTTTTTAAGAAAGAAACTAATAGAAGCCTTTACCTATCAAAAACAGTAAAAAGGGCTAAGATGTGCAGGCAGATGGAGACATTTCCGACTCCATTAAGCACACATGCTCTTAATCGGCACGACGAGCTAAGTCGACTTAGCCATGTCCATATGTCCAAAGGCTAGAGACTTAAAACTACTTTGTCTAATTGTTTGTAAGAGCTAGATACATAAACTTTGGTAGTAATAGAAAAAAGTATATACGTATAAGGAATATCTCACCGTTTGTTGATACTTCCCCCATTACCGAAATGAAAGAATCATTATAAAAGCTAGAGCATTGGGATTTCGTATATGCACTCTTTTGTATTATGTATCTACCATATGCCTTCGTATTTTCAATAATATCGGACAAGAAACTTACAAGTTATTCAACATAAAATTATCTTATTGACGTAGGCTGAAAAATTAACCCTATGGCTACATTTGTGTTGTGCATAATTTCATCTATAAGAAGCTGATTTTAAGAGTTAACTGAGGTGTACAGGGAATTTTGTAGTCGAGCACACTCGACTACGGCGCTCTTACTTGTCAAGACTGGATACGCCTCCTTTTATCTTAAGGCAAGGAATGTAATCAAAATAAAGGCCTGGAACTAATTAAATCGCTATTTGAGCACCCGACACTTTTCTTCGGCTTCAGATTAGTTTTACTTTTGTTAATCAGTTAGTCGAGGTCAGAGGGTGCATCACATAAAGTGCTTCAGGATGTTTTGAAGAACATGTCTCATTCAAATAAACACGACTGTGCACAGCTTCTACGTGTGCAAAAACTGTTGGCGATGAGTGCAGCGATTTTTATTTGGCAGAGTGCATTTCGATTCATTGTGATCATAATTAGTTAACTTATGCTACAGTAGTTGAGTATTAGTTTGTAATTGCAAGAACAAAGCGGCGACAAATTGGGGTTGGGGAATTATCTTCAGAAACGGAATATGGGCAAAACAAGCAAACGAACAAACAATTAAACAATCAACAAACAATGAAAATGCAAAACATTCACGTTAAGAAACGAGGCAACAAACAAATGGAATTGAATTGGGGGGGAGGGCACACACAAAAAACACAGACAGATATGCATCTGAAGGGTCTGGGGGGACCCTCAGATAAATTGCAATAGAGAAGAAGTAAACCTTGAAACGGCGGCCGATTCGAGGGTGACCCAATGGGCGGCTGGTCAAGATCGCTGCGCAAATCGGGTATGGGCGTAACGGGCTGCATTGTGAGGCCCCGTCGATGGCAGATTCCGTGCTCATTGGCGCCCTGGCTGCGCCTTGTGATGACATCTACGTCAGGCGTGAATCGATCAAAAGATACAAATTGTTGTGGATTGTTGTCGTTGTTAATAATATTGTTGTCGTTGTTGTGGTTGTTGTTGTTGTTGTTGTGGTTGCATTTGTGTGTTTGTGTTGAATAAAGAGAGTATTAACACCCGTTCAGTCGGTGATTTGTGGTTTGCACAAGCGTTTGCACATAAACAAAGAAAGAGAATCAAGTATAAAATTGATTTGATTTGAATTGAATTCAGTTTATTAAGTTATCTACTTCATATTGCTTTCCAGATGGTTCAGGTGCGGGATGACGGCAACCGGATAAATGAACAAAATTAAATGATTGTGGTGCATGATTGGCCGCCAATTTCTCGACGATGATTCATAATTTCTGTGACGGAGGAGGGCAGCCAACCGCAGTAGGTCACTGCAATTTCCAATTGGGCTACCTCGGATTAAAAGGTGCTAACAACGGGATAGTGTTTCGATTGATCAACCTTAAACTGCCTAAGTAATTGTAGCAGGTGCCATTGGCAGAGAGATTATTGTGAAATACTATTTTATACGATTTAAAACATTATGTGGAATTGCGATATGTGAATCTCAATATGTTGTTGTGTTTTGCAGTTGTATTAGGTATCTGAGCCTGCCCCCATACGAAAAAAAAAATCATATTATTGTTTAAGTTATAAGAAAGCTCAAAAGAATCCCATTACTCATTATTCCAAGGGTTACTGACACTGATGGAAATGTTGGCAAATTAAAAGTTTGTTCAAATTGTTCTAAGAATCCTGTTTTTGATAAGGCAGCCAAATGAAAATGCAGCTGAACAAACGAAAAGAAAGCATAAAATGCAAAGCAAATCAAAGGCGAAATATTCATGTGAACAAGAATTCACAGGACAACAAAGACAAAGACAACGACGACGACGACGACGACGATGACGACAAATAATATACATGCCCCGGATGGAAACACACAAAGGCCAAAGGGTTGGGTACTTGGTGGGCCGATAGGTTAGTTGGAATGCGATGCGGTGCATAGTTGAATTGAATGTGGGCCGTGACTTACCCTGTCCATCCATGCCCGGGTAACAGACACATTTGGCCGGGTGTATCTCGAACAAATTGAACAAGTCCGTCAGCAGCAACACCAGATTTAGTTTCATTGAGCTGTCGATATCGAATCAGAGTTATGTCATGCTTCTCTAGTAGATTCATCGAGCACTCACCCTCGCATGTATGTTATGTCCTCGGGCGTCATGTGGAAGACGCCGTATGGCAAATGCTTTTGTGAAAAACTGCTCACCAGCAGTATATTGTGTATGGAGTCCTCCACAGCAGGCAGATAGTTAATGCGCACACTCGTCCACGGCACCACCTTGGGGCAGTAGTAGGAGATGAGCAGCGCCAGGCAAATGCCATCGCACAGATCTTGAAAATCACGCACTGGCGGTATATCCGGCGTCTGCAGACGTGTACCCTGCAACGCAACCAAAAATAACGATTAACTACCGTAAAAATGACTCATCCTCAACGCTATTCTTACAATCTCGTCTGGCACGCTGGTTTCTAGCTCCTTGACGATGCGCTTTTTAAGCGCGGCGCACGCATGGGATATCCAAGCGAGCAGGCCCTGTTCATAGGACTGTCCTGTAGGCGCCTGATAGTTGCTACCAGATATTCTGCAATTTCATTTAAGGAGTTAGCCAAATTATTGTCAAAACTAACTCGTGCGCAGCTTACCTCCGTATGGCCGACATGACACGGTCACCCGACGATATTTCCTTCGCATAGAGAACCATCAGCGATTCTATCACAGACATGTGGGCGTTCTGCAAGAATCGGGTACGTTTAAAGTACGTTTACTTAATGCAAGCGCTAATTGAACTTACAATTCGCAACGGATTCGTTTGAATTAATACCGTTTCGGTAATGGGCATGTCCGACGACTCCGCCACGGGGACACCCTTGCGCGCTAGCGTCTGTAATATTGACCAGTGATTTAAGCTTTGGTAGTTTGGGTCGGAGTACAGATTGGACAGTGTCTGGCAATAAAGCGTCGCATTGCCCAACTCCACAACGATCTGAGGCTTGAGGCGCTCCTGGTTCTCGTGATCGCGATAGAACGGCTCCTTCAGGTTGTCCGGCACGCGATTGTTGAAAGCTTTCGAGAGCAGCCATTTGACGGAAGCACGTTGACGAGCCTGAAAAACAAGTGCAGAACATATTGGCAATCTAAATATTTGTTACGTACTGTTTAAAAAATATATTGAAAGAGCGAATAGAAGGTACCCCGAACCCAGCTAAGCTTCCCTTTTAAGCAGTCTAGCTTCCTCCTAAACGTCTGCCCCACACTACGGCAAATTCTTGGATAACTTTGGGGTCTCGAACTTGATATCAATCGATATTTTCGAGATGCGGCAATATACCTAGCAAAATAAATTATAAACTAGTTCTATGTTTGCTATATTTCAAGTCTCCCACTCGTATATTGCCCCGATAAACACTTTTATGTATCCTGGACAAGCGTATATAGGTCGGATATGCTTTCTTCTCCCTGTCACAGTCATTTGCATACAACTATTATACACTTTTTAGCCATTTTTAATGGGTTCAGAGCATGACAAATGACAACACACGATATAATACTGCGCTGAATATCTTTATTCGCAATAAATATGTATTTACGAGTGATAGCTCCCATAACATCTATAAAATAAAGTGATACCATTCGTTGCCCGCAGTACGAAGACAATTGTATGCCAAGTTTCTGCATCAATAAGATCAGCAGATTATCTCGGTTGTCATTCCATTCCAATGCTATATATATATATATAGGTTTTCCATTTTACATTTTACATTTTACGAGCGATGCACGCGAGAATTCCTAGCTGAGAAATCTCTGAGTCAAAGCCAATTTATATTAACTTTCTTATTCAATCAGAACATCCGGCCAGTGGAAAGAAAGGTTTCTAAAGAAAAGCACAAATTCAGCAGCTGTATAGCCGAAGAAAACCTTCCACCAGCGCATTAAATGCTGAATTTTAATATTGTAGCAATTAAGTAGTGCACTCTTCAGTTCAGTCTGTGTGCCTGCAATTGTATCTGTGCCCGTGGTAGCCGCTGCTGCATCTGTGTGAAGCCATGCGTACAATCTTCAATATGAGTTCGATAAACTCGCTGGTGTTTGGCTTGGCGTGCGCCGTTTCTTCATTGTGTCTGTCCGTCGGTCTGCCTGTCCGCCTGTCTGTCCGTCTGTCTGTCTGTTTGGATGGTCACTCAGCATGAAAAAGAGGGAATCGCCATGCCCAGACCGAGGCCGAGGCCCAGGCCCGTGGCCAAACTGTGTTCACTTTTTGCTGTTGTAGTTCTTGTTGTTGCGGCTTTTAGAATCTCAAGTGCAGCAATTCCCCGTCAGCCGAGTTATTTCCATTTGCAACTGCATTTTATACTCATGATTTCGCCACAGTCTCCACGTCGCGGCCATGGGCTTTGCCCATTTTCTTAGAATCAACTTGAGAATTGGCTCTTATTAGTTTTTGCTGCTCCTTTTGCTCAATTGAAACTAAATGGAATCTTATCGGAATGGGAGCAGACATCTGACAGGTTGCATGAGAAAAACGATCAGTTAATTCCCTGCCAAGATAAGACTCACAATTTCTAACTGTGATTCAATTTGTCTTATCGGCCAAGTGAATCCATTTTGTACAAACATACATATGTTCAAAATTTTGTATCTTTATGGAATGCGGGGGGCTGATAAGAGCAGAGAAATTCTTGTTTGTTTTCTTTTTATTTTCAACTGAGGATCATGTTTAGGATTTGCCTTTGCACTTATCAAATTGACCATTACATAAATAATAGATAAGACTCAAAGTGAGCAACTATTATTTGGCTTCTTCTAACTATGAGAGGAGTTCCACCAGAGTTTTATTAGCTTATTATGCGACGCAAGCATTAAATATTTAATAATGTATTTTTAATGTGTAAATGATATTAGTTGAATAAATAAAAGAAACATAAATGTTTCAGGTAAAATCAATTTTATTTTTAAAATATCTTTCAAAGCATTCAAAATTAATCACAAAATAAAAAGCAATAAAAATGTAGGGAAGCTGGCATATTTTTAGATTATGGATCTAAGATAACGTTAGTTTAAGCCAAGTTAAAAGTGGAGCTAGAATAATAATTTTCATCATTTTTATATTTTATTGGTTCTAGCGTTTTGATTGTTAAATCTTCTTTCTTCTTCTTTTTCTTTTGATAATTATAATTTATGTAAATGTTTCTTGCGTCTGATTAACGAGTGTTATATTAATACTTTATTGGTACGAAGAAGATTTCTCCTTCCTGAAAGACACACTATAATTAGTATACCCTATTTTCAATTGCCAAAGGGTATCACAGTAAGATTATTCAGTCAAAAAAATCGTAGAAAATTCCTTTAAGTGAATAATATAATAAGTGAAATGATTTGTACCCTTGTCCTATAGTATTTAAAGTTAAATTGAGCAATTTTGAGCAACAGGTTAACGAGTGTCAAATATGTTGGCGTAGGTCGTAGACCGTCGAACTATGCGAATTGGCCAACAAGTAGACTGGCGGGCAGGTGGACACACTTCCTGTGCAACCAGTTTGTCTTCTCATACTTTCCAGCCCACTGGCAACAAACTGCAGTTACTTTTTTTTGATTTGTTTTTGTTGTTTTTTTTTTTTTTCGAATACAAACATAAGTATGTGCGCACATAAATACTCGCAACTCAAATTTCAAAATGTAAACACTTTGGGGCAGAGCAACAACAGCAATAGATTGCTTCTGGCTTGGACGCCCACATGGATGGCATAGATAGATCCATATGTGTCGCAGCCAGTATGTATGTATGTATGCATGTGTGTGTGTGTGTGTCGAACATATAAATAAGTACTCAAGTACATGCATACATACATACATACATACGTATATATATATATATATATGTGCATACATGCAAGTGTCTCTTTTTGAGTGCACACATACACACGCATTCATATGGAAATGCTAAAATTCAAATTGCGGCTTGGCGGTATTTATGATTTTGTCGTTATCTTGCCGTTTGGCTCTTGTTGTGTTGTTGTTGATATTGTTGTTGTTGTTGTTGGCTGGCGTGCCAGAGAAATGCGACGATAGGCTAAATATAAATGCAAAAGGAACACACAAAAACTCTTTGCCTTTGACAATTGTGAGCAAACTTTTTATTTCGTCTTTTTTTTTTTTTTCGGTTTTTTCGTTTTTTTGGATAATGGAGAGAGAGCGAACGCCAGAGAACGGACGGCGCAGACATTGTCGGCGATTGCTTGCGGCAGCTGCTAAGCGTGCGCTTTATATTTAATGTGGGCTTCCTTTTCTTTTTGTTTTAAAGGCCCATAATGCGCTAATTGCTTAAAGAGCTTTGCAGCAACAGCAGAAACAACAACAGCAAGCAGAATGGCAGCTAGATAAACAGTTGGAAACGGTCGATTGTGTGTGAGACTTTTAACTTTCTAGGGAGCTGGTCTGACTTTTTTTTTTTGGATTTGGAAGGGGGCGGGCAGCACGCACGCACGCAAGCAAGCAAGCAAGCACACACCCATCTACATATAAACTGGAGAACTTATGAAGGTTGCCAAACTGTCAAAGAGTCAGACAGTCAGTTAATCAGTTACATTTTTGGCTCTCTTATATACATGGATATTGTATATATATGTAATTTGGTTTTGTATTTAGCGATTAGGTCATGCAACAGCAGTTAAAACAGCAACAACAACAAAAAGTTAACGCAAAGTGGCAGCAACAACAACAACAGCAACCACATAGAAAAGCATTTTCCGGCTCTGGAACCAATTTATGAATGGGAGTTTTAAAGTTGATTGAACAGCAGCGGGTTGCCAATGCCAATACGAAGCAGCTGGCCACACTGATTGCTCTGCCTCTGCCGCAGCCGCCGCTGCTGCTGCTGCTGGTGCGTTGTTGTTTGCATTGGGTTTAAAACCAGTCAAACGGTAAGTAGGTGTCGGTCGCATATTAAGGCGCTCACCACTTGGCCGGTCAGTGGGAGCGGCGGCGTGGCGTGTGCGGTTACCTCAGCGCACCATTTTGGCAAAGAGAGTAGGTGGCTGAGCGTTGACGTAGACGTTAGCGTCGCTGCGTTAGACCACAAAGCCGTTACGCTTATGGCCAGCGGCAGAGACGCAGGCAGCGTTTGATGAGCGCATTGCAAAGGCGTTAAGGCAAATTAACGACGGCGGCGTTCAAGTCTTTGGGGAGTAACTTTGACGGCGACGTCGGCGCCGCAGTCAGTGCAGGAATTTTAATGAGCGCGATATTTAGTTTGCGAGCACACATTCATACATATTTATTTGAAGCACTTCACACATACACGCACACACACACACATTTATGCTTGTGTACGTGTGTGGGAGCGCGCACGCACACAAACAGCAGGGCATGGTGTGGATTAGTGTGGGGTCAGGGGATGGCATATGTAATGGCTAAAAATATGTTTACCTGTCGTATTTCCTGTGTTTCGGCATCCATCTTGGAGATGGAGATGAAGATGACGATGACGATGACACTGCACTTTACCGTTCACCGAGCCAACGACTTTGACTAAATTCTTTCGATGAAATTGTTGTTGCGGCTAGAGTTGCAGCAGCGGGGGCAACGTCGGCGGCTGTCGGATGTCACTGGCTGTCCGACGCCCAGTCTCCGCTGCACTTGCAGTTCACTTTTCTTTTTTCACTGGCCAAGCGGTTTATTGTTGTTGTCGTCGTATTTTCCACACTTTCCTTATTATGTTGGGGGTCTCTTGTTCACTCTCTCTCTCTCTCTCTTTTTGGCTCTTTGGCTTGGAATTTTCACTTCAGCCGTAGAGTAGCCTAAAAACACGCACACAAACATACATAAATATTTATAAGCACTTTTACAACTATTTTCGAATTTTTGCAAATTAATTGCGCGCACGCATTTGCCAACAATTCGCGCAGCACAACACAGCAGCAGCAGCAGCAATAACAACAATAACAACAACAACAACAACGAGAAGTAATACAAAACACAGAAAGAGGAGAAAAACTAGCAAAGGAAAAATGTGAATCATTCACTGGGCGAACTTTGCAGTGGGCGGCAACAGGGGGATGGCTTTGCCGTGGAACTGTGCTTGGCACAATAACAGAATAACAGAAGCAGAGCAGAGCAGCACAGAGCGGAGCAGCGCAGTGCAGCAGCAGCAGCAGCAGTTGCGCAGCGGCAGAGGCGCAGCGACAGAGGCGGCAATGAGTTTTATTGCCTGGCCACAGCATCAGCTGTTGCAATTTGGGGCCACTGTTGACACAGAAACGCACTTTTTGAGTAGCTCGCGTCAGTTTTCGGCTAATTAGTGCACAATTATTGGCGTGGCAGTTGCGCTTTTTTGCAATTTTCCACTTTTCCGCGATTGCAGGCAGTAATAAATGAAAACATTTTTCTTTTGCCTTGCTTGTTGTTGCTGTTGCGCTCGCCGTTGTTTCTCTCTCTTTTGTTCGCTATACGCCGTCGAACTGGTAGACACTGTTATGCTCTTCGCTCTCATTGGCGACTAGGCGTATGATGACGACGGTGACTGCGGCAGCGACGCTAACGTTGACGTCAGTTTGCGAGCAGCAACGAAATGATGACCGAAAAATCTGACTATGGGTGCGTGGTACACGCATATTCTCCTTAAATTTCGCATTGCTTTACCGCCTGGATTCATACAAATGCATTTTACACGCTGCGCGCTCGATTCGCATTTAATTTTATACTTTCTATAAACTTTAAATGCACTAAAGATCGAATAACAACTTGCTTCTTCTCTTCCAAAATTTTCTCTGAATGAGAGTGTTGTACAGCGGCAAGAGATGGCGTTTATCAGCACTGAAATTTTCTTCTGTCCAATCGACCATCCGCCACAACTTACCAAAGCAAAACTGTTAACTGTTAAATCGAATCATGTGAATCATAAATATACGCGAACACACTCACTCAGTTTGTTTACAGGTATTTCAAATATGTTGATGCTCTCGATTTTAGACTTAACCATAGATTTAAAAACATACCAAGCGCAACTTGTCAATTTAAAAATAATTAAAATTTGGCAATACAAATTTCAATTTGATCAAATTGAAAATTAATAATATTACAAATTTATCATAAATTTTGAAGTAAATAAATGTATTTTAAATATAGTTTTTGTGTAAAAACATTATTTTATTAACCATATGATGGATAGCAACCCGACTACAATTTCCATCGTTTAATAAACTTCGCGCTTTCTCAAATGCCTTTTCCGAAGACGCACTGGAGGCGGGCGTACCCAAAATTCTGCAACTGACCCGATATAAGAGTGGAAAATTATCCTTATTGGTGTGCCACCAATTCAAAACGTCGTACCCATCGTGTAAGGGCACCTGTAGATCTGAATATCTGCGAATTTCCTTCAAGATTCTATCCTCAGATGTGTGCACGGCAACGAAATCAGAGAACAGATCGTCATCCAATTCCTGCTTGATGTGAACTTCGGTATCTGTACTCTTGTCTTCAATGGGACAGTATCTCTTCATCAGAGTTTTGCACTCCTCTATTGTCTGATCCTTTTCAGCCTGTGTGCATTGCAGCAATTGATTAGTGGGTGGAAAAAGGAACATGGCCATTTTATGGGGCATGCCAATATGATTTTGTACTAATGATTCTAAACAATCAGTCAGTCTCAGCTTCATTTGCGATTCTATCTTGGTTCTACACGGACTACCGCACAGTTTTCTCAGTCGGTGAATATGTGGGATGACCAGATGCAGCGTTGGCGACATCTCGTCCTCCAAGGTGTTACGGCATTTCTCAAAGTGGCCGAGAATGTGCACAATCGAAGAAATGTCATTAAGATTAATGTTTTCCATCGAGTCGAGGCCACTTTCACCTCGGCACAAATTGAATATGTCCATCCAATTGGCTTCTATTGACAGCAGCTTGTAGTAAATGCTGTGACATCTGCTTGGAGAGTAGTCAATCATCTGTTTCTCTAGGCTCATGGACGCACCAGACTTTTGCATATACTTGAGAAGTTCGTTGGCCTGGCCTAACATTTCCTTGAGCCCGTCGACTTCATCGAACGTTCTCTCGACGATGCTGCTGAGCAAATGACTAATACAGTGTATTTGTCCAGCGGATATGATTGAGTCGGCAGCGGTCACGCAGATGGGATTGTCTTCCCCCATGTCACAATCAAAGTCGCTCAAGATTCTCTCGACTTGTGTTTTTAACAGCAAACCTGTAAGGATAACAAATCTGTGTTAAATATTTCTTAAATTGTGGCATATAAAGCTTACCTGTGCAGGACACCTCATCCAGCCTGAGCAGCCGGCTCACCAGCGAGCTCTCCTGGACGTAGTTTATGGACACGCAGAGGTGTGAACTCCTCATATTATGCGGCCAGCTGCTGCACGCTATGCTGTATCCATTGGCTCGGGCTGCGCACACATCCGAGCGCACTTTCTCCAGGGTATCATGGTAACAGGTATCTAAGTTGGAAGAAAGGGTTGCCACCTGAGGCATGAGCTCATCTACCTTGAAGTGGCTACCGTAATTGGCTCCGATTTCAATAAACAGCGCGGCCAATTTCCTGAGACCGGAGTCCTCGGATATGTTCAGGGGACGGCAGTTTTCGACGGCCCACTCTGCCAGAGCATGGGCCAGTTTTTCCTTGGTTTCTTCATCGAAATTAGATGAGCTATTTGGCTCGTCCAAGAAGACTGTAGTATCTGCGCCATATTCGTGATCTTCAGTGCTATCGCGCAGCTTGCAGGATCTCAGCTTAACTGTTTTTATTTCCTTAGATGATTCACTTGGATCCAAATCCTCAATGACGTTTTTGTAGCATTTGTGCCTAACCAAATTCGACGTGCTGCCATTAAACTTAAAGACACTTGGGCACGTTCGGCAGATGACATTCTTAAGCTCCGTTCCATTTTGATCCACAACTCTGGAAAACACATTCCATACTCTGCTCCGACTTCGCTTGGTGACCACCTTGAATTCTCCACTTTGAATTCTGGCTCTTATGGAATCGTTGTCGTACTTCATTTTTTCATCCGATTCTTTTGTTAAAAATACAAACAGTAGACAGGTTTGAAAAAGTAGATGTAGTAAATGAAACACAATGTTGAGAGTGATTATGCGGATTCATGAGTCATTACCTTTTATCGAGTGGATTGGTTTGCGGCACGGCAATCAGCACAGTATTATTTTCAGACTTTCCAAGTACTACGTGAAATGATTTATCAAGTAAGTCATTTGGCTGTAGCTGTGGTTAGCCACTGTAACTGTTAATGTTTAATATATTTATACGTTACTAATTGCTAGAATTAAACAATTGAACCCAATTGCAATAGCTGTAATTGTATTTCAATAATAAAGATGCCTATCGGCCAGCCGCCATAAGCAATCGGCGCTAAAGTGCTGGACTTTAGGCTCATGTAAACCATCCAAAGTCCCTATGGAAATACAGACTTTAAATAAATGAAAGCTGGAAACAGGTAATATCCAAAAGCAGTTGTAAGCTGATGCCGTTATAGTTTAAATCGGTGCAACCAGCTCTCATGGCCAATAAGATCGCTGCGTTTATTCATATTTTGAATCAGCTGCTTGTCGGTTGCCTATCGGTTGCCTATCGACTGGCCACCACAAATTTGCGGTGGGTTGATGGACAATATGAATCATGTGAATCATAATATGTATATTGTAAGATTTGAAGCCAATTGCTTTTACATTAACAGTTTTATTTTATAGTAATTGTTTAAAAATATTATATTAGTAATTAGAGCATAATTTAATATAAACTGCAACTATTCGATGGCACGGCGGAGGTTCCAATGAATCGAACATAAGTAGATCGTTGAAATAATGATGTCATTAATACTGTACGATTGAATTATAGCTGAGCTTAGCTAACTGCGATGATAACTAAATATTTGAGCAGTCTAAACTCATGGTTCCTTAAGTAAGAATACTTTGCTATTCTATTGTATTGTTTATTTATTTGCTGCTTAAAAAAATCATGTGGATTGACATACATATGTTGACTAGACCTGTTGATTTTTTTTTTAAAGCAATGAACAATTAATAAATAAAATTTCTATTCTGTGTCCTTTTTTTGAATTTGCACTCTTCAGCTTGTGATTTAAAACTGTATACATTTGTTGTAAAAGAAATGTTTGTGACGTCACACTGCTTCGTGCACTTCTATGCAAGTGTTGTAAAATTCGGCATACATTGAACTGTCGTGCTTTGCAACACGGTTTTGTGCGTGACTAAAAATCGTGACATGCGTGTCGCAAAGTACATTTTACATTTTGGTTTTTACATATTTTCTGTTAATACCGCTTGAATAGGAGTAGCAACAATGCACGTCGAAAAGAAATCGGAATTGAGAAGTCTTCTGAAATCGGGTGACAAGCGCTGTAAATTGGTGGAACCACGAAACGCAAAGAGCTGCGTTTGGCGATTCTTTAACTTGGTGTCTTGTGATGATCGAATAGAGCCGTATGCCTGTTGTAAAACCTGCGGCGATCTGTTGTCGTACAGCGGGAAAACAGGAACTGGCAGTCTATTGCGCCATAGATGCTTGCACACGACTAACGGTAAGTTTTGGATCTGATATTCACGCACGCCCCCTCACACTGCCACGCGTGTTCAGAGCGGGTAGCTCTGTTGTTGTCATCGCCACCGCTTGTCCTAGTGCTATGATATGTGCTCTGCATTTGCTTGTTGGATATATAATTGTGTCAACACAGTCGGATTGGTCAAATCGACACTTGATATTCAAATAGATTCTTTCATTTAAAAGCACCATGGTGTCTGCTGAGGGTATTCTAGATGCGAACAAGTAGTAGTGTTAGAGGTCGTCGAATAATTGAGACCCAGAAAATAGTGCTGCTTCGTTAATTGGTTATAAAAATGGAAATGAGTCCTTCAGTTCTTTGTAATAAGGTATAGAATTTAGTTATGTGCTGTTTAGATTTATTTATTTTCTTTGTTTTGCTTGATTGAAACGTGTCGTTTCGCAACACTGTTTCTCGCCAGAATTTTCCAACACCGGCGCCAACAACGCTAACATCGCTATTGCGTTTTTGTGGGAAAAAATTAGACTTGAGAAAGTTATTTTGTAAAAAAAACTATTCAAAATGCCTAAAGGTCGCGTTAGCAGTGTTTGGCAGCATTACGATATCAATGAGGAGTGCGAAAACTTTGCAGTTTGTCGCTATTGCGGCAATAATATATCGCGTGGTGGCATGGCCAGCAACCTTAAGGGAAACAACACCACCAATCTGTGGACACACTTGAGGCACAAGCACGCTGACGAGGTGCTGGTCAATCCCATACAACAACGCCCCATTAGCCGACCTGCAGTTATAACACTAAAGAAAGGTATGCCAAATGCCGTGCTTATCACAATATTTATTGACCTATTGACGCACCTATCGATCCCGCGCGACTGTCCCCAATTGGAAACTATCGCAAAACGATGACGCCCAGCCCTGCTTTACAGCTGGGAGCCGGCAATTTATTGACATATGATTTATATATATCGTACTGCGCATCTGTAATTGTGTTCACACTTATCCTTTCAGAAAAAACGTCGCGCATCGCCAAGGCAAAAGTTGTGCGGGAACCGCTTCGGGTTGCGAAACCAAAAGTCGATGTGCATGCATCCATAGCTGGTGCGCTGCCCCAGAAGTGGGAGGAGTACGAGCAGAACGACGAAGTCAGCGAGGACATCAAGGACATTATATACAGTGAGGATCCGCTCTGCTACAGTCCCATACAAGTGGTCGAGGATGAGATGCTAGATGCTGGCGAAAAAGTCACCGTGGTGAGCACCAGCAGGGCAACTACTAATCCAGTTGTTGCTACCGTGGTCTCAGCTCCCACGAGCGCTGCAAAAACATTGAAAAACAACTTGGAGACATCCATTGAACGGCTGACCACGGTCAGCGAGCAGCTAAGCTACGTTATACAGCAGCAACAGGAGGAGCAACAGCTCAAAGATGATGACTATTATTTTGCGTTAAGCCTGGTACCCATTATGCGGCAGCTGTCGGTGAGCCGTAAGCTTTACGTCCGCTCGAAAATCCATGAAATATTGTACAAAGAGAGTGAGGAGACTAGGACTAAAACTGAATAATAGAACAGGATTAAACTACGGATATACATAAATCATTTTAAACTTACCCAAGCAGACGAAGAAGAAGCAGAAATCAATACAAAAACGAAACAAAAGAAAAACACAAAAATTGTAACATTTATCTTATCAACAACTATTCATATAGGCTAAAATGTTTATATGTACGTTTGTTAACGTACCGTTTGCAATTCTTAGTTGAAGCATATAATTAATAAGCACATATGTTGAGACGAATTCGTATTGATAATTTAGCATGTATGTATGTATTCAAATATTTAATGCAAAACTCTTACAAAACGCTAATAAATTTACCTAAGACCTCCAAAGTAGACTCCTCATTATAACTACTATGGTATAACTCTTCTTAAGCTATAATAACTTGCATATTTGTTTTTAATGTACTGTAACATCTCGAAATAAGAATAGAACGACAGTTCCAGGTTGTGCAAATAGGGTTTGGTTTGGGCACAACACTTTCCATATTCAATTTAGTCTCTGTTTAATTATGTAAATCTGGATACGGATACCTTTAAAAAGTTTAGTCAATAGCTGCGATATGTTATAACATGAGTAAGAGTTCTCTAGTACTTGGTCAAAAGATTTATAGGTGTACTCGTTTAGTGTATATAGTTTCTAGCTGTTATAGTCTTGGATATCATAGAATCACGGTGTCTATCTCCATATCTCTCCATAAAACTGTTTGTCCTTGACTGATAGTTTTCATAGATCTTTAATAATAATTTGTAATATCTCTCTCTTTGGTGGAAACGATCGGTCGAAAATTAAGATCTGGTTTAAAAAACTGTTTTGTTTAGCTCGAAATTTATTACTAGTTCACTATTCTGCTTACATATATGCAAAATCCTATCTATATCGAACAAGTATATCAAAAAGTTTCCTTAGGTACGACCATCGAAAATTAGGTTCTGATTTGAACAACTCTTTTGCTTATCAAGATATCTTGACCAAGCCCAACATTTACAAATTAAACTGTGAGCCAAATTTGATTAAGTTCACAATACTATATTATAACATATGGCTCTATAAGGTGTTTTACAAGATATTTTTATCAAACTCAGCATTAACGAGTTGCAATATTCTCTTATATCTGAGAACCCAAACGGACAATATTTATAAGTGTATGAAATCTTCGGCGTGCCGGAGATATCCGTACTTTCTCGATTAAGGTATCGTCAACAAACTCAGCGATTACGGGCTTCACAATTCTGCAAAGCCGTAATGTCTACCGCATATGTCACCAGGGGTATTTGTATCACAATTCTATAGATAGATCTATGCTCTAACTGATTCAGGAATCCATTCCGGGAAAATGAGTACAAGTCCGGACAAAGCCGGCACAAGGAAGTATAATGAATGAAATAAGTTTTGGTTTCGTTAGTTTATTTATGTTTTAAATAAATTTTATTTAAATAACTTGTTGAGATTTACAAAACAGAGAGCATTACTAGAAGTATAATTTACAAATCGATTTCTGGAGCTAATTTGTGTGGCTTACGCAATGCTTACAACTAGAAATATGATTTGTATCAATAATGCATTATTATTATATTTTTTGTTATTTTGTTGCTTCTATTTAGCTTTCAATAGATTTATGTGTCCCTAGAAATAGGCATATAATACAATATCAATACAATAAACCCTACAGATCGAGTAATAAACAATAATCTTACTAAGTATACGCACCCCCAATATCATCTATATTGTATTATATGTTTATGTTTATTAATCTTAATCTCTAGTCAACAAATGTTCGGTAGTTGATTAATCTTCGATTTTGAATAGCGGATGTGTTAATTCCTATGAAGGGACTCTAGACTTACGACTTTAGTATGTTATTTAATGCAGTTGTGTGTTCTGATGGGATCGATTAAGTGCACCATATGCCAAAACTTTGATAAGTATCATTTATGCTTAGTTAATTTATTTAATACCATGCGAACTTCAATTGGCTGGATGTATTTGGGTATAATTAGCTATTCGTAAGCAGCCCAACTTTATGTTGTTTATTTATTGTTTATTACATTTTTAACTGTTATTTGTAGGTATATATCATTTTGATTATGGTTCGTCTACTGTGCCAGTTCGACATAGTTTCTAAGTGAGTTTATCAAAATTTGTTCGTATAACTTTCGGTAAATGATATGAGATATGAGATATGAGCTGGAAATATAATTTGATTAATCGATCTCCAAATAAATAATATATGTATATATTAATTTGTATATCTTGTTTTTGGTATTTAATTTTCGTATACAAGCATTTAGATATATCCAAAATTTATTTAACTTTATTTTCGCATGACTTTCAGATCATCGTATTTATCATAGGTCTGTATGTAAATTGGTATATTTTGTTCTATTCACAGTTCCGATAACTACATCCAATAAATATTTGATATATATATATATATGTACATATATCGATTAATCAAGCAAATCTTAAGTGTGCAACTCACCGAACCGGCCAGAACTTTACCAAGAACTTATCCGTAAAGAAAAGGTCGGTTCCGTTTATCGACACCGGACTATCTTAGGTCTTAGTTTATAGAGCGGGCCGCAGCCCACGTATGATATGAGTTGCTGTTTTATTCATATGTATTCAGTTATTTGATATGGACTTAAAACATTTTGTGAAGTTTTTTCTTTTTTGTAATTTACAAGGACATTTTTAAAAAGTAATCAATCAAAAATAAACAACTTGCTTTCATTTTGCATATTTATACAATAAATATTTAGTGTATTTGAAATATTGTTGATTTTGGAAACATTTTCATCGCTTATTGCACTTTCGAGCGTCTTTCTGTTCATTTCTTTTTGGAGCGG
Organism: Drosophila littoralis; assembly: GCA_018903485.1. Lineage (NCBI taxonomy): Eukaryota > Metazoa > Arthropoda > Insecta > Diptera > Drosophilidae > Drosophila > Drosophila littoralis. The sequence continues at coordinate 8,715,309 of JAEIGF010000297.1, read as the reverse complement.
GTCTCGGAGCCTGGGCCAATAGCTTCCCTTAATAATAATATTATTTGGTTGATGTCACCAGCTGGCTGGTGCTATAGCCCTGTGTGTTGCAGGTGGGCAGGGCGAATGGGTTGAAACTCAAGCTGCTGACTCCTGCAAGTAAAAAAAACAAGTATTTTTTAAAAATTTAATTTAATTTGCATTACAATTTTAAAGGATTTCTCTTGACAACTAACTTAAAATTAACTAATACTATGTTTATTAGTAAAAAAAAACTTAAAGCATCAGAAATATTTCATTTATAATATTTTATTTATTCATATAGGAAAATACTTATAGAATTAGTCTAGTCGGCCTAACAAAAGTTTTCCTTACTATCCGAAAATATCTCAAGTTGATGTAAGCAAATAATATAAAGTAATCGAAATTAAATTGGCCGCCTAATGGTATGCAAAGTTTATCGAACAGTTGCTTGATTATCTATGTTCCGAATTTGGATTTCGATTCGATATCTCAATTTTTGTTGTAGCATACTTTAAAGGGGTTTCCGAATTAAAATGTCGGTTTTATAATAATATAAACCAGGGCTGCTAATTCCAAAAAAATAACGTCAGCGGTTCAGAGTATTTGGTTCGTGAAGCAGATTTTCCACATTTTTAAACACACTTGGTTCAGAACTTGGATATTTGTATATTAAAAAAATAGTAATGAATAAATGTAACTTTGTGTTATAAATGCGAAACTCTTTTTGAAGCAAGATAAGGCTTGGATACGGTTGCCTTTTGGGGAAAAAAAAAAATAAAATTAAATTGGGTGCCGGGTTGGAACCGGTTCGTTTCGGCAAGGCTTGCAGCAAAATTAGCCAGTACAAGAGAATGCCAGAGAATAAAAATAGAACTGGGCTTAGCTCAGTGCTAAAAGAACTTCGAAAATAAAAACAGTTGGAAAATCAGGTATATTCGAAAAGAGACTGTACAACGCATGTGATAAAAGTGTTGAAAAAATTATGAATACCGTTAATATTCGAAATACTCGGAATATTCGAAAAGAAGCTGTGCAACACATATGATAAAAATGTTGATAAAATTATAAATACCGTTAAACAAGTGTTGGTTGTGTTTTGATGTTGTTGTTGCTGTTGTTGCTGTTCTTGTTGTTGTTGTTGTGGATGTGTTTTATGAGAGACACAACGGCGGAATCCCAATCACCAGCTACACCCACTCATCAGAGTCGTCGCAGTCACTGGACTTGGATGCAGCGTTATCAGCGGAGGTGCCCATTGTCAGCAGGCGCCAGTCAATGATTGGTTTTGGGGGCGTCTCTGCTTGGCTGCCGATAAGGTTGTGCTTTGAATGTGTGTGTGTGTGTGTGTGTGTGTGTGTGTGTGTGTGTGTGTGTGTGTGTGTGTGTGTGTGTGTGTGTGTGTCTGTGAGGGCCTGTTAGGTGCTCCATGCTCCGTGCTGTTGTTGCTGTTGCTCTGCTTGGTCCTCGTTGTCTGCGCTTAAACGGCCGCCGCGGTCGCTGCTGAGACGGCAGGATTGTGCCAGGGCTGATGCGGATGGGGGTAATGATGCGGGTGGGCGGCGGAGACGTGGTGGTGCTGCACGAGGGCCGAATGCCAAGGCGTCGACACGGACACTGTTGGGGATTAATGTCGAAAAGGCACTTGCTGAGCAATTTTTCTTTCACTTTGTGGGAAGTCAGTTTTCGAGTAGGTGTTTGTTTTGGGTAACTCATGAGTGGTTGGCTTTTAAAAAAAACAGAGCTTAAATAAAACTAAACTAAGCGCGAAAAAAAAAATTGGATATAACCATAATCAGTCTAACAATTTTCTTAAAGAGTTCTTCGACGACATCACATGAGTTTCGAGCTCATGGAGCGAGGTTCGGGGCGATTCATGAACATCACATAGTTCGAATGGGAACTAAATATATCTCTTATTAGTCTCTTCTACCATGTACATAGATTATAACACATATTTTTAAAGAAAAGGATTCTAATATTCTCTTCAATTATCGAGCAATTTTTTAATTTTAATTGGTTGTCTAAAAGTACTGAGAAATAAGGACAAATAAAAAGGTTGCTTTGCTATGTTTCGTTGCTTGACGCCTAAAATTCCCAACCAGTTAAGGCTTCGACTAACTTAAGCAAGGCAGGAACGGGAAGTTCTTAAATGGCTGCAAATGGCTGCAGCGTGGCCTAGAAATGGACTTGGGCTCAGGACTGGTTCACTTCGTCATCTCAGCTCATCTTCTCAATAAAATGATTGTCATTGGTTAAAGATTCGCATCGTGGTAACTGAACAAGCTGGGAGTCCGATTCTTATGATATTTTATATATGCAGGGCAGGGCTTACTTCTGGCAGGACTCAAGTCTGGGTTGGATCACTTACTTGACGTGGAGTTGAACACGCTGCCCGGCGATGATGACAGCGTACCCATATTCGGTGCGGGCGCATATCCATTCGCAGTCGCTGCGACGGCGGCGGTGGCTGCCGTGGCGCCATAGGAGCCACCCGAGCTGTGGGGCGTGGAGGCGCTGCTGCAGTAGCCGCCGCGGGGACTGACGCTGCTCGACTGGGCGCGCTGGTAGTCGTCCTCGGTCCACTGGCCAGTGCCATCCTGGACACTGACCGCCAGCTGACCTGCGTACGAGTTGAAGCTCGTGGAACCGCCGGGCGATCTGCTGCAGCAAGAGAAGCGTTAGATACTTCTCGGTTGGGGGGATGTCGAATGAGCGCTTACCTGGGCATGGAGTATAGCGCCTCGACGAGATCTGCTGCGCGCTTGAGAATAATTTCCTTTTGTAGCTTCTCCGGATCGCCGGGATGCCTGGGTATGAGTTTCTGCAGCCGCTGGAAGCCATAGTCGATTGTAGGTTCGTTGAGTGCTGCTTGAACGGCATAATCAAAAGGGTGGAAAGCTTAGACATGATTAGAGGCAGGCATGGAGAACAAGATCTACTTACAGACATAGACAAAGCGTCCGGGCGAGCCCTTGCAGAACTGCTTGCTCTTGTAGGAGAGCGTCACCTCGACAACGCCGGGTATGTGTCGCGGCGGGGTCTGGACCCGTATCGCGTGCGATGTGATCAGCTCGCTCCACACCAGCATTGTGCCAAAGACCACCTGCAGCCCGTCAAAGAAGTTGTCGCCCACGATGATGACTGTGGCACCGCCTGTGGTCCAGCCCTCGCTGGGCGATATCGCCTTGATGCAGGGCGTGGCCACGGGCAGCGGTGGGTAGAGGCCTGCAAAGGGTGCGGAAATAAACGGGGTTAGTTTGGCTGAAGACGTTGGGAAGAGCAGGAGAAAAAATCAAGAAACGGGTTCGAGTTGCCAATTGCTACAGAATCGAAATGAAAACGAAAATGAAAGCTCCATAAGGGGAGGAAAGAGCTAACTAACTAACTGATCGATTAATTGGAATTTAGTTACAGACCATCGTAGGTACTGTCGGGCGCTAGGGGGTGACCGGATATGGACAGGGATGTGTTGCCTGTACCTTCCGTTGTGTCCAGTCGCTTGGCGCGGCGTCCGTGCTTCGAGTTGTTGTGCACGAACATGTTGTCCGAGATGGCCAGCAGTGGTCCATCCACGGCCACCTGGGTGGATATAACAACCTGGTAAGAGTAGGGAAAATGTGAAAAAGGCTTATTAGAAATTGATTCAAACAATTCTTAATCTAAATCATGGAGTTCCAGATCTGCTGACGCACTGTTCCTCTGTGGAGTCACGTCTTGTCTTCTTCTTAAACTCAAAGATATATATAATTTACAATTAAAGTGAGACGTACCTGAAATCTTCTCATGTCCCGCGGATTGCCAGCATTTTTGAGGCAATTCTGATTGCACTTCAAAAAGAATTTAAGAAAAAAGCTGCAAGCACAAAGAATTAAAAAAAAAAAAATCAATTAATAATTATTAATAATAATTCAATGAATAATTGTTGATGATTTGTAGCTGCTCGAAAACACATTCGGCTACTCGACAGAGGCAAAGCCGGATTCAGATTAAGGCGGCGTCTCCCCTTTATGAGTTGCTAATGATCGGTTGCGCCTTTTGCAGTTGCCACTTGCCACTTGCCACTGGCCATTGATGCCACGTTTTGCAGCAGATGTTTCGCCTAGGGCATGAGTCAATCCACTTGCCCCCCCCTACCCGTCCGCTGCCCCGGCTCGGGCCAGCAATTGCCGCGGGCTTGGCGGCGCAGTGTGCGATAAGCGCTCAGCTCGGGCTTGGACTCGGGGTGACAGTTATGTGTGTCCTGCAGGCAGGATATTCGAAATTGACACCCGTGTGTCGCGCATTTAAATGGTAAAATATACACACCAACTGCCTGCAGCACTCCCCCCCTCCCCTCCTCCCTATCACTCGTTCTGCCTCCTGTTGATTTTATTTGCTGAAATAATATTTTGTCGCTGCAGGGGTCGCCCCTCCGAATTGGCAGCTACTTTTTCAGTTCTTTTTCAGGCGTTTTTGTTGTTTCTCACTCGACAAATTGGACAAATTAGCACAGGGGGCGTGTCACTCTTGCCCACTCTCTCTCTCTCTCTCTCTCTCTCTCTCTCTGGAGTCTCCCTTGCAGAGTGGATGGGGATCCATCCAGGCACATCTGCATATGTGCACACGATTCGTGTGCCATAAATTTGTTTATTGTCGTCCTGATGAAGTGCGGTTCAAGAGGATATCCTCTCGAGTCTGAGATGTGTTGAAAGGTGTGCGTGTCCTGAGCTTGAAATGTCATATGATATGTCTACTACGTAGATCACATGGGATATATCTGTCTAAATTTGGATTGCAGGACTTGTGGTATACCTATTTGAAAATTTTAAAATAAAGCAGATTTATCTTCAACCCAGAATTAAATACTTTAAAAACTTGTGCCCCAATCATAGAAATCATCCAACTATATTTGGAAGATGCCATTTTTGGCTAGAGATTCATTAAGGCGCGTATAACATAAATTGGTAATTGAATTTATATTGAAATTAATATATATTTTTTGAATATCTGAAAAATCAAGTTTTGAACCAAAATCTGGGTTATTGATGTGTAAAACCAGCTGCACGAACCGAACCCTAAAGCGGGGTTCGATCCGTTTATTGAATCACCGACCATACATTCAAACTCTTAAATAGATAAAGTAATTACTCAATTTCTCGAAATTTAGCTAGGAACAATTTCTTAGATGCAAGAAGAATAACTGAAAAATCCAATTTGCAATCATCTAAACATTCAGATTGTCTGGCAAACACCAGTAAGATATTGTATAAAGTATATTCGGCTTTTTACTTTGCACATTTGCATTTCTTGAGACTCGTTTAATACATTTTTATGGGTCATATATAAAACAATATTTGACGATAGCAAAGCACAAATTTGACATTCTCAATATGTGAAATTTCAATTGCGATTCGATAAAATACACGAGCGTAACAAATGCCAGACCTATTTTGGCTTATCAGAGAATTTGAGTGTGGCATTGGGCACAATTAATTATGAACTCTATACATTTTGGACTATGAATAATATATATATATAAATATATATATGTATACAGATATATATGTATGTGTGCATATGGGGCCACGCGCGAGCTGATTGTGAACTTGTTGAAGCCGGAGTTGGACTCGGATGGAGGACGGGAATGGAAACAGATGTGTGTGTTGTATTTTTTTTTTATCCACTGTGCGAGCAACAACAGCAACAACAGCAACAACAACAACAACAACAACAAAAACAGCATCAACATGAGCAGCATCATTAACACGGCCATCGGCGTTCCCTGAGGGACGGAGCGCCGTGTATCTGTCAGATGCAATATTGAGTTACACAGAGACCCTCACAGATGCAACTGCAGTCGCAGTCGCAGTCGCAGTCGTCGCTGCTGTCGTCAACGCGGCATTGAAATTTGAATACGTATCGAGTGGATATTGAGAGCTGCTTTGTATGGGAATAGGTTAACTCATTTACGGATCATTCACGGGACTAATTTTTTTTTGTAACAGCCACCCCCGATGGGCCCCTAGCCCTGCGTCTTTATGGGCAGCTAATTGACTTTCTCGGAAGTAGCGCAGGGGCAGCGACTTGTTCCCAACTCGCACGCTTGAATTACAATGTTTTCAAATATCCTGACAGGACGCATAAATTGCCAGGCCGATGCAGCATAAATCGTGTCGTGTATGCGTAGGATCTCCATTTGCATATGCCAAGGTCTACGAAGCGGTGAGAATCCTTGCTGATTCAATTTAATCTGGACGGGATTTCTTGGGATTTCTGGCAGTTGGACCCTGAAGCGCATCTTTGCCTTGCTGCTCGACAGTTTTGTGCCCCAACTCCTGCTGGGCAATTAAAAATTCAACGCGCGTCTTGCCAATAAATCAAAGTGTCTCCATCATCGACTTGGCTGTGGGGCAACAAAGTTTCCCGTACTTCGCCTTCGACTTTGTCCTGGCCCTGACTGCTGGCCACGCGAAATTTTCATTTAATGAAAGGCTACGCATCATCAAACGCGCGCACATGACATTGGCCTGGCCAGCAAAATGGCCAGCAAAATGGCCAAAAATGGCGTCCACGGACCCATTGGCATCTGGAGCACGTAGAGCCAACGAAGTGCATAATTGGTCATTCATATTTGGCCTGGGCGCGGAGCTGCCAATAGCTCCTTGTTTCGGGCTACTTAACATTGCCAAGTAGCTTTAAATTTCAGCTGAACTCGATTGTAACCAGTTGAAGTGAATAGGAAAGGTAGGAAAATAAACTATATATATAAAATATATAGTTCAATTTTCACCTATTAAATGACGAGAATTTATGCTTCTTTGATATCTGCATCTACTGGCAAACACAATGTTAATCCGGCTTGCAATGGGGGATGCAGCCTAATGAAGATTCAATCCAACAGAGCTCAAGTACAAATTTTCAACTTTCGAAAATGGAATATTTAAAAAATATTTTAATAGATTATCTAAACTTAATTTTCATAGATTATTTGCTTTACACTGCAAGTTCCTAAAAATGTTAAAATCACGTTTTTGCAAATATCTTGAACAGTTATTTGCGGTCAAGATATATATCTTAAAAATCATAAAACTATTCCATGCAAAATGCAAAATCATTATATATTAAGACACTCTATAAAGGTCTACTCATTAGCCTGATCCAATACCCCACATAATATTCTTAGAAGTAATAACTTTTTGTCGAAACACATTTTTTATGGTAAATTGGCTCAGCTTGAAATTATAAATGTAAACTATTTTATTTGTTACATAATCTAGTCGAAGATTTAATGTATTTTGTTAAAATAGAAAACTAAAACAAATTAGGTAGTTACCTATACAATTTAGTTACTTAAATATTCTCAGTTTTTTAGTGAAGTGTATAATATAAAAAAATCATGAATATTTTAACAATATCGCCATTCAAAAAACAATATTAACTCGAAATAAAAAGCCCTCTGCACTAGGCTAAATTGAAATTGAAATAAATATGAACAGGCTGTAAACTTTCGAGCTGCCGGGAATATCCGAGTTGGAGGTTCATGAATGCCCCAACGATTAACTGCGAATTTGTGAATCAACAACAACAACAACAGAAACAACAACAACAACAACAACAGAATTGAGTTTTATCTTTGCATCGCTCGCACAACATTTAATGATGAATACGAACGTGCATAAATCGCTTTGGGTTCTGGCCATGGTCCTGGCTTGGAGCTGTCGGCGATGTTATCTGGCAGCCTTTGGTAGTAGGAGGCGTCAACAGAATGTAGCCGAAAGCGTTTGTGGCGCACGCCAAGCAGCGACACGGCACAGGTGAGAGGCAGTGTCCCCCACCCTCTCCTCGCTGCTCTTGCCTTCTACTTGTAGCCGCTGCGGGCAACTTGGCGCTAATTTTTCACTAACGATAATATTCAAAATTTTCAACTTTATTGCCGCATAAAGTCAATGACTATGCCAGACACGAACACACACAGCGCCCAATGCCGCCAATTTAGCAGTTTTCGAGCTAAATGCGCCTGTCAGCCGTTAATAGCTGAAATTTGCAATGCGTACATTTCTGGTATTTATTTTTGGTATTTTGCAAAATTTATTGCGATTAAACTGGCCAGTATTGTGAAAGGGGCAGGACTTAAGTGTCTAAACAACACTGTCAGAGTGCAAGAGAGTGCAGAGGTTATCATTTTGTGTGGCTCTGGTGTGACTCTAAGTCTCTAGTTTGTTTAAAAAGGCAGATAAATATATATATTTTTACGAAATTTTATCAATTTATTCGTGACTGATTCCACAAAAGCATTATGCTTTAGCAAGTGTACTAATAAATTAGAGGGAAATCTTGTATGCATTGCCCCAAGAAACATTTTCTTTTTTTTTTTTTAGCAGTTTTTAGCATTGGGCTACAATTCTGAGCAATATCAAGCCAGCAGCATCACTGTCAAAAACGCACAAAGACACTGCGAAAAACTTACTTTGGCGCCATTTCCATGGCATTTTCACGCACACGCACACGCACATACACTCCCCACATAGACACACACCAAGGCAAAAGATGGCGGCCGACGTCACCATTTTGTTGATGTTCAGGTTCAGGGCTGCTGCTGCTGCTGCTGCTGTTTTCTATTGTTGTTGGAACTTTTATTTATTTATGCTCTTTCTCGGCTTAGCGCTGCACGCTTCGCGGCGCACGCACAAGACCCAAGCACAGAGACACCCGCAACACCCGCAACACCCACAACCCCGACCCCAGAGAGCACCCCAAGCTGTTGTAAAGATTGCCCGCCACCCGTCTCGATGTCGCGTCGGCACAATCCTTATCAAAATCGCACTTGGACTTGGACTTGGACTTGAACGTCTTTCGGCTTCTTTGTTGAGAGTTCATAGCTTTTGGGTCTTTGTAATAGACTTTGAGGGCGGTTTTCCATGCTCTGTTTCCTTTGTTGTTGTTTGCGCGTGTTTTATGTTTTTTGTGTTTTGTTACGCTTTCGTTTTCGTTGTGGTTCATCCTTTTGGCAGGAAGAGAAAACCTAAGTATGGAACTTGTTGAAAGCACTTTCGCTTATCCTTCACAATCCTCGCAGACACACGCCAAGAGAGCGAGAGCGAGCGCGAGAGCGAAAATGAGCAGCATTTCGAGTGAGTTTTGAGTGAATTCTCGTATCTTTTGAGTGGAGCTTTGCCTGCGTTCATTTCGTGAATGAATCTTCCCAAGTGTGGTATGAGAGGGGGGGCTGATGCTTTTTTGGTAGAGTTTTGTTTGTTTTGGGCGTGCGTGTGCATGTGCGTGTGTGTGTGCTGGGGGTTGCTCTGGGATTCAATGTCATGCCGCTGGGACCAGGGAAATACCTTGTAACTGTTCTAGTCGATGTTGTTGTTTTTGTTTATACCGGGCGAAGCAGCAGCAGCAGCAGGAGCAACAACAACAATGGCAGCTTTTTTTGTTTGCGATTTCTTCATCTTTAAACTGATTATTTCTGTAAGCACACACGCATCTGTGAGCATGTGTGTGCGTGTGTGTGACCATAAAAATACCATATCGAGGTTAAATATCAGACATCGATAAAAGCTACAGGCAGACAAAGATACAGCTACAAAGAGAACAAATACGAAAGTATCTTTGCCAGCGTGCTGCTGAAAGTCTCTGTGTATCTGTATCTGTATCTGTATCTGTATCTGTATCCGTGTGCTTGGGTTTTGGTCCCAACATCAATGTCTTTAACTTTTGCTACTCTTTGGCTTATCCCTTGGCATGCGCTTCTAACCTTTGGTGAACTACTGAGCCATCAAATTATCGACCTTATTGAAATGCGTAAATTATGCTAACTATTTTGTACCGACACTTCTGAGTGTGTATGTGTGTTTGTGTGAGTGAGTGTGAGTGTGTGGAGTGTGTGCCTATGTTGACTGCCAGTTAACGCTTTTAATATAATTAATTATGCAGCATGTGTAAATGGCGAAGGAAATAGCTAAACGAATCACAACACATGCGAAACATGAGCTGAGCTCCTTTAGAAGCTGCCTAATCAGAAGGCATTTGGCTGGGATCTGTACATTTTAAATAACATCGCGGTCATTTCAATTATGCGCATCAGATAGTTTGAAGCGCACATTATTGATAATTCATCGGGTTCTCCAGCTGAGCAGAGGAACAATTTAAACTATGATATTTAAACATAGTTCATATTAAAGTTTAGCACTAAAATGTTCATATGCCCCTTGCCAAGCTATCCATATCAATCTAATTTCAAATATACTTAATACTTTACTGCGCGCTATTCCTAATGAAATGTAATTTAACAGATTTGCTTTAATTGGAATCATTAAGGAAATTCTACAGTTCATATATATCTGTATAATCCCAACAAAAGCGAATAGTACCTTGCTGAAGAATTTGCCATAATAAAAATCATCTGACTCGCTTTTAAAGCGAGGACTCTACAAAAAGAAAATGTTAATCTGCAATTTGAAAATAGATATTTATGATTTAATAAACTACTTTTCCCAGGAGCTAACGATTCGCAACGAATGCCATTTTGCCATTTAAATAGCGGGAAAGAGTCGGAGCAAAAATTTGCATTAATAATTCAATTTCAATAGACAGGCAACAAATATGCAAATTGCGCGCTCTTTGAAATGCAAAATTCAATTCGAATTTTGTATCCGTTGATTTATGAGGTGCGAATCAAGTGCAGTCGCACGCGGTTAGGCAAACTGTCTGTTGCAAGAGCCTGAGACCGCGCCACTTCAAAGAAATTCCCCCAGCAAAGAAATGATGTGTGTGTGTGTGTGCGCATCTATTGGGACGCCACTGTCTGGCATTGGTTGGCCAGCGATAAAAAGGCAAATGTACGAGCGGGGATATCTTTATCGATAATTAACTGTTATGGACTCTGTCTCTCTGTGTCTCTGTCTCTCCATCTGTCTGCCCAATATTTCATATGCCTGCGTGGGCCTGTCGATTGCTGACCACAAGTGCCGTTATATTTGTGTCTGCGTTTCATTTTTTGCTGTTTTCTTTTCCTGCGTCGCTTTGAATATTTGAGCAGCCCTGGCCCTGGCACTCGCAACCGTCCATTCACCACATTCGTGTATGCAGCAGCCCTCAGCCCTCAGCCCTCGGCCGGCAGCCAACAAGCTCGTCCACTTCATTTCCAGTTTCAGTTTTGGCTTCGGTTCCATTTGTAACCCGCACCACCACCTGAACAGGAGCTGGCGAATGGTGTGCCTGAATGCATTTAGAAAATTAAAAATTGTAGCCACAACTAGCAGCAGTTTTGTCATCATTTTAGCGCGATTATCAAGGCATGCAATGGCCAAAAACATTTGCTTGCCGCACGCAGCCAATACCCTATTTACACTCGTGGCGTTTCATAGTGTGTATAGTCTCTAACAGATCAAAAAGCGTGGCATTATTCAATCTATTTAAATAATGACGCATATACTTGTTTACAATTGTCTGATTGTCTGATGAAATATACTTAGCATAAATATTTTACTTAGCACAGCAGTTAACAATAAAAATGAAATTCATATACAAATAGTTTGAATAGTATTGAAATCTCTTTTGAGAACTCTTACTCAAGGAATGCCGAAGCGCAAACCCTTTTTATGGCCGCCACTGTATTCAGCACGCGCGGCTTGCATATTGGACACCATTAAACGTCAATTCTATTTGTCGCCGTCGTGGTGGGCCTTGGGGGTTTAGTGGGTGTAGTGTGTATAGGGGGCGGGCCACAGTTGCCCACATTTGCCCGTGAGTTTGCACTTAGTTTATTTGTCGCGCCGGGAAAATATAGAAAATTGAAATAAAGCGAAGAAACTGCCAATGACGTAGATAAATGCAAATGCGGCAAATTTCGGATTGTGCGCTTGGGTTTTTGCTCCTTTTTTATTTTTTGTCAGCTCAGCTTGTTGGCCACTCTTCCAAATGGCAATTTTCAGCTTTTTCCAACAGATGGGTGATATTGTATTTTGCTGTATTTTTTCATTTTCCTTAAAGTGCACAGCACAATTTACTCAAATTAAAAAGTCGAAGCGGTCATTCGACACGCGATAATCGTTAACTGCCGTGTGAGTGTGAGCGTGTGTGTGTGTGTGTGTGTGTGCGTGAGTGTGTTGTCATTGCAGCCACGGTATAATTTGCGTTATTACGCATACGCCAGATGTGCCCATCATAAACATTAAATGGGTACATGGAATGAGATTAAAATTGGAAATAAATACAAAAACAAAGCTCAAGATCACCGAAAATGTGTGAAAAAAACGCGGAACATGTCGCAAACGACACAAACAACAACACAACCACACACAAAAATGACAACAACAACCACATAGATGCCGCAGTTGGCTGACCACAGAGCACAGAGCTGAGAGCACGGAGCACAAAGAGCTGGGCCAGAATCATCCACGGTGGCGACAATGCGACCACCGCCGAAGTGCGCTTTAAATTCACTTAATTATGGAACACACACGAAGCGCATACCAAAAAATGCGTAGCAATCGATCCGCACACAATGCGCCGAGTGTCCTCGCAAATCATAAATAAAAGGAGGCCCGAGACGGCTGCTCAACTTGGGACTGTGCTGGAACTGGGCTTCCAACTGCAGCTGAGGCCAAAACGGAGACCGAAATGGAGATGGAGATGGAGACTGCGCTTGCCCAGTCCTCACCTGCGCTGGTAATTGCAAATCCTCAGTTATCTACAGGTACTGTGACTAGAGGCCTAAATACTGGAGTTAACAATTGAGTCGTAGCTGGACTAAGATCGCTATAAAGCGGAGATCGGATGTACATTTAGACTAAACAATAATCAGATATTTATTTTAAGCAATGGACATTGACTAAATCGAACTGAAAGGCAAAGAATAAACCTTTTAATAATTCCCACATAAAACTCGAGGTCTTTCTTTACCTATCTCAAACTGTTCTTCAAAAATATTCCCAATTCCCTTTCGTGCAAAATTACTTGATTGGAAACTGAAGAATAAATAATGAATGTTCTTTTATCTCGTATCTGCAATATGATTCCTAGAAACAAATTCATTTTGGTTTCCCTTGAAAAAATAGCTAACGAATCTTCGAATAGTTTTAGCATTTAATCAATTGTAAGTTAAATATTTGTTTTTATTTTCAATAAAGAAATGAATATAAATTGCATTTTTGCATGATTTGAATATTAATTGAATTTAATCAATTGTAAACTTAATATTTGTTTTTATTTTAAGTAAAGGAATGTATATAAATCGAGTTTGTGACTCATTGCGATAATTGAATTTGATATTGAGTTTGTGTTTGGAATTGATTGGAATATCTAAGGCGCATTTTGACCCACTGTGCGTACTTGCCGCATTGTGTGCACATTTTCGGCATCTGTAAAGCCGCTGCCGGCGACTGCAGATCGTTGCATGAATAACAGAAATTCATCAATAAAACATGTGGAAACCAAAGCTCTGTCTCCTTCTCCTTGTTGTTGTTGTTGTTGTTGTTGTTGCAGCTGTTGCTGTTGCGGCTCTCACGGCACACGTTCGAGCGTCATGCAAGTGGCAGGAACAGCAGCAGCAATCGCAACTGGTGTTGTCTGCTGGTTGTTGTCATATGTATCAGTTTTTGGCTTAGCCACAACCACTTTGAGATGCAGGCGGCCCGTTCAGAGTCGGAATTTTCAATCAGTTCCAATTGTTGCGCGCTCAGTGACAAGTTTCTGCGATCAGCAGCAGCCGGAGCCGAGTGGCAAAATGTGCTGGACCCCCAGCCAAGTTAGCGCTTTAGCGTGTGGGCCTTGCAAAATTTAGTTGCGAACACATAGATTATCCAGCCAGAACGAGCTGGCCAGAGACCTGGCGGCATGATCTACTGGCATATCAATGAGCAGCAGCAGTTGCTGTGTCCGACTGATCCATGCCGCCGCCGCGGCTCTGATTGGGGTGTGTGGAGCGGTGATTGATATGCGCCTCTGTAGCTGGATCTGGCAATGGCTCTGGTTCTGGTTCACTCTCTCTCTATCTCTTTCTCCCCCATCTGGCGACAAGAGTTACAGGCCGGCTGACAAATGCGACATGTGCCGAGGCAGAAATGCCAGCGGCTGGAAGTTGGGAATGCGACGGGATTAACCAATTTGGTCAATGCCAGCCGCGGCTAACAAGGCGATCGCATTGCGCAAATAAACAGGCGAAAAATGAATTAATAATCGTAAATATCGCGCCTGCGCACGTGGATCCACTCTCCAGTTACCTGTCCGACTGGCAGCCAATAACTGTTCTTGCAACGGATTTCGCTCCATTGTGGAGCACGTAGCGCGAACAAAACACGCTCAGCAATTTTAACAAGATCATAAATGCAGGGGGCTCTGATCTTGCCGAACCCATTGCGGTCTGCAACAGCTTGGCCCAGGCCCAGGCTGTTGCTTCCATAGATTTCCTAATTTGCAAACAGGGTCTCTTTTTAAAGCCAACAGCAACAACAGCAACAACATCGACAGGCAATCAATTAAATTTAATTATCACACCAATTATGGTCTGATTGCCAGCAACCAGCCAGCGCATAAATGCGTCTCCATCTCCATCTCCAACTCCGACTTGGTCTAAGTCTTAGCCTTGGCGTCCCTCCACGCTTTTTTGCAATATGTAATAGAATCATTAAGTCTTTGACGATGTTGTTGTTGCTGCTGGCTGCTGGCTCGAGGCCAGGTTTCGCGGAATACCACCATGGTGGACAATCTATATAGATGCCATTTGGCAGCTGCACTTTTGCAGATGTGGCCAATAGGCAAATAGTTTTGAACACCCGTTGCCCAGTTGAAGGGACCACCGCAGCTGGCAATGATGCCCACAATGATAATGATGTTGTTGGTCGATTGGGGATTGTTATCTGCATAAGGTGCGATTCAATTGACCAGCTCAAATTCTTCAACAAGTCTGTAGCGCGCAAGGAGCCAACGAACAAGGCAATTGAATCATTCAGGAGTAGCTCACTTATGCAAAAAAAAGAAAGAAAGAAGAAGCATGTCGCCCGACAAGGAGATACTATGAATCTCGCGCCGAACTGTTTTTGCTAACATTCTTGTTTCCTTCTCTACACACATCCGGCTGTGCTTCTTCTTTGGTGGGAGAGAAGTATTCAAAAAGTTATATATTCTCAATGTATACTCTATACTTTACTCTACTAATGGGTTTCGGAATATACGTAACGAACAAGATTTCTATATGAATATTATAAACATATCCTCAGTTATCGATGAGTTATAACAAAGATTCGATATCGATATTATGAACACATCCCTAGTTATCGATGAGCTAGAACAAACTAAATGATAACGTGTTAAAGGAGAACCTACGTTTGAAGTTTGAAGTTTCTGGTTCCCATAGTTTTTCAGATTGAGCCGAATTAACACAGAACACGAATATGCCATTGGGTTGGGTGTAGGATATAAATACATTGTTGTGGGTAATTGTAAGTAATTAAATACACATTAAAAGCAGCATCCAGGCAAGCGAATTATAATTTCAACTAGTCCAAATCTGACTAAAAACTAATATTTAACAATTTGATTAAAACGATTTAAAAATGTGGAGTATTGTAGGCCCTTCTTTTTATATTGCCCTTTTTAAATAGTTTTTTTTTTCAGAATTCCCTTTCTACGTTCACATACAACATATTATTTGAATGAAATTAATATTCTCAGCCTCGATTTGCGCCCTGCCCCTGCCCGCCTCCTGTGGCTACTTATATTTTTGTGCAAACAATTTGTGTTTCTCTAATAATATTTCCGAAGCCAATTAGAGGCGACGCACTCCCGGCTGGCGGCCTCAGGCTCAGGCCCGACCTCGACTGGGAAGTGGCTGCGGCTCTGGGATCGACGGGCTGAATGGCAGCCGCAAGGATGTGCATACAATTAACATAATTCGCCTGACACGTGACAGGCGCACGAGGGGCGGGTCCGGGAGACAGAGAAGGGATGCGGCAGAGGGCAGACGGGGGTGTCGGATTGCCATTGCGAGTGCTGCACTCGTCTCAATTTACAATTTACAATTCACAATTCACAATTTATGAAAATAGAATTTGCTTTGGCATGTTGATGAACTTTCATTTTGGCCAGCTCAGACTTGGAGCTGCCGGAGCTCTTGCTGTCTCGCCAGTTGCCCCCGCCACATGCGACAACTGCCCCGCCCCATCTGCGGACAAGCTGCCGCATCATGTTTTATATTGCAGTTGATAATAATGCCAATAAATCAACGATACGCATACAAGCCGCAAACAGGCAGGCAAAATAAAAAGCGCTCAGCGCCGATGATGAAAAGCAGCTTAAAATGTCATCTTTTGTATGGCGCATCAGCTCGGAGCTGGAGCTGGAGCTGGAGCTGGAGCTGAAGTCGCAGTCGGAGGCTGGCCGGGGCTGCACGGAGTCCGGGAGGTACGCTCTGCTAGGACATTACACATCTACTTACCGATCAATAATGACGGGGTCCGATGGCGTCTCGTTGCGGTTACCACAGCTCTTCTTATCACAGCAGCGGCTGCAGGTAAAATAAAACGAAATCGATAGGTTAAAAATCGTCAAGGAGCGTTTCCTAAATACAACTTAAAGCTACAGGGAAAAATTACTGCAATTACTATCCGAATAGTACAGAAAAAGCTACTCTCCCAATTATTAAAAAATAAATAAAAAATAAACATATAAATATATAATAAATAAATAAAAAATGATTAATAACTAATTATTAAATTAAGTTAAGTTGGAGTAGAGAGACAATAATCAAAAATTTCTAATTATATTTTTAAAATATCTAAAAAAAGGCACTTAAAGAAATAGATTTCCTTGTAGATATATATAGTATACACAGTGAGAAAAAACGGCAGTCCTTCGAAAGTCTTTAAGCCCTAACAAAGCCAAATTTAAGAACTACCTATAATTCGTACTTTAGTTAGGATGAGATATAAAAATGCTATATAATAGCGCTTGATTGAAGCTAAAAAAAAATAAAGAAAAATTAAAGTTCCTTTCAGTTTGAGAGTTTTTAAAAACAAATACTGTGTTGGTAAATTGATAAAGATGGAAGGCGATTTTCTAAACAAAGTAAAATAGCTTCATTTAAGTCTTTTTGTTACGATATTTTCTATCAATTGTTACATTATCGCAATAAGATATCGTAGGCAGATTTTGAGAAGGTTTTGCTCAATTGTGAAACCTAAAGATGCCAAGATGCCGTTGAAGATATCTTAACTTTTGACCGATCGTTCCTATGACAACTATATATAATACAATATATATATTGGTCCGATCGGATCGACAAAACAAAGTTTGCAAAAAAAAAAATCTGACAGAGGAACATAATTGTATCTACTCGGATTATGATACTGGTTAAGAATAATAATTTATAATGCTTTGTGTAGTTGGATACGTGTCCTTTTAGGAGATGAACATTGCGGGACAAATTTTTAACACATCATTCTATAAGGTGTAAAAAATAAATAGTTGAAAAAACTTTTGATTTTTGTATTAACTCACGAATTATGAAATGATTATTAATTATTTATTCTTTGGTGCAGAGAAATATTTTGAAGTTATGCAAAATGTTTTCTAGATTTTTTGCTATGCACTTTCCGATTCTTTTTTGCAAAAAAAAAACACACGAATTTACGCACTCGGATTGAGTTCAATGGCTGCGTAATTTTTGGCCGCACAGCCTCTGGGCAGCGATGAGATGTGGCCCGGGTAAGGGTAAGGGGAATTGGAAGGGGACTGGGTCGTTCGGGGGTGGCACACTAACTGGGCGGCTTTAGCTAAAGCTTGAGCTTTGGCATCGTGCTGGGCAAAACATAAACATGGATGACTAAAATGGGCGAAATGCCAAACGATAAAGGAGAAGCCATTGCCGCTGCTCGCCACGACTGCGACGGCGACGGCGACGTGGACAGCGACTGCGACGCCGGCGCCATTGTGTTTGTATTTGCTTTGTGTTACGCGAAGCTGTTGATTTTTGCTGCTTTCTTGGCCAAGCCAAAGCTGGAGCTGGAGCTGGAGCTGGAGCTGGAGCAGAAGCAAAGTCAACCCCTGTGCGTTGTCCCCTTGTTTTGATAATGCTACGCAAACATAAAAACTGGGTGCCAATCCGAAATAATAAAAGATGGCCGGCCAGCGCACCCCGAAGCTGTACCGACTGCCATGGGGGGCGGGGGCGTGGCCGGCTAAGGGGGACGAATCTGTGTAATTTTTTGTTGTTGTTTGGTTGTGTTTTTGCTGTGCTGTGTGGTGTATGCCCGATTTTGGGTTACTTTGGGTATGCTGAACTTAGAGGACTCGGTTCCTGAAACTGAAAACTGAACTTTTCTCTAGGCAAGACCTTCGTGAAAATCTACCGTAACTTATCCAACTTATCTTTACCCAGTTCAGAGATTCAGAGATTACAAAGAAAAATACATTTCAGCTCGATTCGATGGAAAAATTCTAGTCACATATTTTTACTTTATTGGAACAGCGATTGTTAAAATTAGGTTTAAATAACCATATTAAATTCAAGGGTATACCGTAGTCGGTCACATTTTGGTGGCTTTTCATTTGTGTTATTTTGAGGCAACCTTCAACTGTCAGCCTCCGTTGGGCGCTAGAAGGGTGAACTGCCCAGAGATATGATGATGCTAGATGACGATGGGAAGAGTCGGAAAAAAAGGAAGAGGGAAGAGGGGATGGGGCCTGGGGGAGAGAGGAGGCTTGCGAGTGGCTGCCATTTATACGTTTCAGCTCTCGTGCGCTTGAGCGTAAAAATAAAACGAAGGACGCATCGGCCGACTGACAGGACAGGGCAGGACAAGGCGGAGGGACGGGACAGAATAGAATGGCATAGAAGGGCGCGACACGGAGGAGGGTTGAGAGGCAAACTAAAAAATCAACATTATTAAAGCCAAAACCAAGAAAAGCGGCCAAAAAAGCTCAAAGGAAGGCACCAAAAATATTAAAAAAAAAAAAACAGAAAGAAAACAAAAGCTGCGTAGTAGAAAAATCACGCGGAAAACGCTTAAAACAAATGAGCGTAGCTGCCAATTCCGGCGGACTCGCATACGACTAGGGGGAAAGGGGGAGGGGCTGGCGGTAGAGCAAAGCTCACAAGCCAAATATAAATACTTGGACAAAGCTCTGGGGAGCCACAGCGGCAACCGGACACCCTCGAGACAAGGGAATCAAAGGTGTGGATTACTCAAAGTAGAAGTCAATGCATCCAAATCATTTGCAGATTTGCAAACGAACTCACCTGCACATCACCTCGTGCGTCAACAGGACACGGCACATCTCGGGATTCTTGTCCTGCCCCTCGTAGATGATGGCCTGCAATGAAGAAAGCATGTACAAATTGTAAATAATTGTTTACTAGCTGGCCTCAGCTCTGGCCATATTTTACGTACTAAGGAGAGAGCTTAGGCTAAAAGGATAAAAGGCAGATATACACCACAGCTCAACTAGGCTTAGGTCGTTCTCGCGGCAGCCAACACACAATTTATATAAAGCTTTTTTTCAGAAAGAAAAGCTGAGAATAAATGTCTAAGCTAAATAAAATAGATACTTCGCGAAGACTTTTAAGATAACTTAGACAAACGAATAGACCCAAGAAATTATTATTTATAATATAATATATCATAGACAAAGATATCTTCCACAGTTTTAAAAAGTTACCTCTCTAAAGACCGACTTAATTTAAAAATAAGACTTGAGCTTCTGTAAAGATCGGCTGGGAGAGAAATCGACATAATTTATCAACATAGAATTTTGACTTTAGATCCATTTGGCATCAAACCATGCAAAGACCCAAACCTTGTGTAAATCGGACGAGATTTGACTAAGTAATGGGGCAGGGAAATTTCGACCTAAGTCTAACATATATATTATATTTAAGGGTACCGTTTTCAAATGCATTTTCCAACTGTTTCTGGACAGTGAAGGCTTACTGCGCAGTCGGTTAGAGCCAAGTGAGACATTCTCGATCTATTCCATTGATTAGTCGGATTGTGTACCCACCTCTGGTGATTATCGCATATATAGAACATCAGCCCTGCAGCCCAATGGGAACCTGTTATCATCCCCAACCATTAGGCAAATACAAACAGACATAAATGCTAATTACGGTGCAACTACTCGAGAGCTGCGAGCTGGTCAGAAGGTCGCGACATATGGGACACACACACCGTGCAAATATTTACACACTCGAAGCGGGACCTAAACGCCGCGGCGGGCGGTCAAAATTCGGCTAATAATAGCTGGGGGCGCACTTGGTATTTGTGTTTGTTTTGGCGGTAAAAAAGAAAACTTCGTAGTCGCTGTTTGCCTGGGGGGGTGGGCACCAAGAGAGGGGTGGGGGGCAAAACATTTTAGTGTCAGAGACTACAGAAAATCGTGGCATGTGCGGGGCACACGCACTTGCCACTCCAAGTGGCAGGGAAATGTTAACCGCAAGTGCAACTCTCGTCAGACAATCTGCTGCAATTTCGAGAGATGAAGATGCGGAAGGGAGAAACTCTCGAGTGTGTGGTGGAACAAAAACAAATAGATAAACAAACGAGGCGAACAACCACTGCAAGGGGCGCAGAAAAAGGCGCATAGTTCTCTAATTTAAAAATGATTAAAGCGGGTTGCCGGCTCGTCTCTCGCCCTGTAATCCAACACTCATCCAATGAATTAGTTGGCAAAAACACGGCATATGCGACAGCACCAGCCCGAAGCGAACGGGGGGTGGCCACCGGACTGTGGACTCATTCATCACTATCAGCGTACTTGCAGGACGAGAGCTGTAAAAATGCATGTACCCGTGCCGTGCCGTGTACACGCAAAAGTAATAACAATAACTACCTAGGATAACTTCCACGGAGAGGAACCGGCAATCATTTCATCCACCAGCGAATGCTGCCACTTGCCACAGCGTCAAGGACGAGTGCCTCTGACGTCATCAGCATATGTGCATTGTTTCTGTTTGGCTTGTCTCCCGCCCCAGCCTCAGCCTCATCCAGCCCAGCCGGAAGCCAGGGCAAGCCAAACAGATAATCAGAAATTAATTTCACTGCAACCAGTCCAGGCAGCGGGTTTCCCCCTGCCCCCCTGCTGAGCATAGGTGACGCGGCAGCAGCATCAATGCCACATGTAAAATTATGATCATCCCTTATTATCCCGTTTGTTGGGTTAATAATTCCCTGCCCTTCCCTTCCCTTCCCCTTGTATAGAACGAGCAACGTCGAAAAAACATTAACAGCCTTGCCCTTCCGCCCAACTGAAGCTCCCTAAGTCCAGGGATAACAACAACTATCCGCAAAGGATACAACCAATGCCTTGGCTCAATGTCAACTAGTTACCAGCCACCAGTTGGGATCGCACTGAGTGTGAGTCTGCTTTTTGTGGGACAAGTGCAGCTAATTATAGCCCAAGCTTGTGTCCGGACACGGACCCAGATCCAGCTCCGGACAACATCCTTCGTCAAGGATTTTGGGCAAATGTTTGCGCTCTAATGGACTTTCTATGTTTGGTGAATACATTTTTTATACGTGTATTTTCTATTATTATTATCTAAGTTACACGATATTGAATATGGTGACAAATGTACAAAAGTACTGTGAAAACCCTATAAACACATAATTCAACTTAAAAGGAACTATTACTAAATTGTAACTTTTATACAGAAGCTAAAAGTTAGTTTGTCGGAAACTATAAAAATATATCCCACAAACTGTGTTTGACCTTTGACTATATCAAGCAGGTGTGATGTAAAGGAGAATATGGTTTTAAAATATAAAATCCACTTTATTTTTTCTTAATTTTTCTTGCTTCATTTGAAGTTATTTATTCGTAAATATATAAGAAATTTGTAATCCCGAATAGTAAAAGGTATCTGAAAATATGAAGTACGAATTATCTGAATTATCTCAGCCTACCTCAATCATAACCTGAACGAACTACGCCAGATTAATGTGTTTGTGGAAAGCCCCAAAAGAGCCATTTGTGCCTTTATATATGTAACACCCGCATTAAATGTCGCGCTAGAAGTAAATTCCATTGAGAAATTGCGAAATGTTTGGCCACTAACAATGCTGGGCTTGGGATTTGGACAGGAAGCCATCAATCATAGTGGCGGCCAGAGATGAAACAATTAGTGCAACTGGAAATCTGGAGCAAATCTGACTGGCAAAGTGCCCCTAAATGGCGCATCTAATAAAAAACTAAACGGTAGCCAGCACTAAAACTGGAGTAAAAGCGTTTAAACTACGATTTATCACACAGACCTGGCTGGCATCCGTCCAGAGCAGGAGCGGCAGGAACGGCAGGATATCAGAAAAAAAAAATACGGAAAGCGACAAAAAATCAACAGACAGCAACAAAAAACCGAGTGTTGATGTGACGGGCCCAACATGGACGGGGGGAGATGGCCAGGAGATGGTAATGAAAGCTGAAGCTGGAGCTGCAGTTGGATGGGAAAGTGGCGGCTGAAGAGTTGCCGATTGACGTGGCTGTTAAAATTTAAACGCTCCGCATAAAAATGTTCAACATTGCGCCCTTAAATGCTTTGTTTTTTGCAAATTGTTATTATCGCTTTTTAAATAAAAAGCGCAGCGGCTTTTGCATTATTTACGCGCTTGCATGCTGCATATTTAACGTGAAAATAAAAATCTCGCCAAACAAGATAAATTATCGCAGGCAGCAACAAACGACTACAGTAAAAACCAGCGTAAAAAACAAAATAAAAAACCTTTGTTTATAAAAAAAAAAAACGAATCGAGGGTTACTCTTAATTTATTAAAGCGCCATTTATCAGCGCAGCCCCGGTCCAGGGTAACGCATAAATTGCCGAGCGCAGGACCCGGAGACCCGAGAAGCACATCAGGACTCGCGTGAGGAGCTATCTGCTCATCTGTATGGCATATGCCCCTGTATTCTGAGTTCTCTTTGAGCTCGGCAGGAGAACATTTTTAAAATAGCTACATGTGCATTTGCAGACAATATTAAAACCAATTTAAACATATTCTGTTTAATATAATATTATAAAAGTAATATATTGTCAGAGATTTCGTCAGAAACTTAAACAAACTTTAATTTCAAAGGGATTGGGAATGTGGTAAAGATACTATTTCACAGATAGAGCACTGCAGAATATACATATGCATGTCTATGTACCTGCACATGTATGTAAGTATATGTGAAGCTGATGTGTGCAAATGCTGCAGACAACAAAATTTGCATAATGAGCGCGATATAAAGGGCAGTTTTTTGCTTTGTTGCCCCACAGTGCAGCGCCAACCGCAGAAATGGAAATGCACTTGCCGTGAAAGCATTTTTAATCGTATTGCCGCACACACAACAGCAGAGACAAGTACATGTACACACGCACACACGCACACGCACAAACGCTTGCATATGTATGTGCAAGCAAATCAGCAGCGCAAATGGCGACTGTTTGGAGAGTTCCAGTACAATCTGTTAAATTTACTGAATCGCCAACAGCAATAAGAGCAAAATAAAAACAAAAGCAATTGTTCACTGGATAAAATGGCAAAATGAAATGTGAAATGTGTTATTAATCGAAAATTTTCACGCTTTATTTTTAAGTGTTGACACACAAATTAATATTATCGCTTAATTAACACGATGCAAGCGCACAAAGGAGCATCGCATGCGAGAGAGAGAGAGAGACAGCGAGAGACGGATGCTGATGCGTGCGCATTGAAAAGAGCGAGACATATGTCTGCCCTCGCAATGGCGTGTGATCTATGTATGTATGTGTTGTTGATTTTATGCATTAATATTTGTTAGTGATGAGCACTGCTGCAATTTTCCTTGCAGTCACAGTGAGAAAAGTGCATTTATGAGAAGAGCTTAGAGAAGAAAATCACACTCGCGTCCCATTCACTTGTCACAGTAGCAGGTATTTGAGTGTTGCGCATCTCTAATGCTGCAATTGGGCAGCTCAGCTGCAGCAACGGCTTTTTAAGCGACTCATTAGCTCGCGCTGCGAACAGCCTGCACAATTGTGGGCTGTTTCTGCTGCACAGTGTCCACAGAACACGGTTATCTGGCTGCATTAATCGCCGCCAATCGGCCATCAGGAATCTCCCTTTACTGTTTTTGGGTTTAGAATTTCGATGCGCTTTTTTGGCCGGCCGCATAATGCGTGTAAATCGCGATAAGCGCGATTTTGGCAGCGGGCCTGCCAACCAAAGGATTTTGGGCAGTTGTCGCAGTTGGCACTCGCTTTTGTTTTATGTTTATGACGGGCCCACAGCCTGGACCAGGACCAGGAGCGGGCCAGGACGGGAACGCGAACGTGAACACGCTGTGAAATATGAGCGCAAATGAAGCGACTGCCGCACCAATTGAGTCGTACGCATCCTGGGCCTCCTGGTCCTCCCCCTCCCTCTCCCTGCTGCCGTTGGTCGTTAGCTCAAATTGCAATTGCGCCGCCTTCGTGGCGGTACGGGCCTGGCGGTTGGTCGCGTTGTATTGCCAGTTATCTGATCGAATGTAATTATGATTATGACGATGATTTGCAACATTGCCAGCCTCCTGACAAGGACGAAACAGCCAGAGAGCTGAGGGCATGCCGATAAAAATCGCGGGCTAGAGGCAAGGGTTTGCCAGTTGCCCTCTCGGCTGCGGCACGTGACAATTGTCCTGCCTTTTCATTGCTTTCCCATCAATGCCTAAGACAATGTCTCACAGCGCACTTGGCTGCTGTTTAATCGCATTGCTGCTACAGTTTCGAATTTCACTTTGCCGCCAGCCGCCCCTGATAAGCGAGGTTATCCCCGGCTCACGTCTACCTCCTTGTTTACCTGTTACGCACAGTTTGTGCTTCAGATAAAACGCTGTGCCCACCGCCTGCCACGTGTATGCAAAAAAAGAGCACAAAGGGGATGACATCTGACCAACTCGAGTTCTATATATAGTATGCAACCTATGGAGAGCAGCTCCGTCAGCCTCAGTTGAATGCTGAAATCCAACTAATCCGATCAAATGATTGTTCTTTTTGTTAGCCCTCATTCCTGTTGACTCTGGCGATTGCAACTCATTTTAAACTCGTCTGACAACTGACAGGCAGTTAAATGTTGCTCGGACTCGGGGTAGCTAACATACGACAAATACTTGGGAAAGTTTTCAAATCCATTTAAAAATCTGTAGTAAGTGCATAATATATATTTTTTGTAAGAACTTTAGTTCTAGTATTTAATCTTAAAAATTTAAATTTGTCGAGACTTAAAATCTAAAATATATGTATTCTCCCCATATGCAGAACGAGTTTAACATTATTTTTTCGAATTCAACATAAATATATTTTGAGAATTGGCTTTTTAAGCATACCTTAAAGATTATGCCTCTTATTTATAAGGTAGAAATATTTCACTATTTGATACTTCCCCCATTCTCCATTGGCTTGCTAAGACCTTTAAGAAGTTTAATAACGATCGGATCATAAGCACCGAAGTGAATTAAGAGCGAATTTCCCATACCAAATATGTTTTCTGTATGTTGTTATGTATGATTAATTAAAAACTAATTAATCCAATTTTATATCTTTATTCTGTATTGTTATCATACACATTGTATTGCTAGAGTATTTAGTCTTCGTCAAGCTGAAGGTGACTAGGTTTTTATCGTTTGAAAATATGCAAA
This sequence comes from Drosophila littoralis, assembly GCA_018903485.1. Classification (NCBI taxonomy): domain Eukaryota; kingdom Metazoa; phylum Arthropoda; class Insecta; order Diptera; family Drosophilidae; genus Drosophila; species Drosophila littoralis. Next base: position 8,689,695 of record JAEIGF010000297.1, on the reverse strand, counting down.
ATGTTTACTTTAAATGGGTTTCTCTTGATTATATGTTGGGTAATTTCCTGATTTCTATTATTAGTTATGCGATAAGTTTTAATTGCCTTGAAATTCTTATGAAGCATGCTCAACATAAGCAAAGAAACTAATCGCCACCCGAACCGTTCGATATTCACATTATTCGGTCATCAAATACAAATTTTTGTCCTTAATGGAATTGCTGAGAAGCTTGTTATGTTTTTGCTTTCGCTAAATATTTTGTGATTAAATTTCATTCGCACCGAATGTGCTCACATAATGGATTCCTGACACTGGTGACCGGCTACGGTTCGAGGGAGGTATCGATAATTTGTGGATAAATTTATTGCGATCGGGTGAAAGCAACGCCCACAGTGGGCGGCAAAATAATGGAATGCCAAGAAAGCAAACGAGAGGCGAACAAACGACAAACGTCTATAAAAATTTGTCACTCGAGAAATTAATTGCCCTTGAAAAAGGGGACTGGAGGCAGCAGGCAGAAGGCAGAAGGCAGCGGGCAGAAGGCATCGCACACGCATTAGGCGCACACAAAGCTGACATATGGTGCACTGCAGCAAGGAGTACGCACATCCACCGGGCACCCACAACAAAGCGCATTAACCATGTTCGATTGGATTGGACCCCCGCCCCTGGCCCTGGACGCGGGCTCAGTCTCAGTCACACCCCTTTCGGAGGCGCGACTGACGGCGACGCGTCGTGTAAATGAATTGCTCGTTTGGCTGGCCAGAGGCAGCTCCAGGTTCAGCTTCGGGGCTAGTACCGTTTGACGACTCAATTTATTGGCAGTGCGCGCCGAGGACTTGCACAGAGGACACACTTAATTAGCCGTGACAATCAATTTCAAATGCAACTTATGCTCGAATCAGCAAAACCCAAAGCGAGTGCACGGGCACAAAAGGATCTGCAACCAAGTGGAAGGAATTAGTTTTCGATTGCGTGGCACAAAAAACACTCGACTAAAAAATGAGCAGCAGCAGCTCGTTTTCGGACTGAATGGGGGGTTGAAGAAAATGAACTTTAAGTGTATTGAAATTAATCTCTATTAAACTTAGCCAAGCAATCGAATTAAGTGCAACATCTGTAAGGGAATATCAAGCTCTTCAATTGATTATAGCCTAACTATTCCTGCTTCGGTCAAAGTTCAAATCAACCTTAAAGAATTGCCAAACCTTGTCTCGCACGAAATGGGTTTAAAATTCTGTCCCAATTATAAATTTATTGGAACAGAAGCAACCGCATCTAAGTACTTTGTTTTGGGGAACCTTATGCCTATCACAATTTGTATAACATTATATTTATATTATTTATTTAGATAACTTTTGAATGTCTAGTTGTGAATTGGTATAGTCTAGTTTAGAATCATGTCTAGTATAATGATTAGTAATAAAAACTTACCGCTTTGGTTACTGAATCGATGAGTCTCACAAAAATGTCCTGCTCCTGTCGTGCGCCTGCAAGAAGTATTCATTTGAGAGTTGGTCATCAATCCTGGAACTTGACCACTTACCATTGGCGTAGAGCAGCTGCAGGCGATACTGGATGCCATTGTTGGTCTTTGTGGAATCCGACTCCGAGTCCTTCTCGATGAAGCCAATGAAGGCGGTGCGCTCGATCTCGATGGGCTGCCCGGCGCGATCGTAGAGCGCAATCACAAAGTGAAAGAAATTCGATTTGCGCAAATTGCTGGGCGGCTGCTTCTCAAAGTGGGCGCGGCCAATGCCAAGACTGCAATTAGAAGGCGAAAAATGTCTCTTTAAAACGGGCCTAAACATACGCGCCATCTAATTATGCTATTAGCCCAGTAAACGGAGGCCCTGCTCGGGCAATTAGCTGTGCTCTGTCCCAACTAATATGCCTCATTGTTTGGAAGAACTCAATTACTTGACGGTGACATTTAACCAGCAGCCGGTGTCTAGTTGCTAGTTGCTAGTGGTTAGTGGCCGGTGGCCAGTGACAGCTATCATTAAAAGCGCATAAGCAACTTCAACGTGACACAATAATCCTGATGAATAAAGGAATTAACACACACCAGCTTCAGGGGGGCGGGGACTTGGCCAGGGACCGGGACAGCAATGCGACTGAAAAAGCGACTCGTCAGCCCGCAAACAACAACAAATATTTATGTTATGTGGGCCAAGCAAACACTGTAATTATAAGGACAGGACGGGACAGGACAGGACCTTAACATGGCCATGGACATGGGCCAAAGGCTTGTCCACTCCATATGCCAAATGTCAACAGTGCAACTCCTGCGACTCCTGCTGCTCACCTTATGGCAGACTCGTGTCTCTGTCTCTGCCTGTGTCTATGTCTGGGGCTGTCAGCGCAATTACCGGACAATGCTAACTACCTGGCTGGCGCAGGAGCTGCGACCCTCGGACACGGCCGAGTAGTCAAGTCCTGCTGCGCTTTCGTTTCATATGCATAACGAACAATTTAATTTAGAAAATGCTGATTTTATCAGATTTCTATTATTTATTCAGCAAATGTCAAGAAGTATCGCGCGTGCCCCTCTTCCCTCCTCTTCCCTCCTCTTCCCACCTCTCGTCGCCTGCAATTATATACACATTTGCCAAAGGATAATGCCAGTGGACTTGTTCAAACTGGGGCTGGAGCTAATGATAGTCGCAATGATAAATCGTTTGAAAATTATCCACCCCGCACTCAAAAAAAAAAAAAAACTGAATAATACTCGGGCAGCGACTCAGTTTTAGTTGTGTAATCAGAAAATATTATTTTGTTTGTACTTTTCTCTTTTTTTTTGTGTTTTGATTTTCAGTAAATAATTATATTTTTTGTTTGAACAGCATGGATTCAATCCCAGAGGCATTCCTTGAAATTATTTGGACTGCGACACATATTGATTAGATTGAGTATAATCTATAGATCTGGGTTATAATTCCTTTTAAATGTGAGACTTTTATTTATTTTGTTGAAATACATTTGAGAATACAAAAGTTGGCTCCACTGACACTGATTGGTGGGCTAGCAAAACCTTTCTTCTGGGTCGATCGTGAGTACTTATATGTATGTGGTTTTGGAAAATTCAACCTCCTTCTATAAAATACATCAATAGCAATGGCCTCTCAGAACGTAACTTTTCAATTTAAATAATTAGTTCAAGCATTAGCAGACATCTCAATTTAAAGAATTCAAAGAATCGTGTGATCTTTCTTCGACTTAGTTTTAATTTATCTCCCATTAAGGGTGTGCGAACTTTTCTTGGTTGCAGTTCTCGACTTTATGCAATTGGGAACTCTCGTTGGACATAAATGCAATTTCAATTTAGCAATTTGCGAAAACAAATGAAATTAGACAATTTGTGGCTGGATGGCCGAGTAAATTCGGCCACTGCAACAGGGATAGGCCAGGATATAGAAACAGGGCCAATGCACAGAGGCGAATCATCAATTGGATGGGATGGCAACTGGCGGCCCACACAAAGTTCCGCATGATGTTCGGGCTGGGGAAATACGACACATAAATGCCAGACATGTTACATTCTGGGCGAAAGGTTATTGTTATGGCGCCAAACGATTCCAAAAGTGAACAGCAGAATAACCCAACGACTGAGAGCTGGCAAATAACAAAAAAAAAGAAAGAACTGCGACTGTACAACGTCCTGTTCCTCCCTCTCCACCACTCCCACTTCCACTTCCACTCCCGCAATGCGGGCTGTAGATTGGGTCTGGGAGCTAAGCACTCGATTGTTGACTTTTCCGACTTGGTCGCATTGTGGACTCTTTCGTTCTATAGCTTGTTTGCACTTGCCGCCAATTTGCGAAAAACGTTTTGTGGCCGTTTTGCTGTTGATTTTATTATGCCAACATTTAATTGTCGGAAATCGATGCCCAGGTGACCAGCCGGGCAGGTGCGGGAAGGGAACGCGAGTGGGAAGGGGTGGGGGCGATTCGTGGTCACGTTTTGCCTATTCGGCGCACGTGAATTTCCACATGCCATTTTTTTGTTGTTGCTTGAACTGCACTAAATTCCCATCGAATGTCCTTTAAAAAGGACACTTTATTTCGAAAATGGTCGTGGAACACATTTTATAGCCATTGTTGCATTGTTTCCAGAGGCTGCCGCCTCGATTGCAGTTCGCAGCAATCTTTGTTGAAATAAATTTCAAATATTTCTGATTTATGATCGAAATTGTTGCTGCCCAGCTTTTTGTTGCCTGTCTGAACTAGTACTTAGTACAATATGTGACAATAGATAAATAAATAAATGGCCAAAGTGTAGCTCGCAAATATTGACTTGCCCGATAATTGTGAATTTATTCCCTGGCCAAAGTTTTGCGCTGCATTGTTAAAAACTTTCTTAACTTTAATCAGGGATAATAATGAAAGCAGCTCAACTCGAGCTCAATTGTAAACTACACTTGCCAACAAAAATATGATTTGATTCCATTTCGCTCAGTATTTAATTTAATGTGAATAGTTACCGCTAACTTATATTCAAATAATTTTTTAATGATATGTTTTCAATTTAGAACCAACTCAAATGGGAATATCAAGTGTGTCTTTTATGGTTTTAAAACCAAAGTAGCAATTAAATGTTCTACACAATTGGAGTTAAAAGTAAGCTAATTAATACTTGGTAATGCATTACGTGACATTGTAATACAATTGCGAAAACCAAAACTTTTTACTCCCCTGAATATATCAAACAAATTATTATGCGACGGAAATTATGTTCACATTTGGTAAAAACGGCAACTTTTAGAATTATATCATTTCAAAACTTAAAAAAAATTAAAATTAACATCAATTAACAGAATTTAAGAGCAGTATTTCGCTGTTAGATAAGTTTAAAACAAATATTGTTTAAAAGATATTTTTGTGCTACAAAAATATGAATGCTTTAAAGTATACTTTCTTTTTATTTTCTAACCCCATCATGTATAGATAGATCTTTTAGAATTATGTCATTTGATTTATATGTAAAAAAGGTCAAATTAACAGAAATCAACAGAATTTAAGAGCAATATTTCACTTTGCAAGTCGAGTTAAATGAGTTCAGAAAAATATATTGTTTGATAAATATTTTTGAGCCACAAAAACATGAAACCTTTAAACATTTTCTTTTTATTTTCAAACCCCATTATGTATAGATATATTAAGATTAAGATAGATTAAGTTCTATACAGAATGAAGAAAATACGTTTTTTTATGTTTTTATTTGTTCGCACTATAAAACTATTCTAAATTGACCATACGAATACACGTTTTCTGCTTAAGAGTGTCTATATCTGTATATAGCTGATATATCGCATAGTATACTAGAATCTCTCGGATTTACCTCAGATCACAGCGCATTATCTTATTGTTTGTATTGTTTAGTGTCTGATTGTGATTATGATCCTGATTCAGATTGTCCTCGTGCTGCAAATGCAGGTGATGCTGGCCTTGTCTACTGCAGTGACTGCTACTGCAACTGCCGCTGCTATTGCTACTGCCACTGCAGCTGTGATTGTGACCGTTAGTGCTTAGGTGTGTGTGGCAGTGTGTATGTTGTTGCTGCTGTTGATTTGCCGTCGCTGAATGCACGGAATGAAAGCCCGCTGTCATCTTCGCACTCGCACTCGCAGTCGCACTTTCGGTTTCGGTTTCGGCCACGCGCGCACTTCTTCTGGGCGCGAACATCTCACGTAAGAAACATCTCAGACGCAACTAAACAAACGCGCCGCAAAGAAGAGAAGCTTTCGCGAGAAGTTGAAAGCAAAGAATTGCCGCAACCCCGCAGCCGGGGGTGCTCTTCTTGTAATTCAATTGAAATGAACGCCAAGGCGAAAGTAAAAGCGAAAGTGAAGCGCCAACAAAAACATCCCTTTGAGCGCACGGGTTCCCAAAAAGCACGCCAGCTCAAAGGCAAAGCAGCTCACGCACTCCGTGCGTCCCGTCGGAGCATCCCGGCATCAGAAGTCAACCCCCGGAAAGTGCGTGCGGCTCCCCCTCAAAAAGACGTCTAGTCGAGCTGGTTTCGTTTCGAGTGGAACTTTGAGTGGAATTTGGCTAAGTCTGTGGCCGGTTGCGGGGGCTGCGGCACTCGGACGTCCGCTCATAAAAAGCCCCTTGTTTGACTGACTAACTGACTACGGTATTGGGAATAGCTCCCCCCGGGGCATTCGTATCGGTCATGCCGGCTTTGGCAAAAGTAAACAAACGCTTTTTTGGAGACTTTTTGTTTGTCCAAACTTTTTGTTGCCGCAACATGCGACATGTTGCTGAAGGCTTTCGAAAATGTTGCCTATATTTCGATAGGCACCAAATTTATAATACGACTTCAAGAAGATTTGAAGAACCGGGTAATTGTAAATAGATAGAGTGATTATATTTTTTAATTACTTTCAAGTCTATTCCTTTGTTGATTTCATTACAGGCACTGCTCAAATTGGTGAACATTTATGGAAAAAATAGGAGCCTACATAAGTATCTTACAGGAAGTTGGATGGCTTCTATGTACAGGTGAAATTGTACAGACTGGAATTGAGAGCTCAGCTAGACCTGGAACACATTTCTGTTACTGATCTGCTGTTTTCAAATATCATACTGATATTATTATAAAGGGGAAATTGAACAGACTAGAATTGCTGTTTTTTGAGAGAATAGAATCTCGGGCACAGTCTTTGACTAGCCATAAACTTTGTTTTCACATACTCACAAAAATGCTCAATTAGTTTAAGCTAAGCATTTATTTATATTATTTAGATTTTTAAATATTATATTCATGTCTTGCCCTTGTTCACTTCACTTACTTGGTCTGATCGACGACTGGCTGCATGGCCCACCGTCCGCCGAGGGGCTCCTCCTTGAGGGATGTCATCGGTCCTCGCGGCTGATTCATGTCCGCCGCCGTGGGTGGCAAGCTGAACATCAAGCTGCCCGCGGATCTGGGGCCCGCGGTGGGATAGAGCTTGCGTCCCCACTCCATGCCCAGCTCCAGCGTGGGCCACGGGGAGGCCGAGCTAAAGCCCGGCACCGGCTCCTCGGAGCGCAGCTTGAAGCTCTCGGCGCTGGTCAGGGGCGCTGTGCTAGCGAAGTGATGGTGCTGGTGGAGATCAGCGTACGGGTAGTCGCTCACTTTACTGTAGTTGCTCGCGGCGGGCGTTGTTGCAATTGTGGCAGCCGTGGTGAATGTTGTTGTTGCCGGCGCTGCTGTTGCAATTATTGCCACGATTTGACACTAAGCACAGATTCTGTTTTTGTTTCTTTGGGTCACTCGATCTCTCTCTGGAGAGGCACGGCAATCAATAAAGCGCGACACGGATACGGTTCACGGACACGGACACGGCCACGGCTACAAATACAAATATAGTTGCAGATACAGATACAGATCCAGAAGTGCGGAGGCTGAGCTCTTAATCTGATACCGGCGCACAAATCGACACTGAAGGCAATTGTAATTGGGGGTTTTGGGCCCGTTTTGATTTTAACCCTGTATTGGTATTACGTGAAGGTTGTGTAGGTATTGGTGTACATATATGTGTGTGCGGGTGTGCCTCTGTGTGTGTAAGTACCAATGCACCGCGGAGAATTTGGGATTTTCGGAAAATTGGTCTCGCAACAAGTTTAAGCGGCGCGCGCTACCGTCCCGAGTGGCTGTTAAACCCCAACTGAATCCGAGTCCGCTGCGATGCTGCTGCAACCAAACGGCAACCGAACGGCAACGGCCAAGGCAACTGCGCAGCTTCGAGCTGCGAACTGCGACGCCAACAGCAGCGAAGGCAGCGCAATTGAAGCCGCAACGACCAACGAGAGTTGAAGTCGCGGTGGAAACGAAACGAGCGTGCGCCGCAGGAGCACAGCGGGCGGTTGTCGGCGCAGAGGACGGCCGGGGGCTGGAGAGGGTGCATTGCAACAATAAGACATGACTGCGACTAAGCGTGAGGCATGAACGAATGGAAATCTAACCTATCGCTGGGAGTGGTGGTTTTTCAGGCCGGGCACAGAGCATCGCACAGGCCAAAGGGAAACCTGTGCCCGTCCGCCGAGAGCCGAACTGTCAGCAACCATCCACCAACGATGACGATGACGACGCGACGGCAGCAGGCGAGGACGTGGGCCAGACAGAGAGCCAAGAGCCAACAGCCAGAACGAGACGCAGCTGAAGAAGAGAGTGTGAGAGAGCGGGAGAGAAAGAACTTCAGAGAATAATTACAGTGTCAGTGTATGTATTTGTGTGGGTGTGCGTGTGTGTGTGGGACTAGGACGCCGACGCTGACCTGTTGTGGGGCTCTGGAACGCTGTGAATCGGCACAGAGGCATCGACGGTGCCTCCGTCTTCTGCAGAGTCCAACTGGGTGCCCGGCTAGCCCCTGGTCGAGAAGCGTGTTGCCAGACAGCCGCGTTGTGCCATTGTTTGGCCCAAGTCCATCAGGTCCCCCTGCTCGGTGGCTTATCTATGGCTATTCCCAGGCAACTGCTGCCAACATTTTAGGTCCTAAGAGCCGTGCCGGCTGCAGCAGTAGCCAAAGTGTCAACGCCCCATCCCAGCCCAGCACGCTGCAAGCCATTTGGGAATCGAAACAAAATGTCATTGTGTGCCCGCCGCTGATTGGCCGAACTGGTTTCAACGGGATTTAAACCATCAGCCAAAGAGAGCAGTTTGCTGCCCCGAGAGCGAGACTGCTGCTCTTAGCCTCGTGTCGGCAAAGCAGTGCAACGCGGCAAGCAGTACGCAGCGAAACGAACGGAACAATGAAACTGAAAAGTAGTTTCAATGCGCGTAAAATTTAAAAAATAAAACAATTTTTTGCCAAACTGAACTAATGGAAATATTCTGAATTATTTCAATATATGTTAAATATTTATAATAGTTTTAAATTGTGAATTAGCAAAAACAGTAAGCATATTTTCCATAAAAAGTGCTTTGATATACCTTATTGATACGGATGTGACCCCATTTAATTTAATTTATTATTAATTTTATTAATATTTAATTTTAAATACCTTTCCTTTAATTATTATTTATATTAAAAACCATCATTAAATATTTTCAATATATTTTAGTTGGGATTCAGATTTTAAAGCGTATTGTTCGTATTGTTTAATAGACTTTTACTAAAAAGTCATACAAATAATGAACTGCCCTTGGATTTTCCTATTCTTTAAGCAAGTTGTCAAACAATTTCGAGTACCTACTCGCACAACAACTGATCCCACCTCCCGGATTAGCATTGGGCCGTGTCATGTTAAAATTACAAACATAAGCGAAACCGCCCTCACATTTTCACGCCTCGTCAGGAAAACGACGGGCAGTCAGGCAGTCAAACAATTTGCATTTTCCGCATTTGCGGTTTCTCACTATGCGGTCGTAGGGTCGATTCCATTCAGAGAGACGCCGACATGCTTCTGTGAATTAATGTGGGGGGTGTTTTAATCTCCTTACGGGTTGTCATGCTTGCTTGTAGCCACAGCTAAAAAGTGCAGCAAATGAAGAGTCGAAAAAATATTCCCGAACATGGACTAAATATTTGTATTGAGTCGAGTCCCCACATCTATTTCGTTCCAGTTGGCGTCTATTTCGAAAACCTAGTGACAGTCGAAATGTTTCCCAATAGAATAGGAAGAGTCAATGAGGAGCGGAATTTCCAAGTACATCCATATTTAATGCTCGAATCAAAAGGGCAACAAAAGATGTCCCCAGACGTCGCTAATTAACCAATTGCTGGAGCAAAGTTTTTCAACGAAGCCGACGCCGAAACACACAAAATGATTTGTTTTTCCGCAAAATCCAAGAAAAATTTGAATTTTACCAGGCCGACCGAACAGAAGCAATAGTATGCGGCACTCATTAGCGCCGCGTCGACCACAAAATCCGTGCCAGGGTCTGCGACTTCGATGCTCCCGAGCGAATAGTCGGTCGGTCGGTCTGTCGGTCGTTGGTCCAACTCCAGCGGACGTTCGATTAACCCCTTTTATCACGCGCTATTCTCCACGGGCACTGGCCCAGGGGCCCGGGACCGGGACTGAATTTTGTTCGCCGCCTGGCAGCTGTCATAGAACACCTACCTCACCTCACTCCGCCTCGCCTCGTCGTACTCCCTCCCACCCCTGGCAGTTGTTTGTTTTTGTCGTCTGTCTGTCGCATTTACGACTGCCGGCGACCATTCAAAATCATTGGAAGCTCAAATTTGAATTGTTTTCAATTGGATTACATGGCAGGCTCACTAACCAATTGCTAAATAATTTGCTGGCAACTTAATCCCGTGCCCCTCAGCCTCAGCTTCAGCCCCGGCCTCGACCTCGGTCTCAGGTCCGCGTGACTGACAATTAAATTCTCGCTGTGACTGTAACTGTGTGCGACTTAAGGGATTAGCAAAGTTGTCTTTTCGAACACCCGAACCGAGTCCTCATTATCACAAATGCTACCATTAAATGTGCGGATTGACTTTTAACCAAAACAAACAAAAAGACAATAAGCAGAAGAGATGTTCATTCAAATGACACCGATGACAGCCTCGGATGAGCTGGGAGATTGGTGGTTTTGGAAGTTGGCGAATAGTCAAGTGCTCATAATTAACATCTTAACGACATACTTGATTCCGATTAGGGGAACTCACATTAATTTTACAGTACATTTACAGTACAATTTGAAGTGTACAGATAGACAGACAGATTTGTATTATTTATATTGCTAAGTTTGCTTAACACTCTGTAAGAAGTGTTGCCAACATGTAATGCTTCATGCAAATGCAATAACTTTTTATCTTAGTTGAGAGTACGAAATAAACAGCTAATTTTTAAGTCTTCATTAGCATTGTCATTAGCTTCGATCAGTAAAATCGATGGGACTTTGCGCAATTTGTGGTGAACTAATTGAGTTCAACTCTCAGTAAATCTAAAAATAATTAAAGGCTTCAGTAAAAAAATTAAATCAAGTTATTATTGTTTTTAGTTTTAAAAAAAAAAAAAATATTATTTTATTATTATTATCAATAAATATAATTTATCTCAAAAATTATTTATGGATCTAATGTTGCATTAGTAGTAAATAAATATTATTATTATTATTCGTATTATTATTATTATTATTATTTGTTATTATTATTATTATTAACATATTTATAATTATTATTGATATTATTATAATTATACTTAAATTTTTAATGGTATTACTAAGGTTGTTGGATTGCAAAACAAGTAATGTTTTCTTAAATGTAAATCCTTTCTCTGATAGTTAATTAGTTCGTACGCTTTCTAGGGAAGTGGGAATTTGATGAGGTTCCACATGATCTGGCCCGACGCCATTTTCCAATCGTAGCCATGAATAAATTAAATGTACATAATGCCCGAACAAGAGTCGCATGTAAATGCCCCATTTGTCACCCATAAAGAAAGGAAGGGAAAACAAAACAATATTTTTGACTTTGCCATATGCAAGACATTTACAGAGGCGAGCCATAAATAAGCCAGTGTCGAGAGGGGAAGGCGGGGTTGGGGGTAGAGAGGAAATTTGAGGCGCGAACATTTTAATTAGTTTCCTTTTATGCATTTTTTCAAGTGTGCCGCTAGTCCTGCTCCTATTGGGATCCTGGCCGTAGCCGTTCCTCCTGCTGTTTCTGGGCCTGGCTGCAGACCAATATGCAAATTAGCTCTGAGTAATGTCGAGGGAAGCAGCAGCAGCAGCAGCAGCAGTCGAATGAGATGCGATACCCGCACACCGTAAGCATAAATCATTTTAAGTTTCAGGCTCTCTGATTCTATTGAGATTTTCTCTCAGGCGAAGATTCTGGAGAGACAGCCGAGGCACAGCGCAGTCCAAGTTCTTCAAGTCATCATCATCTATTCATGGAATTTGTCTAAGACGCTCTGTGCTCTCTGTGGATTTGAGATGTTGTATTGTCAAAACGGCAGATGCCGTCGGTTTGCTTAACAATAAAAGTATCTTTGGAAATGACAACATATGACAGTTGCTTTGTCTGCGATCCAAACAGAGGCGCGCGGAAGACCACCAAAGTTTCCGATAGAAAAAGGCGATAGTATGCAGACAGATACTTGCCCTATTAAGGAGAGAGAGAGCTCTCTGCCCCTCCCGAGGAACAGCCCTTAAGTTGTTGGCAAATTGCACTTGCCACAATCGAGAAATTACCCCCACCCGGACCGCACCGGGCACAAGTGCTGAAGTGTTTGCCACTTGAGTCAAGTTCGGTTTCGAGTGCAACTTGTTGTGCCCCGGTCGAGGGGGTGGCCGGTCGAGCGGCGCGGCACGTGGCCGTCTTTGGCGGGGCGGTAGTTTAGACAGCTCGGCTAAAAAACACAAAAGCCAAGTAAATTTAATTAAATTATCTCGAACACGTGTTTGACCAAATGCAACGATTTTGCAAAACAATCGAGACCAGTTTAAATATTTACAAAGCGCTTGCTAAACGTCGTCAGGGGGGTTTGGGATCGGTCTCTAAAAAGGTTTCGTTTACATAAGAGAAATATTTTCTTGTTTTTTATTTTTCTGAGATTTATTATGCTGGCTGCTGTGCAGCGGCCGCAGGGCTCGTTCAAAGATTCTCACAGCCCGTCAAGGTGTTTGAACTTTTTCGCACATCTCAATGGAGGCACTAGCCGGTAGCTTATCACCCGGCGCAGACCTGTTTCCCATTCGAAGACAACAACCTGGCGGAGAGCAAAAAGCAAAATACAAGAGACAAACACACAAAATACAAAAAGCAACAAAAATGCCCGTTTCATAAATATTTACCAGTTGGTCGGACTCTGTGCGATCTTGGTGACTGATAAGTTGAAGAAGGGAAAACAACTTTGGAGCATGCCATAAATACGAAACTCCAAATAAGCGACTGCAGCCAAATCAAATGAAAAATCGTATGAAAAATGCGTTATTGAAAATGGTTTAAATTTGGGGACAAAGTTCATTAGCTTCAGACCGAGCACAAGTGCCCGAAATTGGCATCGATTGATTTCATTTGGCCTGGCCAAAAGATTAAAGTTAGCCAAAAATAACTCACAGACGCATTTTTAACTATGCGAATAAAAAATAGCACCAATGTAATTAAAGATATAAATTAACTACTTAAAAATTGTTATTAAAACATTAAGAATAAGTTGAACGTTGCAGTCGGGTTCATGGACCCGACAAGATAGCTCAAAACAGGCATCCCAAAAGTATATTAAATAAGGCACTTAGGTGATACCTTTAAGAATCGATGTGTTTTTATCAGGCAATGTATTTTGTATTAGCTTTTCGTTTATTATTTATTAATATAGTAAACATTAGTATTAGATTTGAAAACTTCGATAAGCAGTTCTTTTTGGGATTTTCAGTTTTAGTTACGTGCCCTTGGCTCTGGGAGAAGAGTTGAAATTGTGTTTAAAATGATTAGTAAATTATTTAGAGCACATTCGGGGCAAGTTTACGATGTGCCTCATGCATCTCATTTGGGTTTAGTGGCTCCCGCTGGGAGTGCCGAATGCATTCTAAAGCGGAGGAGCAGAGGGAAGCGTGTGGCGGGTGGCGCGGGCGTTGTAAACATGCGTGTGCCGTGTGGGGATCCTCTGGAGAACCACAAAAACGCGAAGTGCTCGCATCATGCAACGCAGCAGTGGCAGGGCGTTGGGGCACAGGGTTGGACTGGATGATGATGGCGACTGCGACGGCTGGGGAGACATTGCCTCTGGTCGCACGACACATTTACTAGATTAATTAGCTCATTTAGAGTTAACAATGTTCGTGTTAATTTCAACGAATTAAATGATAACATCGTCCAACAGACTGGACAGTGTCGATAGCCCCGCAACCACCTCCAGCTCCTACTCGCACTCCCACTCCATTCCCACTTCCACTCCTCTACGTCTCGAGTGACATGTCACACTTTCGGCCACGGAATAGATGATGGCCCAAATGCTTGTTGACGCTAATGTCACTATTTACGGCCTGTTGCACAGTCGGGGGTGCCGCTATCGATGCCACATTGTCGGAGCCGGGCTGAGCCAGGCCGGAATCGAGGCTCGATTGCTGGCATTGTCGCTGCTCGTCGCGATTTGCATAATTTGAAGCACCGCACCCATCACTTGGCTTGGCTAACGCCTTCCTCATTTGCGCCCCTTGCACGGCAAGGCCAAACAAATATAATTTGACTTCATTATGCGAACAGTTGTGCCTTTAGTTTTGGTAATTTATTTCAATTTTTTTCCGCCACGTCTCGAGAGCCGCAACGATAGATTACCACGGGTCGTCCTGTCGTTGTCATCCCTGCAAAAAGGGGTTAATGCGCCCTTAAGCTAGAAAGAGAGAGCCAGGAAGAGAGAGAGAGTGAGAGAGAGAGAGAGAGAAGACGGCAGGAAATTCGTGAAAATGTTAATTTACGGGCAAGTGTGGAAAAAATTTGGTCATATGCGATATTTGTAACTGTAATTTGAGTTTATTGTCTCTGGCTGGTCCTTGCTGGTCCTGGTCCTGGCCCAGCTGAGGCGGAGTGCAGGAGCAAGAAGGTAGCCAAAAATAATTAAATAAAAAATGTTTGTCAAAATAACATAAACAACTTCCAGTTGTGCGAGTGTATGTGTGTGTGTGTGTGTGTATTTCTATGGCATATCCTTACGGTACTCATAATTAATTTTTGTGAAAATTTCAAGACTCATCATTATACTGCAGTGGACCAAAGTGCAGGATACAACGGCGACTCCCTGGGGAGCAACCTTTTGGCCATTTAGTGCGTCCAGCACAACACAAAACAGCACTAACAACACACATAACGGTATCTGCACACGGTGTGGGCGTGGTCGCTGTTCTCCGGCTTCGCAGAAGCCATCGGCTGCCTGCCGCACCTCGTCTGGCCGCATCTCAAGACCCAGCCCAGCATTTCTAAGGACTCATTCGAACGGGCATATTGACACTTTACATATTGCAAACCTCTTTCAGATTCAGTCTCAGTCTCAGTCTGGGTCTCAGCCTTGGTCTCGGCCTCACTTTTAATCCTTCGGCATGTCCTTTATTTGTTTACTTGTTTGTTTGTTGGCAACACGGATCACTTTAAGCACATAACCATGCATATAAATTTGATTATTATTAAGTCAGGCACATTAGTGCGAATTCCTGATGAGGCCCCTGGCAAGTCCTTTGTCCTTCGCCAAAGGGTCAGCCATTTTGTAAGCGCATGTGTGTGTGTGTGTGTGGGTGTATGGCAAAGTTAATTTATAAATACTCAGGTTTATGGTTTCACGTATTAAATATTAGCACACTTCTTGGCTGCTTCCAACTTTGGAAAAAGCCGGCCGCCTGTGTGAGGTTTTTATACAATATTTATGAGTCCGCAGGGCGACAGCCAAAACCCTCAGTGGCCCACATGTTTGCAGGTGTGTGTGTGTGTGCTTAAACACAACACACATCATCTTTAATGAGCCTTTATTCATATATTATTATTACATATATTTTTCAACTTACGGCTTTTTTCTCGCGGAAATTGGCCTCGAGTTTCTTAGTAAGTTGTAAGAAATATGCAATGATTAAACTAATGAATAGTTTTATTTAAGATCAAATTTACATATTTAACATTTGGCTAAAATGTGTGAGAAAAATGGATATTGTATAACGATATTTTAATAATATTTATCCGGGGAGACAATCATAAGGGAGAGATTTCCTTATTGTAGTATGAGTAAAAGGAAAATAGACTTTAATACCTACCGCTCTCTAAAATAAGAAAATAAGCAGAGCTCGGGATAGAGAAAAGGCAGTAGAACAAAAAATTAAACGAATTAAACGTTGTAAAATATACCGAGAGTATGATCGAATACCAGACAAATAATAAAATAACTATAACAAAAGCCAGCAAGCCATTAAATCGTTTTGAGAATCGCAGAGTAGGGCCATATTTTAAAATACGAATAACGAAAGGAGTTATCATCAATGTGAACGAAACTTGGTCTGCGAAAAACGGTTTTACTTGTAGACTGCACTTTAAGCATCGGGGAAGTAATAAGTAAATAAATACATATACTTAGAAACCATTTCATATTTATTTATATGTGAATGGTCTACAAAGCAAGTGTAATATAATATAGAATATATTAATATAGAAAAATGATGAGCTAAAAGCCAATAAGAATACAAAAATCTTTCTAACCTTTCTTTTGCAAATATCTTATATAAATAAGCAATTTATTAAATTGCAAGGATTAAGTGGTTTTGGCTTCCGATGGGCGAGCTGGACAAGCTAAAATGTAAATCTAACCGAAAGATGAGTTCAACAAATTGCAGTCAATTAATATATGAAAATTGGCCAAGACAATCAGCTAAGTGCTTATTATTGTTCCCTTAACCAGTGCGTATAGCTTATTACGAGGCAGCCTCTCCGGAATGGTCACTTAAATGAAGCCATTCCGAATCGATGTTGGGCTTGCGATTTCAATTATCAGGCTTGTATCGGGGGTGGTTGGAACAGGAACATGCGACCGCCGATTAGCACGTGCTGCTCGTTCGAACTGCACCTCCCCGCGGCCGACCTGCCGTCGCCACGTGACCTAAATGAGGCCGGGAGCAGTATCTGAAAATAAACATAATTATGCCAACTACGGGATGCAGTGCCACCGGGGCGGGACGGGGCCAATCTGATAAACGTCGCAAATCGGCAAACACGCAACTAGATTTGTCATCATCAAACAAAGTGGGCGTGAAAATTGCGGATGAAACCGGACGGAACGGCAACAAGGAAGGAAGCTTGTCCGACAACATGCTCTGGTACAGCATCCTGGGCGGATGCAATCATGTCTAGTCGTGTGCCAGCCTGCAAAATGGCATTATTTGCCTTTCCCAGGAACAAAAGAATAATGCACTCGGAGATAAAATTATAGCCAGCAATGTTGGGCATAGATATGGCATATGCTATTTATAGTGCACCATAATCCATCCCATATTCTATGTAGAAATAATTTCTAACTTTTCCAAGCTAAGAGAAGGGCAGGGCAGACACTCGCAGCAGCAGAGCTCAGATTTGTTCACTTGGCGGGTTTTCTAATTTTGATGCGATTCGCGTATTTCACTTACCTCACTGTACTCCAGTTTGACCATCACGTAGCTGGCAGACAGCTCGGCATTGTCCTGCATTCATTACACTTTCATTTGGCGGATTTCTTGGATTCCTGTGGAGCTACTTGCGCAGTTAGTTGGCATGCTGGTTGACAGACGGCTGCGTCTCTTCCAGCATGTTGGTCCAGGCACTTGCTATTCATATTGTGGGCAACAAACTAATCATGTCCCAGCTGCCATGCATTATTTTGTGCACATTTTCTGATTGCAAAAATCACCGGAGAAATCAGCAAAGTGCGTGACGATTCGTCGGGCGGTGCCCAGCCAAAACCAGCCCACGAAACATTCAGTGAAATGGTTTGGGGGCCGAATTGTTGGCTTTTTTGGATTTGCAAGGGCAACCCTACTTGAAAGCTACCGAAGGCAATTTAGCCGCTGACAATCACAAAATTTGACACGTTTTTAGTCAGTTCTGTTTTTAGAAAAACATTGAAAATCAATTTGTGCTCTAAGTATACTTTTGGCAGCCAGTTATGCAAAGCATTTGGTCAAAATGTAACAAAGAAATTGCCCTCTTTCTGCAAGGGTGAGTCGATTCCAATCTAAGTTTAATACTCTTGCAGATGGTATTTTTTTATGTTTGTTATGAACAATTTAAAAGATAAAACTGAACATCTGCGCTGTCACAGAACATAACATATTAGCGACCAGTATCAAGCGTTAAAGTTATATAATCATTTCCGTCCGTTTGTCTGCCTGGCCCTAGTTTCTTCACCCACATGTCTCTTAGCTTTTAAGCCAACTCCTAATGGGATCTCCTAATGTGTAATGAAATGTTTAACGCATAGCAGATAAAATAACCAGTGTATAAATTCTTGATCAGTATCAGCAGCCGAGATGATCGAGATGACCATCTCCGTCCGTCTGACTGTGTCTATGCTATTTTGATATTTTGATCAATCTTATCAATTTCGTGCTGCAATATTCTCACATACCTGCAAAACCATAATTCTACAAGTATATAGTTAATGAACTAGAAGTTTTTTTTTGCAAATGTTGTAAACTGAGACGAAGCATTTAAATGCTTCAAGATATATAACTACTAGGATACGCGTTACTTAAATTAAACTGTCTGTTGTAAGTTAGCCTGGAGTGGTGGTTAAATTGGAACAAAGCCAATAAATCACAATGCTTAGGCCAATTTTCGGTACGTCGAGTTCGAGTTCCAGTTTGAGTTTGAGTTCGAGTTGTGCACTTAGTACCCATGTCCCGTAGATGTCCAGGCAGTTGTCCCAGGTCGGCTGTCAAACATAATCACCTTGAGCCGCAAGTGCCCCCGAAAACGACGGGCACAGCAGACACCCTCTCATCAGGGTCCAAGTTTTTTGTAGCGTCTGTCTCGGAGCAAACGAATCTATTCTCAATGGGAATTTATGCCGTTTGTCTCTGTGTGAATGAAATATTTTATTTTGGTTTTTATTATGGCCGCCCGTTCAGTTTTTAACACATTGTAGAGAATTTTTGTAATTTCAACACGTTGCAACATCCGAGGGCTGTTGCGAAACGTCCAAAACTTTTGGCAAGCCCAAAATGTTGTCCAAATTTTCGCCAGTGTCCACATCTCGGACACAAATGATTAATGTGCTGGCAGTTCTCAACGGCAAATAATAAATTGTTTTTTGCGTTTTTCTCACTTTTTATATATAAAAAAAAAAACAGGGGTTTATTTTAACGGGGGAGCATGAAAACTGCCCTGTCACCATTTGCTGCAACGCTTTTATTTAATCTTTGTTCACAAACGTGTTCAAAATTCAAAAACATGTTTGGTGCTCAAACTCTGATCGAAACATACATTTGTATTGCTATTAGTCAACCAATCACACTTTAATAATTGTTAGTTTTTGTACAAATAGCAACCAAGTAGTCCAACTCTCGACTGAACTCATTGATAATAGATAAAAAGAGTATAAAGGCAAAGTATAGATTTTGAGACATTATTCCAAGTCTAGTTTTCATATAGAGGGTGGCTTGAATGTTCAGAGTATATCCTAGTCGGGCAAAATCCAGAAAAACACATTTCCTTCGTCACGCCGAAGAGTTAATACCCTTATAGACAGCTGGTGAGATATGTGCAGATATATGAAATATATCTCGTAAATGCTTATTTAGCTTTAAATATCTAATATTTAACAGAATATTTTGAAATAATGAAACTCATTTCTCGATTGGTTCTTTATATAAAGCTATATAATCTATAAAAAAAAAAATAGAAATATCGACTGTGCAACGTTTCATGACAGAGAGAGAAAAAGACAGACGGACAGACGGACATGGCTATATCAAGTCGGCTGTTGATACTGATTAAGAATATATTTACTTTATAGTGTCGGATTTCTAGAGTGGTAAAAAAATAAAAAAAAAACATAATGAACACTCAGTATATGAGAAGATAAACATTTGTTTCATGTTGCGCCTCATACCTGATGCTTAAAAAGAAAGGTATATTGTATTATATGTTTTATGTATATGTATATGTATTAACAGCCCGAAAGTTGAATAAAGACATAAAGACAACTCCGATAAAGTTAAAGGAAAGTTTAACAGAACCAAAACTAAGTTTCTGAGATTTTGCACGTCAGAAATATATTGAATAAAAGTTATTTAACGATAGAAGTTGTTGGAATATATTGTAATATTTTGAATTTTTATTGGCTTGTGTAAAAGATGTAAAACTGCCCTGGTTGGGTGTGCCCAACTAACAGATACTCCTTGTAGACGAATTAATATTTTCCCATATAAGTTTTAACGCATAAAAGACAACATCCTATAAAGTATATATATATTCTTGATCAGTACCAACTGCTACTCCCTTAATAACAAAGAAATGGTCATGGAAATTGACATAGCTTCATCTTTCTGCTTCAGATAGTAGATTTCGAAGATATCGGTCGGATCGAAACAATATTCTATGTAGCTAGCATAGAAATTAAATTAAAATTAATTCGATGATGTTCGTTCATTCTTGTTTTCGTTGTTGCAGCGCCGGGTAATTTCTGCTAGTATTAGTGCGTATTTATGCAAATGTTTAATCAAATTAATTAATAGTTATTTATACTTACTGTGAATATGCGTATGATTAATGGCTACAACAAATTAAGCTATTATTAAAAAGTTTTAATTTGTGTTTTGTTGTTTTTGTTGCTCATGAGGAACTAAGAATAATCAAATAATTATAAATATTATGTATTACAGTAACATTCATTTAAATTAAGAATTATTTTATACTTGCTTGTATTTAAAGGTTGCAGTTCGTTGAATTACAATCTTTTGCTAGAGCCTTGATAAGGTATCCTCCTAGTCGAGTACTCTTGCCCAAAGCATTCTGACTTGTTTTTATAAGGAGTAGCTTTACCGTTGCACGAGCTTGTATATTTGATGTTGTATAAGAAATTGATATTCAATAGTCGAATTATAAATTCACATACTATTATCATTTGGGTGTTTAATGTCGCAAACATTTAAATCGATTTGTTAATTAGTGCGTCGAACAGCGTTAATCGAGTTTATCAAATTAGCAACTGGAATTGAGCTGGTTTAACTATAGTATTGAATTTCAAATGAGGCATCTAGCTCTACCAATATATGAACAAAACCCTGAAGAAGATCAAAGGCAATTAAAGCATATAAGATCTTCGACATTCTCTCTAGGATCGCTTACTCCCAGACATTTAAAGACCTTACAGTATGTGTAAACGGCATGTTTAGAAATAAAATTATATTAAAAGTGTTTGCATTCTGATTTCAAACAATTCATTTATGTTTTAACAACAACAAAATGAGGTTATTGCCCGAAACAGCAAAAGAAGTTAAGTCCACAAATAAGGTCAGCGAAAATAAATTCAACACTCAAGCCACAAGAGTCCACACTTGGCCAAAATACAAAAAAGCTTTCAACGCGAACCCAATGCTCAGTACTCTTAGAGAGCCTCACGTGGATGAACAACTGAAGTAGCCCTGAGCAAGCTTGGTGAATAATAATAAGAAAACAAACAAAAATATCAAAAAAGTAAAGCCAAAAACAAACAAATCGGGTTTGGCAAAATCCCCCAATATTCCAAATTAACGGGCACCTATTCCTGATCTCGTTCCGCAAGTTTTCTTTATTAGCATGCGAATGTGCGTCTATGATTTTAATCTGCCTTCAAAAATGTTGTTTTTGTTTGTTTTGAAAATATGTTTTCAATTTAAGTTATCCATTCCATTCCAATGCTGCCGCCATATTTTAATTACGCTGAATCAGCGATAGTAAATTTACCTTAATGCTTTTCTCTTGCAGAGAAATCAAACGCTTTCCAGTTTTTCAGGTGAGCCGATCGCTGCGCACAAGATTTCTTGATTTTATCACTTGAGTTCTTTTGTTTTCGCTTAAGCTACGGGGCTTAGGCTTGGGCTGGTGCTGGGTCTGGGTCTGGGTCTGGGTCTGTCTTTCGTCTGCTGTTTTGCGACTTGAACGCTTCTTCCTCTTCTTGTTATTCGCGCTAAAATTTCCATATAAAAGCCGCCAGCAGCGGCATCGTAAGTTTAGTCGTTTTGGAGTTTTAACTGTTGCCTATCGTTCCGTGTTCGTCGCCTAAGTCTTTCGTTCTGTGAGTAGCCGCTCTCCGCCTTCGCCGATCATCTGTGCTGACTAATCTGTGACTGTGCTTGTGAATTCGTAGATATCTCCGTGTTGGATTAAGCTGAGAATCATGAAATACGCTGTCATCGCCCTCGCCCTTCTCGCCGTAGCTCATGCAGCTTCCGGTAAGTACGATGCCCAGCCGACGCTGCGAGCAGCTCATGCGTCATCAGAGCTTGGAACTGTGGAAGACATTATGCTAAAGTTGAAGATTCAATGCCGCAATTACATCATCGTCTATTAACGTTAACGCGTTTTGGTTATAAGAAACCCAACTTAACGATTGTTATTATCGTCTTCGTCTTTATTTTATTCATTATTTGCGCCTTTGAAGACGTGTTTGCAAATATGTATATGTGATAAACGAAATTCAAGTTACGCCTAGCACAATATATACATCGATTGTATGTTTGTGTATGATATTTGAATGTACGTATATGCATAATTGTGCCTTCCATTGGACAGAACATTTTAGAAACTCAGAAAGCGTTTTCTAAAGACACTTTTAAATTAAAAAATATTTACTTAACCAAAAATTAAGCAATAAACCTAATTAGGCATAATATGAATCTAATGAAGATATTCTGCCTTCCGTCTTGTCGGAGGTTCGAAAACCTAGCTTCATTCCCAGTGAACCTTATCGTAGGCTCTCAAGCAACGTAAGCAACTGATTGGAGCATGCCAGAATACATATGATCGTCTGTAAAGAAATTAAATACAAAATGTAATCAATTTTGGTTAACACCCATTCATTTTCAACTCCTTATTTAATAAACATATATAAGAACTCATAACTGCTACTAGACTTGAACCGACAACCTCTCGTCTGTTACTCCGCTGCTCAGACACTTAAGATATACAACGTGTTACCGTCAAACTCGCAAAGTACACTTACCTATATAGCCGAGCTGTTCATGTTCTCATCCAAACTTTGCCTGGGGTTTTAAGATTAATTAATCGACCTAAAAGTATTAACCGTATAGACTGTGCGATGATCGTCAATAAGTCATTAAATTAACTTATTCGCTTTTAAAGATATATATATATATATAGAAATGTCGACCATTCTGTAACTAAGAATGCAAAACTACCTTAATTTTATAAGAGTATACAATCTTTTGGCACCCTGAAACTTGGATTTTTCCGTTTATTGTTTTATTCCAATCGAAAGGGATTGACTCATTTATTCTTGTCGTTGTTTACTTCAATAACAGCCACAACAGATCAAGTTTAGTTTCCTAACTCTCGAGCATTTCGGTTCCAATCCCATTCCAGCTATACAATATTAATGATAATAATAACAGAAATAAGATTAATTATTGTTTAATAATAATAACAATATTCATTTTCAATAGTAAAGCTAGAATAGGGTATAGTGATTCTTTGAAAATTTCGGTACAGCTTGAATTCTCAAGAATATTCAATTAACCCGGGCAATACCAGGTATATAAAGAAAACATGGAAAATAAAGCCGCTGTTTTTGTCTTATCCTAACTTTGTTACATGAGAGGGGTGGGCCAGGGGTGGATTGTATAAAAATATATACGTGGGGAATACTACCCCGCTTATCCAAAATGCTCGCGAACAAAGTTGTCACGGGATATGCTAGAAAAATTAAAAATTTCAACTGTATTTCTTGAATTTATTCATGAACATATATTGGAGAATAAAATAAATAAATATATGATATATAATGAGAATATGAATTGATATATAATGATAAGACCCGATTATCGGATTAATTAACAACCGTCTCCCTTAATATATATGACAAATGTAATTGTAAACATTACTTAAATTATATATAGGCTACCTCGTATTGAATTGCTCTACTTGAGACTAAATCTTTCCACATTTTGCAGATGCTGGTCAGTTTGTACCCAGGGCGTTCTTCACCTTGGACTCCGAGGGCCATCAGTCGAATGTGCATCCAGTCAATGCTCACCTGCTGAAACGTCTGCGCCGTCAGGTGTTCAGCTCTTCGTCTTCATCGTCATCCTCCTCGTCTTCTTCGGGCAATGGCCATGTAATAACTACATCAAACCAGCAGGTGGTAAATCCTGATGGCTCCAGTTACAGCGGAGGAACCATTCAACACATTGCACAGTGCGTAGAAGTTGCCCAAATTAAAAATGAATGTAACCAACTTTGGCATTTCCCTATATTTTAGACCTGTCGTCGAAATTGGACAACGCTTCGGCGAGGATTCGGCGTCGAGCTTTGCCAAGCCTGCAGCCAGCAGCTTTGGAGCACAGACTGCGGGAACCCAGAGCTACGGCACGCCTCAAGGAGTTGTCATCAGCTATAGCGGCTCCACGGACGCAGCTGGCAACCAGAAATACCATGAAACTCAAGGCACCATCGGCAACGATGGCCAATGGAGATACAACCAGACGAACATCGTCTACCCCCGTAATTAAGAGCCCCAGCTCCCAGCCCACCTATGTTTAGAAATATGGCCTGTGGCCCATTGATGTGTAATAAGAACTCAAATTCACAGCCACAGTTCCGCAACACTTGTTTTGTTCAAAGGTCATTCAATTGGTTTCAAGTGGGCGTTATGGCACGCCCACTGCCTCTGCGGTTGCGCCAGTCCTCCGCCTGGCAGACACACTTTAGATGATTGCATCCCGGTTTAATCTCGCAAAAAGTGCACAGCCTGCTCCACTGGGCACAAACAATGGCAAGTGGGCGAGCAGTGTTGGTAAATGCTTTCAGTGAATTTGCTCAGCCAACTGGAACTTTTGCCGAGCAACTACCGCCGAGGCTGTTGCCGCTGATTAAAAGAACGAGTAGTGCCGCGATGACAAATGGCAAACTATGATGTCAGGCTGCCTAATGGGTTCAGGCTTAGGGTTGGGAATGGGTTAGGGGGCACGCGTGTAAATCAAAAGTTGCTGCAGCCACGACAAGATATGAATATGTTATTTGCTTGGGGAATTGCCCAAATCTCAACAGGTACACGCACTTTGGCACCGGCTGGAGCAGCTTGCGTATTAGCAGCTATAACGGCCAAAATCGCATTGAAAATAGGCTAGCGCTGTCGACTACAGAATACCCTGCACAAAGTTGGATTCAAATGCACCTTGCTTCTCTTCCCTTCCCCTTACTCAAGTAAGTATACCCTTTTCAGCAAGCATGGTGTGTATCGTAAGCCCACACGAGCGCGCAACCTCAACTAATTTTGTCGCTCCTTCCACCTTTGGTGGGCGACAGGCAAAGGCTGAAAACTTTTGCCAACTTCGCTGGCTGTCGACTTGCTGCACGGCTTTTCAAAAGTTTTTAATTATTATAATTAATTACTTTGATCTCTGCTGCCGCAACTGTTTTGGGCCACAACTCTTGGCTGTTGGCTGTTGGCGCAGCTATTAATTTACTTGATTATGTTGGGGTTTTCGGGTAATTCGTTTAGACGAATTCTGCCTTCTGGTTGCAAGTACTCATTCTGAGTGGCGCATGTGTGCGTCGACTTTTATTATAATGTATTCCACGTATTTCGTGAAAGTGTAATGAATTTACTAGCGTATGCCTTAAATCAAACCTAGTATATGGCTCGAGTACACGGTTTAATACTTTACAACAAGAATGACATTTTTGGGTATCCTTTTCCATGATTTAATTCCAGTTGAATCCATTGGCATCTTATCACAACAAATCTTATTAATCGGATATGTATTTATTCGTTCATTTATTTATTAATTCCACTATTTAATTTTTTCAATTGAATGCAGCTTCTGAATATTAATATTTGATAAGTTCCATCATAAATGGAAAACTGATTTCGATTTAGTTGGAATATGCACACTTCGTATGTAAATATGAATAAATTGTTGTTTTTTTGTAAGTTGTATCTGGCGGCTTCTCGCTTCTCGCTGCTTCTCGCTAGGCAGCAAATGATCGCAATTTGATGGAACTGTCATGACCACTGTGGCTGGGGAGAAAACCCATCGAATACTCAAGCCATGGGGCATACGCAAAAAGCACATAGCTGCAATCGTGTTCTGAATTTTTATGAAACGAGATTGGCGGTGGCACAAAAAGCGGGCCACTCTCTGATTGATGGGGAGTCAAGCGGAGACAACTTGTAGCTGGGGCATGGAGCGCAACAAATTAAGCAACTTGTGTGGTCCGGCCACCGCAGAAGACGCCACCTGGCCAGAGAGTGGCCACGGTCCGATCGGTCCAATCGGTCCACCGCGACCATAGCCATCTCAGGCGATGCCAAATTCAGTGCACAAAACCCAGCGCCGACTGCCGCCGGACACGAGCGCCGATTCCAATGCCGATGCCGAAGCCTCTGCCTCTGCCTCTGCCGCTGCCGGTGGCGGTGCCGACGCTGGCCAAGTGACATTTTATTGGCGTCCGAGAGCAAGACGGCCACTTTTTGCTATTTAGAGGCATGAAAGCAGCGGCGGGTCCTCACATGGATAATTGACAACAGTTAATTCCATTGAGCAGACGCCGATATGCCCGCAAATTTAATTATTGGCTCGCTGATCGCGATGTCGATGAGTCTGGGTGGGCGGCAAGGCAGCCTGGAATGGGGCCTGCAAATGTTGCCCCACTCTTAAGACTCCTTCCATGTAGGGGGTGGGGCTGCCCATCAAACTAAATTCATTGCAATCTACGAGCTAGTAAAGCAAACAACCTGCCCAAAGGAGAAGTAGCGACAAAAACAAAGCAAATCAACAAACTGTTGACAACAACCCAAACGAAAATCGCTTGACAAATTTTTGCCATTTCAGCGGACCTATTCGGGATGCAGATGCAGATGCGGAGGCAGAAGCAGAATCAGAAGCCGTTTGCCTGGATCTGAACACAAGAAAAACAAAAAAAAAAAAACCATAAAAAACTCTGCCGTTGTCATCATCGGAAGCGGAAGCACAGGCAGATTCAGATTCTGCCTCCGCTGTGAGCTCATCACAAGGACAACGACGAGGATGGGCGTCCAAGTGGCGTCCACCGGCAGTGCCAACTACGGTGAATGGAAATGCATTTCGTTTACTGTTGACTTAAATCGTTTAGGTAAAGTTAAACAACTTGTTCGCTTAATTGTTAAACAGTGCTCTGTCAGTCGAGTTGAAAGTGAAATAAATCCAGGGACTGTGATGAAGTCCTGCTGATGCACGAATAATTGATAAGTGCTAAGGAAGGAGTAAAGGGGTAATCAGGAGAACTCACGGAAAATATTCTGGCTAAATGCTTTAAGCTAGACACTCAACTTCATATTGAACTGAGCCTAAAGTCTCGCCTTAGGAATAGCCTCTATCCACATATTAAAACGGGCTCTTTCTTATGATAATTGTTATTATTATTGTAATTATTATTATCATTATTAAAGAACTGCATTGTTTCATGTTAATACCTACAAATTTAATTTAAAATTTTTATTTAATTTTGTTGAAAAAAAGGTTTAAAAAAATAAATATTGCACATTTTGAATTTTGTGTTCAGCATCTGAATATATGTAGGACACAAATAAAGCAATATTCAAATACCTGCTGCCTTGAATGTTTGGAACGGATCCTGAACAAGACTTCGAACGAACAAGACAAAATATGCAAATAGTAGTCAGTTGAAGATGTTTAACAATTATAAATCTATTCATGAACTTGATAATACTCTAAATATAGAACAAAGAAGTAACCAATAAAATTATGGTATTATATATGAATTTTGATGGTAACTTAGCCAAACGTGGATTTGATAAACGAAATTTTCCATTTCTTTGTCAAAAAGTTTAAACAAGAGTTTCTCTTCTTTTTTACGAAAATGTTATTTTTGTATGTTTGTAAATACATATAAATTTATTTACTAAATTGTTTGCAACAATTGAATATTGCAATAACAAAGGTAAAACAGTTTTCAGGCGAGATTAAAATATCAAAAATTGTATTTGATAGATTTTTTTTTTGTTTGTTGTTCTTTTCCTTTACAATTTTGTACAAAATATTTATTTTGGGTCGCCAACTTTAATTGACGTTGTTAATGAACCATTTTATACAATATGTGCACTTTCTGACATTTAGTTATTTGTTATTTTTGGCAGTGAAAGGATCGGTAAGTGCAGCCCTTCGAATTGCCTAAAAGGGTGGAATCCGACCCAAAGTACAGCATCATAAACAACATCCAGCAGCCATATCTACATATGCACATACTACGTACCTACCTACCTACCAGTACGTATTTGGATTTTCCTTGACAGCCCCTGGGAATTCCCATTCATCCACCTACTCCTGCGTGGCTGTGTGGCAAGCGAAATGGTTGACAATGCGGAATAGAAAGAAAAAACATTCGAGTACATATGAAATATTAAACCAAATTTCAAGTTCATGGCTCTGGACACATTTTGGAGACTTTGCCCCCTTTGACAACATGTTGCAGCATTGCGAAAATCGTGGTCATTATTTAATTATTTAATAAAATAAAAGGCCGGTCAGGTTTTATTTTTAGTTAACTTCGTAGCTTAAATGATAGCATTACTTAATTCTATATAGATAAATGTTCTTCAGAGCCGTGTATAAAATTCTTTAGAAACTAATCCCCTAAACTGTGCTTTATTATCTAAAAGAAACGGTGCTCGCATCTGTTTCTGCTTAAGCGGATCCAACGCATTGACCAAATTTGGCTAGGTCTACGTCTTTCAAAACCGCGACAGCTGAGCGCGCGTCGATAAAGCAGTGCGCGCCAAGCGAATGTTCTCTTGCTGCTGCCAGTTCTCTGTTCTCTTAACGCACGAAATGCGCTCTTAGCGGCCGCTTTAGTTTGTTCTTATTGGTGCTTTGGAGCTTTAACTAAACTAATGGCCACAGCCCATTTTTGATTGTCTGCACAGATTGTGCTTGGTTTTAATTTTAAAGGACCAATATCCGGAGTTTCAGACAAGAATTTTAGGTATTCGAGCTTATTATTGGGCTTTTGTATTTAAATACATTCCTTTATAAATAAAATAATTTTCTGAAGCTGTTAAATAGTCTTTGAATAAAATAAATAAGTATCTTCCAGAGTTTCAAAAAAGAATTAGCTTCGTTTCAGGTGCGGATTCGCTTCTTAAGATTATAATTAGGATTTAATAAATCAAGAATTTACATCATAAATCAAATTTTAGTCCTGCCTCACATTTTTACAGCTGTTAAATAACTTTTGAATAAAAGCAATTAGTTTATTGTCAAGAGAACGAATTCATTTATGCTAAAATCGAAAATAATCAGAGGTCCACATAGTTCCAATTTCCCCTTATTGGATTCTGGGCGCGAGTCCTCATAAAAACTTGTCGGCAGTATTTTTATTTATTACGGTACGGTTAGAATGCACAAAAAAAAAATATTAAAAAATTCAAATGCATTTTTTTTTTCTAGGTTGGTTTCGCCCTTTTAAATCTTTGGGGCTGGGCTGCTGTGAGACAGAGGTAGATAGTCCTAAAGGCAACAGAAATGGTATTCAAAATAAATTGCTCCTTCCTCTCCGCTCATTTAATTGAATTGTGCTCGCAATTCAACGTCAAAAAATTTCCACTTTTTTTAACAAAAACAAAACAAAATTTCATTGTTTGCATATTTAATAAAGCTAATCAAACACGTCGACTGCAGCCTACTCGCGGTCCACTCCCCTGGCCACCTCGTGACGGTGCCGAGTGTGAGGGGAGTGAGGGTTGTTCTATGATACCTTCCGAATCGGTAGTTCCGACTCGGCAACAACAACAGCAACAACAGCATCATCCACATAATTTATTGGCGGGTGCTCAAGGACGTGCACTCATAAAACAGAAAAAAAATGAAAAAAAAAATAAAAGAATACAACAGGACTGTGAAAAACACAGCGGGAAACCACGCGGCAGTCAAACTAATTTGTTGTCATTTTTATGCGACAAAAGTGAAAACAATAATAAATGCATAGCACAATAATAACAACAACAACAACAACAACAAAAACAAATCGTTGCATAGAAAGACCTTCGCAGCTGCCATGAATCCATTAAAATGTAATGGAAACGCGAATTGGAAATCGAAAGATCTGTCCAACAAAATTAAGTTTCTTTAATTAAACTAACTCAGCAGCCCGTCTAAATTTACCGAACTGATATTTAATCAAAGTGTACTTTTGTATTCTACGTTCTAGTGGCACTTCAAAAACCTTAAAATTATTGTTGAAATAGTTTTTTTTTAATCACCCTTCTTTAAATTTTTAGTAAAATATGTCAAAGAATATAAAAAAAAAATAAAATAAAGACCCAAGTGAAATATAACATCCATCATGAAGTCAATAAGAAATGTATTTTGATACCCTGAACCCATTAAAAATGAGTTTTTGAGCAAATGATGTAATGATGTTCGTCTGTCTGTCCGTCTGTTCGTTTGCATGAACGCAAGGATCTCAGAACCTATTAAAGCTAGAGACTTGAAATTTGAAAGCTGTAGGTCCTCCTAGTGCCTGCGCAGATCGAGTTTGTTTCCGATGTTCGATAACTTGCCCCATTTCCAAGCAATCGATAAAATTCGATATCGAAATCCTGTTTTTTGAGCAATTTTGGTAAATAATAAGAGCTATAGCAACCAAACTTGACATGTAGCTTCTAGAATAGTATATACAGATGAGGTATCTTTCAAAGACGGAGATGGTTCAGGGTATCCTCTCGTCGTGCACTCCCGACTAGAGAATTCTTACTTGTTTTTGTGCGACCTATAAAGTCAACCAAATTTTGGAAATATATTCCTTTTTGAACATCTTCTGCTTATATAAATATAGGTAAAGAATTCAGTTTAAATAAAGAAGGCTTAGGCCTTGGGGTTGGGCACTGCCGACAAGAGAATTTTTATTGCAGCTAATTAATAAACTTACATTTTTACATTTAAAATAAATACTATTTTTATAGTTTGTATATATCCATACAATATTTTTAAATGATTAATATGTATGCTATTATAAACATTAAGTATGTATTGAAAGATTTGATCCTTAATTTGATTGTAGAGCCATCAGATGGAATAGGGAGATAGGACAGACATTTTATCACTCACTTATACACACTTGAACATATTTTTTTTTTCTCATGCTCAATTTCCTGCCTTCAAGATGAATTTCGTGCGCTTATCCATAATGTGTATTCAATTTGTGACGACCAACAGCTTTTTATATAAATGTATCTTATCGAACTTCTGAGCTAATGCAGATTTGAAATAACCTCTATGGGTGTAGATGGATGGAAAACAAACTTATATTAATTTGAGCTGTCCATGATTAAAGGCCCAAAAACTTATTTTTTAGCTGCCTCGGAGACTTGAGCCACAATAACATCCCTCTGATGTCGCATCACATCAAAATCCTTAACCGATGCTTATCCCAATTAGAGGAAATCAACTGAAAAACTGCAACCGCAAACCAAAGTCAACAAATGCTCGCAATTAACGCTGCGCACAAATTTTGAAATGTCACCGCACTCCACGTTTTAGCGGGTGTCGGATTCAATGGAGGTGGGCGAGCAGGGTTATGATGGTGCTCTGTGGTCAGGGCCAGGCCGGGCCAGACCAGCCCTTACCCGGATCTAGCTGGCAATTCGCGCATATGGACTGAAATTGATGATGTGAGCAAGTGCCACGTAATCAATTTAGCAGCGCCTCATTTCAAATGCGAATTTAAGATGCCATTGTTGCAGTCGCCGTCCCTCGCACCCCCTCCCTCTCAACCCCCTGGTGCTGCAGTCTGGGGTGAGTTGTCCAATCGGTTTGATTGTTGAAGTGTTGCCCTCTCGGCCCGCCTGTTGGTGCAACTGTTACAGAATGCTCGTAAATATCGGCAACATATGCGCAGCCAAGGCCCAGCTCGATTCCAATTGGAGTGTAATGCAACTTGAACGAGGATCAAGAAATTGTTAGACAAGGTGGGCAGAAGATACGCCTGGATGTCGCATTCAATTTTCGATGCTGAAATTTTAAAATGTCCGTATCTGAGAGACTGGGGCATTCATTTCATTTGGAATATTGTGAGCTCGTTTGTTATTTACGCCGCCTTTTATGTTCCTAATGTCGCATAAACAGTGCTTAATAATGCACTAACCTCCGCGTATCTTCACTAACCAAATAAACCTGCAACCCGCCCACAAATACTGCTACACACATGCAAACAAACATTTCAAATGGGAGTGGTTCCCGAAACGGGAATGGGAGTGGGTATGGGATAAGACTGCCTCGTCGACAATGATTAATATTTAATTCGTGTGCGTTGGATATTTTTCCACTTTGTATTTTGGGGAAATTTAATGGCTGACAGAAGACAGAATGGCTGAAAGGAGACGAAGGGATCCGTTTCTTGCTCTGCTCAGCGCCCAGCTCGGTTGCCAGGCTCTGTTTACTTTATGGAATAGCCGCGTGGTTGTCTCACATTCTGTTCACCTTTGTTCTGCCTAAAATTTGACTTGGAACTGGAAATTTGGCGGTGGCCTTTGGGAGCCCAGAATGTTTACCTTCACCTGTTTGCCACACATGCTTTCCCCATTTCGGGCTATTGAAATATTCCGTTTGACCTGAAAATCAAACAAGTCGAAATCCTTTTTGCCTCCGAACTGCCGCTGAACTCTGCCAGTCCGACGATAAATTTGAAGCCAGTTTCATATAAACATCACTCCTTGGATCTGCAGGTCTCTCTCCCTTTTCCGGGTCTTAATCACTGCTTTCATTATTTTTGCCGACTTGCTGATTCCGTACAATTGCCAGCGATTACAACGCGAGCTGGACAAGGACTGCAGCAGGGCCACAAAAAATAAAAGAGAAACTCAAACTCCCCCAGAGTGCAATTAGGAAGCGAACTATAAAATTTCAGTGTTTGTCTTGGCAGATACTTTCGCACAGATATGTTTGCTTAAAGGCAAACACACACATATTGCATATCGTTGCGCCCGTGAGCGACACCCCCGTCGCGACCCTGCCCCACTGCACACCCTCCCTCTCTCTCTTCACTCGTACAATGCCACACAGGGCAATTGCCCCGTACGCATAATTGGCCTTCTGTGGCCCCAGCTCGCTATTCTGACACTTTAATGAGCTGTCGACGTTTGTTCCTTTAACCAGCGGCATCTTGATACGACTTTACGGTTATACACAGGACAGGATAGTTTATCATGTGAGTAATATGCGAATCCTTCTAAACCCCAAACATACTTTGTACTTGTATATAGCCACGTATTACACAATATACTAGACTATAGCCCGTGCTATTAACATCTGTTTTTATTCAAATATAATTAACCTTAAAGCGAACGAAAGAAAAAAAGTGCCAAGCATGATTTAAATGCAGTTTGACCGACATTTTTCCGACCCTATTAAGTAGATTAAATGTTTGAATAATTATATGTTCATGTCCTTGTTAAATTGTGTTTATTCCGGGCTTGATCAAGATAATAGGCAAAAACGCATTTCATACAAGAACTCAA
Source organism: Drosophila littoralis (assembly GCA_018903485.1). Lineage (NCBI taxonomy): Eukaryota > Metazoa > Arthropoda > Insecta > Diptera > Drosophilidae > Drosophila > Drosophila littoralis. The sequence continues at coordinate 8,656,591 of JAEIGF010000297.1, read as the reverse complement.
TTTTCGGCCGATCGTTCCTATGCTGTGCCCCGATTCGACCACAAACATATGTACGTACTGCCTGCAAAAGACCTATCTAAGTCGGACCTATGCAAAGTTTCATGACGACAGCTTCAAAACTGAGAGACTAGTTCGCATAGAAGCAAACAAACGGACTATATAACTAGATAGTTAATGCTGATCTAGAATATAGACTTTATGGGGCCGGAGATCTCTTTTTAGGCGTTAGACAACTTATGCCATAATTATAATACCCTCTACAATATGAATATGTTTAGACTCCCAATTAGAAATCGAATTCGGTAATTTATGTCACTCCGGATAGACTTCCATTCTATTTTCAATTGGAACAGTACATAATTTGCAAAAAAAAAAACAACCTAACGATCAATTAAGAGAATAGGGAAACTTTATTAAATTGCGTAAGGCCAAATAAAAAACACCATGAGGATGCTGCGATAACGAGATCTTGTCCGCGATAAATACCTAACACATAATAGCGATATACATCTATATATATTCAAGCATACAGATGGAGTATGTGTGGTATTACAATATTTGAACGATTTACTGAATGCAATTTATGAGAAATGTTAAATGATTCGAATAGCTGACTATACCAAGCCATGATCAGTTGGCCGAATGAACTCAGTTACAACCGCTTCAGTCATGCGATGCAGAGTGTCGTTCAGCTCGTCCCACTCCTTTTCCTCGGGCAGGCCAAAGATTTCCGCGCTGTAGCGCAGCTTGGGCTCGGTGCCGCTGGCTCGGAATGTGATTGTCATTCCATTTTTGAATGTAAATGTTAGCACCTGCTTGTTCGGGCTGACCGGCAGACGTGGCTTGCGATCGGGAAACGACGTGTCCAAGCCCAAAGTCAGGTCCCTTACGCTGGCTACCTCAAACTCCCCATTTATGATGCACTTGGGATAGGTGCCCAGCAGATCATCCTCGAAACGACGCAGCCGATCACAGATCTCAGTGACCTGTTCCGGATTTTGGTAGGTAAGAGAATTGACAATGGTCGCATGGTAGCCGTAGGTATCGTAGATCTCGCGCAACTTCTCGATAAGCGTCACATTGCGAGTGCTACGTAAATAGCATGCCATCGTGGCCACTTGGCAGGCCGCATTAACCCCATCCTTATCCGGCACATATAGAGAGAACATAAAGCCAATGGGCTGCTCGAAGGCAAAGAGTACAGTTTTGCCAAGTGCCTCGAGCTCCAAGGCCTTGTTGGCCATCCATTTGTAGCCCACTAGCGTCTCGACATGTATAAAGCCCTCAACTCTGGCCATCGCTGCAAGGATTTTTGAGCTTCCTACGCTGGATATCATAACGCAGTTGGACACGTTGGGCTTGGCGGATCTAGTTTTATAGCTTTCCAACGCCCACCACCCAAGCAATGCTCCCAGCTCATCGCCAGTAAATTTCTTCCACCTGCCCTTGGGATCTAGTTCAACTACTGCCAGGCGATCCACATCCGGATCGTTAGCCAGAATAATAGTGCAGTGCTCTGCCTCCGCTTTTTTAATGGCTAAATTGAGACAATCCGTGCCCTCTTAAAGAAAAATAAATACATAATTAATTCTATTAATTAATAAGAATACGTTAGGTAGGTTGCCTCCAACTTGTGCCCCACTCACGTGCGTATTGTCATTGCTCGAAATGTTGTGTATTTCTTACCTATGGGATCTGGGAAAGCGACTGTGGAAAACTCCGGATCTGGATCCTTCTGCTGTTGCACAGGAATAATCGGCTTAAGTCGCGCCTGGTAGAAGGCCTCGCGGATATAATGGAAGCCTACTCCATGCAGGGGCGTGTAGACAAAGCGCAACTGACTGCACTCGTTGGTCTCAAGATATGTATATGGCAGCAGGTTCTTCATCTGCTCATAGTAAGCTTGGTAGGTCTCCCGGTAGGGATCTTCCAAGAGCGGGTGGTCGTCAAGTACGGACAGATCCCAAGACGATGGAAGAGGCTCCAAGTTCTTAAGCATTGCAGCTTGTAGGTTTTTATCATGAGGCGTCAAAAATGGAGCCCCATTGACCCAGTAGATCTTAAATCCATTGTCGGTTTTCGGATTGTGCGATGCTGTCACAACAACTCCGGCTAGACACTTCAAGTGCAAAACGGCGAAAGGCACAAATGGAGTAGGCACCATTCGACTGAACAGGTAAACCCGAAAGTTACTGTTCAAAAGCACCGCTGCTATAAGCTGGGCAAAGCGTCTACCGTTGTAGCGAGCATCGTACCCGATGACCACGCCTTGAGCCTCGCGTTTTTGTACACTGGGATACACCTCCTGGAGATAATTGCTTAGGCCTTGGGCCACCTGAATTGTGACAAGATCGTTGATGGAATCAAAGCCTGCACGCATTCCGGATCTGAGGCCTCCAGTGGCGAAGTGGTTGTAATTACAGAGACGGATGCGCAGTGCCTCCCAGTCCTTGTCCTTGATGGCATCCACCACCTGCTGCGTCGTGGCCGCGTTCCTGTCCCACAAGATCCAGTTGGTGATCTGCTCATCAAGATCTGCTTCGCCCGACAGATTTAGGGTCGCGAGCAATTCTGCTCCCGTGGTTGGAAATTGTGGTGCTAGCATTATACAATTTTGATAAATAAAAACTTGAAAATTGACAAATTGAAAATCTGAGAGCTCTGACTGACTCAACTGAGCTCAAGGGCAACTCCCCAAACAATTCCAAACATACGCGCATCGGCTTTTATTTGCTCAAAGCCACAGCCACATTTGCATCCTCCACGTCCGAGTTGACCAATTGAAAATTTATGTGGAGCTCATTTCGATTTACGACCACCAAATACGGCCCTTGGGAGACACCGTCGTTGGGCTAAACACTGACAACCACAAATTGATCCATTGGCAATTTGATTTTGGCTGCTTGATGAATTTATGGCCAGCCACGACAATTGGCAAAGGCAATCGAGAAACTGCATGTGCAGCTAGATAAATGGGTAAATCGAAGGAGTTCTATGTTGCAGGGTGTACGCAATAAATTTCTACATTTTTTCTTTACGGATATTTACCTACATGCGGATGGAAGCGGAGAAACATTAACATGATTTCAATTTGTCATCAATTATGCAAAACGAGTCTAGAGCCCCCAGCCCAGCCTATTAACTGGCCATGTTACGTGCTACAAACTTGAAATTCCCCATCAAACGTCAAAGTGTGAGTAATTTGCAACGGTAATTGGGTTACACAGGCGCATGCAACATTTATCAGGCAGCTCGACCCCCTTGACGAGGCATTAGACAAACCCCGGGCCCTGATCCTGTTGCACTCGCTGTCGCATATGCCGCCCACTCACTCCATGGGGCACGCACACAAACACGTCCATTGCATTCTAAACACTCAACGCACGGGCTTCTGCACGACTGCAGCAGAGCCCTAACTCATCGGAATGCAGTCACAGTTGCAGTTGCAGTTGCAGTTGCAATCGGAGTCACAGTCCGCTTGCACGGAATTAGTTGGAGCACACAAAATGCATTTCGCGTCAAATTGTCAAAGTGTTAATTAAAAATGGACACTCGAATAGGCAGTCGGATAGACACACACTCACTCACACTCACACACACACACACACACACACACACACACACACACAGGTGTGTATTGGTACACCCACACGCATTTCCCCCTTTGAAGCATTCCAATCGAACTCTCATTCTTATTTTCTCTTGCCAATATGACTTTAAGCTAGAATCAAGTTTAATTCAAATCGACAACAGCTTACCCCGTTTTTCTATAACCGTTGTTAGGTATATTTTTTAAGGTTGTTTTAATCATTGCCTGAACTAGATAAACTAGACTGTACTAGATCCAGGTTGTACAACTTCTTGAATATTTCTCCCCGCTCTCCATTATGTGATAAATACTCTTATTTAGAGATGAGCTAACGTTTTGTATATGCATACATTTGGAATGGATGGATTTCCCGTAGAGAGGGGCTGAGAAAAGGAGAAGTAAAATGTTTTCGTCGATGTAAAGCTTACAGTAGGAGAGCGCTTCTCGCATTAAAAGACATCAATTAACGCGAAACTTTCACAATAGAAATTTTATACAACATTTTATACAAAGTCAATTCGCACATTTTTCCCTTATTCTCAACTTTCTATCAAATCATATTCCGTGTATATTTTTAATGCAACTAAGGATAGTTATATGTGCGAGCAGGGTATCTATTCGCCGAGGCACAATTCGCAGCAGTTCTCAGGCTACTTTTCCTTAACTGCGTTATGGGTTTATCCATTGCTAGTGCCTTGCGTAATTTTCCAATTTGCATAGAAAATAGCTTGGAAATTTGTTTTCCTGTGCCATAAAATCTTTTCTTGCGGCAACAAATATTGGGTGTTTACGGCCTACGTTCCCCGGCTTTGCGCATCCTTGCACTTGCGCCATAATGTGTTTGCATAATTTTAATCGTTGTGATCTGTGCCTGAAATGGAGACGACTCTAGATTACAGGGATTCGGCGTTGATGCGTGTTGTTTTGGGCCAGGCCAACTGCAAAATTGCCGTTGTGTGAATTTTTTATGGCACCCCCGAGTGCCCTCTGCGGCAGTCAACTAGCGCATGTGTGGGTGGAGAGGGGAGGGGAGGTCCGGATAGGGCAGGGTATCTAGTGAGGCTGTCAATTTAAATGGCTAATGCTATCAAACCTATTAAAATGCTAATTTCTAAATAGTCGAGTAGGCTTGAAAATGCGCCTTTAAGAAATGCCTTTCAATCATTTTTATTTTAAAAATTCTCTGTCATCCGGATCTGTCCGTCTGTCAATTCGAAAAGCACCTGCCTGCTAGATGCCATTAAATGAAAACCAAATCATTCATTTCATCTGCCAGAGGGGGCGTGGGTTGCCTCTCAAATTGACATTGACATTTTATGCGTCAGTTGGAAAATATTTTGGCACTTTTTTACAAAGACAGCCCACAAAATTCTCTGAGCTGAAAAGTGGTTTTTAATGTCTAGACCGAGGACATTTAAGTAGAGTCTCACAAGGCAGATGACAAATGCGAAATACATGCAAATGGCCAGACCTGAACTTTGGTAAATCTAATTCGATAGGGTATTAATCAAAAGTTTTCTGCGCCGTTCTCAGCTGTCAGTATTTCAGTTTTAGGGGATAGTTTTATTTGCTTATGCTTTTGCTGGCTCTGCTTCGAGTGCTGGGGCTAAGAAATCACCTTAGTCCGCAAAATAAATTTCTGTAATTTGTTTATGTGGCTTTTCATATTTTCAATTTGAGTGCAGACGGAGTGGGGAATATTTTCTCTGGTATCTCCGCCCACCGTGCCACTCACAATGCCAAAATGTGAAAATGAAATTTACATCATTTGTTTATTTGTATCGCTCATGTCCTGTGGTCTTGCCAAAACATGTCCTTGGGGAAACCTGAGCAGCAGTCGCAGCAATTCATTTTTTTACATTTTTATTTTACCAAAGCGAAAGCCGACTGTATAGAAGAGCAAGAGGAAGAAAGCACATCGCAAATTTGATTACCGCCCAACAAAATGTTTGCATATTTTTTGTGCGCTCTCTCTCTCTTTCTCTTGTTTTTTTTTTTCCATCCATGCCATCTTTGACCGTCTTGCCGGCGACTGGAATATACTTTTAAATTAACGCATTATGTTTATGTATTAGATGCAAATACAAATGCCCAGTCGCATTGCCCAAGGACCTTCACACATCGCTGGCCAAAGGGTCAGAAATCCAATTTGAGAAATTTTCATAAAGGTTTTCCCTTTTTATACCCTAGAACACAAGCACAAATAGTGTGCTTCATTTTCGCTTAAAGAATAATGATATCAAATATTTTGGAAGCTACTTTTGTATAAACGGATATACATTATTATCCTGTTAATACTCAATCTTTATTTTACAAAACTGAACCATTTGAATATTGTGCGAGAATAATATTTAATTTTAGCTTTAAATGTAGGGTATCTTTTAGTTTATTTATTGGTTTGGTTTACATCGTGTTACACATACGAAAAAATCTTATATGGCAAATTTAAAGAACCAACATTTTTATTGCACATCAAATTTCCTCTTCGTCTGCGGCTCAGTCGCCTGTACGGCAACCCCCAGCCCCTCCACTTTCGGAAAACAACCTACGCAATCAAGCGGTGGCCCACGGAACGGGAAGCACTTTTGATTTCATTCCGCAACAGCGACGGACACTTGGCTTGGGCCCGGAGCAATCTAGGACTAGGTCTTCCTCTGCATCCACTCTTGTGTTTAATTGGAAACGGGCGAGCTTTGATTGCGACTGCAGCCAGGAAACAGAACCATTCGAAGATTATAGCAGCTCATAAGCGGTTTGGCAATCACCATTAGAACTGGGCTCAGACCTGGCTGCCTTCTAATTGCCTGTATTCTGGCAATGGGAATGGGTCGATTGAGCTGGAGCCAATGCCAACTGCCAATGGATTCCATTTTGAGGCCTAGCTCTCAGATGTGTATCTAATCAGCTGGAGTTTGCCAATGTGATTTCCATGTTCGAACGGATGGAAGCTGCGTGACGTGACATGTGGAAAATGACATGGACACACGCTACCCGCAGACGCTTTCGCATCCGCATCCGCATCAAAGGTTTATGCCACAGCCCCCATTAGAACTTTGATAGAAATGTTGGCATTTTTGTCCGCAAAATTTTCGGATTTCTGCGCATTAATAAAAAATAAAATACAAATCAGGAACGTGTCAGCAGCTCAAAGTGGGTTCGGATGCCAATTGGAAATGTGGCTGTCGCGCGTGCACGAATTTGCACTTTGGCGTAACCCTTCAGCAGCGCAATCATTGAGGGGGATTGGGAGGCGACTGAAGTTGGGGTTAAGTGTGCGGAGCCACAGGAGACCGACTTACAACTGGCACTACAGCCACGTGATTGCACCAACTCTTAAATGGCTTTTGGCAGCCATTCGGCTTGGCTGTCAGCTCACTTTGCATGCGAAATAAATCCATATATATCAATAGGAATATCTGAAAAACTGCTACAATATATTCTCACTCAAATACCTATAAGTGTTACTTAAGGTAATCTAAGGTTTTAACTTAATTTAAAATAAATTATTCCATTTATAAAAATTCGAAATAAAATGATTATTAATTTTGTATTCCGTATACCCATTAAAATAGGGAAAAAGAGTATGCTCAGGCAGATGAAAATTTCCTCTTTAGAAACAAGCTTTGTATTTTGAGCTTTTAATATAAGGTAAATCTGACGGAAAAGTCATTTTTGCCTCACAAGATATTGTTTTTCATAGGGAGATTTTTCAAAAACTTAAAGACAAATCTTAATTACAATTTTACAAGAATATAAGAAATGTGTTTGAACGTAAATTTGTTTGAACTATTGCACTGATATCAAAGTTTGAATAGTGATTTTGATTTCACGGTCTGTTTTTAGCCAACTTGAATTAGGGAAAGGTGGCTGTTCCACTTGATCTGCGTCTGACTTCTTTGAGTGAAAACAATGCCGACGCAGAAGAGGAAGAGAAAGAGGACGAGGACGAGGACGACGCTGACTGGCAGCGATGTGGCAAAAATATAAAATTATTGATTATCAGCGATGGCATCTCAGCGATTTGCTGCTACAAGCCACGTTTCACTTTTTTGCTTGGATCGACTCAGTCGGTCGGTTCTCGTTGCTGTCCCGTTCCCGTTCCCGTTTCCGTCCGGGATGCTGTTCTCTCTGGTGCAGACGGCCAAGATCCCATCATTAAAACCATTGTGCGATATCGACACCTTGGTCAGCACGTTTTTTATTTTTCTTGGAGGGCACACAAAAAGCGAGATCGTTTCGCTTGTCGCAAGTGTTGTCAACAGGTTTCGCGGAATGCAACGACGAGGACGAGTTGTATATGTTGTAGAGGCTGGACAGAGCCTGAGCTGGGCGCACTCATAGGCTGAACAGCGGACACAGTCGGCTGTTCGCAGAGATCGTCCATCATCATCGCGGATGACAAGTGATCAAAGATGCAGTAATATTTTACAGCAGTTTGTTTGTGTTTACAACTCTGATCGCATGAGGAATGCCCACAAAACGCGTTGACACATTTTATTTGTGGCCTGCAGACCGTCAGCAGCAGCAGCAGCCCCTTCTCTCAGCCCCTTCGGCAGCTGCTTTCTCCTTAATTGTCCTTATCACTTTGTCATTAGGTCTGCCCCGCTGAACATTCATAAATATTTATAAGAGAACTGAACAGAACAGAACTCAGCAGAACAGAACAACTTTGGTTAGCTCACAGATTTGAGATATTCGAACATTGATTAAATGTTTCAACATAAGCCGAATATGGCCGGGCAGTTCATAAATTAAAAGGGCTGAAACTCAATTAAAAGTGTCGCGAACTAACTGTTAATTACTGCAGCTAAGTGCACGCAATTAAAGCCAATAAATTACCAAGACATTACAGACTGCAACTAGCTCCTACTAAACGCTTCGCTATGGATCCGGTCCGGTGACACATTCACATGCTGCCAAAGTCGCTTTCCGCTGCACGTGCTGCGCATTTTCGAATGCTGGCATTCCATCAGAGCCAATGACAGAGCCAAAATCAGCCTCAGGCTCGACTTGTGGCTTCGAGGGATCAACGAGTGTCCGCACAGCCTGGTGCCTGGGGCCTGGAGCCTGGGGCTGAGCCCCAGCAATCAGCCTAAAAACGAGTGGCAAGTATGACCATATACGGCATTCGAATCCTATTAAAAATTATTAGCCGCCCCGCCGTCAAAGAGCAAATTACGGATTAATGTGCAATTGGCTTACACCCGTCGCGACGCTCCGTCGATCCTCAGGCCATTTTGCAGACCGTGGTGCGTGTCCAGCAAGCAAATTGAGTTCCATGCAATAAGTTACCCACATTGGAATCTCGTTTTGAGTCGAGAAGTCGCACAATTGACGCTTGACTCAAACAATTGTCAAATTTTTAATGGGACAAAGCTCAATAACTTTTCAGATAAGGCAAATTTACAACTTCATAGTCGATAATTGTTTTTGCCATATTTAATAGTCTTTCGGCTCTCGTTTTTAGCCAATTTGAATTTAAATTCAAATTAATTTAACCAATGCTACCTTAACTTGAAGCAAACCATAAAAAAATGAAAATTTTTTGTTTTTTCGATGAAAGCAATGAGTTTCTATTCCACATCCATAAACATAAGTTAATTATATTTAATTAAATATTACAAATTAATTTTTTTTCAAAACCCGTGAATACTGATGGTTTGAGAGCTCAGTCTAGAATATATTGTACATGCAAGCTTTTCTTTATATTGTAAATTTAAAAACTTAGACGTTTAAATTTCGGCCATGCCAGATCGCCACAAATATTTTTAGTTCATAGATTGTTAAATTGAATAGTTTAGATTTATTTGAGTACTTCATTCATATAAAGTACATTTTATATTCTAAAATTTGAATTCACTCATGTGGAATTCCAGGTTGCAAGCTAAGCATAAGGGCGAAGAAGTGAACTTGGCCAAAATATTTGGGTTTTGCAGCCGTAATTGCGATATACTTAGTTGTATAGAATAAATACATAACATACATACATAAATATTGGATATTGGCGGAGAGAGAGAGAGATGTTTTCTTTTATATCTTTAACTGTATAGAATATAAATAAATATTTGATATATATTATATTTTGAACTAAGCAGCTAACTTTCATAAAAAAAAACTTAATAATCGCATTCACTTTAAAGTTTTCTTGTTTCTGTTATGTTATAAACTTTTATTTTGGCGTACTTTGCCAGCTTGTGCCCCTTGTAATTAGTTGGCCAAGTCTTGCGCTCAGATTTCTAGGCTAACGTTTAATATGGCAGAAGGCGACTCTGTAAATTGGCTTTCCAAAAATAACACCTGCCCAAATTATTAAGTAATTAATCGAGAGCCAAGACACAGCCTAATCCTTTCGCCGCAAGCACCCGCCTCGCCCGTGGCTGCTGCTGTTCTTCTTGTTGACTCATTAAAATTAATGGCAAGACTGACGCCAACACGGCTCTGCATATTAATGGCCGAAATGTCCGCGGGGATAATATGCCGCTAATAAGAAATTAAAAGATACTTGTCCAATGAGCTACTGTACAAAGTAACCGCGCTGGGCCGCTCTCGATTTGACAGCGACAACTGTTTGTTTTAATTTGGAAGATTTTTCAATGCCGCCCCAAAAATTAACTAATTGCCAAATGATGGAACGACAACGGGTTGAACGAAGGACTTCGACTTGAACATGCATTTTTAATATTCCGCTCAAAATGACCGTCCTGGGAGCGGTCTTTGAGACGAGAAGAAGGAGCGAGCACCTGGGAACGAAGAGTAGCATCTGGCGTTGACACCTCATTGGCATTGAATTGAAATGAGCCTGGAATTGACTTTAAATCGGTTCATTTAAAACTCGGCGAGTGCGCCCAAAGGTATGCAATGGTTTATGCAAATTAAATGCACTCTGGCTGCATTTTTACAGACGAATATCGAATAAAGCGCAGCCCTCGGCAATAATTAAATAAAATGCGAGTTGTACCATGCACCCAGTACTATATATGCCAATAGGGCATGTTGGCCTTCATCTCATCTCAAATAGTTTGCAAGCACTTTCTTATGGGTCGATAATTTAATGATTGAACAATTTTATTCATCCAAATTATATTGTAATATAATGAAATGAAATATATAAACTTTTTATATATTACCAACAGATAAAATAAATGCTGCCTTTCACAGACAGCTTGTTAAAGCAATATTAATGGCAATAATAATTATTATCAACATTTTGTGGATGTTGCTAATAACCAAAAATTAGGAAATTTTCAAGTAATATATTTAATTTTTATGTATCCAAAATATATATCAAATTATGAGTAGTATTAATCAATTACTTTTGAACAAGCTAGGGTATCCCTTTGTCGAGCAGTCTGTTGCCGCTCTTGCAGTTGTTTAATACATATGATTCCGAAGGGCATTTCCCGCGTGTATTTATGGATGCACTGCGCACAAGAGTTGTGTCCAGTGGGGGGACATGGGGACTGTGCGTGGCACATTTGTTTATTGTTTTCGCAATTACAATTAAAATTTTTTGCGCCCTGGCCGCGGGTTTTGGTTGGTTGGTGCAAAAATTATCGCCAAGCCCATTTGCGGTAATTATTTAATGTGCTCTCCCAGGTGGGGCCCCAAAACGTAAAGGTTGTCAGCCAGCAGCACCAAATAACAACAACAAACAACAACAAATGGAATTAACGTTAACGTAATGCGTGCAATTCCTACTATGACTCCGACTACGGCTGCCGCTGCTGCCTCTGCAGCAAGGATCGCCAGTGTGTCAGTTGTGGCAAGTCCTTGGCTTTGTAGGTTTGCACTGTTGCTGGTCAATTAAATTTTGCCGAAGCACGCACCTGCCTTGACATTGCACTGGCCGTGCAGACCAGCCCACCTCCAACGCCTGCCGGATGTGGACATATGCAGGTGCCGTGCGGACCGTCTGTGTCCCATTGCTGGCACCGGCTCTCGTCCGGCGCCCTCTGTCATAATTAATGCCAGTTAAGTCCCGTGTTCCGTCGCCCCAGGCGCGGCCACATTTCGAAGTCCACATGCCACAGACCACACTGCCGCACAGCTCCATCCCTCCTTGTACTATTGCGCCCGTTTTAATTCAATTTCATGCCCTCACAATTGTAGTGTAAAATTTACGCTCTTTTTGGTGTTTAATATGCGCACCCAACCTGGGCCAAGTCCTTGCCCCAGAATACTCATAAAGTGTCATTCATCGGTGGCAGCGGCCGTTTACAATTAGGCGCAACTTTTTAAATATTTTGCGTGCAACATTTTTTAGGGCAAATATTTATAATTTCCCGGGAGGGCGATTTACCGGCCCCAGGTCCCCCACTTGTTTGTTATTTGACAAATTTTTATTTGCATTTCAAGTGCCTCCAACCCAAAAGAAAAGCCAAAGCAGTTTGGCAACAATTGGATCATAAGACAAAGATGCCTGACCCAAATCTCAAAAGTAACTTAAAAGACAAGTGATAAAAACTTGCAACAACCATCGGCAAACACTTTAACGTTTCTTTTTCTTTTGAGATGACCTAAATCCTAAAATAAATGTACTATTATAATTATCATTATTATTAATATCCGTATGGGATATGCACCGGCATGATTCGATTAAGATATTTCTCCATCTTTACTCGAGGAATATCTAATTTATGCATCTTAGTATGTTTAGGCCCTTCGGAACTGGGTTTTGAGTTTCTTTTTTCTTCTTGTTTCTTGTAACAAGCAGAAACTCACAGAGTTTAAAAGCGGGCTAAGCACCCAAAATTGGAATGTGGGTAGATAATTCTGGATATTCGCAGAAGCATTAATTTAAACTACACAAATTTAAGTAAGTATTATGGATGAGTACTTTCCCACAGTAAGAGAGATAATTCTGGATATTTACAGAAGAATATTAGATTTACATTTTAATTAATTTAAAGTATACAATGATAAACACTCTGGATCTCCGTGTACTCTCCCACTTTTACGGAAACAAGTGTGATTTTTTGGGTATTTTATAAATACAAGTTATGCAAATAATTCTTTTTGAGCAACTTACGAAATCATGTGTCAGATCTGTGCACAGAGTAATTCCCACTAGAGCGCTCTTTTCTGATACTATTCCACGCATGTGAGTATACATGATAATAATAATAATTATTTTCACTAACTAAATACACGATTTCTTCATTAGATGAGCAAATGAAGACGGGTGCTTTATAATACTTTACAATTATGTTCCGAAACTTCACCCCGTTGAGCAATTCGAGGCACTACCAAAAACTGGCCGAAGGGGGGAGTGGAGCGTGTCCTGGAAATAGTTTTGCATAAATAGGCTGGCCAACAAGCCGTGAACGCAACGTGAGAAAAAGTTAATTAATTTATGTCACATTCTTTATGCGCACTTGGGAGCGGGTCGTGCATTATCATAGTTTCAGAGGGCGTTAATGGACGCCCATGATTAAAACTACGCATGTTTGTCCATTTAAGCCCCTAATTTGTGTCGTAAATCACTCCGAAGAGTCAGCTCCTGGTGCGGCCCACGCTTCGCACCTTCGGTGACCTCCTGGCTAGTGTAATGCTTGTTTGCCTAATGAGTCTAATTGGGGATGAAAATGGATCTGGAGCTGGAGTTGGATTACCGGCACGTAATCGACAAGTGCTTAAAACCCTTTTTCGGTAGAGCTTACAAGTCCTTAGGAGCTCATATGAGTGCGTGGACGACTATCATGATGCCAGAGCGGTGTCATCGTCATCTTGGGCTGCTCAGCCATCATTAGCGCCATTTGTTAGCCCGAGAGGGGGGCGTTCCAGGTCGCTGCCGACGGGACAGGACGGGTCGGGACGGGCGAGTTCGACCATTCGCCTGACTGTAAAACCGGTTCATTTGCATATCAAAGGCATAATCAACACCTTGCAAACAGCCAAACACAATGTGGCAGAGTCCGAAAGCCACAGAACACACTCGTACGCTCACAACATGTCCATGCGCAAGGTGAGTCCATAAAAACCCTGTTTCTGGACCACGGGACAGACCGACAGACCGACAGAGACCGCATTGCAGCATTGACGTGCTCCATTTGCCAGAGCTCCATAAGCTTCTCATTTGCATGCGTACATGTGACGTTGACCCATTCCTCTACCCCGACCCCGACCTCGACTCCCAGACAGGAACTGGTTTTCCAGGCGCCTCATTTGCTTATCTCCACACTTCTGGCTGACTGGCGACCGCATCGCGACCCCTCATTTCTGGTTAGACCCGTCGTCGGAGGCGGGCGGCCGTTTTTACTGCCGTAAGGTGTGAAATTATGAGCCTTGCATTAGTGCTAATTGGCTCCACGTGCTGTGGATGCAAATGGGCGACAGCACAGACAGCAAATGGAAATGCAACGGCTGTCCAGACTGCAGTTCTACGAGTGGAGCAGATCGTAGAGTAGCCTATAATTGGGATACAAGTACAAAATACCTTTTGGTGTCAGCATATATAATCGATAATCCCTATCCTGACTGCCGCAGTAGCTGGTCGCAAAAAGAAAAAATTCAAAACGTTCAACTTCTCGTGTGTGACTGTCCTGCTTTGTGATGGAACAAAGGTTAGCTTTCTGGGGAAGCCGATCTTTCCAGCCGAGAATCCCCGAGAAACAAGCTTGTGTTAATGCATATCGACTTAACTAACTGCCTTCCTAATACAGCATTTGGCTAAACGTTCAAGGTGAGCTTAGAAATTTCATAATCAGAGCAGGTTGTTATATCTCTGAAGTCAAGTCCGCAGCTCCAGGCCCCAGGTATGAATCTCTGTTCAAAATCAGCTAGCTGAATTCCATATAATACTGTCCATTTATTTGTACTTCCCTACCATAACATATGTATATTACATAAGCATCCACATGACTCCATACAACACCCCCCACACTCTCGTCGTGTCTCCCCTTTCTGCGCTCCAGTTTGTGTCTCCTAACTGCTCCAAACTGACTTTCACAACGTGTCTGGAACAGTTTGGGAAAGAAACAGTCTTGAACGACTTTGGAGCTGGTCTGCCAGAGTCAGACTCGGTCCGCATTGGCATCGGCAGCGCCCCCTCTCGACCTCAGTGCGCCAACTGGACGAGACCAAAGTTCTGCAGCTGCGCAGTTGGCGCCGCCGTCTAACTTCCAAGTGAGCGCCACACACATTTCGGGGCGGAGCCAACGCCGCATTGGTGGCATTTCGCAGAGGCGGCTGCGGAGGCCTCTGCCGATGTAGACATTAGGTGCTGAGCTTGAGCCAGCCCAGCAGCCGGCAGCAGGAGGCACAAGTGGCGCCCACTCCATATGCCTTTAAATATTTTAATGGCTAACAAAAGCATTTTTGCAATGAATTTATTATGCTCCCTGCCAAATATTTATTTTCCGCTGGCTACTCTGGCTGCACATTTCCACATTAAAATACACGCATACTTCTGTAAAACTCGTTTAAGTTGAATCCGTCCAGCGAAATTTCATAAGTTTGCTTTTGTCCTGAATCCTTAATACTAAAATATTTTTATAAAACATCAGTAGATCTTTAGATATTATTCTATTATTTTTATAAACGACTGAAGAATTAAATTCCCTTTTCAATAATAACTATTTTTGATTAATTATTTATAATTTCCGGGGGAACGCAATATGTTTTTACTGAATATTTACAAAATGTGTTTTTTACAAAAAATCATTAATGTGAAATTATCTAAGAAAATTGCGTAGACTTAACAAAACCAGTATATTTTTACAGTTAATTTTGACAAACATATATCTAGTAAAATGTGTACAAAAGAGTTTTGCAAAAAAAAAGTATGTAATAAATGTATCCTGCCGAAATTTCTGATGAATCCGACTTTTTTGTTGCTAGCCGTGCACTTGTCGGAATAGAGAATAACTTTCTTCGACATCAGACAACGACATTGTTAAGATCGTATTGAAATTCGTTTCTCGTCCCGATTACAAAAAATCAATAACGATCAAAGTTTAAGGACTTGGTATTTTAGTCATAACTCATTCAATTTGTTATGTGGGCTCTCGTATAGAATACACAGATTATCTCACTTTTTGCAGACCTCCCCAGAAGGAACCCTGAAATGGGGTAATGATATGAATGCTGTAAATATGACCTTGCAATTTCACGGAGATCGAGATAAATATCCAATAGTGAGAGACAGGTGGATGTAATCAGTGTAATGAGTTTGTGTGCTGTGTATAAATATATTTATGATCATTCCGGACTACGCATTCATATTGGGCTATTTTGTAATACAACAATTCAAAACTTGGTGCTAAAAACTCTAATTAACTTCTGGTCATAAGGTATTTTGATGTCGACCATTCTCGAATACAGCGTTATTACTTTTTTCGATAGATTTATTTTGTTTCTCCAACTGATCTTCCGAGATCTGTATTTGTTAAGCATTGCAACTGATTTTATTTATTTGATATTTTATTGATTTTGATTTTCTACTTGTAGAAATCTATTTGAGCTCCCTGTTCCTCAGATTTCCAGATTTTCATGCAGTTGCCCACTTTTTTTTTTTTTTCAAAATCGAGATCTGTTCGAAAATCAAAACTTTTTTGATAAATTTTTTTTAATATCTCGGGTAAATATCGTCCGATTTTGATATGTTATAACTTTTTGAATTTGTACGGATCCCTTATATTAATTGTCATTCAAACAATCGATGGGTTAAATAAAGTTGTTGACCGAAAAACGATTCGTTTGTGAAGTCAACTTTTTTTGATAATATTTTTAAATATCTCTTCCAAATGGTGTCAGATTTGGAATTTGATACCATTTTGGACTCGTAAGAATCAGTATTATCGATTGGCATTAAACTATGTTGACCCAAATCGAGCAAAAAGCAAAGGGTGTCAAGGCACTGAATTTTATTTCATTTCCTAGATGTAGAACTTTATTGAACTGTTCAAATTTTGCAAATAAAAAAGTTGACACATTTTGGTTATTTTATCGCTTTTCATCAATTCTTCTGATTATGATCGATATATACTGAGTTCAGGGCTAAATATAGCTTCCAGATACAGAACAGGCAGATCCGGAAATCTTTAGCTCACATATTTTATATACACAATGCTCAGAGGATTGCAAACCGCCTTCCAGTGTATAAATAAGTGTTTGAATGCCAAATCGAAAAGTTTTTCCCTTCAAGGTGAGAAAAGATGTGAAGCTTAAACTATAGGTACGAAATAAAAATCTACATCCTTAAACTTGGCTGTATAAATTGTAAATTGCCTGCAAATCAACAACATATTGTCACCATATCGGTTCATGGCTTAAACCAATTGTTTTAAGCAACCATTCGATTCAAACAAAAAAACTCTAAACTATTTTTTGAGTGATTCCTGATGTAGCTTATCGTTCAGATCCTAGAGAAATATATATTCGAATTTCAGTTTGAAAATCTGTTTAAAGTAGGGTTAAATAAATAGTTGACGACACATTTGTGCATATAAAGGTGAGAGATTATTTAAGCTAACGAAGAGCTTAAAAACAGAATTTCGATTGGATTCGAAAAGTTACTCGTTTTATACTTTGCAGTAGATAGACTACTGTTGCGACCCTATGTTGATAGTTGTTGGGGTTTCCACATAACGGTTATTTGCCACCTAAAGTGCTGTTTCATTCTTTTTTACGATTACATTGCTGGTGTGAATGTGGCTCGCATATGCCTGTGATTGTGGCAATTGTCATGTCATAAAAGCCAGAGAACCTTACTGACATCTGATGAGACAATAAGCCAACGGCACTTGAGCAGTTGAACTTTCCACCCCAAGAAGGTGCCGTAACCCCAGTTGGCGCACTCGGGAAAAAAACTGAGTCAGCCAAGTGTCGGCAGCCTTATCGCAGTTTTAAGAGTAGACACATTAGACGCTTGCGTTCGTAGAGTTTATTCCGTCGGTGGGTGCAAGTTCGGGGTCTGTGTGTAATTATTGGACCCTGTGTCATGTTCAACCCGCTCGTAAATTATAGAGATCCTTATGGCTAATATGTAATTTATGGCCTAGCTGCAAAAAAAAAAAAAAAACACAAAAAAAAAACACGCTACATGGCAGTAACATTTTACACACACGTAAAACAAATGCGGCGGATTTGGCGTACATTAGCCGCAGGAAAGGACCAAAGCCGGAGACTTATTTTGTGGTCACCATTGCCAGCCATTTAGTAGTGCGCACGTGTGTTGACCTTTGGCCGAAAACCCACATCAATGCCCACGTAACCTTTTTTACAATCTAATTACAGTAGCCCCCGGCTAAGGTGCTGCGCAAAAATGTGGCTCACTTTAAAGTCGCAGCTCGATGTACTTTAAATAATCCATTAGCGATTACAGAATTGACATTGACTAGAGCTGGGCGCTGCTCGACAAAAGGGCTTAAAAGCTAAAACCTGTTGAGTCGTTTCTCAATTCCCCGAACACTTGCCAAACTAAAGCCAAAGCCAAAGCCAAAGCACCACCCAGCCCGAACCCTTTGGCCCATCTCGCCAGCCTCGCTGCCAAGCATCTTACAGCCATCTCCTTGGCACAGATTATGGCTGCTTTGAATAACAATCGATGGCGCGACAATGGAGCTGCCGATGATGGAGATGGCAATGCAAATGGAAGTGGCTGCTCCTGCCCGCCCTTTCCCTTCACATCCTTTTTGTCTTGACATTTTATTACTGTCTGGAACAGCCAACGGAAGATGCAATGCTTTGGTTACTTAACTTACATTTTCTTGTTCGCTCTGTTTCCTATTTGGCAAACTGATTCCTATTTTTTGTGTCCATACCCTTCATGGGCAATAAATTGTTTTTGTCATCGACGCAAGGACAAAGTGAATTTTTTTCGTTGGCAGCGCGCAATAAGTTCTCGAGACAGTTATGCATTTAATATATACAAATATTTGTTCCCACCATTCAAATTAAAATTCTTATTCACTGCTTAATGAGCTTAGGATTTTTTTATGGGCTCAAGACTCGTTCCATCAATCTGAGAGTGATTAATGAAGTTATTTAATCGCCAGCGACTATCATCAATATCAGATTAGATTCAATATTTGAAATCCATTAATCTATATATTCGTATGCCAAATAATTAGACACATATGCCAAGCAAAAATGCAATCAAAAGAAAAAAATAAAAATATTTGTTGCTTAAACAAACATCAAATTATAACCAAGTTTTTTTCAGTATCATAACTAATTTGAAAATGTACAATTAATAGCGTATTCTTTTTGTGCTGTCAATCAGATATTCCTACTATATATTTCTACTAAACTGATAGACGCGTTTTTGACTTTTGTTGGACTCTTTTAATAAAGAGTATAGATTTTATCAATAGAACTTGATAAATGTATTTACTAAGTTTATACAAACGTCGTTTTTGCAAAAGGTAAAATGAATTTTAAGCATCTAACAATGAAATACAAATACTTACGTTTCGAAAAAAATGAATGAACAATGAGAAATCTTACAAATTGTATGAAACTGGCAACTACGTTTCAATATTTTGTCAGTTAGTTTTTGACAATTTGTCACTTGAAATACAACTAATAAATATTGATTTATATTGCTTGCAAACAATTTTTATAATGACAGTCAAATATTAATTTAAGCTATGACTTAGAAAAAGCTTGTATAAAGCCTTAGTTTTAACAAGATAACAGCGCTGCTTAGTCAAATTTTTTCTGTGTTCTTTATTATTGTTTTGGGATCAGATCATTGATAATACAGAAACGTTGTAAATTAAAGCATATAAGCATTATAAAGGACTCGACAAGTAGCTATAATGTACATTTTATCCTGCCAGAGAGACTGAAGTGATGGCATTCAAGTAAGCCAACTATTAATAGCTATTTTTATACCCTGAACCCATTAAAAATGGGTAAAAGGGTATATTGTATTTGTGCCAAATGCAAATGTATGTTACAGGCAGAAGGAAGCATCTCCGACCCCATAAAGTATATATATTCTTGATCAGCATCAATAGCCGA
Source organism: Drosophila littoralis (assembly GCA_018903485.1). NCBI lineage: Eukaryota > Metazoa > Arthropoda > Insecta > Diptera > Drosophilidae > Drosophila > Drosophila littoralis. The sequence continues at coordinate 8,637,036 of JAEIGF010000297.1, read as the reverse complement.
GTCGATGCTGCCATGTCCGTCTGTCTCTCCGTCCGTCCGTCCGTATGTATGAACGCAAGGATCTCAGAACCTATAAGAGCTACAGACTTGAAATTTAAGCTGTAGGTTCCCCTATTTCCTACGCAGATCGAATTTGTTTCCGATAATCGATAACTTACTCCGATTCCAAGCAATCGATAAAAATCGATATCGACATCCTGGTTTTTTGAGCAAATTGGGTAAATAATAAGAGGTAGAGTCACCAAACATGATATGTTGCTTATAGAATATTATATTTATGTCAAGTATCTTTCATTTTATACCTATCGCCACCTCCCCGCTACCACCATAAAAGGGGGTTCAGGGTGTTCCCTAGTCGGGAGCTCCCGACTAGAACCTCTTACTTGTTTAATATAGCCAGCTTTCAACTTTCAAGCAGAACAGTTCAAATACCCTAGACTATGCTGGAATATTTGTACTTATAGTATATTATAACTGACAAGCTAATGACTATAATAAGTCAAAATTTTAATCCATGTCTGAGTAGTTATTAAAGATGTTTAAGCTCGGCTAAGCTTGGCTTAAGATAATCTCTTACTATAAAAGCAAATATTAAATTTAAGCCACGAGACAAACACTTTAATTGCCATTTCCGTAGGAGCAAATAGACTGTGCGCAACAATAAACAAATATAAATACAATTGAATTATCTAAAAGGTGATTTTCGTTGGAATTGTGTACAGCCCATGGGGAAGTATTTTTTTTTTATTATTATTTTATTTTTATATACTTTTTTTTGTGTTCACGAGCTGTTGGTCAACAATGTGCATGCCAAATCGCAGTTGACTTCGCCAATAATCATAAATAATTCCATTACAATAATTAGTAATGCATACTTAATGGTGCTTGAAATCAAATAATCGACTAAGTATCTAAAAAATCTAACAAAAAGCAAGGCGAAGCCGCAGAAACACAGGGAGGGGCAGACGGAGGGAGAGAGGCATGACGGAGACAAAGTCTCCGACTGAGGTCGCCGCGAAACAAACAAATTAATCAATGAGGTAATCACAATTTATTCTACAAAATGATCAAGTTATGTATCTGCCAACTGTTAGTTCTGCTCTGGCAACAGTTGTTGTTGTCGCCGTTGTTGTTGTTGTTGTTAAAGGTGAAGATGGCTTTGGCTTTTCTTTGTTTTACTCTGTGACCCACTGTGCAAGCGATCGTTGCCTTTGGGATGACAAAGAGCAAAAAAAAAAACCAAAAACTGAAAAAATTGTTGGCAATATACCGAATATTATATACTCTTTAAGGCATATTTAACATATGTTTGATATAATATTTATATTTAGTAATTTTTGAGTAAGATCAAAATATTTTAAACTAATTTTAACAAGCCAAACTTCTTGTTAAGTTTTAATTTAAATAATACCCAAAGTCTGAATTGTAATCCATAGATGTATATCAATATGATGCTCAGTAAAGAAATCATTTAAATACGTATTATGGGACTAAACTAATAGAAAATTAATAAATTCTAATGAATATTTGATTCCCAACATGATTATATAAATAGGTCAAGATTGCAAATCCAAAGTCTTTCTTCTGTTCGGTATTGATTTAAATAGAATATACTTGTAGTTTGTTATTTTGAATAGAAAGCTTGTCCTTCATTATGAGACATCTGCCTATCTACCTCCTAGACCATGGAGGTTGAAGCTATAAGCGTAAATTATTACGTATATATGTATAAGGCCATATGACAGGTTAATTTTGTTGTTGTATTGAAAGCACCTGTTTGTTTGTTGTGAATGGAAAAATAAGGAAGTACTTGCTAAAAATAAACTAGATACGTCATGTCTGTTATCGATCTGTAGCGCATTTTCAGACTAGCGTCGCAAATTTAATGACCAAGTTGTTAGACTCGCGAGAACGCGTCGAGCAGGTGAATGCGAAACTTATAATCGTTGCCTCTACATGAATTTGGCTCATAATTTGTGCTGGCTGCTGCCACATAACAAATCTCTAGAAGCGAAGCGCGAACAACAAAAGGCCACTTCATTAGGAGAATATGTATATCAGCGGGAAGGGGGCCTAGAGAGACAGGGGCAGGAAGGGCAAGAACAACTGCTGAGAAGCTTACAGCGCCGCTGGCAGCAGCGATCGGAGCTCAGTCGTCAAACGGCAGCATTTAACTAAAGTCGCAAGCCCGGAGTGGGAGCAGATCGCAGCTGGAAGCATAACCAGAACCAGGCACGGAACAAGAAGCAGCAACCGCTTAGCTTAGCGCTATCTACGTATTATTCTATTTGTGGCTTACAAGATGTTTGGCACTCGACGACATTTGGTAATTTGATTGATGCTCATTTGCTGGTGAGCTGGTGAGTGTCTAAATTGGGAATTGTTTTTTTGCTTGGACTCTTTTAGTTGCTGGTCGTGACGTTGGGCGTGCTGCTGCTGGGCATCTGCTGGGCAGCCGAGCAGCCCGAGCAGCCCGAGGAGGTCATCAAGGAGGATGTGATTGAGATTGAGAACAAAACGCAAAAGGTCATACGCGTCAGTCCGCTGGAGCTGCCCTTGAAGCAGGACCGTACGGGCAGCCAAATGAACTCGGAGCTCTTCCAGATCCAAACACTGCGTCCGGGCGCGCAACGACCACGACAGCGTCTGTATGTGGACTCGAAGCGCATGCGTCCCTCGAGGATCGCCACTGGTGAAGCATCGCAGCCCGCCTTGAAATTCTCGTACACGCCCGAACTAAAAGCCTTTCCCAAGCAGAAGCTGAAAATGAAGCAGAAGCAGCAAAAGCAGCTGCACTTCCCGCTCGAGCCTAGCGCGAGTCCCTTGGAGGCGCTGCCCGTCCAGATGACACCCGGTCCCTATCCCATCTACTATGTGGTGTCCAAGACGAATGGCCGCTTCGGCAAGTTTCCCATCAAGTCCTTCCGCTCGCCCGCCGAGTTCGCCAAGTACTTGATCAAGAGCAAGGCGGAGCCCATTCCCCGGACCCAGCGTTTCGAGGGCAGGCCTCAACCAACGACCGAGGAGGGGTCGGTCGGCAGTCGGTAGTCGGTAGCTTAACTGCTTTGTGATTTGCACGCGCGCTTTGTATGCTAAGTTAAATTAAATTATTCACCGTAATTATAATTGCTAATTACCACAATACCTACAATTACCCAAACTTATTATGTACGTATCTCTAAAGTGCCCAACCCAAGTATCTTGCTTGCCAAATAAACCGAAACTGCTTTATATCGCAACCAACTCGACTAATCTCTGATCCCCTCCATCTGAGCTTTGTGTCGAGTGGAGGGGCCTTTGTGGCCTTCGTTTGAGTCTGGCAACTGTTGACAGCCAGACCATAAAGAAAAATCCGTTTTAGCCCCCTGCCACCAGCTGATTCATCATCAAAATCTTTTAATTGTCGACGATTCTTCATTTGCTGTAGTAATTACATAGAACACTATTGTTGTTGATTTGTTGTTTGTCATATGCAAATTTAGGATCATATCGAATGATATGTTGAATAATTAACAGCCACATTCGAGTATATACATAAGTATGCTCACATTTACATACCTTTGACCATGTAGATAGCTTCCACAACAATGGATACAATTTGATTTATTGTCAGCCTCTTTTGCGTTTCATCGTCAAATCTTTGGTGCCACATTCTTCGTCTCTTCTGTTCTTCTGCAACGCAAATTAATGATCTGCTTTCTTAGGTATTACGAATCTTCGCCGATTTTGCAGTTCTGTTACGGTTCGCCAACTTTCTCCGAATGCTCAGAACTAGAACCTTTCTTTCTTTCTTTTTTTGACGTGAAATGTTCGTGTTAAGATTGTATCCATTTAGACACTGCCAACGCGAAAGAATAGAAAACATAGTAATAGGTGCATGTCCAGAAAAAGAAAACGAATAAAATCTATCGTCTTTATCTCGAAATGCTGAAAGTAACAAAATCCATTAAAAATGTTTATTTCATCTGATATTTATAATTTAGTGTTAGTTAGCGGCAAGTCTCCATATAACTGTACACTCCAAACCTTATTACCATAATCTATTATCTATTATTATCTATAAATCTAGTTATATTTAAGTTTATCTCGTTCAAAGAAATTTAGGAAACAGAGTTCATTGAAAAACTTAAGAGACTCTTTACTCCATAAGTATATGATAAATAATATGTATTGTTCTGTAATTCCAAAGCTTTTGTAAATTAACAGCCATGGACTTCAAAGAAGTTGAATGTGTTGCTTAAATTACAAATTGCCAAACATAAACTTTTTTAGAATTGCTAAATGTAAAAATTCTGTCGTTAATGTCCTCCAAATCGACTGAATATCGATGTTTCTAGGATGAAGTAAGATTTGAAACAAAAATTTATAATATATATCAGAGTACTTACTTATTCTTACCTATAACTTAAAAAAAATACAAATTAACAATTTCATTTAAGCATCGGCCCCAAACTCAATATCCAAGAGCTTTGTTCAAATTTATTTGAGACTTGGGTCAGAGATATAACCTTAGAAGTAGGGTTCTAAATGGTACGGGTAAAGTAATGAAAATTCTATATATTTCTATATACATTCACTTCTATAATTACTTAAAATCTTATAATTAATTACTCATCGAACCTGATAAATGTAAGGCTGTTAAAGATACTTTCGACTTTATACAAAAATATACAATATTGTATTTACACAGAATATATACTCTTAACGATGAAAAGTTAGGTATAGTTGCATTAAAAATTGATTAGACCAGGGAACTCCTTTCTAATACTTCTCTTGTGTTTCTCTATATATTATAAATGACTTTTCGCATTGGCAGATTTTCTGTCAAAGTCACACGAAGAAGAGCTAGTAATTTGTTTTAATTGGAAATCACACGTGCAATTTTATCGACACACTTCACCCCACGGCAATTATTAATTGCGGCGTGCCGCCCACAAGAAGCCAGGCTCGAAACCTAAGGACCAGGAAATCACAACCCCATCTACTAAAAATTGATGCTCTCGTAATAATTATGATTTTGCGGGAGTGGAAACCGCACAGAAAAGTTGGTGTGAGAGAGAGAGAGAGAGAAAGTATGGGAGCCGTGCTTGGCTGTGTAATGTACTTTGTCTCTGTCTCCGTCTCTGTCTGGCTGCTCCCTGTTTGGGTTAATCATGTCTTGGGCCTTTTTTCGCTCGTCCCCGAGCATTTCTCATTACTTTTGCTCATTTCGACATTTCATTCTGTTTCATTTTATGTATGTGTGTGTATGTTAGCTTTGTATGTGTGTGGGCGAATGTGTAATGAACTCTGGCAGCACGAATTGCTTGTGTGCAAACACACACACACACACACACACACACACAGACAGACACTCACATGGGCAGGCATGACGAACAAAGTGTGATATCGAAATTTCCCAAAGGATTCAACGCCATATTTTAGTCACGAAAAAAGATTCGCGTGCTGGAAAGTTAAGCACAAGACTTGGCAGCAAGTGCGTGAAGGAGGCAAATTGAGAAAAGTTCCTTCACGAAGGTCCCGGCTATGCTTATAATCAAGCGTAAAAATGCGAAATTAATCAACTTCAGCGACTGCGTCTCAAGTTAACAACGCAGAAAAAATTGAATTAAAACTTTTGCAGCGACTGCCAACACTGGCAATACTCCGGCCCAGGCTCTGCACCCTTTCTATGCAGACGAACATGACGAAACCCGTAAAGAAATTTAGCTTGGGGTTTGCTTGGACCGCGGCTGCTGTTATTCAATTATGTATTTGCGCTTGTCCTGCAGTAAAAATTACAATCTACACGACAAGTCAACAAAATTATGAACACTCCTGGGCAGTAAAAAGTAAATAAAATTCACTCTCGAGAAAAACGACCGAGGAAAAACGGACGGAAACTTTTCTCTGTGCGACGCGACGCATCGCGGACACATTTTTTTTCGCCCCCATTTTGATTTTGGGTATATTTCTTGTGCTCTTTGCTGTTTTTCCAGCACTGCGGTAATTGCAACTCCCGCCGTCCTGTGGGAAATGTGAAACAATAAATGAAAATAAATGAATTTTTGTTAGCCGAATGGCCACCCCACAACCACAACCACAAGCACAGCTACAGCTCCAGGCGAAAAACCTTGGCCACTGAATGCCCAAATACCTTCAAATGCCATGAAAAACTCTAAAAATTGCATTAATAAACATATAATGCAGGCAAATTTGATTCAATAGAATATTGTCGTGAGATCGAGCCCTAACCAAGTACGAAATTTATAAGACAGTTGAAATTAAATGTTAAATGTGAAAATATATGCCCTCCACCGTGAGACCCTTTTCCAATATCATTTTATTTCGCCTTTAAGTGGAAGCCCCCAAAAATAACCAGACATACCGCAGTTGACCCAACTGGCAATGGCACTGAGACAATTTCCAGTGAGTCGTAAGCCATTTTATCAAAAATTAATGTGTAGTTTGAACATTTTGCGACATTATGCGAGCGTCAGACGGGTTAACAGGCGACTCCAACCATGATGGCAGAAGGAGGGGTCGGACTGCACAGTGGGACGAGGCTCGTATTGATCCAATTGAATCCTCCATGGCATTTAACTCACCTTACCACCAACGAAAGACGATATTGTGAATCTAAGACAACTTTCCAATCCACACAATATAAATTACAAGCTGCTATTTTCCGGCCTTACTAAGTCTTGTGATGCGAAGCCGAATGATAAACTTCTATTCTTGCAACAATTGACACGCATTTTACATCCAAGAAGCGTGGTTTTTTGGGAAAAGTGTGAAATATGTTTTAAATTAATGTTTTTAATCCATTTTTGCCATGAGGAATGGATTTTCCAAGAAGAGTAAATAAAAATCAATAAAGATAATTAAACATGAGCTTAAGGCCGGATGATAACCACAAAAATTTCATACAACCGTTTACCGTAATTTTTCCACACTTAAAGGTAAAATTTTCTAACACATAAGGTACCTAGAGTAAAAATTTTCGCATTTTCCACCAAGGAAGCTTGAATGCTGCGAAAAGTGAGAAACACGTCTTACAAATATCCTTCAAAAGGAATTTGAACCCGAAAGTTCACCCCTCAAATCCATATTTATTTTATTAATCCATATTTTCACCAAGAAGAGATGGATTTCCGAAAAGTGTGAGACACATATCAAATGTATTGGAACAAATATCTATGAAAATGAGTTTGCGGCCGAGCGGTTGTAGCGAGTACCGTACGGGATTTGGAAAACGTTTGGGAAACATTAGGAAAAAACCCCGGCCCGCGCTTAGCCGGGTTAAACACGCTAAGATATATGTTTTACTTGAAAATCAATCAAATTTACGAAACACACATTTTTAATTTATCTAATCTCGTTTCATTTTGTCTATTTTGATTGGCTAGAGTTATATAAGCACTTAGTAAAAACGTATATATCCACTTTGGAATATGAAAACCACTGTAACGGAGGAAATAGGCAGCGAAAAACTTAAAGCCGTAAAAAGTGCGCCCTCATGTCCTCGAGACGTTGTTACTGACAGCTCGGTGGCCGCAGAAAGTTTGTGACGGCTCCGCAAAGGTGACCCGGACAGGAGTCACAGTCGGACGGGGCTGCTTAAATATTAATGCCCCAAGAGCCAGGGACAGGCCATGAATAAATTTTTGGCTATGAATTTTCAATATCAAACACACCCCCCAGTTCGGTTTGCTGTAATTTTGTCGTGACTTTAAGCCACAAGTCGGCAGTTTTTAGGCAGATGAGCTTGTATTAGGTGTCAACCGCAACAACCACTGAGTCAGAGCCAGAGCCAGAGCCAGAGCCATAGCCAAAGGATCTGTGAAATGACCATTGCATGCACTTTCAGCCAAATTAATTTGCTTTCCTGTCGATTTGCACTTCCGTACGCCCATTGGCAATGACACAGCCCCCACTCGGGGGCTGTGCGTGGGAACTTTATGCGCGACCCTGACGGACAGGTTAGAAAGGGGAGCAACGTTCTCTACGTGCGTATGGCGCCAATTGCCAATTGACCGCAAAACCAAGCGACAGGTTCACCCAATCAGCAGGAGAGGGAACTTGATCAAAAACAAAACGTCGGCCGAAAAGTGGTCACCCATTTTTGCCCGCCCCGGCCCGGCCGGCACATTGCCCACTGATTTTATTTGCTTATCCGGACTTTATGCTGCTTTTATTTGATTTTTATGCCTGGCGCTATTTTCATTTCTGTAATTGAATTGTCATTGTCCAGGCAGCCACATGGCAGCCAGATGGCAAGTCCTTGTTGCTCCTGCTATGCTATGCCTGGCTGGTTTTGGTTGGCTAACCAGTTGGCAGCTCGCCTGGTTGCCTGTGTGGCGTTCAGCTTGTCCTATTGTCCACCCGTTCGCATGTCGAACCATGTCAAAAATGGTTTTGCGCTTGATTGGCGTTGGCCAACACCCAAAGGTATACAAAGTGATGGACGTCAGCGTCGACGCCGACGACGAAGCCGAAGCCGACCCCGACTACGACTCCGATTCTGGACACAGCCCTGAAAAGGGTTGCGGATGAAGTTTGAGCGCAGAAAGGGAAGTTAGAAGTGGCCATTCATTGGCAAATTGGTGCAATTGATGCTGGGGCTGAATTGCCGACCCACAACATGAAATAAACCAAAAAGAAAATGACAATGGAAACTGAAAATGGAAACAATAATTTGCAGTTTCGCAACAAATTGTTTTGAGATATTATAAAAATTATCTAATAGTCACCCAAATAATAGGAAAAAGAAATAATCTCTGGCCCGTTAAATAATGTTAATTATATTCTTGATCAACAGGCAAGTCCTCCATATATTCTCCTTACAAAAACAAATTCCTTTAACATCGCAATAGCATATAGCTCACATAAGAAAAATAGGGAGGAAAAATCTAAAATCGATGTAAATCTTATCAACATATGGTTAAGAGGGGTTTTTGGGAAATAAAAAGGTTGAAAAATATTTCGTTAATGTATTTTATATTAGTTTTACACCTCCCATAAAAATTGTACAAAAAAGGACGACAGATTAAAAAAAAAAGATAATATAATTTAATTGAAGATAACCCGAAAGATACCAGCATTGGTTAAAAAATAAATAAATAAAAAAAAGTATTAAAAAGGGGACAAATAATTAACAAAAAATAAACTACAATCAAGCAATCAACAGCACATGACTTTTTTAAAATGAAACAAAAATAATTTAAAACCATCTCAAAGATTTCAAACAGTAAAAAAAAACTTTATATATTTATTTGTATATATTATTCTTTGCTAATACTCTTTTACTCAAGATGTACGCAACGTTTAAGTTATATAATATAAGTATGGGTTAATATTTACTTAAAAACTAGTTAACCTTATAAGGAAGTCTGTGAAATGACGTTTAAAAAATGCTGACAACAGTAACATCTTTCAGATACAAATATATTTTCATGCCTATCCACACCTGCTCTAATGCTCGATGTCTATTGCTCTCTTTGCTCGTTTTGAATGCCCATTTTGAGGACAATTTAAGCAGTTTTCATATTTAAAATTCCCAAAATGGCAGTACGTGAGATCATAACAGTTACATTTAATGGATGTGGGTGTACATATTTCATATGGAATGCGCCAGATACTTTCATCACAAAGCAATTTTCGCAGCATAAAAACCAGGCACACATGTATCTACTCAGTTTAAAGAAAGGGTCGGAACTGTGTGCGGAAAAGGGGTTCCTTGAGTTTTCGCAAAGTTGGCAACAACCCTAGCCGGAGGCAAAGTATCATTAAACTTCCGCCGGATGTGCCATTAAGTAAAAGCAGCGACGGCATGCTCCGGCCCTCCAATGGCAATTGCATGTGTCCTTGTCCAATACCAATACGAATCCCAGTGCAATCGAAAACATAATGGCATAATCGAATGATAATTTAATAAAGCCGAAATGTGCCGTCAACATTTGAATTGTGGGTTTTGTGCGACGCTTAATTGAATCTTCGCAGTTTTGGCTCTTGTTTTTGCTGCTCCCGGATACGGCTGAAGATGCTGCCCCAGAAACCAAAACTACGTGGTTCTTTGGCTGCGGAGAATACACTTTTCATATCTGCATATGTGTATATGGGCAAAAGACATACATATGTATGTATGTGTGGTGTGCATAATCAGAATGAATGTTCATCGGGGGAATTGAACTTGTGCATATGCTATCCTAAAGGTAAACTCACGGAGAAGCCGTGGAATGTGTTGCCCTGTCTCTGGTCGAGTAATTCGCATTGACAGCCCAACAAGACAATGGAGCACAACATGTTGCCCCCGCCCACAGCTCTAACTCATAGTGAGTGTGTGTGTGTGTGTGTATGTGAATTTACGTGTTCCACTTGCTATTCAATTTGCATGCACTCATGAATAATGCACCGGACGCATAAAAGGCAATCTCGATGCAACGCCAGCTGCCCAGCTGCGAAATTTATCAGCATGGAAGTCAGTTATTCCAATGGCGTCTAACTAAATAATTAATATCTACAAAATTTAGATCAAACCAAGAAATTTTGATCTTTTCCTATTGCATTCATATATGGAAAGGGACTGGTATGTATTTCTCTTTAATGTAATTGTCCTTGTTTCTATGGGAGCTATTTGATGAAGTAATTAAATGTTGATCAAATTTCACTAACATATAATTAATTAAGCTAACTTTGCTAATTCAAAAACTCAATATTTGTTTCCTACAAGGCTGATTTTTATATTATGCTCACAGCTTAATTGTGTTTTTAAATAGAACCAGAAAAAGTAAAAGTGCTGTATTTAAGAGTGGCCGACTAGGATGCACCAAACTCTAGCTTTCTATTACACACACAGACATACAAGCCCACATACTCACCCACACACACACACACATGTCGCTTGATGCTCCGTTTACCCAGCATGGGAAATGCATTCTTGAATAGCATCGGTGCTTAGAGTCCGATCTTTATGGTATTTTGCAGCGTATAAATGTGGCACCCAAACGTGTGTAAATACCGAAGTTTATGTGCATTTAACCGCAACGATAGCCTTAGAACTGAGAGACTAGATTGGATAGAAACAGTCAGAATAAAGGATAAAAAGTCAAACAGTCATGGCTTTATCAAAGCAGCTGTTTATTTAAAATAAAGGGTCGACAAGGCTTTCTTTCTGACAGCATTTAATAACACCTTCTGCTGAGGTTTATTAATTCTTAACTCCACCAATGTTTAAAAGAAAAACTTTAAATTTAATAATGAGAAGAATGAGCCTTAGCGTGTCTTTTGGCTGAATTAAAGAGTGTACCAAAAAGTCGAATATATCAGAACCGGTTGATATCACATCATACAGAAAAATGACTGTGGTACATTTTGTACTCCTTTACTTCCACCTGTGAGCACTTCTTTGTGGATATCAGTATGGGAATGAGAAAAGGTAGTGAATGCAAATTGTGTCTGCATAACAATACGCATTAAAGGCTGTGAGTTTCCACAGTCTCTCGGCATTTTCTTTTAATTTCAAAGAGCCAACATCATAAGGATATGATTGTACAAATATTTGCTCAGATGATGAGTGCCCCGCCCGTCCATCTGAGCTGGGCGCTATCGAATGTGGCCCGCCCGAGGAATGTCTAGGCAAACAGGACCAACCAACTTTGTGGGTTCATGTAGTGGCAAGCCACGAGAACCAGAGCCGCAACACAAGCGGGCACTGGTAATTACCAAGCTGACCCGACAGGACCCCAAATTTAAGCTCGAAAACCAAAGACGGAGTTGAAACTCGGCGTTGGCTGAATGCGCACGACTTGTTGTTGAACTCGTATTAAAAATAATATGCAAAGTGCGGGGACCTGTTGAGATTTTCACAATTCCCAAAACAAATAACATATTCACATATTGTTGCTCTCGGTTCGTGAGTCCTGGCGACCACGTAGCGACCTGTCCTGCTGCGAAGCCTAGCCAGAGCGGGGCCAACTGAGTTCATGCTTTTGGCGTCTTCTATGCCTGTTTGGGGCTGTTTATGATTTATCATCGCCAGCGCCAAAGTTATTTCTTCAAGATTAAAACGAGGAGCGATGCTTTTAACTGGCACACACAAACACACAGTCACAGCCACATCCACACCCAATCCCACGAGTGTGCGAGTGGATGAATTTGCAGGCGGCTCGTTCATTTGCCTAATGTGACAACTTTAATTTGGCCTCGACTGGAGCAAAGTGCAAAGTGGCTTTCATATTTAAGACTCGAATATGAGCCAGACAGATATGGCATAAAGATGACAGCACTAGAGTGCAAGTGTGTGTGTGTGTGTGTGTGTGTATCTATTAGGTTTGTGTATAGTATATACTCAACATATCAAATATTGGTTCACAAATTCTCTACAAACTTGTTCGTTGCAGACGCGAGTGAATTTCAGTTTCGCCAATTCAAACAGAACCCACAAAGTTCGCTGTGGCGCAAGTTTTGGGAACTCAAGTTTTAGTTCTCGCTGCAAACTAAACTAAATAAGTTAGCCCGAAGGCTCTCGCAATGCAAAGAGCAAAACACACACAAAACGTAGAAAACCCACAAAACTCACAAGCCGCAACCGCACACATTATTAATAATATTTATGATTGAGTGGGCGTGTGGCTTTTGGAGTGGGCACTTTCATTAAATGGGGCCGAGCCAGGACCTGCTCCGTAAGGGCGTCAAGACCGATGTGTACCTTAAGTACGCTGTCTAAATTAAAGATTATATATGCTGCCCATGCCAGAATATTTGATGATACATAATGAACAAGTCCACATTTCAAAAGCCAGCATTTCTGAGCAGTCAATGATCCAAAAAACAAACCAAAACCGCTTCTCCAACCAGTACATTTCTTCTCCCTTGATTTTACTTCAAAAATAGTGCACATAAATATATCAAAGGTCAACAAGGCGCTCCAGAAGTGGTATTACTCCTTTGCACGTGTTTATGCCTTCATTATAAGAATTATAAATGTAGTCCTTATAATAAAAATATCGAGTTTTGTGCTTAAAATTGTATAGATATAACTTTTTCGCCCAGTTTGAACTCTACTTGAAAATATACTTCTATTTGAAAACATGTTTAAATTCCATCGAATAAAGAACAAGGGATTTTCCAAAAAGTGTAAGACAACCCTCTAATAAATTTGAACAAAGATCCTTGAAATAGAATTATAGGCCGATTGGAAGGTACAAAAAAAAAACAATTTCATACAAACGTGATTTACGTGATTTTTCCACACTAACAGGCGGAATTTCTTATCTATAGAGATTACGGCAATTCATTAAATTTCAATGCAACTAATTTGAAATTTGGTAAAATAAAAAAAATCCAACATAACAACATTACATAACTCAAAATTGGGTATAACTCAAAATATGGAATGTTTCAAACTATAGTTTTCTATTTATCATAAGGACTTTCAATAACGGAATGCCTCATGCGAAACTAAAACATTCTGAGTTGGTAATTTTTAACTGATATCTACAACTATTTTTTTTAATAAATCTTAACTATAGTTGTTTTAGTTAATAAACGAGAATGTTAAAGTTTAAAACAACACAAAATAGTTTTCTTGATGATTTGGTTGGCGACTCTAAAACTGTTACCACGGTTACTGTGACTTTCCAACTGTTAATGTTAACATTTTTTTGACCTTTTTTATACACGAGTATATATTTAAAATTTTAGACTAGTCTAAATAACGTTTTCTATGTGAACAAGTATAAAATGATATCCAAAATGGAGACTATTAAACAGGTATTGGGGTATTCCTGTTCCTTATTTGCTTACCTTCGACTTTATATGCATGTTCGCACATCCATTAATCCGTTGCAAGCCCAATGCACATGGGAACTAAGGAATTTATGGCATAAAAAATGGATTTGCGATGTTTTTGCTGGGCAAATTAAATTTATTGCCACAGATACTTATACGCCACGCTCATTGTTACAGGATTCCGCCGGTCCCGTTATCCACACACACACACACACACACATGTGTGTGAGCACACGTGCCCCTGAATTTCCCATGCAAACAGGTATGCAATACAAACAAACCTGCGCCCAGCCCCACACATCCTCGCACACATTCATCCGCACTCGCGGGGCGCACACTGCACAATTTATTCGCCGTTCTGCGCGGTTTCATTTAAGGTGGCGTTTGAATGGAAATGGAAAATTATGAACCGACGTGCCCGGAACTACAAAAAAATACTCGCAACCAGGCACTGGGACTCGCTCGTGCCCACATAACAAATGTACCTGCCTAAGTGGCGCAAAAAAAACATTGAAAATTAAAAAAAATATATGCATGTAAAATAATTTTTGGGCTTACCGACTCTAAGATACCCGTACCTAAAATTTGGAACTGATAACAATAAAGAAAAACAATACCTTAAAAAATACTCTTTTAGGAAAAACAAAATATATTAAAATATTTTAAATATTTTAAAATATTTTTAAACATTAAAAGAATACTCTTTAAATCAAAACAAAGGTCCAAATTATTTTTAAACATTAAAAGAATATTTGTTAAAACAAAACAAATGCCTAACTTATTTTATTAAAATTTTTAAACCTTAAAAGAAACTTCCTTTAAACAAAGCAAAAGCCTTAATTATTTTATTTATATTTTTATACCTTTAAAAAATGTTTTTTTAAGTAAAAGCCTAAATTATTTTATTAATATTTTTAAACCTTTAAAAAATATTCTTTTAAACAAAACAAATGCCTACAATATTTTATTAATCCTTTTAAACATTAAAATAATACTCTTTTAAGCAAAAAAAAAACCCATATTATTTTCTTCATATTTTTATTCTTTTAGTCTTATATACCTGTTTTCATGTTTTAAATTGGTAAGGGTATAAACCCCGCCCCGCCAACTGCACGCTTTTTGGCTTTTTGAGCACCCGCCCTGTTGCATTTTGACAATGAGACAGCGCGAGACAAACGAGCCCAATCCCGGACCACACCCCCTTACACCCTCTCACACCGGCAAGGACTTCAGAGGGGCTGGCTAAACGGAATAAGCGTTAATGCTTCGTTTGAATGAATTTTTGATTGCGTTGTTTACGATTGAATTTACTTCCTGCCTGCCAGGGAATTTTTTCTCTTCCAGCGGAATTTCGCAAATCCGTGCTACATTTATTATACGAACGCAATGTTTTTTGTTTTGTTTTTTTTCTTCTTTATGCTATTTTTTTTTATTTAATGTATCTGCTTGTTATTGTTGTTGTCAGGCTCTTCTGAAGTCGCGCTTAGTGGTTTAGCGGGCTCTTTGTTTGAAGCCCCTGCAGATAACCGTTGTTTACAGCAATGGCAACGGCAACGGTAACGGAGAGGGGAACAACGGTGTCTCTTAAGAATTGGCTTGAAAAACACGTCGGCTGATAAACGAAATGGCAAAGCAAATGCGAGTAAGTACAATGCAAAATGGCGAGCGGTGGGGGGAAAATACGCTAAGCACACTTCACATTCAATGAGGATTTGGCGGGAGTTCGCTGGCATTCGAATATGCGATTAAATAAGCGATAATTTCCTATATGAATAAATAACGGAATGGAAATTTAAAGGCGATCAGATTATGAGAGTGGTAGCTACAGTTACATTTACAGTTATATGCACAGTTACAGTTACATTTACAGTTCAAAAACGGGAACCCTGTGTTTTTTTTCAATTTCCAGTTCGAATTTCTCCCTCCAGCCGAGCCGCTTGATAATGTTAAATAATCGCATTATTGGACCCGGCATTCGTCTGTCGGATGATGACACCTTCGTTTTTCAGCCCATTACGAATGCTGCAAACGAATCGTGTAACGGGAAACCAATTAATCTCTATCAGTTTTTTGACTTAGCTGCCCAGGCTGGCGGATCAAGTGACAAGACATTGACTGGATTAGGAGAGTGCCAAAAGCGGATGAAGCGCCGTAAAGGGCAGTGCGTGAAGTGGCCCACTGACTGGGCGAAGTGGCATCTACGACTCCCTGGAGTGCAATCCGAAATGGACGCCAATGAAATGAATGCGAGAAAAAACTAAGATGACTTCGAATCACCAAACCAAACAACTGCCAATGTCAAAAGGACGACTCTCCGCACCGTCGGCCAGGCCCGGCATCCGCATCCAATTGTACACCTTGTGGTATGAGTAATGAGAGCGGCCACTGAGTATCGTAATGTGAATGCGACTGTGCATCCTGTAAGGGCAAAAACGATTTTACGCTTCAATCAGCTTTGATTTAAATTACAATTATTAACTGGTGCTCGACAGTTCATTGGGGTCTTCAGACACAATCCCTATCCCTATTGTACAAAGCAGGAACCGCACAGACGGAGGCATGCACCTTTTAAATCTGCCCAGCACAGACTTATGCAGTCAACCAATAAATTATTATGCCCAACATCGAATAAAAGCGATATGGTTGTCTTTATATTGTCTTTGTTGAAATATCTGAATTTGTGTAATAAACTTGTCAGATTTCTTAATGGAATAGTTGTTATGTTAACTTTTTGGAATATTTCAACAGCGAATAGATTACAATGGTGAGAACCATTATTTATTTTGTAATAATAATTTATGTAAATTCCAAAAACGATTCAAACGAAATGCTTTACTTAGTTTTAATTGATGATGATGATCCGAATTTGATAGGATTAAACATATGTGTAAGGATTATATTAAAACTAATAAATGCCAAGTTTGGTCAAGATCTCTCGATAAACCGATGAACTTTACGACCGATCGTTGAAACGGCTTTTATATATAGCTCGAAATGTATAAGAGCTGAATAGGGAAAATTTGATATGTTCTTGTTTAGCATGTATTGATTTGGATACCTCAAACTCAACTTATTCTTAAAGAACAACATTACATTTGGATGCCATGCTTATGTGCTTAAGATTTCATAGAGCTTGGAAAATAAGCACCAAAGATAATGTATGTATGAAGGAAGCTTGAATGTTTGTAAAGTAACTCGGATCAGGATTCGGGGAATCTCCCATTTGGTAACTTCCCACTAAAGCCCTCTTACTGTTAAAGTTAATACAAAATAAAATTTCATTTAGCAATTAAATTATTCATGTTTCTCAATGGCCGATTGACACAATTCAACGTAACAATATGGTAAATATTATATATATATTATATATGGTATGGTAGTAGGGCCTCTTATCTGCCTGAAGGGCCACATGAAAATATTTATTTTAGCTTATCTTTGCACCTATGATGTCAAGTACACGAATTCGCAAAACAAATTCGCAGCTTCCCCAACATTGCGTGCTCGGCTCTTTATATGCAATAATAAAATATGTTGCGGTTAAAGCCTTTTGTGTATATTCAGTTCCCACATTTTATTTACCAAAACACACTCACAGGTTTATGGAATGATCGTGCGAATAAATTTATGGAGTGCTGCAGACAGCAGACATATGTACATACATATGTATATTACTTAAATTTAATTTAAATTTAGCACTAGCCGTCAAAATATGCGTGCAAATAGAAATGAGTTCTGATAACTTTGCTTTGCCTTTGGCCGTTTGTCACACAACGGGGGCAATAACTAAAATGGACTTATGGCAATAAAAGTGACACGCAGCCGCTTATCATTTATCAGGCGCCTTGCTGGTCTTGACTGCGAGCGCAGCCTTCGCATTGGGATCGTCATCTGCACTGGCCTGCAAGGGCAGCTTCTCCTCAAACGTCTGCAGCTCCTTGAGCCCGGCATCGGGCAGCGCATGGCAGCCACTGTTCCAGGGTTGCAGCGTGGACTCCGAGAACAGGACGTACACCACGCCGCTGCCGATCAGCATAGCCGCAGTGAGCATGAACACGTTCTTCCACGCCTCAATTGTTTGCTGCAACAGACAGAGCAGAAGGATTCAAATATGTGCCTGAGGGAGAGCATAATCGAGAGCAGGTCGTCACTTACATTGCCCTGGGTTAAAATGCCCACTATGAAGGGCGAAATAAAGCCCGGCATGCCGCCGATCATGCCACTGACGCCGAGCACTATGCCCGCGTAGTTGGGTGACAAGTCCACCATTGAAGCAAGCGGGCCGGAAGAGACCGCACCGTGAAACATTGTGGCCACGGCCACCAAGACAATGGCAGCTGTTGCATTGTAACCAAAGTAGGCCAGCGCCAGCACCACGAGTCCCTTCACGCCGCAGCCTGCAAGCAAAAGCAACATTCAGCTTGGGCCAAAAAATGCATCCAACTACTTACAAACTCCCGTCGCCAGCTTGCGGACATTGGTGCGGCTCAGACGATCCGTGCGCAGCAAGTAGTCGGCAAACATGGAGAATACGTAGGCAAAGATCATGCGCATCAGATGTGGCATTCCCGACAGGAAGCCGGTCTGCAAATGAATCATAAAATGGATTATCGAAAGCGAAATCACAATTTTGCAGGGCTGCCTACTGCGCGTATGTTCCAGTGATGGATCAGCCGGAAATAGGTCGGTCCATGGGTCATCAGTGTGAACAGACCCCAGATGCCACCCCATTGGGCCACCACATTCATCCAGACCGGTCTAGAGGTGGCAATCTGCCGCCAGGGCGTCGGTCCCGGCGAGCTGCTCTGCACCGAAGCACCCAGCGACTTCTCAATGTAGCGCTGCTCGGACTGCGCGATTCGCGGATGCTGGGCGGGACTGTCATAGACCAGGAATTGCCATGCAATGAACCATAGCATTCCGAAAACGCCGCAAATGTAGTAGACCCATTCCCAGGAGGTCCAAGCGATGATGTAACCAAATATCGGATAGAAGAGCGCCACGCCCACAGAGCTGCCCAAATAGGCGCTCACGAATTTGCTGCGCTCATTTGGCGGAATCCACTTGGCGGTCATCACATGCATGGAGGGCCAAGCCAAGCCCTGGAAGAGTGAATCAAAAATTCAGTTCATCAGTATTTGATGCAGCTCTTAAAATTCGATAATCAAAATATAAAAACAACTACCTTAATAAGCTACTTTGCATAATATCCATATAATAATGTATTTATTTTATTACTTATTTATTTTTTATTATTATTTATTATTTATTTTTTATTATTATTTTTATTATTATTATTATTATTATTATTATTATTTATTATTTATTATTTATAGTTTTTATTTATTATTTATTTTTTATGATTTTTGATATATTATTTATTATTCATTATTTATTATTTATTTGTTATTTATTATTTATTAATTATTATTATTTATTTATTATTGGAATCGATTTGGTACAAATACTTTTATTTACATTTTTTTAGTTTTTTTTTCCCTGTTCTTATCTAATTTAAATTTTCATTTTAGATATATAAAATGCACACTAAATATAATGCAAGTTCCGTAAAAAGAAATAAGGCGAATACTCACAGTTACGAATCCCTGGAACACTCGCAGCCAAAGTAGTGCTCCATAACTCCAGTAGGACACAATCGGTATCAAAAAGCACAAGAATACCCCGATGCCATTTGACAGTCCAAAAACCAGCTTTGTTCCATATTTACGTGCCAAAATTCCACCGGGCAATTGCAGAACCCAATGCACCCAGAAGAACGAGCCCAACAGGTTGCTCTGCTCTCTTTCGTTCCAGTGGAATCCATCCCTTTCGTATTCAATCTACCGGAAGGTGAATTGATTACTCTTTTAAAACTTTTGTAGAATTAGAATTTTATCATGAAGTGTGTAGCTTTCAAGTGGAGACACCCGTCTAATCATAAAGTATATGTATCTGTATTAATCAGAGTCTAAGCCCGAGTATATACATATAGCTGATCGTTCGAAATTTAAGTTCTTTAAGCGAGCTTAATTTAAATTTAAATAACAACAAGATAGTTTGTCCAAACTAAGCAATTACGAGCTCAAAGATTCTCCAATATAAACAAGGATATTAATGCTTCAACGTGCCGTTCTTTTACGTTAAATATGCTACTTGGAATTATATAATGGCATGAATCCCATAAAAACGTAGGTTAATCATATCAATCCCCCAAATAAATCATGCATGTGCCGCATGAGTCACTTATGCATCATGCAACCAGCCCCATTTACCCACGGCTGCTCGGCTCGTACTCACATTTGCCCAATCAAGAAACTGACGCTCCCACGAATATCGCTGAGTGCTTGCGCTGCCGTTCTGAATGGATTCCGAAAGCGAGGCGGAAGCCAGGTCCGACTTGCTTGTGGAAGTGGCATTGCCGAGCAGCGTCGTTGACGTGTTGGTCAGGTTGGATGTTAGGGCAGGGGGTGGTCCATCGACGCCGGCAATCATGTCCACAATGGTGATGTTCAGATTGATTCGTAGCATATAGTTGACAATGAATCCTATGAAAGTCATATACCAGAGCACAGTGCGCGCCTCGACTGAAAGTAATCAACCAGATTATCAATTATCAATTGGGATGAGGACAAAGAGGCGCCTTTCATAGGGCCAAGATAATGTGGGTGATTAATGCTTATGCTCGGCTTTTGGATTAGCCCATTGCCATTGCTTTATACTTTATACTGCCGCAAGTTGTTGCGACAACACATGAAACGTGAACCAAATTGCATTTGCAATCGGCGAAGGCAATTTGTGGTTATAGCAGTTGGATCTTGAACCAGATCCCAAAACCTATGCACATGCTTTGTCTTGGGTTAAACGCTGAACTTGATCAAGGCAACATTTACACTTGGCTCTAAGATATATCGTACCTGCCATTTTGTTAGTTATATTTATTAATAATTTCACTCAACAAAAATAACTTTCGAGGTCCTTCCGAGATCGCTTGATATACGCGTCAAGTGAATATTCCGTCGCACATCCGTTCGCCAAGGCTCTCACGTCCTCACGTTGACTCTCGCTGTGGCCCGCGATCGGACTAGACTGCCAACAGTGGTCGCATCATAGGTAGCTCGAAGAGACAGCCACCCGCACATCCATCCACACATCCCACGCAACTGATAAGTGCACATCTCGCCGCCGTATGCCACAGCTCCGAGCTCTGCTAATCACGATCGTAATCTCGGTTATTGCATGAGCCAGAGATACGCGATGCCATAATGTGCGCTCGTGTGCCGAAGAGCGTTGATAAATTCTCGGACTAACAATTCTGGGTGTCTTTTTGACAAATCTTTTAATAGCTCGGCTTATTCACATATCCAAACATAATCTTATCTTTAGACAGAAGTAGTGTGTGGTTCGATGGAATGTCAACAATAAGTTCGTTTTTTTTAAGTACCATTAATCCGAAGAAGTGTAAACAAAAAACATGGACCACAAGAACAGAGTATGACTGCAACAAATGAGTCGAAATAAAATAGAAAGAGAATAGAATTTAGAATCTGCCTCAATAGTTGAACACTCTCTTTCTGAATTATTGCACGGATACGTCTCGGAATACTTATGACTAAGAAAAATCTTTTGCCTTTCAAGATTTAGCTAATTTCCTAAGATCTTATAATTTTATCTTGAAAACAACTCAGCGTTGAGATAATACATAGATAATAGATTTTCTTATCCAATTCAATTATCCTAAATGATAACAGATGAAAAGCTAAATTTGTTCATATTATACACTTAAATAAATCATCACTCGGCTTCAGAAATACAATTGGTTATAGAAGTTCTCTAATGAATGTTCACAAGCATCTTCGAAAATGCGCTGGAAGTAGGCGGGATGAAAAACAAAAGAATTTTCCAAACTTTCACACATTCATTTATATGTCGAGCTTTAAAAATGAGCTCAGGGAGATTGGAAAACTAAATATATGTGAAAAATGCAGCTCTCTAGCTCTTACAGGCTGGGCTCTGCGTTTATCGCCAATAGGTCAGACTCGATGAACATTTTTATAACATTCTAAGTTATCATTATCTAAATGTATAAATCAGCCCGCGACCAGTAATTGGGTAATCCCATAGTTGTAATTAAAATTAAGTGGTTAATACACAATTTAAGTTGGTGAATTCGCATTTTGTATACATATATTAAATTCATTTGTTGTAATTGAAAATAAAGTCACAATTTCAATATGTAATTCTAATATGCATGTATATATTTGTATGTATATATACACAATTATTGATGATTTAGCCATTGGGATCGACCCCAAAGGCATTTACATGAAGATCATTTCATGGCGACATAGTAAGCTAGCGTAAGGATTAGAAGTACGAGTAAAACCTAGTGTTTGAAACAATTTTGCACACAGTTCCGGCATTTAGTGGCGATAAAGAGACCCTGACCAGACCCTGTCGTCGAGCTGATCCGGCGCTATGAGCTGGGCCGGGTGGCTAACAGTTGCTAGTTGCTTGTTGTTGCTAACAGTGCGCGTCTGCCGTCGTGGGGGACACCGTCGAAGGGCGCGCTCCACAAGTGGCTTCCCACAGACGGCTCAACATTCACCCAACGTTCTCGTACGACATCGCTGGGCGGTCAGCGCTCATGGCGGCCGCACTAGCAGCGGTGCCAAAGATCGTTGGCGGGTGATGCTGTTGCGCCTGCTGCTGTTGCTGGTGGGGATGCTGCTGTTGCTGCTGGTGTGGATTGTGAGAATGATGCTGCCCCGGCGGTTGCTCGTTGCGCAGTTGCGCCAGCGGAAACATTATATTATGCGCCATCTGCGGATGATGCAAATGCTGCTCATTGGGCGGCGGTGGCGGCTGCTGATGGGCAGCGTGCTGCTGCTGGTGGGCAGCCTCAAGCTTGCGCTGTTCGCTTTGCTGTTGATGCACCTTCTCGGCGGTCTCTTCGTACTTTTTGTGAAGCTGGAACAGTGGTAGCTGCTGCGGCGCATGCAGTGGCACCGGATCCCCCTGTGATTGCGGCGACGCCTCCTTTTCGCCCTTCTCATATTTCTTCTGTAGCTGATACATGCTGTGTGAGAGATGAGCCGAGGCGGAGCTGCTGCTGCTGTTGCTGCTCTGTTTGGCGGCCGAGGACGTCGAGGCTGAGGATTTCTCCGCCTTAACTGGTGACTTCTTCTGGTATTTCTTTAAGATCTGCATCAGCTCAGATTTTACGTCCAGGCGTATTTCCTCCGGTACCCGTTTGATCTCCTCATAAAGCGATAGCAGAAAAAGCTTGTCCGGATCACGCTGCTTGCGCTTTTTGCTCTTTTTAGGAAACGCGTCCTGCATGAACTGCAATAGCTTCTCTTCGAACGGCGTCTCCCGCTGCAGAGCCGCGTTTGTATGTTGGCGTCGTAGCAGATGCGGATGCAGGCCACCATGAAAGGCAGGATGCTGCGGCATGCCCGGATGCGGCTGCGTGCTATTGCCATTACCATGCTCTCCGCCGCCACCGTTGTGCGACTGCAGCTGACTCACGTTCTGACCCTGGTACGAGCCACCGTTCGAGGAGCCTGGCGCATCGTTTGTCTCCCCATCATTGGTGTGATGATCCTGCGGCTGCTGGCCACTGTGCGACTGTGGGTCCTTCGGGTGTTGCATATGCTGTTGCTGCTGGCCCGCAGCAGCCGTCAGTATGGCATCGCAAAAGTGCTCCGGTACGTAGTCAAAGCCGGTCATAAAGTTTTCCGGCTTAAGCTCGCCGTTCATTTCCTCGTAAAAGTACTCAGTGCCCACAATGTCAATGATATCGTTATCCTCCTGGTTCAACTCAATGCCCGGTGGTGGCGACCCGCCAGACAGTTGGCAACGCTTTAGCTCGGCCAGTTTCTTTCTTGTCGTCAAGCGCATGTCGCGCCAGCACTGCAAGAGATTCAACTAGTGAAACGATCTCACCTTTCCCCCCAGACATACGCACCTTTTTCCACTGTATGATCGTCTTTTTGGGCCCGATAGTGTTGAGCGCCGCTTGGATCTTCTCCCAATACCATTCCTTTTCCTTCTTGCCTTCCATGTATTTCGTCTCGCGCAGCAATGTAATTAACATTTTTTTCTGCGGTTTTGTGACTCGATCCTTAAAGAAAAATGTTGACTCTTGAGATTCGAAACGAAATAAAGCAAAGGGGAACACACACACAGGTATGCACGTATGCCGCATATATTCTTTACTCCATTGATCGGTTACTCCACATATTGTGATATATTTGATAGGAACATTTATGTTATACCAAAAGAACGGTTGTTATTTGGTGCAATATGGCAACTCTGGCAAATGACAGAAGTAACGATAAGTTCCAAAATGCAATTCTTGATCAAAAGTAATTTGAGACAATATGAAAATATGGCTCTAGTTATCAAGTCAAGTTATTGTCAATTATTAAAGCTTAAATTACAATAATAATAAATTGCATTTGTTGAGCAGGCCTGAACTCCTGTTGCAGTTCCTGGTTGGTGATGCCCCCAGCTTGGGCGAGATAAGGCCATTGCAGCCGGCACCAGGCTTTGGCCATGGTGGGAACGACCAATTTAAAGCGGGTTACTGGCAATAATCAATTGTGCTTGTTTTCTACAATAACTGATATTGAACAAATAAAAAATAAAAAGACCAAGCAGGGGAATCGTTACGAGGGTCCCGACGGTGACCCCCACCTGTCTTGTCGGGCGCTAGACGGCAGCATATACAATTTATAGAATTTTGTACCATAGACGCACACACACACACACACACACACACACACATGCACACAAACACTGGATACTGTGCACAGAGACAAGCGATTTGATTGAGATTTTGATTGTGAATCCGAGGCAAGCACCGCTCGGTGCCTTCTTACCATGTTGACGAGCTTTTTCAAGAATCTGCGTTGGTTGGAAATGTTGAATGTTTTGTTTTCGCCGCCGCTGAGTGTTTAATAATCAAATTTAGCACTTTTGTTTAATTTTTCACAGCTGCACTCCTCCAACATTGTCGTAGTCGCTGCTCTGCTCGCTTGCCTGGGTGTGTGTGCGTGTTGTTGCTATCTGTGTGTGAGCCTGTGTGGGTTTGCGCGGTGCGTTCGTCTCGTCGACGGTCTCACCAACGTTCTGTCTCTGTCTCTCCAGTGCGCATGCAACCTACAGCCAGCGACTGTCAGTGTCGTTCTCTTTGTCGCTGTGACCAAACGTCAGTTTGACGTTTGGGCCAGCCAACCCGCCCTATTGGAAATTTACTGCTGCTCTGTTAAGAAACATAACATAACTATTCTGTTAAGATCAGCTTAAAAATGGATACGGTTTCACATAACCTAACATTAAATATATCTCAAATGTTAAAAATTACAACAAAAAAAAAACGCAATTTTTGTATTGACAAATACTGAAAATACAATGCTAAAATTAAAAATAAAGATATTTGACGCAACAAATTTATGAAGTGAACAAAAACTTGTCTCAATATTAATGTAATTCTGTTAAACTTTCAGCATGACCGATATTCAAAATCTTGTTTAAAATTCCCATTACAATTGAAAAAGTTATTATGCAAAAATATATATCAGTATTTTAATTCCGATCATAGAATATTTATAAATCCCAAATATTTAACTTCTTAAATCATGTTCCACCACCATAAAAAGTTTAAATGAAAACTGACAGTGAAAAATGACTATAACTACATTTATTAAATACAAATGACGAAACATCAATTATTAAATCATTTTCCTGTAATTAGACAACATAGGTAAAATGAAAACTTTTCACAATAAAATAGTTCGAAGCCTTAAATGTTTGTGTAGATGATTTTATTCGAAAACCCTAATAACTATGTCGACATATTTAACGCTTCGCAACTGATCGGCCAACGGTTCGCGTAATGGTGGAGACGCCTTCCAAGAATTGCGTACGGAACAGCACATTGGCGTGATTGAAGAGGCCATCTTTCAGGGAGACGATGAGAAACTGTGAGTCCCTGAAGTGCTGCTTCAGCATGCTGCCAATATTTTGAGTGTGGGACATATCCAATGCAGCGTCCACCTCGTCGAGGATATAAAGCGGAGCCGGGGAGAACTTCAGCATGGCGAGCACTAGTGATAGAGCCACCAGGGACTTTTGACCGCCGGACAACTCTCCCAGACTCTCCTTAAAGACACCATTGAAGCCGACCTTTATCTCGAGGCCACTGAGTACGCCGTTTGTCTTGACAGGATTGAGTAGAGCTTGGGCGCCTGGCAGCAGTGTGCTGAATATGCTGCTAAAGTTTTCAGTTACCGCCTCCCACGCCCGTTTTACCTGGTCCTGCTCCTCCTCGTCCATTTTAACAATAATCTTCTTAATCTTCTCTTTGTCCAATGCAACAATTTGACGTCGGCGCACCGTCTCATTATAGTTCTCCTCCTCGCGTTCCAGTGTCTGCATTGCATTCATATTGAGCGTGCGCTCCATTTTTTCCTTCTTTTCCTGCATTTTCACCAGCTTGTTGCCGGCCTCAACAGGATCCTCTTTGCTGTAGTCATAGCGCGTGTTCTTCATGCCAAAGCAATTTTTCTCCTCTGGTATCCAGGGGTACTTAATCTCCAGGGCATCCATGCGTTTCTTAGCATCTTTTGCCTCTCCACTTATTTTGTTCTTTTCGTTTTCCTTCTTCTTCACCTCCAGTTCAAGCTCTTGATTCTGCTTCAGCAGTTTATCCTTTTTGCCTAAAAGCGTACGCATTTCCTTATTCTGTGTATTTAGATTATCCTTTTGCCTCTTAATTTCTCTCTCTAGCTCGGCGACATCCGTGGCCGCAGTCGAGCTATTTTTCTGCAGAGCATCGAGGTCAGCCTTGTACTTTTCAAGATTGTCCACCATCTCTTGGTGCTGTTGCTTGGCGGTGTCAATGCTCTTCTGTAGCTCCGTGATTTCCAGCTGCAGCGTTTCAAACTCCTGCTCACGCTTTTTCCAGTTAGCGCGTGACTTCTCGGCTCTCTGCTTGGCTACCTTCATTTCGTTGCTGACCGCCTTAAGCTCGCGCTCTCGATAGCCCTTCGCATCGGATAACTTTGCCTCTACATCCTTTACTTTGGCCTGTGAGCTCTTTTGTTTTTCACGCGCCTCTGCGTTTTGCTGCTCTAAGCTTTGCACCTTCTCCTTCATTTCTTCGATTTCCTCCTGGTTCTGTTGGAATGTTGTATGCGCCAAACGGCTCTTACACATGGACAGCTCATGCTGGCGCAGGTCAAGTGCCTCCTTTAGCTTGTTGTGGCTGTGCGCTACATTCTCAATAGCACTATAAATGGGAGAAACGAAAGATGACTTAATAATATTTGATTAATTTTCTATGAGCACCCAATACTAACGTCAATTCTTGCTCCACCTGGGTTAGCTCATTCATCTTTTGTTTTACTTCCTTCTCCAAACTCCTGATGCAGTTCAGTTCTTCAAGTATATTCGCGCCTTTGGGTGCTGAGCCACCAGACAAGGTACCATTTGAATCTACCACATCGCCTTCTAGCGTTACACAGCGGCCTCCAATGTTTCTATCGGCGCTTAGCTAGTGGAAGGAAGACTAATCAGTTAATGTCCACATTGTGGCAAAACATTGCGCGTACCCCTTTGGCAACATCCAAATCTTTGCAGATCAGCGTTCCGCCAAAAACAAACTTCATCACCGGGTCGAAATATCGGTCGTATTCAATCAACGACAAGGCAGATTCCACATTGTCTGCGCCGTACTGCAAGCAAATTTCATGATTAGTTAAAATGTGTACTAAATAAACTAACAACACAGCCCACTAAAACATTTATATCTAATCAACATATACAAAATAAACTCATTTACAAACATTTTAATCGTTGTAAATAAGTTAACACGTCCTTATATGCAAGGCTGGTTATCTAATGCAATCAATTTTCTTAAGATGAACTTACGGTAGACTTGGCGTAGTCGACAACTTTTTGGCTCAGAGGGTAGGATTTGATCTTGTTGATGGGTATCATTGTGACACGTCGCTGCAAATTTCCTTTCTGAAGGATCTTCTTGCTCGTCACATCATCGTCCGTTACAAAGCTATACAACTGCAAATATGGGTTAGAATATAAGTATTGGCCAATTGCTGAAAAATGTGTGATTGGGCACTTACGTGACCGCCAGCTGCCATCATGAGAGCCATGGAGTTTTGCATATCAGAGACCTTGAACAGCTTTCCCACCATTCCGCGAACTTTATGCCGCTCGAAATTCGGTTCCGGATCGTGGTACTGAAGCTCGAAGCGGGAGCCGCTGCGACGGTCAAGTTCGCGCTTATGTTCGCGCACCTGGTTGTGCAATTTTTGCCTGCGCTCCTTTAGCTGTTCGAACTGTCCGCCCTCGTAGTTGAGGCCCTGTAGCTGATGCTCCAAGTTCTTGATTTCAGCCTCGAGCTGGTCTAGTAGTCGCTTGTCCTTGTTGTAGGCTGCATCGTTGGTCTGCGTCTCGCCCTGCTTTTGCGTAAGCAAGCTGCGCGTGTGGCGCAGTTCCATTTCCGAGGTTTTAATTGTAGTCTGCGCCTCGCTCAGTTGTTGCTTGGCAGCTGTGGGTAATATCTAAAATTAACCAACCAACTTTCCAAACTGGATTGTTTGCCAACTTACCGATTAGCTGTTCCTGCAGTGTACAGGCTTGTCCATCCTCGTTGGTGGACAGACCCTGCGATACGGCCTCAAATTTCCGCTGTGCATCCTCATAGGCTTTAGCGTCCGTGGCATCGGCGTCTTTTAAGCTCTGGAACTCGCCCTGAACCTTTGACATGGCTTCCTCTTTCTTGAGTAGCGCGCGCTCATCGTCCAAGATGTGTTTACTGGCCATACGTATTTTCTTTTCATCCTGCTCAATTGTGCCCTGTGCAGCCTTTAGACTGCCTGAAGCTGTTGCCTCGGCGGCACGCTTTGCTGCAAGTTCGGCCTCAAGGGACTTAAGACTGCCTCCCATTTCAGCGTCTATCTTATGTTGTATTTCTTTGACCGTAACTTCAATACGCCCAACTTCCTCCAGGTTATTGGCGTGAGTTTCGCGGCAATTGGCAATGCGGCTCTCTATCTTTTGCTCGCTAGCCTCCACTGACTGGAGGGCGTCGCGTAGTTTCAGATATCTTGCCGAAATGTGGATGTGCGTGAGGAACTCAATATCACGACATGTTTTCTGGTACTCCTGGTACGCGGTGCGCTCTTTACGCAGCTTGTCCAGTTTCGGCAGCACTTCCTCCTCCAGTAGGGCAGAGGTTTCCCGCACCTTGCCCTCCTTCTTTTCAATCAAAGTCTTGGTCGCGTCGCGTTTCGTCTTGTACAAGCTTGTGCCGGCCGCTTCCTCAACCATTGACAACACCTTCAAATACCAAAGGTGTGTGTAAACGAACCTTATTAATGTTTGAATGGCATTTTTACTCACCTCCTTGGGCTTCATGTTTAGCACTTGCTGAATTTTGCCCTGCATAATGAGAAAATTCGGATTGTTGACGTTCAACTGCATCGAGCAGAAAAAGTCCTGAACTTTCTTGTTCTGCACCAGCTTTCCATTAATGAGAAACTTGTTCTTACCACCGACAACAACTTGACGAGTCACGGAAATCTCGCGACACTTTTCGTATCCTGGCGGGCACTGCTGCGCATTCGTATTGTCGAATACAATTGTGACCGTTGCCTTTGTTATGCCGGCTTGGCCGTTTTTGTACACCAAATCCTGCAGCGCAGACGCACGCACCTGTATCACAGAAACATCGTTTAAGTAAATTATTCATTAATAGCCTTAACTCACTCACATTTTGTAAATTACTGATGCCAAGCACAAAACATATCGAGTCTAGAATGTTTGATTTGCCCGAACCGTTTAGACCTGTGATGGCCGTAAACTCTCGATCGAAACCTTCGATTTCAGTGCGCCTTCCATAGGACTTGAATCCATCAAGCACCAACTTTTTTACATACATTTTGCAGGTTCTACAATTTAAGTTGGCTTTTTCCTAACTCTCCGACTCACATACAAAATTAAAGGGCGCTTGTGCCGCCGTTTTTTCTGAATTGCGATGCCGACGCTAGAGACGACAAATGCACAAATGCTATCGAAATAAATATATACGATTTTTCGTTACTAGCGTATTATCGATAATATTCTGACTTTTATTTCGATTAACGTTCATATTGCGCCAATTCTTCATTTGGGTCACAACACATAATTTTTTTAAGTTTAACATAGATTTTTCACAGAAAACCATTTCCGGTGGAGAAACTTAACTTTATTGTGTATTGAGTTAAATAGAAGCAATGAAAAGTTGCCGATAAAGCGGTGGCAGCACGATTGTCGAGTGTCGTGCATTAACGATACTGCTTGACGATGAGTGTTCGATAGTTTTTAACTATCGTCAACGCTTTGAGATGGGCGAACGAATTATCATTAGAAATATCGAATTTTCGATTTGGCGGAGGCAATTGTGAACGACTGAAATTTAGTAAAAATTAATTAAGATGCTATGCGAGATTTTAAAGGAACTTACCGAAATGATGGTCAAATTTGTCTTCTCCGCATTTAACAGAGATCTTCTAGTTCGTCTTCATACTGTAGTGTAAAAAAATGGTTTAATAAGTATTTTCTTCAAAATAAATATTCGTTAAAATAATTTATTTACCCCGTCGTATTTGCAGTTTAGATTGATGCTTGGGCTGCCGCAATGGGGATTGTAAAGCCTTGCAATGGCTGCAAAAGCATTGTGAAACCTGTCCACATGGTTGGGATAATGCGATTTAAAGAAGTCTAATGCCAGGTATCCCGTGGAGTTTTTCTTGGAGCGCTCATATTTTGGAATTTTATCATTGATATCCCTCCTCGCTTTTGTAATTGGGTCCACAAAGCTCATGGAATGATTAACAGCCAGGTGCTCAAATTCTTCATCGCTTAGACAGCGGTATGAAGACCAACAGTCGGAAACGATTGTTGTGCCATCCTCGATCTTCTCTCTTATTGTGTGAAGAAGTGTCCTTTTAGTGCGGTTTTTGGCAGGGACAATGTATAGCCTTTTGGTATCCCTTTCGGATATACTAAAAACCCATTGGCCTTGGATAATCCGACCGCAATTATTTTTCCTTTTAGTTACAAGGCTTTCGTCAAGTCTTACTGTCTTGCCCGCTCCGCCGAGCTTTCCAATATTCAACTCCGCGGCCCAATCCTGGAATGCTTCGCGCAAATAATTACGCCAATTCACAATCGTTTCATATGTCAGTGCGAGCTCATTTTTTAAAAATGTTGTAATGGGTTCAACTCCGATAAGCTCGTAATAAACAATAAGGCAAATAGTCCGGATACTTAGATGCGATCCCGCGAAGAACGTGTTCGCCCGCACGCTTTCTAAAAAGTTACATTTCTTTGTAATTTTTTTTTTGTTTTTTGCATAAGTGTGCGTCAGCCTGCAGCGAAAATAAAAGTCGCCTTTCCATGGGACACACTTGCAGGGCTCGCCACAGCCAGGACAGTTTCTGCTTTTCAAAATAAGTCCGTGGTCTCTCAACCAAGACATTAACTTTTCTTCATCATGTATTATTGTTATAAATGCATGTGCAGACATTCTACAGCCGTTGCATGTGTCCATTTTTTATTAACAAAATGGATTTTCCAGCTTGAAAGATGCACTTGCGATTAGATTTAGATTAGAGAAACTATGTTATTTTGCCGCGAATATTGTTTCTTTGAATATATATGGGAGTGCTTCCTCTTCCATTAGCCATTCACTGTTTTCACGGTGATCAGCTG
Organism: Drosophila littoralis; assembly: GCA_018903485.1. Classification (NCBI taxonomy): domain Eukaryota; kingdom Metazoa; phylum Arthropoda; class Insecta; order Diptera; family Drosophilidae; genus Drosophila; species Drosophila littoralis. The sequence goes on along the minus strand of JAEIGF010000297.1, from coordinate 8,605,488 downwards.
TCAGTGCTGCCAGCCCGCGAAACTATGTTATTTTGCCCCGAAGTTGGTTTCTTTAAATGCATGAGTGCTTCTTCTTCCATTACCAATTCGCTGTTTTCAATGGAATCAGCTGACAGTGCTGCCAGCTCGCGAAACTATATTATTTTGCCGCGAAGTTAGTTTTCTTAAATGCAAGAGTGCTTCTTCCTCCATTAGCCATTCGCTGTTTTCAATGGAATCACGTGACAGTGCTGCCAGCCCGCGAAACTATCATATTTTGCCGCGAAGTTAGTTTCTTTAAATACTTGAGTGCTTCTTCTTCCATTAGCCATTCTCTTTTTTCACGGTGATTAGCTGACAGTGCTGCCAGCCCGCGAAACTATTTTATTTTGCCGCGAAGTTAGTTTCTTTAAATGCATGAGTGCTTCTTCTTCCAGTAGCCATTCGCTGTTTTCAAGGTAATCAGCTGACAGTGTTGCCAGGCCGCGATACCGAACTTTTTGTCGGTTTTAAAATTAAATTTATCAATTCAATTACTTGATAATCATGTCATACTAATTTGAATTGTAGTTCATCGTGAAACACAAGTTACTCATCAATTGAATAAACCATATACCCTGAACAATTTGAAATACCAAAGTATTTATAGCCAGTTGGCATCTTTATGGTCGATGGTTTTGGGGAAGTTTTAAATTCAATTTCACGAACTAAATCAAATGAAAATCGTTAAACGGAGAATGTGAAATACTCAGCATATCAAAACTATTTACACTAGATGCATAAAAACAAAAAAAAATCCTCATGATAATTGGGTTGATAAGCCCATTGAGAACTAAAACTATTAGATATAGAAATACTTTTGATGATTTGAAATGAATTTGTCAGAAACATTTTACAAATTTAGCTTAACTTTTAACTAATTATGTATATTTACTGACATTATTCTGTAATCAAAATGAAACCGTAAAGTAACTTTTCGGTTAAACTAATCTATTTGATCTTTTAGCTTGGTTTGCTCTTATTTTGTTTTATCAACCCAACGATAATGTTTTATTGATTTCAATCCCAAATAACAATTCGTTTGTGGCACATAAAGTTAATTATTCCGTTTATTCACATGCTTCTCGAAGTGAAGAGAAAACGCGCAAATATTTTCAAGTTGTACAAAATATCTAATCCAAATTGAAAATCAGCAGAAAGCTTAACGGTACGACTTCTGGTAACGAGCACGGGCGCCGGGACCACCGAACTTCTTGGGCTCGCAGCGACGTGGATCGCCAACCAGCAGGGTTCTGTCGTACTGGACCAGAATGTCTTTGATCTCCTTTTTGGAGGCCTCATCGACGTCTGAAATGAATAAATACAAGGCAAACAACATAATTAGTAGCTTGATCTTAAACATAAATGCTCAACAGATTCATCTAATGGATTGTCGTTGTAGCCTCAAATAGCAATGGCAACAATAATTGCACAAATCACTCGGTTTGATTGCCACATGCACTTGCTCTCCCTTGCACTTGTCTTTCACTGGAAATGGTAAAGGATTCCAGCGAAAATCTGGTAGAAGGTGCTGCTAATAAGCTGCCATAATCTAAGTATATCTAATGTTTATGCCGCATCACCCAATCTGTGCTTGTAAAGCGCTTCCAGCTTGGTTGGTATATGCTCATAATGGAGGTTTTTCTCGCCCCCATTGAATTATTTGCATGAAAGACAAAGTTCTTTTAAGCAAAAACCTATTGGGGGCATACACAATCTTACTCCCATTCCCATAAATGCAAAACAGATTCATCTAATGGATTGTCGTTGTAGCCTCAAATAGCAATGGCAATGTTAATTGCACAAATCGCTCGCTTTGATTGCCACATGCACTTGCTCTCCCTTGCACTTGTCTTTCACTGGAAATGTTAGATGATTCCAGCGAAAATCTGGTAGAAGGTGCTGCTAATAAGCTGCCATAATCTAAGTATATCTAATGTTTTTGCCGCATCACCCAATCTGTGCTTGTAAAGCGCTTCCAGCTTGGTTGGTATATGCTCATAATGGGGGTTTTTCTCGCCCCCATTGAATTATTTGCATGAAAGACAAAATTCTTTTAAGCAAAAACCTATTGGGGGCACACAACTTCTCTACTCCCATTTCCCGCTCAGCAGTTCGCAATACTCACATTTCTGGTAGAAGGCAACTAGGGCCTTGGAAATTGCCTGGCGGATGGCGTAGATCTGGGCGACATGACCGCCACCGCTGACGCGCACGCGGATGTCAACACCGGCGAACTTCTCCTGCAAGAGAGACAATATTATAATTATTTGAATTTGTGCGCGCGTCTAAAGATGTTTTCGATTGGCAATTAAGGCAATCAGGCAAAATTGTATTCTCATTGGTCTTCAAGTTCGGGATAATTGTTATCATCATTGCGAATCAGATCAAAAACGTTGCGCCATATCAGGGCTCTCACCTTGCCGAGCAACAGGAGTGGCTCCTGCAGTTTGTACTGCAGCACTTTGGGCTCAATCTGGTCCAGAGGGCGTCCGTTCACCTTGAGGAGGCCGCTGCCACGCTTGCAGTAAGCGACGGCAGTGGCGGTTTTCTGCAACAGAATGCCATTAATTTCTCAATTTTGTATTTTGCAAATGTGAGCAACACAAAAATCATCACACAAACATAACCTCAGCGACGTCGCGCGGACGAGCGTCGGCTTCTGTCGGTCGGTGCTTCTTGCACACGTGCCATGAATTTGATGTTTTAAATTGTCAGTTTTACACACACCTTGCGTCCGAAGACTTGAACGGCCTGCACGGGTTCTCTGCGCTAAAAAAAGTAAATGATTGCAACATTTTTGTCGTTAGTTGAGGACATTTCGCACATTTTTCACAACCACAAATACCTTTTGCTGCATTTTGCTCCGCGAGTTGGGTAGAAAAGAGCGGAAGTGCGGAATTCGACACTGAACTGAAATTTTTCGTTCAGATTACGACATCTAGAGGGCGTTTCTTACTTGTGCAACACTGTCAAACGGAGACAGCTCTAAGCAAAATTAATATAATACCGATATTTTTTATTTAAATTCGACCAGGTTAAAATTTATTAGAAATAGAATTGATTTCTTCGTGCATTTTAAATCAATCATTAATTAATTTTATAAATAAAATGAAGTCGATATGATGTTTGTAACACCATTGTTCGCTGATTAAGCGATACTATCGTAACTATCGGTACAAACATTAACGATATGCAGTACCCATCGATATTTCTGCAAAACAAAATTACTGCTGACGTATTAAAATTCAATGTGTTAGTTGCTTGCAAATACATTTACCAACATAGCGTAACTTTAATAGTGCCTTCAAGCTTAAGTTTTGATTCACAACATTATCAACAAAATTTTCACAAGATGTTTTATCTCATCTCTGTAAAGAAAGTGTTAAGCGAATGTTAACTAACAGCTGAATTAAATAACATCTCTGTTTTGGCATTCCGCTCTTCCTCTTAGCTACGGAAAGTACATACACACGTACTTTGTTCTTTTTTTTTCATAAAAAGTGTTGAATTTGCACAAATAAGAAACATTTGTTAGACCTTTAAAAATGGTCGTCTGCACAATGCAGAGCTTTACGACAGATCAACAATTAAATGGCTGTAGCGCAATGAAGTCCGCGCAGACCTCGCAAGTGCCAGAGCCCGAATTGGTCGATAATGGAAATGGCGCCGAGGAAGACCGCGAGGAGGGCGAAATAGTCGATGAGTTTGAAATGATCATATCTTCGGAGGATGAGGAGTTCAAATTACGTGCCCGCATACAGCAGCTGGAGGACAAGAGCAAGGATATCGAAAAAATGGATATGCTCTCCGCCAATCTGGCCAATCAATACAGTAAGCACTGCTCAATACTGAACTCAAAGTGAAGCAACACGTTCTATTGCTGTGTGTGTGTGTGTGTAATGTGACCTTGTCTTATGAACAGCAAGGGAAGTTTTCTCTATGTGTGTGTGTATAGCAGTTTTAGTGGAATCATTAGTCTATATGCGGATGTAGACAAGGAGAAGGCTTCGTCTTTCTTATCTTGACTTGTGCGCAATTTGTAATGGTTAAACTTATTGTGCTGATAAGCCCTTCTGCACTCATTTTAGGTTATCAAAGGCCGCAGGGACTGGAGAGATTGGCGCCATATCAGTACTTCTCACCAACCAGTGTACTCTCGGATGTGTCCAGCCTGTCGGAGGAGGAGTATGATCCGCCAAAGAAATATCGCAAGTATAGGATGAAAAGAAGTGAAAACAGACGACATGGCCAGATGTATAGGCGCAATCCCTTCGCGAACCGCGCACACGCACAGCAGGCACACGCTCGCAAAAAGCGACGTCACGAGCACCACAGTAATCACCACCACCATCAACAGGCTACTATTTTGCTGGATTCGCTGGATAGTGTGACGGACGATGAAGTCTGCGAGTACGATATGAATGTGGAGAACGAGAACGATGAGGAGCTGAAGCTGAGCCGTAACAAGCTGCGCATGGCGCTGGCACGTGATAGCAACTACGATATCAAGCCCAAGCACAGTCTCAGGGAGCGGCTTCAGTACCGCATGCGCAAGTCACCCAGTCCAGGACGGAATCAAGCGGATAATCCGGTTAAAACGCAGGATCAGCTGCCGCCGCACTCATTTGAGGGCTACAGTCAGCACCGCAACGTAAGGGAAGAGGACGAAGAACAGCAACAACAGCAGCAGCAGCTGGGGCAGGCTGAAGATCTACCTGAGCTCAAGCTGCGTCTCATTGCCCTTAAATCGGCTATCTTAAAAAAGCATATAGCGCGCAAGAAGCGAGACGCGGAGCGCGCCTATTCTCCGACAGATATGATTAGCCGGGTGCATCAGCCAACGGTCAGCAATGAGTGCGACGATATCGATGACCTCATGGAGATCAGTCCGGCTGCATCGCCGGAGCGCACTGCGTACAGTCCGCCGCCGACGCGTTTCGAGGAGCCCGTCGACATGGAACTGGCGCAGACTGACAGTGACGAGGACATACAACAGTGGCCACACCACTGGCAGTCGACCGTTAACAGCGGCGGCAGCTGGCGCTGCTTTATGCCCAACTCACTGCCGCCTGTTCCGATGCCCATTGTAATTGACGACGACGAGGAAGAGCTGCAGCAAGATCAGCGCAAGGAGGAGGCCTTAGACGATGAGGATGACGAGGTTCCGCCGCCGCCGCCTTCATTTCACATTCCAAACGTGCAGCTGGATGATGATGACGCCAGGGACGCTCTGCACTTGAGTGAGCGGCACTCGCAGCAAGGCTCCCTCAGCGACATTCAGTCAATTTCCATGGATAATTCACAAACGCAGACACAGACTTCGCGCCCCTTCCAACCTGAGTCCAGCGACGACGAGGCGGGCGCGTTGCGTGCCATGCTGCTGTCCAAACTTAAACCAGCTGCGGATTCTAAGGTTGCCAAGGTGCCGTTACCACCTTCTGTTCAGAATGAAGCTGTTACTCATGACTCCGATGATCCAGAGGAGCTGCGCCAGCTGTTGCTCTCCAGCATTGCATCTAGGAAAAAGAACAGCCCCGAAAAAATGACGCACGAAAGTCCAGAGATCCTTAAAAATGCAGTGCGCCGCTTTCAGGCATCTTCATTGCAGTCCATCGAAGTCATTCCGCCGAATGAAACACAACAAGATGTGCAATTGGAGCCATCTCAAGAAACGGAAGTCAATCTGCAACATGTGGCGTTGCCTCAACCACCATCTGCGCCTCTGTTTAAGCCGGAACCTGTGCCTGTGCCTTTGCCTTTGCCCTTGACCCTGCCTGGGGCGCTGCCCGTGCCCCTGCCCGTACCTGTGGCCTTGCCTGTGCCCTTGCCCGTGCCTTTGCCCGTGCCTTTGCCTGTGCCTGCCCCTCCGCCACAACCACCAGTGGAAGTATCAGCTGCGCCGACACCCACCATCGCATCGAACTCGACGAACATAATCAAAATCGTGAAGCCCAACAAGGTAATCAATAAGAAGACGGCTCCCAAGCGCAAGATTTCGAAGCTGGCGGAACTAGCGACGGCTGCGAAGCGTCCAACAACGCTCCTGGTCAAGGAGTCAGTGGCCCCGCTTCACAGCCAGAACGGCAGCAGCTCAACAAGACTGATAACCACACTCGATCCGTCTAGCATCAAAGTGAACAAGCTGGTCATCGCCCTGGCCGAGTCCTCGGCTGGCAGCGACGATGAGCTGGAGCTGAGAAGCTGTTACGCCTACAACAGCTACGTGAGCTATGCCGACAACGCGAGTCCGTTCAGCCAGGCAATGGACAGTGCCAGCAACTCAACAACTCGCTCCAATACGCCGAACTCCGAGATCCTGGAATCGGCATCATCCAGCAACCCCAATTTGCGACGCACTGTCATAAATGAGTATTTTGAGAAGAAACTGGACGATTTCCTGAAGCAGGCGCGCTCCAAGGTGCCCACAGTTTTACCAGCGGACAGCACTAAACCAGCGCCAAAGACGGAAAAGTCTTCCGACCAACCTCCCAAAGCCGCTGACAAACCTGCTGTGACCCCACAAAAGGCCAAGCCAACGCCAGTGGTATGTAATCGAGATCTGTTCTATTTGCTCTTGGCTTCTTGGACAACAATGCATCTTTTTAAACGCAGATTAGATTCTAACATTCAAGTCATATATCCCCATAGTTCCACAAAGATTGGTAAAAATGTGAGTTGCATAACTTGTTGATAGGAGGAAGAAATTTATGGCCCATATTTGCATATTTTAGAAACTTTTTGGAAGAAAAAGAAGAGTGCTCTCGACTGGGAGATATCCTGAACCCTTCACCTAGCTATTGTTAAAAAGATTCTAGTTTTCTTCCTATGCAGAGGTTGCGCTTCTTCTTTCCGTAGCCGAACACTATGGTGAATTCCCAATAGCTGATGTTTTTACACCATCGAGATGCTGGCAAAACTTCCGACTAGATGTTTCCCAGCATCTGCTTATCGCTTTTAACTAAATAACTAAACAGTCGAATGTTAGAATAGTAGGATATGTATTTTGGATTGTTAAATTAGCCATGAAAGCCTTAATAGGAAGTGTGGTTTATAAGTAAAGCTTGTTCTTTATAACTATAACCAATCCGTAGCACGAATAGTAACAAAAATTAGCATTCAATGATAGACTAATTACACTTTAACATCTGGCCAGGCTGTGCGACACTTGCCGGTAGCATCACAAAGGGAATACCTGCGTCTAATCGAGCGCATGCAGCTGCTGGAGAAGAAGAAAGTCGGCGTTGGAGTGAGGGCGGTCAACATCCAAACGACAGCTGCTTCAAAAGAGGCTCCAGCCGCAGTCACAGTCGGCAAACAACAGATTTCAGTAGCTGCCGCTTTGGCAGCCAAGACAAAATCAACCACAGCAGGCAGCAAAGCTCTCAAGAAAGTGACAGTCAGGGCAGGGCCCAAAGGTGCAAACCATGCAGCAGCTCCTAATGATCCAGTTGCTACTGCTACGGATACAAACACTGCCAGCGATTTTCCAAGCACGTCAACGGCGGCAGCCAAGGCGACGCAGCCATCGAAGGAGAGTCGGCTCAAAGCATTCGAGAGTTCATTTCTCAAAATCGGGTATTTATGCATATACAGACGGGGCACTGTAATATTTCTAATATTCTGTGCCTCATGACAGTGGCAGCATGATAACCAACCTGGACAAGTCGCTGCATATGGTGGAGGAGGCAAAAAAGTCAAAGATCGCACGCCTGCGCTACTCGCACCGCTTGAAGGACCTCTATGCCGAGATGCAGGCCGTTAAGCAGTCGGTCAAGCTGGAGGAGTCGAAGCTGGCGCGCATACAGTCTGAGATACAGGCCAGCCATGAGATTATCATATCGCTCAAGCAGAAGCGCAACAAACTTCAACACGCTGCTCTGGATCTGGGCAATGGCCTTCAGGGCGCTGACTACAGGTACTACAACAACAACAACTATAGCAGCAACAGCGGTAGCAGGTTGCTGTGGACCACAACGCAAAGGGGCCAACAATTATCGTGGGAGCGCCGGAATGTGCCAAAATGGACGCGGCATTCACATACATTGCAGTTATACTATAGCTGGTGTTTTTTGCAGGTTGCTGGATCCGGCAAAGGCGGAAATATCGCGCAAGTCCACAGAGCTAACCAAAGAGATACGTTTATACAATTCGCTTCGCAAATATGAGGATGTTTTGGTGCAGGCCGATGTGTCAGCACATAAGGAACTCACGCAGTCCGAGTGCAAAGCAGACCCACAGCTACAGTCAGTACCTGAACTTAAGCATGAAACTAGTCGGGAGCCGAGCGAGCAGCTCATTTCCTCTAGCAATAGCCAACCGCCTGTTGTTGGGAGACAGAGCACCGAGCCGGAGCGGGAGACGGATCAACAGCCACAGGATCAGCCAAGCGAACGTAATACCTCAGCAGCAGCAGCAGCAGCAGCCGTAGCCGCAGCATCAGAAGTTGCGGTATCTGTAGCAGTTGCAGGAGAAGAGGCAGTGGCTGTAAAGACACAGCTGGAATTTGATGTGCGTGGATTTATGATATACTCCTATAGCTTCCAACTAATTCTAAGAACATGTCTCATCTACCGCTGAATGTACCCGCTAACTGTGCTAACCCGTACTAACAAACTGGTTGAGTTTACTTGCAGATCACGCCACGGAATGTAGCACCGGATGCCACTGAAGTCCAAAAGACGCCGCCCTACACCGTCAGCTTTATGCGGGAGCTGTGCGATCGACCCGTTAAGAAGTCGCTGCTTGGCGCGTACCGCACCCCGTTGTCCCGCAACTACAACAGGTGTGTGAATCCCCGTGCAGTTGCCGCCATCCAAATGCATTTGTTTGCCTGTTGTACTAATTGCAGCCAGCCGAATGTCAATGCCACCGTGTGTCCCTTTGAGCTGATGGGTCGTTGCGAAGACTCCGACTGTTCCTATCTGCATTTAACTCGTGCAGCTAACTCTGCCCTCGTTGTCAGCGCGTTAAAGCAGTGACAACATTTTTGTATAAAAACTAAATAACCCAATAACATTCTAAAATAGCGTGCTTGAATTCTGGTAAGTTGAACTCTTCACGCGACTTTATATTTAAATGTTGCTTTCAGTCAACGAGAGACAACAACTACCACAACAACAACTACAACAATAACTACAACAACAACAACAATTAACAACAACAACAACAACAGCAACAACAAAAATAGTATCAAACAAAAAAGACTGAATAATTGTTTGATTGAAATGAACAAAGAAGCTAGGAGATCGAGCGCCAGATCGATCGATCGAGTGTCTAAAAATATGTATATAGTTTCTTGTTGAAACATTGTTTTTGTTATATACATTTATATCGTACAGTTACAAATCACGTGGTGTTGTAAACTAGTGCAAGTTCGATCAAGTCGGGCCGGCCGTTTAAAAAGCCGTTCGAACGGATTGTGCATTTTTCATTTGCTCCAAATTTGATTGCCATATTAAATCCGCAACAGCATGAACTGTAATATAGTAGTTGTCGTTAAGCTAAATCGGGTTTCCATATGTTTTGCCCAATCTATATATAAAACTACATACATAATAGTTTTTATTTATGCGTTTTCTACAATTATTTTAAAAGGCAACTCAATCAACTAAACCGATTCAATTCGAATTGAATATTCATTTAAAGAATACTTACATTTGTAATTATTATAAAGTTTTCGAAAAATATATTAAACACAAAAGAAGTTTACAAAAATAAATAAAAAAAATAAAACAAAATGTTCTTGTCAAGTGTATTTTATTTCGAGTTGGTGTCCACCAAAAATGGATTTACTCAAACCAAAGCACGTGAGTGCGAGCACGAGGTTAAACTTGTGACAATCAATTAATGATCTTATGATGTGTGTGAGCTTGAAGATTAAGAAAAATGCATCACGAGATTAGTGTAAGGCCTTTGGTGCAGGCATATCGATATCTTAAAGTATGTGTTTATCTATTTGATCAGGTTTGCCTGGTCTATAAGACGGCCATTGCAGTAGGAACAATCGGTCGAAACTTATATACATATTTAATAAGATATCTTAGCAATAATGAAGCTGGTATAATTCAGTTAAATTTCTACCAGGCTCAGAAACACTTTTCCCATTCGCTTCATTTATAGATATGTCGAAATGGGTCGGATCAGACTTCTATGTCATAAAATTGAAAAAGAATTATTGATCATATAATGAGTGTATACCCTTGTTAAGGGGATTTTAGGTTTGTCATGAAATGTGGTACGTACAGAAGGAGACATTTTCAACCCCTTGAAGTATATATATTCCTGATCGGTATCAACAGTCGAGTCGGCTATTCAAACCAGTTTCTCTATCTCCATTGTCATGAAACTTTGTATAGATCCTTCCCGGCCTGATCGGGCCGGGTGCTATAGTATGGATCTGGTTCGTGTGAGAAAAACTTTTTGGTTTTGCTACTTGTGTATGAGACAACTCTCAGATCACCCTACTGAACATAAAGTTCTCTCTGTGTGGCACAATTTTCGGTTTTCCAAGATATTTTCAGCAAGCTCAGCAGCTACTTTGTGTAAGGGTATTAAATTTTCGGCGTGCCAAAAATATCAGTTTAAATTCAAATAAAATTAGATATCAGTGCCATGCTCAGCAATTATTACCTCGAGTTGTATCGTGTATCATAAAGATACAATAGGAAGAGTTCGCTTAAAATTGGATTTTGGCCTTCTATAGACACCCTATCGACAACTTCTGATCAAGTAGATTGTTTGTCGTTGCTCAGCTGATGATTAGAATGGAACGGATTGTTTTTCGTGTTCTTATGCAGCTCATAGCGCAAATGTAATTTATTTCTAGTTACAGGTAGGTTTTTTTTTAAGTATAAACATTAATATTGCCTTAAATATCACAGCCAATAGACCCGCAGTGTTTGCAGGATGCAAGGAATTTTATTAGATTTCAGCAAGCACTTATCCTAAAAGACAACGACCTCAACTGGGGCCATCCTCGCTAGCAGCTAGTAGCCCTCGTCGTCGCCATAATACACATAGTCGTGGCACCAGTCCTTGACGCTATCGTCGTTGTTGCAGCACATGGGATAGATGATCTCCGATTTGGTGACCTTGGCGCAGCGCATGCACAGCTCCATGGTTGTCTGGTCCTTTTCGCACTGCTGCACCTTCAGAATGGTCTCCGGCGGCAGATTGCCGGGATATTCGCTGGGGTCCACCAGCAGCTGTGTCGCAGCTCCAGGCCCCACGTCAGCGTCCGGCGACGGTCGGCCCTGGACGCAGATCGAGAGGCACGCGACCAGCAGCAGCGCCAGCAGCAGCTGCCGCTTGTTGTTGAATTTCTGAAAATCAGAGTGAACCACTTGATTATCCATTAGCCGGCAAATAAAATTAAGGGAAAAGTCAGCTGAACGCGGCGACCGATCATGTGACACGGTTAGAAATTCTGTGCATGACGCTGCCATTGACCCTATTTAGAATTTGGGGGTGGGGTGGGTTTACCGAAATATTCATTGGGTCAGGCGCTTCGTTCTGGTTCTGGTTAGTTCGACAATTAATATCAACCAACTCCATTAACATCAAACCAGCACAAACAAGATGCCTGCTCCTAACCAAAATAATTTCACATAAATTATTATATATGGCTTGAATCTGGAAACGCAGATTTGATTTCCCTTTTACATTTTTTAGGGTTTAATTAAATTTATTTTATATAAGTTTATTATTTGATGTGTATATGCCGAATTGATTAAGGCTGTTTTTAATTTAGTTTATATATGTATTTATGTTATTCAGTTTGTGGAACCGATCTTTGATTTTTATAGACAGTTTTGAACTTCCATATTGTTTTTTTACTGTGAGCGGAATAGGGCATATTGTTTGTTTATATTTCGAATATAGCTTGATAAAAGTTTCGGGTTTTTTAGCCGCTGGCCACAATCTCTGTCTACCACAGTTTAAGAGTCTTTGTTCTGAGCGATACGTTCAAAGGTTACAGACTTGGGGTCTTAGAGTCTCAGCAAGAATATAATTTCCGACTTGCTTTCGCAGCTGTAATTACACTGTGAACACTCGGTAGAGTATCGCGCAGTCGATGGCACCCGTTTTTACTCGTTAAATACTCACTTCTTGAACCATTCTGTTGGCGTGTTAATACTAAACGCTCTTCTAATGCGTGATTAGTAGACGTGAAGAAGGACGTTGACTGTTGATCTGTGCTGATTAATCTTTAATTTAATTGCTATGCGAATTGATGGCAGAGCCGGCCGCAACTGGAAGTTGCCATTGACAGCGCCGAACGTTTTATACCACCAAACATCGCACCCACGACGCCTTGACGCAGTGCTTCGGCTACGGTCTCGGCTCCGATCGGGAGCATCGACATCGGGCATTGGTCGGTTCCATAGATCGCGTTTCCATATTGCGATTAAGGTACGACTGTTGACTCTCTCGATTACAGTTAAAGCGAATGACCAAAAATTCTGATTTACTCAAATCGAGCAGTTGATCGACTTCGACACACCCTCTGCATCAATATTCTAATGATTAACATTATCATTTTAATTAATTCATTAGTATAACAGATTAACTTGATCTTTAAAGTATATATTAGTATATATGTATTTTATTCAGGTTCACTAAAATAGTAACTTAACCTTTACAAACACTCTAGAAATTGTTGTATAGCATCGGATCTTATTGTCCGATCTTTAAGAATTTCCAGGGCATAAATGTTGCTCTACCTTTAAAACGAGCTTGTTCCAATTTGGGAGAAGAGAAGAGGTATCCAAAAAGTAGATATTTGTAATATGTATAGGCAAAAAATCAAGTCCTAAATTCGATAATTATTGAAAATGTGTTCGACTCAGCTCGTACTCCTGAGCTTTATGGGCTCGGACATGTTTCTTTCTGCCCGTTACATACATTGGGAAAAAATTATTATACCCGTTTTACCCATTAGCAAATCATTTAGAATGCGAGATTCGTCATAGAATGAACTTATATTTTGAAAGTTTCCTTTGAAAATTACCAAAACCAGCCTGCACCAAGGCCTTTAGAATTGAAAGTCTATTTTTTTAAACAAATATTTCTATTGGTTTATAAACACACATATATATGTTTTTATAGACAGAAGCTGGCAGAACAAACTTTTTTTTGTAATACTTTATTATTTTGTTGAGATATTTGTAAGAATTCTTGTGCAAGGGAAATTAAGCACATAACTAAATTGAATATTGTAGTATTAAAATTATTAAAAGGGTATTTACAGGGTATTAAAAGTGCGATAGACTTCAGTTAGTTGACAAAGTTTCCATTGGGTGCTTTATACTTAATTACACATGACAGACTTGGCAGCACTTTTCATTTTTTAGCTAAACGAATTTGTAAATTGTTCAATAATCATTAAATTGGTTGGTTTGAGGTAAATTCTAATAGCAAAAATAAATACAAGATGCTGGGATGCGCCTGCGCGTGCGTAAAGGTGATGCTGAAGGCTCAGAACAGCTCCGCAGTCGTCCAGAGGAACGGCAACTGGTACTGGAATGGGCGTGGCGTGCGCAACTTCAAGGTGACGGTGGTGGGCGCGGGGGGCGGCATTGGCCAGCCTCTGGCCATGCTGCTCAAGCAAAATCCGCTAATTGATGAACTTACGCTGCATGATGTGGGTGACATAAAAGGCGTGGCCACTGACCTTTCGCACATCTGCACCTCGACGCAGGTCGACTTTTTCGATGGTGTCAAACAGCCGGAGCTGATCGATTCGCTGCAGGATTCGCATGTGGTCGTGGTGCCAGCCGGGATGCCCCGCAAGCCGGGCATGACGCGGGATCAGCTGGTGGACGCCAACTCCGGCGTGGCAATGGCTGTGTCCTCGGCCGTGGGCGTCGCTTGCCCTGAGGCGCTGCTGGCCTTCATCACGAACCCGATAAACACCATAGTGCCCATTGCGGCGGAATTTCTTAAGGCCAAAGGTGTCTTCGATCCGAATCGCCTGTTCGGGGTCACAAGCTTGGATGTGGTGCGTGCTAAAACATTCATTGCGGACTACATGAACATAAATCCGGCCACGGTAGATGTTCCCGTCATCGGCGGCCATTCGGGCATTACCATACTGCCCATCTTCTCCCAGTGCTCGCCCAAATTCACCGGCGAGGAAGAGGACGTGCAGCAGCTGACGCAGCGCATACAGGAGGCCGGCACCGAGGTGGTCAAGGCCAAGGCAGGCAAGGGCTCCGCCACCCTCTCGATGGCCTATGCCGGCGCCTACTTCGTCAACGCCTTGCTGCGCGGCCTGAACCATGAGCCGGGTGTGATCGAATGCGCCTACGTGGCCTCCGATGCCACGGAACTGCAGTTTCTCGCCACGCCGCTGGAGCTGGGCCCCAACGGCATCAAAAAGAACTTGGGTCTGCCCAGCATGAATGCCGACGAGGAGGCGGCCTTCCAAAAGATGCTGCCAGAGCTGCGGCTGAATATTGAAAGGGGCATAAGCTACGCATCGAAGATAATCGATGCCGCCAAGTCTGACCAGGAGCTGGTAAAGAAACATGCTCAGAGCAACTAGGAAACAATTCACGCTAATCTACAAACGACATCTTGACGCAATTCCTCATTCATTGAATGTAACACACACACACACACACACGCACACGCACACATACAATCAAACACACACACACACACACACACACACATACATACATGTACATATGTGCAACTAGTCAAACCGTATGCTGTGTCTAAGGTCGTCGCAGTCAATTGGTGAAACATCATGCTGCCGCTGCTGATAAGTGATTGCATAGGCGCCAACTGATTACAATGCTGGAATCTGAGGGAATCCGTGCCCCTCAGTCTCCACGATGCAATACCAACCCATCCAGCCATTCATTTATTTTGCTATGCGTATTTTCCAGCAACTGTTCAAAATATTTCATCTGAATATTGATTGGAAAATTTTGTTGGTCTGGTTAAATGATCTCACCGAGGGAATCCCCGCAATTTGTTGCATAAGTCAATTAATTCAAAGATCGTAACTTTTTAATTTAATACGTTTTGTAATAATCAACGAAATGGCATAAACAAGAAAATTCCCCGAAGAAAAATGCGTCACAAGACGAACTCAATTTCGTAACAGATTCATATAATTTTTCCATATAAAATTAGTGCAATAAATATACTTTCATTGTTGCAAAGCAAAAGCTTGGATCACGAAACCGATTGGCAGGCAAATTGATATTTATTGCCCAAAGGCACTTACTCGATGCCAAATCCTAAGAACTAGCATTAATTAAGAAGACCTTATCGCAAATTATCGCATAAGATTGAAGTCAATTTCCCAATATAGTATAGTTCGAATATTTCGAATATATGGTTCACGGCTGAGGCTGAACTTTTCCTCTCAGTAATAGTCGCAGTCTTCATCTAAACCAGTTGAGAATTACAACGTTAATTGGCCGAATGTTTTACTATTAATTTAAATATAGATTTTGAGAAATAGAGAAATAGATAGAGCCGCATCCCAAGAGACAAAGAATCTGGATCAGTATGCTCAATGCTGAATTTAAGGAGCATTTGTTTATACTTTCCTTAAAGTTAAACCTGGCTTGGAAAGAAAACAAAACAATTTTGTTGCCACCTTGCAAATGGTCAAGTCCCAGTTCAGAAATATGTATCTCATTGTAAAACCTGGAGATGGTTAGGTCTGAATGGGTCTCTGTATTAAATTGGTGATCAAACTTCCACCCACAAGTGTGGAATGTATTTTCTGAGGTTTTGATTTATGGATGAAGTTTTATACTTCGTGGAAATTTCGCCTGCAACTCTGTTAAGCTCGTTTTCAAATATTTCTATGAGCATTGTACATTTTTTTGCAAATTCCACCTAAAGGATTCCAGGAAGAGCAGAAATGTTAATAGCGGGTATTACCCGGCCTTGTCCGGGCCAAGTTTATATCTTTTCATTTAAACATTTTAAGTCTTCAGTTTTCACGTTTGTGGGTAGAATTTAACGATATCTTAGCTTGCACTTATGTCACATAAGATAAGTAAGTCAGTCAATCAGTCAATCAGTCAGTCAGTCAATCAGTCAGTCAGTCAGTCAGTCAATCAGTCAATCAGTCAATCAGCCAGTCAGTCAGCCAGTCCGTCAGTCACTCAATTGGACAAAAGAAGCGTTTTTTTTTTTATAAAATAGTATGCCATGAGTTTGAAACAGTTTCCTCTGTTGGAATATAGAATCTCTCGGTCAGTTTAATTTTAGAAATAGTGTTAAGTAGTCCACATTTTAGCAAAATACATTTTCCAATGTTTTCAGTTAAAATGATCAAACAAATTCCTCTGTCCACGTACCTCGGCCGGTACGCCCAATCGAAATATAATTCCTGGAGCCATTGTTTCACGCGAGGCATCAAGGTGGCCATTGTGGGAGCTGCCGGCGGCATTGGACAGCCACTCAGCTTGCTGCTGAAGCAGAACCCGCAGATTTCGGAGCTGACGATACATGATATTGTCGACACAAAGGGCATTGTTGCTGATCTGGCCCACATATCCACATGTACCACTGTGAAGTCCTTTACGGGAAAAGATCAGCTGGCTTGCGCTTGCGAGAATGCGGCAGTTGTCGTGGTGCCTGCTGGTCTGCCTCGCAAGCCAGGAATGGAACGCAGCGAACTCCTGAGCGCTAACGGCAGTATCGCAGTGGACGTGGCAAAAGCAGTCAGCATGGTCTGTCCGGGCGCGATGGTGGCCTTCATTACGAATCCGGTCAACACCGTAGTCCCCATTGCCGCGGAGGTGCTCAAGAAGGAGGACGCCTTCGATCCGAATCGCTTGTTCGGCGTGACTACGCTGGACGTGGTACGTGCCCAGACCTTCATTGGCGATGCGTTGGGCGTTAATCCGCAGGAAGTCAATATTCCAGTGATTGGCGGTCATGCTGGCATAACCATTCTGCCCGTCTTCTCGAAGTGCAAACCCAAATACAAAGTCAATGCCGAGCAGCGGAAGAAAATGTTGACCCACATTCAGGAGGCCGGCACCGAGGTGGTCAAGGCCAAGGCAGGCAAGGGCTCCGCCACCCTTTCGATGGCCTATGCGGCCGCGAATTTCGTTAACTCGCTCCTGCGGGGCATCAACAATGAGGAGAATGTCATCGAATGTGCATATGTGGCATCGGACGTCTCTGAGGTAGAGTACTTTTCCACGCAACTGGTGATGGGCCCGAAGGGCGTTAAGAAGAATATGGGCATTCCAGAGTTGGATGCGAAAGAGGAAGAGGCCCTCGAGCTGGTGGTCAAACAACTTGTCAAGGATATAGCGGAAGGTGTCAAGTATGTTGAATGCAGCTAATCTCCAACTCCAAATTGTATAGAAAGTAAGATGGTTAAACTTTAATAAACCAAAGCAGATTCTTTTTTTCTGATCTTCAGACATATAAAGTCTTTCGCATTTATTAATATAGTTGCAAACACATCTTCATATATTAGTATATGGTATATATATATATATATATATATGTATGTACCCATGTCTATATTTGAAGACCCACTTTCAATACTGCCTAGGACAAACAAACAAAGTATTGTGTGTACTACCTATTACTATAGAGCACTGATAAGTTAATCATCGGGCTGGAATCACCCATACTTCGTTCCAAGTATATATGCGAGTTTAAGCTCAACTAAGCACTCAAACACAAGTTCTAGTATAACAACATGAATAGGCACACGGGCTTTCAAGCTAGAATGAGTGATTCGTTCATTTTCTAAAAGAAACATTTCTGCAAATTTTTTCAATATTACAAATATTTTCACTATTTTCAAATGTTTATTAAGATATCAAACTTCTCTTGATGAACTGTTAACTTGTTTAACCAAAGGCCACAGAAATCTGGGTGCTGGCCAATAGATAGAACGATAATAATAAGAGTAACAATAATAAAATTGACGATAATTATAATTCATAATAATGTCTGTTGTAGGAGATGGTTTCTTATTAAGAAATGCCTTGAAAACACTTTCGAATCGCAAGGTTTTAGTAACGTATTTCTCTCTATAAATACTATAAATGTTTGGAGGTCCAATTTTCCGCGCATTGTTTGTCTCGTTGAGCTACAATGCATTCACAATAAACAGAGGGGTTATGTTCTATAGCTATAGTTCTCAGCTATAGGTTTTAGCTAGATCTTATGGGTTATAGTTTAGACCCACTTTATCAGAGCCGTGCTGGGCCCTTAAAAAATAAGTTCTTAAATGATAACTTCTTCATTCATGATGTTCTCGTATATAATAAGTCGAAAAATAGACTTTCGTACTTAATTTTATTGAATTTTTATTTTATTTGAACTTTTCTTGAAAATTAGTTGAACCCAGAAAACAACATCTTCATAGTTCTTCTTTGTGTTAATCCCAAATCAGTAAGTGTTACACATCTAAATCGAATTGCTAAACGTAATAGCATTTATTTCTAGAGTTGTTTTAAATGTCTTATGCTCTGTCGAAGACATCTCTGCTGATATACCCTATAATTTGCCTGTCTTATGCTAGCTACTTTGACATATCGTCGATTTTGATGTCAATCTCTTGTTAAGTAAGAGGTTGCTTGAGTTGTGCTAAGATCAGAAATATATCAAATAGTTGCCATTTATAATATTCACCTATAATTATTTCTTGGTATCAAATAAAAAGGCATATTATTTAAGCAATCGTGAATCGAATTCTTCAATTTAATGAAATCTGTTGTGCTATAAGATAGTTAAGTTCAATTATTAAAAAAATGTATAATATAAAATATTTTATATAAAACATTAGAATAATTAGTAAAGTTACAGAATATTTCAAAAAATATATAATTACATTTAAGTTGCCAATTTTTCCTTTTAAACCTCTAGCATATTAAATGGATTTATATGTTAATGGTATTAAGTTCATTGTGAATTCATAAGATATTTCTTAGGTTTTATTAGAGCTCTATGAGTCTTAAGAAGCTGAACTATAAATAATCATTTTGTCATTGTTTAACTGTAGTACAAGCAGCTGCTTGACATAATCAATACAGCTTGAGCCTGGTGGAATTCTCGAAAATACAAACCCGATGATAAGGCCTTGTATGCCTCATAGGCTAGCAGGTGTACCACCTGAAGCGCCGCAACCTTTGAATCATATCATGCTAGACTTTATAAGTACCAATCAGTATTAAAAAAAAGTTGTTTTGATCGGAGACCTGCTGCTAAATATATCAGATTGAGAAATCATAAGACGCAGCCCTTTAACTGGCAGCGGGTTGAGGGTTGAGGGCCCAATTGTTGATTAAACCGATGAATACGAAAAAAAAAAAAAAACATTTATAGCCATATCAATACAAATAACAATGCATTGGCCCCCCTTGACAATGAACTTTGAGCGGCCGATTAACACTCAAAAACAGGCGTTTAGGTTTACGGACACGTCATCTTTGCCCATATTGCTGCTAATACTAATTGGGTTGGGTCAGGAGACCCCAGCCCGAAGCTCGACCAAGACATTTATGCTATTATATCAATAATTGGCTGTACATTTAGTATGCCAGCTGGAACAGATGTGGGGGGTTCTGGGCGCACTATGCTAAGTGCTCGATCGGATTGTTGCCAACCTAGATTGAGATACGGAAACAGTTAATTATTTTTAGAGTGTTATTATTATGGCGCGTCTGGGGTTATAAATACGTCTATATGTATAATGTTTACTCCGGCTCTCCTTATCACATGCCCGAGTTGAACAGGGTCGAAGCTGTTGTTTGTCTACCTCGCATGAGTAATTTCATCAGCCGAAATGTCTTCTGATCCAATCGGTGCAAAAGTCTAACCACAACAGCTGCTTACAAAAGTTTATCCAATGGATTCGGCATTTTTGGGATTTTCTGAATATCAAAAGCCAATCACAAAATGTTTGCTTACAGACTGTGGGCGGTTGCGTGTCCAAAGTTCTGGCACTTGAGATCCGCAATTCAGATCGGGAAACTTGATACGATGTCTGCAAATGCTTTTTGCGTTTCAAAATTCGCCCACGTATGCTGATAAGAAGAACATAAATCATATAATCAAGTGTTAATGTGCCTGCACTTAAGGTTCATGATTTTTCTAACAGATTCTTCAATCATAACAGCGCCAATACCCGAGGTCAATATGTTGAAAAACAAATAACAATTCAAATCAATCCCTTGGTTCAGTTCCTCAATATGCCTATGCATATGAAAAAATTACTGAACAAATTAGATGCCTTATTTAATTTAATTAAAATAATATAATGCATTTTTATAACATTAGAAATTATAGTTGAGTGCCCTCCATTAAATACTATTCGATATTGACAGGCAGATACCCATCTCTGTTCCAATTATATTCACGATCAAGCGAGTATGTACCTATATACCATATATGTACCAAGAGCTATTGCTCTTATCGATGCTTTCACACAGACAGACATGCGAGCAGACGGGAGAGTTGACTTAGATCAAGAATTTCTTTTTATTTACTTGATAGAGTCCGATGCCTCTTTTGCACCCATCACATACATTTAAACAAATTTTGTCAACACTTTTACAGATTAAAATTTAGGTTTTTCACATTATTCTTTATTCTGTTTCAAGGTGTAAAGCAAAGAAGGAGACGTCTTCAACAGCCGAGTCGATATCGCCAAATACAATATAAACACTAAGATGAGTAACGCCCAAACATTTGAATGCGACGCTAAAGTTCTAGCCTGGCTTTTCGCTCTTCAAACGATGCGCACGCCGACTGGCTTTTCGCTCCCCGAAAGCCATATCCGTCAGCCCATCTGCCTGCTTCTTGGTAAACTCTTTTCTCTGTCTTAAAGCCATTGTCATGAAACGTAGCGTAGGTTCGTTCGGCACCGGCTGGATCGGACTACTGTATCATATAGCTGCTATAGGAACGATCGGTCGAAAAGTTGGTTCTGATATGGAGCAACTTTTCTGTTCATCAAGATATCTTGACCCAAATCGGCATTTACTAGTTTAGCTACGCTGTTTATATATGGGGCAAATCGCACTATTATATTATGTAACTTTACAGGAAGAATCGGTTCCAAAAAACGGATCCAAGATTTTTTTTATCAAACCTCGAATTTACGTGCTTCAATGTTGTCAGATATCTGCAAAGCCGTAAACAAAATGCGTGCAAGGCTTGCTAAAGATATCCGCAATCGTTTAAGTCTTAGTAGTTTTTTTTTATATATTAAAAATCAAATCAACATCGGGCCACTATATCTTATAGATAAGATATATCTTAAAGATAACTGCACCAAGCCCGCTTATCATATCAGACAACTATATCATTCGGGTCTATAGAAAGGATCAGTTGGAAAACGGGTTTTTTATTGAAAAATCTGTTGTTTTTCAATATATCTTCAATTGGGGTCTTCATTATTATCCTCACATATGTGCCAAGCCGTATTTCTACAAGGGTATTAGATATTTCGTCTTATTATCATTATTTTTTTTTATATTATTTTTAAGTGTATTTTTATTATTGTATTATATCAGGTTCACTGAAAAAATAAAATGCAGAAGTTTTATTTTAAGGAATTCGCAAGAGTTTTTACAAACAGATTTGTAACCCTTTCTTTAACTCAAAGAAACCGTCAACCCAACTAATAGAAAGCTATATATAACTGGAATCTATAATCTGTCTACATAATATTGTTTAAGTTAAAAGTTTCAAAAAGTTTTCATGAGCCAACTTAAGGGGTACGAGCTTTTACTCATTTATGCACAAACCAGCGATATTTGAGAAAAGCTTTTCGAAAGCTTTGGCTTGGGCTTCGGCACCGTTAACAATTGATTTGCATCGATTTTGAAAACCCCCAATAGCTGTAGAATGCACCTCCTAGGAACCCAAGGTCATTTCTTGCGAATGCAACGATAAGACGAGATTGTAAAAACTGTGCCAGGGCGAGATTTATCATATTTACATGCAGTCCCCCCCACCGCAAGACACCTGTCACACACGCGTCGAATATTGTTTTAAGAATTGAAGGTCTTAAAAAGAGAAATATGAAAAGAATTGACAGCCTGGAAGTATGTCAACCGACAATTGTAACACGCTTAAAGATTACGACAGCTGTTCATAATTCTGCCTGTAAACAACAGAAATATAGAAGTGAGTGTTAAAACCCCCCCCCACAATCAATAAATTCTATAATATTCTTGCTCTACTTATCAACTGGAGCCATTTGAATACTGGAGTAAAGCCAACGCAATTTCGCTCAATAGACAGCGCTATCAATAATAATTGGAGTATTGATTTAATAGACATCTGAAAGTGTGCCAACGCACAATTGTACTTATTATTCCAATAGATTACAAAATCTGTTTATTATGCATTCCGATTTGTGAGGCATTCCTGCAATCCAGTCAAGGGATTGTGCACTCGCTTGATCTGAGTAAACGAAACTATGTGTACATGTCTGCAAAGGAATCTTAAAGCTGATTAAAATCAATTTAGCTTAAATAAGAAAGAATATTTATTCATTAATAAAGATCGAACGAACTAGTTTAGAGTTGTGTGATGCGTTTTTATCAAGTTTAAACATCATTTTAGTAAAATTATTTGGGTTTTGCTTCGACCCGCTGGAAATGCTTAAACTTAAAATAAGATAAAAAATTCTGATATTGTTCAACTTTTTGCTCGTCCAATTTGTAACCGATTTATTGGATTTTACCTTTTGTATGAATTATATATATTATTCTGCGCTTAATTTACAAATATCTTTCTTCTTTTGTTTTTTTTTTTTTAACTTTTTTTCAGAATTTTCAAATTTATATACATTGGACATTTTAAGTGAGTGTTATTTTAAAATGTGTTAAGTTAAGTTTATAAGCCAAAATACAAAGGAATTTAAGTTCTTCAGCAAAGTACATTCAATCTAAAATCAAAAACATGTACAAAATCCGACTGCGTAATACCCGTACATCGTTTACTCCGATTCTCCAGTGGGTGTAGGCAATATAGTTTATATATCCTTTTACTCAAATTTAATATATTAGGCTTAGTCAATTCAAACTCTCAATTTCATCAAGAATATTCTTCTGTGATTGCAGTTTTCTTTCTTTTCTAACCAAAGTATTTTAAACATGAATCCTGCTCGCTATGTTATTCATTGTGTGAGAAGGAAGAAGTTCGTTTCTTTTTCTACATTGTGTAGGTCGGAAGCAAACAAAGATACGTAAAACAAAAATCCTTAATGGCATTGTGAGCAGCGGCAGCTGCGCTGCACATGCGTGGCCTGCATTCATTTGGGAGAGAAACAACGCAACAACTGATTGTTAATTCAACTGTTGAACAGTTTACCTGCATGCTTAGTCTGTCGGTGCAGATGCAATGGAGTGGAAAATCTGATAACAAAAGAGAAGCTGTGTACAACAGCAACAGCTGTGCCTGGCAATTGAATGGAACGGCATAGTCAACAGCTGCCACTCCCCCGCAGCTGAGAGCAACGACAGCAGAGAGCGCAGCAGTGTTAATTGCGAGAGCACTGTTAGCTTACCTCAGAGCTAAGAGCATGCAAAGAGCGGAGATACGAGGTGCGAACTGAAGTGTAGCAGTGGCCAGACTGTTGGCAGTTCATTTGAGCATAACAGCGGACAAACAGTGGCAGCAGTCTGTTAAGTTAACAGCGCTGCTCGCCTCTTAAATGCTCTTTGCCTTGGCTTCGCCTCCAACTAGAATTCAATTGTATCGGGAACTTTGCGTTGAACGGACGGAAATCAGCAGTCAGCTCTGCATTGAAATCGACGTCAACGGCAACGGCGTCTGCCAAAATCGTGTTTAACAAAAATAGCAGCAACAAACAAAGCTAAAACATATATACTTAAACATATTTCGACAGGGAAGAGAATATCTATAACAAAAGTGAATATTCGGCGTGCGGTGCCGCTAAAATGTCTACAAATTACCAAAGTGTTAAATCATTTAAGCAAATTAGGTACGCAACATAAAAAAATAAAAAATAACTGCAACAGAATAGAAGTTGAAATCCCACGCAAAACCAAACTAAACCAACATAGAGCGAAGCTAGGCTAAACGCAACCTGTAGCTCGGGCAGCGACAGCAACTGCGACGCCAACGTCAGCAGCGCAGCTGGCGCCTTGTACGCTTACGGACTTGGAATTGGTTTTCGTGTTTTCGTAACGCGGAAGCTCAAAAGCAGCAGCAGCAGCAGCAGCAGCAGAAGCAGAGAAAAAAGAAAGAATTACAAAAACATAAAACAACAATAAGAAAAGCGACAAACAGCTTTTACTTTCGGCTTGTTGGTTTTTTTTTTTTTTTTTGATTCAACAAGGAGTCGAGAAATCAAATCAGAAACAGCCTCTAACATGTGGTGCATTGTGGACCTGCCGAACGGCATCCGACAGGCCGTCGAATTGGATCCCAAAGCCATCGGCCAAGAATGCCTCGAAAAGGTGAGCACAAGTCTTTGGACTTTGCGCGAAAAACGCGTAAACAGCAAACAGCAAACAGCAAGTGGCAACATTTGAATTGCAGATCGAAAAAATAGCTAAAACTCAAAAATAACACAGACATTGAACCCAGCTGAAATGAAGTGAAAAATGTGCTATTAGGCAGCGTATTAAGCATAGCTAATTGATTGCTTACGCGTATTTCAAATAACATTTTTCCCATATTTTATGGTTAAGCCCAAGGACAAGCCTTTTCTTTTTTATGCCCAATATTTGTGCCTAGTTGAATCTTAAGGGCAAGATTGTTCCCGACTTAACCTTGCAGTTATCTTAACCTATTATATTGATTTAGCTTAAGTTGGAGTTTTCTGTGAAAAAGTTTAAATTACAAATATTCGAATATTTTGTTGCATTTGCCACTTGCAAAATCGCATTATTCCCTACTCTATTTCCACTATAGAAACTATTTGGATTATTCATATTTCAAATGTCTCTTATCAGTTTGTCATTTCTCGTTATCAGTGTTTCGCTTAATTTGTTGTTTACGTGTTTGTTATATTCGTTTTAAATGCCGAGCCAGATGCCCTTGGCAGGCGTCGTACCCCCCGCATGGAGTCGTATGGGGTCTTGAGCAGTCGAGAAGTTTGCTTATCATTTGGCTGCCTGGGTTCGAGGGCGTGCCTGTTCTTTTTTTTTTTTTTTCGATTTCACTGCGCAGAAGACACGGGAGCATTGTGAATCGAGAGCCGAGCACCAAGAATCAAGAATCAAGAATACAAATAACTTAAAGCGTGGAAAGACAAGGTCACAGCCGTACGTAGTACAGGGAGCCAAGTCCAGCTGGGGGCACACCATATATGGTCACACTTACACCGATACGTACTTATATTATATGGCAGATATATATGCGCCATATGCCATATGGGTTTTTACGACAGTTCAATGTCCAAGTGCGCGGCGCCTACTTGAAACCAACCAAGCCAAAGCAAACACTCGAGAGTCGCTGCTTCTGTTACGCCTCGCAGCAGCAAGCACTTGGTTACGCCCCCTCCCCCACCTCCTACCCCCTAACCCCCCTTCACCTATCATTTCGTGCCTCATTTAGACCCTTGACTTTGGGTCAGATTACGGCCCAATTCGGCAATTCGAGTTGTTTGTTAGCCTAATTAAGTCTTTTGCCGTATTTGTGTTGGCCCAGCCCCAAATAGGTTCCAGTTCTTCGTTGTTTGTGTGCAATCTAATCAGACGAAAGTTATCAAAAGACTCCAAATGTACACACATATATGCCCGTATATCTGTGCATCTGTGTGCGTATCTGGCATATATGTAGCTAGTAAATGGCTGTGTAAATATGTGTATTACCCGGCCATACCGATTGCTCGGCTCCTTCTCCTTGCCAGTCTGTCCATTGCGTTGCCAAGTTTCTTATCGCCAGCAAGCTGAAAGCCACGGTAAATATTTTCGTTAACTTCGTATTGTTTTTGCCGACCTAATGGTACTCTTGCCCTATCTTATCACTTATCTGAGCCATCAACATCCAAAACTATCGCGAAACTCGCTTACAAAACGCAGATAGACGCTTTTTTTTGGAATACCTATTAGGCTATAATTCCGCCAACACAGTCTTTACAAGAGCACATGCTTTAAATTGACATAATCTAGAAAATAAGTTAATTTATTAATTCGTATTCTTACCTGGGACTTGCACAATTACAGATACATTTACTTAAACCGAAATATTTCGAGCAGTTGCATGGATTGTGCTGGGATATTGCTTTTAATAAGTAAAAAACCGGACTTGAATCAGTTTGAAGCCGGAGTTTCATAATCCTTTTTACCGTGGAAAGCACTTGAAAATAAATAATTAAGAGTTTTTAGTCGGGAGCTCCCGACTAGGGGATACCCTGAACCCTCTTCTTCCAACACCAAATGCAAAGCTACATGTCAAGTTTGGTGACTCTAGCTCTTATTATGTACCAAAATTGCTCAAAAAGCAGGATTTCGATATCGATTTTTATCGATTACTTGGAAACGGGGCAAGCTATCGAATATCGGACTCGATCTGCGTAGGCACTAGGAGGACCTACAGCTAAAATTTCAAGTTTCTAGCTCATAGGTTCTGAGATCCCTGCGTTCATACATACGGACGGACGGACGGACGGACGGACGAACGGAGAGACAGACGGACATGGCTAGATCGACTCGGCTGTTGATGCTGATCAAGAAGATATATACTTTATGGGGTCGGAGATGCTTCTTTCTGCCTGTTACATACATTTACACAAATATATTATACCCATTTTTAATGGGTTCAGGGTATAAGAACTGAATTGGCTTAAAGTAAACAACTTTTAAGGTCTTTGAATATGCTATCTAAATTTGTTATTTCTTATTCCTTAATTAATCTCTGAATCTTTTGCATGATGCAATTTTTCGTTGATGATTTCGTCAGGGAATTGAGCAGATGTTAAGTTTTTATGCTTAAATGTTAATTAAAATATCATTAAAATATTGGATTAAAATTGAATCTGATATTGAAATCTGTTTCAGATACGTGATATTTGTGTCGAGCTGCGTTTTGGTTTATTCATAATTATTATTCACGCGATTCGAATGCTTGAATGATTTATAACTTATTCAGTATTCACTTGCCTCGAATTTGTCGTTGTCTTTGTCACAAAGACGATTTGCCGCAACAATACAGTTAATATTTAATCAATCCGCGTGTGATTTACTGGACCTGCCTTATCAAAGGGAATTTGACTTTGATTTAAGCTTTCAGGTTTTAGTCACGGCTTATCAGCTATGACAAAGTTCTTGTAACATAATGCTGATAATGGGCGAGTGTCCGGCGTAGATTTATGACGGTGTCAATCGATGAAGTCATTACCTGTCAACTGCCACGCCCCTCCCCTCCGCTACCCACCCTCCTGGCTATGCAAGCTATGAAAACCTGTTAATTGAATTACGCAAGTCGTTTTTTAATTAATTTCCAGCCAATTGCGAAATAAAAGCGCATATAAAGTATATCTGCAAAGTACTTCACAGCCAATTAACTTCCGTTCTCAAGTGTTTGTCAGGCCAGGGGCGGCAGTGGGCATGGCCGTGGGCACTATGTGATTCCATAAGCTACATACGCCAATTAAGACGTAATCAAATTGCAGACATGTGCGACTCACGTGCTAATTGCAACTAGACCTCGACATGGCCAGAAATTCATTTTGCCTGGTATTTCGCCAAGCCTGGTTGGGTCCTCAGGCTTTATCGTGGACAAATGTCAAAGGCGTCTTCTTTGAGTAAGGCTGCATCGTCAGGTAGAGAGCCGGGGGCGCTGTGGGGCGTCTCCTGTGTCGTGGTTGGAGGAGGTCCTTCAAGGATCTTCTCAAGGATCTTCTCTTGAGCCTCCTGACTACACACCTCTCGGTCGGCGTATGCTTCGACTTGGCTGTCTATAGTCTCTTTTTTGAGATCTCTGTGCAAGGTAGAATTTATGACGTACCAGTCAGCACCGGTCATTCGGCTCAAGGGCGAGTTTTGGAGTGTCTGAATCCGTCTTCGATTTGTACGAGATGCAATTCCCCAAACCTGGATACCGTATCTCCCTTACTCCATTTAGATTGCAACTGAACAAAATTGTACTGTCAAATTTTGACAGCCACTTTGACATTTTTTGTTTTTCGACATAGTTTTGACAGTTAAATTTAACTAATGGTTTGATCATATTTGAACATGAACTCTGACAGAAAACTGGTCTTGGCTCAATAAAGATAAAAGACGCAGAAAAACATTTTAATATGTATAAATTATAATTTAAATTTGATTAAAAGAGAATAACATTTTTCGTTTTCTATTTTTTAACTTAATTCAAGCTAATTTATTGAAACTTTGCAACTTAAATTGAGATAAATCTTGCATATTATTAAGTCAATTAAAGTTGAGGTTTGTTAATGGCAAGATTTATGGTGTGAATCCTGTGAAGATGTCGCCGCCAGCTGCATGGAAAACTTAAGATCCACTGCCAGGGCCAGAGAACATGTAGTCAGAGGAGCTTCACTTGCTTCTTGTGCTGCTAACTTCTCTCTAGCTTCTCGCTTCTATGGAACCAATAAAAGCAATGTCATTTGAAATGTTCAGGCTAACTGGAACTGGGCATTTGTCAAGTCCGCCGTGCGAGGCAGTCTGGCTATCAGGCAATCAGGCAATCAGCATTCTGTGCTGGAAACGAGGCTTGAGCCGATCAAGATTAGGAGCAGCTGGTGCAAATGAACTGTGCACCGGCCAGATAAGCGGTACTCCCATGGCAACGGAAGGTGGCAGGGGTGGCTGGTTGGGCTGTGCAACGGCTTTTGAGTTGCATAATTTCAAAAGCGGCTGCGCTTATCGCTGGTGGGTATTGAACCCGAGTGCGCCGGGCGGGGGCTTGGAAGGTTTTACATTTGAATTACACGTAAGGTTCCCTCGAATGGCAAAAGTTGTGTGTAGTCTCGCTTGCATGTCAAAGGCAAATTACAAAAATGTTCGTTACGGGGATTCAATTCAACTGCATTCAAAGTCAGCCGGGGGCAGAGTTCCGTTTCGTGCCAGACGAACTGCAGTCCCAGCAACGATGGGGAGGTTGGCTCCCGGCTGCCCCGTGTGGATGATGGTGCTCGGCCTGCACCATGGGCGACATCAAGCAACAGTTTTCGCAGCTTGTTAATGAGTTTGCTAATTACCTGTTACTTGTTGCTACAGTGGAGCCTGCTGCAGGGCGGCAACACAAAGTCAACAATAGGTGACAATTTGATATGAAATATCAAAGAGCGCTTCCTAAATAATAATATAATAAACACAGTTATTGTATTTACTCACTCCGATTCACAAACGCATCGGATTGCTTATCGTGCGCCCACTGTACCGCAGGCAATTACTTTTTGCGGTTTCGAGTGGCTACTTATTCCGAGTACCGAGTACTGCAACTGCAGTCGAAATCGAACTGCATTCACGACTGCTGCAAGGCGCAAAGTCCACAAATATTGCCATGACGCTGCACATTTGCAGTCACTCGAGTGCCTCGAGAGAATTATGATTAATCAATCGACTCTTTTTTTTTTACGGCCTAAACACACAAAAGTAAAGTTAACGAATGGCGCGAAGAACAGTTTCTATGATTCATACACGAGTTGTGTGTGAGAGCGAAACGGTCTGTATTTTAACTAAATCTAACCACACGAATGCCTATATTAGTTATAAAGATACGTTCTATAATTCACGCTGATTCCAAGGGAATTGAACCACATTTGGGGTTTTCCTTAAGTCGATAAACTCTATCGAGATATTATACCAGCTGTGACTAGCAGTCATGGGAATACTGATTCACCATTCACTCATTCTTTAGACTTTATGAGGATCTAGTTGGGGCTGCGATACCATTGTACCCAGACTCGCACTCATCTAGCTGACATCAATCATCAATAGCATCCATGGTATTCTATTGACTGAGGCCATATCAGATTGCCAGAACAAGTCGACAGTTGAGTGAATGCAAACTGTGCTCCAATTTGACTTGTTGGGCGTAATTATATTTGTGCCCACTGCTGTCAGCCGTGGGCGGGATGCAGCTGCAAAGATCAAGGATGCAGCATATGGCTGAGGTACATGCGCACGAGGGCGAGGGGTGCGAGAGGCAGGCTCAAGTGCGTGGCAACAATTGAAAGGCGAAGGCGTCGACGACGAAATCCCAGAGCTGATGAGGCATCTCAAGTGGCACGGCAAGCGGGTCAAGTGCAGCAGCTGCCGCTGGCCAATTTGCTTGACAGCCATCAACAAAGGAGGCGCCTCTCACACCCAGTTTTTGCTAGGCACATGGCTGCCAAGGAGAGCGTATCTGAAGCTGTCGCTACATCTGTATCTGTATCTGTATCTGTATCTGATGGATACACAAGTTCTATGAACTAGCTGACGTGTGTGTGTGCGTGTATTATTTATGTATGATTAAAAATAAAAACCAGAACAAAACAAGCAAACGCTGATAAATCATTAGCACAACAAGCACTGAGTATCGTTGGCCTCCGTTTTTATCGCCCGCTCTCTGATAAGCAAACCTGACATGTCTTATGTCAAAAGCAGAACCGAAGCGAACAGGGACGATCACGAATAAAATGAAACGGAACAGAGACAGTCCGAAATGATAAAGGCAAAGATATCAAAGCAATCAAAGCGTAAATGATAAATAATCGTAAATAATTTCTTTGCACGAATTCTTAAGACGCAATTCGCTCGGCTGCCTTTTTGCACACTGTGCAGCTGATGTTACCATTTATTGCTATTTTTTGTTGTTGCACTACTTATATACATATTTGTTAATTAATTTTAATGCTCTGCTGGCTTATTTAGTTTACAGCTGACAATTGGCCTTGGCCCCAAACGCTTGATCAATTCCTGAACAACTTTTCGTAATACTCATTGCAGGAGCTTTCAACTTTGTTGAGCGACTTTGTGCAGTTTGTGCCTCGATATTTGCAGTTTATACAAAACACTTTTTGCACCCCATACCCATTAAAACTGTGCACAGCCAGGGTATGATGGTTGAGAGCAAACCGACCCTCAACGGACATATAAGCCCGTAAATCTCGTAAACTATCAGGGTTTATTGAAATAAACTTTCTCCTATGCTATATCTTCTCCTATTTTTGTTATATCTGAAACTATCAATTTTAAAGAAAGGTTGCTTAAGCATAACTTTCTTACGTTGAACATTCTCCGAATATTTCGTCTAGCTTGGACTTGAGGCACAGAACTTATACAAGGAGTATCTCCTAGTCTCGCACTCCCAACTGGAGCACTCCTGTCTGGCCTTTATCACACATTTCTTTTTGCCCGCCTTCTGTTAGTGCTGCTTTTTTCTTCTTTTGCCGTCGGGTCTGTAGGTGTTATTGTTATTGTGCCAAGCCCCAGACACAAAAAATCTAAAACGCAAAAAACGCCAAACGAGATTTACCTATACAGTTGTGTATATTCATATATGTATCTTTGACAAACTGTGTTCACATATGCATTCGTATCTGTATCTGTATCTGTCTCTCTGTATCTGTATCTGTATCTGTATCTGTCTGTGTAGTTATATGTATCTATGGCTAGCTGGCTGGCTGCCTCTTTGGCTTTCTGGTGTTATTGTTGACATTTCGCCTTGCAGTTGAACTGCCGTCGAGAGTTGTTAACAATTTAAGCACACATCATATTTATAACATTCTATTTGCACAGTAAAATTCTTGCTTTTGATAGCTTTCAGATACTTTTATTAATTGCGACTCTAAAGATAGTTGATATACGTTCTTATAAAGATATATTCTGGTTTTTTGTTCTTCCAAATGCCTGTTCGTCGGATCCTCCAGGGCCACTTCATTTGCAGTTTATAATTGCGCATCAAGGCCTATTGAGAAACATGCCATATTATTTATTTACATTTTCAAGCTGCTTTACTTTATTTAGGCTGTGCTATTTGTTATGTTTTTCTCCATAACGAAATAACAAATAAAAGACAAATAATAATAAAAAGAACAAGAAAAATCCCCAACAAGTTTTTGCCATAAATTTTAAACACACGCTGATGACGGCTCCCATGTGCACGCACGCACACATATTTAAATATACATACACACATATATACACACATACATATATATATACATATATATTCACATGCATGTATAATATAGAGTATTTACTTTATACACATTTTGTACGGTTCGCTACCATTTTTTCCGCACCCAACTTCGAACTGCGCAATAGTAAGGGAAACCAAAAAAAAATATATACATACATATATATATATAATATAAAATTTAAAAAAAAGAAAACCAAAACAATTTTGTTTAACAATTTGCACTTCAAGTTTTAGCAGCCATAAAATTAGTTATGCTTAAATTCATTTGCTGGCAATTTGTTTGTTGTTGTTTTTGCTGTTCTTCCGATTGTTCAATTGTTGTTGTTTGCGTTGAAACATTGTGTTGTGCGATTTAATTAGCATGCGGGCATTCGATGGCTCCCCTGGCCGAGCTTGGAGCTGGGAGCTGGCTAAGCCAATAAAGCAAATCCAGTTGGCTAACGCACTGCGAGAATTGGCCAGTAGATTTGCATTGATTGCTGCAATCAGAGCGAAATAAATTCAAATATTCCATTTCCCCATGCCTAATCGAATATGCCCACAGATATGCATGCATATTTATTTGCATATGGAATGCAGATTTCCGAGTTGGACCCAAAAAAACGTATATATTTGTGCCCATGCACATAGTTATTTATGCATGCAAATAATTGCAAATATGCGACAAGATATTTCAATAATTTAGCTTCCTTTTGCTATATTGCTTCCTCCCGAATTGCATTGAATTTTCCAAACAATTGAATCTGCACTCGCGAACAACATAGAACAACAACGGGCGGAGCTGCATTTATCGTCTTCCTCATTGACGTTGGCCAATTTCAAAATTAATTGCAACAACTGCCCAAATGCCAAAAGCACCTCCCTCCACCTCCAACCCTCCAACCGCCGCCTCTCATCAACATGCACTTGCCCAGAGCTGTCGCTTTCATTGCAGCAGAGTCGTCTATCAAGTGCAGCTTTGTGGGTCATGCGGAGCGACCCAAAACTCCCATTGGCTAGCCCCAAATGCAAAACGACCAACTGGGCATGTGGCTGAGACAGGGCGACAGATAGACAGACAGAGCGACGCATTGTGGCGCCAGGGTTGTCATGTAACTCAATCGATTCGAATATGGAAATGAGTTCTTAGTATTTCCGGAACATTGCTAAAGAACTTGTCCAAATATCCAATATTCAGCCAAAAATTAAATTAAATTCGATTAAACTACCATATTCACAAAGTCCTTCAAATAGGGTTGGCCAGGGTTGTCATGCAACTCAATCGATTTGTATATGGAAATGAGTTCCAAGTATTTCCGGAACTCGTTCGAATGCAACCAATTGCCGGAATTCTGTTCCTGACAATACTCAGCCAAAAGTTAAATTTAATTCGATTAATCTATCTCTCGAATACACTTGGACTTCATTCCGAAAGCTTCGGCAACTCTGGCAGCGCCTGGCGACAGTAGCTGGTTTGTGCGTGCACCTGAACTCCTGCCTGCCCGCCTGCCCGCCTGCCTCTCCTGTAACCAAATGCCGCACCCATGTTTAGTGCGTGTCCTTGCCAAGGCAGCGCAATTTATGTTTACAGCCCGCCGCTGGCTTTGGCTTTGGCTTTGGCGATGCGCCCGCCAAATGTATCTGGCGAAATCGCCGCGAGGAGGTGCCGCCGGTTGCGTCCAATCAAAAGGAAATTAAGTATATTCGCGTGCCGCAGTCAAAGCTGTGGGTGGTTGGGAGGTTGACGTGTTGGATGGTGCCGGGTGTCAGCTTTTTGCGCGCTGTAATGAAGTCTGCGCACGTGACGTGCGAGACGCAAAAGCGCGCTTTGTCCGTTCTTTGTATCGATTAATTGTTAAAGCCAAACAACTGGGCCGAGAAGGGGGGGTAAGGGCAGTGGGTGCGGTCAAGCTGGCGGCCATTCCCCGGCTAATTAGCCATGACTGTGCGGGCGACAATGCCAACGGACAACGACAATGCGATCTTAACAGCCCCGCTAATCCAGCGACAATGCGCTGGCGCTGGCGATGGCGATGACGATGGCCTCCCGCAGTCCAAGGCAGCTTTGGCTTGTTCTGGCTGAGCCTTGCTCGGGGGTCTGTGCAGGCTTTTAAGCCGACACTTAATGCAATTACCGCTCGCTGTGCAACTATGCCACACTGGGCCGACACGCGCCTCCAATGAAATGTTGCAACACATTTGAAAACAGTTGAATCCAACATGAAATACTGATCCATCATCATTTAGCTGGGTTAAGAAATAAGCCTCTAATCAAGCCAATAATCAACATTTCAGTCTTTAATCTTGAATTTGTAAATCCCTTTTTTTCACTATGCTTCTATATACGCTATTAAACTTAAAGAGGATTTTTCAATAACAAAAGTGTGCGCTTGAATCTTCTCTTATTCTGAAGGATTATCACCCAATAAAACCATTTAGTTAACACAGTCTCGAGCCACTGTGCATTGGCTGTGAACAGCCAGGACTGTAGACAGACAGCTGGCACTTGGGCCGTAATAGTTTTATGATGATGACCAGGACCTGGACGAACTAAGGCGGCATCAATAGGGGAATCAATGTATGTAGCTGCTGCTGCAGCTTCTGCTGCTGGCAAATGATAATACCATTTAGGCTAGGTGAGGAGAGAGCTACGAGTATTATTCGTAGTTGTGCCCATATATCCGTGGCCATTGTTCCTGGCTGGCTCGTGCTCGTAATATCCTTGAACTGCTTTTGCTGGCGCTGCAGCTGGCAAAGAGGAAACGGCAAAGCCATAGAAACCTGACGGGGCGCAACACCAGCAACAAAGCTGCAGCGGAAACCCAGCCAGCCCCCCTCCTCGTACCCCCCCAACATCCCTTGGACACCCTTTGAACGGGCAAACATCGCTTAGAACAATAATAAACAATAAAAAAAAAGGCGCCTGCTTTAAAAAAAAATGTGTACACGGCCAGGAAGACGACCATAGAATTCGTGTTGGGGCTTAGCTTGTGGTTGGGCGGCTAACTGGGAGGTTAGTCGGGGGATCGGGTGGTTGGGTGGTTGGGCGACTGCTCGGGAATCGCTTTGGCCGTCGAAAACAATAAATTGCGTGAAAATGAAGCCAAAAACCGCAAACGACAACCACAACAATGCCAATGCATTGAATGCCTTGTTATTGTTGTCGAATTCAGAATTCCGAGGCGACGAGCAACAGCCAGCACCTGCAGCTTGCCACTAGCCCGTGCCACACACACAGCCTCACAACCCCGCACCTTAACACCCTGCCCCACATCCGGCAGCCCCACTCCAGAGCCCCTGCTCCACTCCAGACCCCGCACCCCTGGCCGCCTTGCCGCCGTGAGTGCCATTTTGATGTGTCCTCTAATGGCAGCGTTTCGGCTTTGTTTCGCTTTATATCGTGGCTTTTATTGTTTTTCATGCGGTTTTCAGCTTTTCCTTGCGGTATGCATGCATACTATATATGCATATATATACATATATATACATATAGTTTGCTGAAAATCGGTAATACAAAAACAAACAAGGCAACGGAAATTCCGATGGGCCCCCGCGATAAGAAAGCAATTTTAGCTGAAGTCCGCCGGGGATAGTCGTTGAATACAAAAGGCTCAGCTCCTAACTGGCTTTAAGTAAAAGCATCAAATGGATAATACCAATAGACTATATATATATATATGTATAGTGAGAGAGAGAGAGAGAGAGACAGAGAGAGAGAGAATAAAGCAAATTCCTGGTTTTCAAGGTCAACCCAGCCCCTTGCTCGGCGACACAGAAATGTTAATTAAACTGGAATCCAATTATTTGTATTATCTTAAGGCCACTAGGAAAAATAATGAAGAGGAAAAACGCTGGCGGCATTTGGAAAATATTTGCATTGTTTTTCCCGTTGTTGAGACCCGTTTTATATTCTCCTCGACAACAATAAATGCAGCTAATGCCCATTTAATTGGGCCTCTTAAAGGGATCTCTGTCGACCTGCAAGCGAAATTAATTAAATGCCGTTAATAATTAATTAAAAACCTTGCAATTCGCACAAAAGGAACGAAAGTGTCATTCAGCAAAAACAAAAACAAAAACAACGCACAACAAAACATGACCTTTCAGCGAGATTTCAAAGAAAACAATAATCGCAACAGCAAAGGCTACTTATTATATAGGAATGCAAATTAAAAAAAAAAAAAAAAAAACAAGAAGAAAAATAAACAAAAAACGAATTGACAATTGTAAATCCATATAATAAGCTACATAGTTTTAAGTGCGAACCTGATACTTTCCGTGCATTATTTATTAACTTGTAAATATTTACATTTGCGTTTTGTTGATTTACGAACGCAAACAGCCAAAGTACAAATCCGAGGACTTTGGAGCCATAGATTGCTCAGAACTTGTGCCAAACTTGTGTCTGATTCGAAACAAATCCATTTGTGGGAACAATTTGGAGGGCCTCAAACGAGTCGTGCTCAGATTTGGCAAACAAAAAGTTTATGAAACAAAGTAAACAAAGTCGCAACAAAGACATACACGCCGAGTAGGCCAGGGAAATGGATCTCACATTTCTAGATGGTAACAAGCTTACAGATTTTGTTCTTAATATGAGAATTATAATTGATGACACACATATATGCATATACCTCCCCTCAATGGGGCTCGAAAATTACGCTAAGCAGGGGCTTTGGATAGTACGAACTTAAAGTGGGAGAAAACTGTGGTCAACAATAACATGAGGCAGGTCGCCGGTTCAAATTCAGCACAGATTTTCATCCGAATATTACATTTTTTCCCCTTCTAATTTAAAAAATGTTTCTTGTTTCATATATGCCAGGAGCCTGAAGCAGGTCGCAGGCTCAAATTGAGCACACATTTTCTTCTAATTTCGAAAAATCTTCTAGTTAGATATATGGCAACTATTCTACCATTATTAGAATTCCATTCAAATACAATTTTAGTCATAAAAGATTTATATTGAATTAAGCTCACGTCTTCATATTAAATAATTATCCATATTTAATTATTCATAACCCCCAGGCCTAACTGTTCTTTAACTTCTAATCGCCATGCTGCCCTCCTGTTTCCCCTCTTGTTTCACTGCTGAATCGCAAATTTGCGCATTTTCATCGAAGTGAAAATGGCCATTTGGCATTTGCTGGACGGTTGGGGCTGGGGTTCGAGCAGGGAACCCACACGACCTTAAATGTCGGCCAGGGGAAGCGCCCACTTGGTCGAGCAAATTGTGTTGACTTTTGGCGTTCAGGCATCATTAACTGCGATGACCAAGTCATTTGAATGGCCTGCAGCATGCGAGTGACGGATAGACAGACCAAACTGGTGGGCAGTCCGGCCGTGGGGTCGGAGGTCACGGCATGCGAAGGCGTGACACGCGCGATTCCGATACGCTTGTCGTCAAAGTAAACCAATGGGAACAAGGTCGAGCACAATTACAGCTGCAATAATGAGGGCCGTGCACGAAAGGCAAAAGACCAAGCCACAAGTTGAGCCCGTCCAACCCGTCCAATCGGGTTAGGATTTGGATTTAACGACGTATTATTACAACCTGGCGCTGTTTGCATATCAAATTCAAAATGATCAGGTGCAAACA
This sequence comes from Drosophila littoralis, assembly GCA_018903485.1. Taxonomy (NCBI): domain Eukaryota; kingdom Metazoa; phylum Arthropoda; class Insecta; order Diptera; family Drosophilidae; genus Drosophila; species Drosophila littoralis. Next base: position 8,567,810 of record JAEIGF010000297.1, on the reverse strand, counting down.
TGAATTGCTGTGCGGACAGGCCGTGCGACGTTTAGGTGCCACACAGACGCTGGCGGTGCTAAAAAACGGCAGAAAATCAATACAAGGCAGACGGCAAGGCTCCTGGCAAGGCACCTGGCAACAGGCGGCCAAATCCAGCAGATACAAAATACAAATTCACCTTGCAGATACAGCTACAAATACAAAGCCGACAATTGTATCTGTGTGGTCGTGTGCTCGTGTGTATATTTGATAACTTAATTGAAATACATTGGAGTGTATTTCTGGTGTGGAGCCAAAAGATTGTCTTGTGGGCTGCGCTGGCATCTGAATTTATGGGTAAACAAGTGCGCTGGCCATGGTCAAGAGGCTGCAGCAGCAGCACCAGCAGCAGGATAAATCATCTGCAGCAGCAACAGCAGCTGCTGCGTTGCAGGACAACAGATATGCCCATAAAAATATCCTATGCATATGTATTTCTGCCTCCCACTTCGGCAGCTGTGGGCGTGTTTTTAACGCCAACATTTTCGGTTATGGACTTGTACTACTTTTTCACCCCCTCTCGACCAGGCATAAGTGCTTTGTACTACTTTGCCAAATTGGAAATGAGTCCTGGTCGCTGGCGCTAAAACGATTTGCATTTGCCGCCAGCATTTTATCTGCAATTTTGAGTGTGACAACAATTTGGAAGCGCGCCATCAGCCAAAAAGCAAAGCCGCCTCCAAGGCTTAACATATTCCCCGTTCATTCGAGTGGAAATACCTCGTGAGCTTGCACAAGCGATCGAATAGCTATAGCTAAAAGCTTAAAATCAATATGACTCATAAAAACCCATGGAATTTGTAAGTTCCTCTTTGTTTGTGTCAATCGTAAACGTTTCTTAAATAGAACTGACCAACATAGGAGCTTAATTTTGAAAACTAAAGTTCAGTTTCGTGAGAAGTTTGCATTGCTGGGTATCTCACTGTCGACTATGCCCAATCAATTTCTAAGTTCCTCTTTGTGGCTCACCCGTAAACGTTTTTCAAGCAACATAGGAGTTTGATTTTGAAAACTAAAGTTCAGTTTCGTAAGAAGTTTGCATTGCTGGGTATCTCACTGTCGACTATGCCCAATCAATTTGTAAGTTCCTCTTTGTGGCTCACCCGTAAACGTTTTTCAAGCAACATAGGAGTTTAATTTTGAAAACTTAAGTTCAGTTTCGTAAGAAGTTTGCATTGCTGGGTATCTCACTGTCGACTATGCCCAATCAATTTGTAAGTTCCTCTTTGTGGCTCACCCGTAAACGTTTTTCAAGCAACATAGGAGTTTGATTTTGAAAACTTAAGTTCAGTTTCGTAAGAAGTTTGCATTGCTGGGTATCTCACTGTCGACTATGCCCCATTGGGCTAGTTTCTTAGCTGTTTTTAGTACATTTTGCATGCTTTGGCAAAGTGCAGCTTAATATAATCGTATTATGCATCTTGGCTATGACAAAAATGCACTAAAAACGTTGGCAGCCATCTAGAAGAAATGCCGTTTGCCGCTTTTGGGGCATCTTTACAGTTGGCCCCATCAAGGAGCGCCAGTCGCATTTCGTTTTCATTTGGCTTGGAGCCGCCGCCTCAAGACCCTGACCTCTGATTTACAAGTCACACTGACTATATCCATCCGCCTCGGTGCACACACACACACACATCATCCATCGCACGAAATGTTTGCATGCATTTTAGAATGTAAGGCCCGGAGAACTGGAATATGTGTGCACTGAATAGTCCTCTATTTGCGGCAAAGTTTTTCCACACACACACACACACGCACATACACACCTACATATGCTACATATATACGAAATACATGCTCACATATTTACGTATTTGTTTGGTACATTTGCAAAGTTTTGCGCATTTCGTTTAGGCAGACCAAAATGTAATTTATCATGGCCCAAATGTGATGTGATTTTCAGAAACAAACATTACCACAGTTATGCAACAAAAAACTCTGGCAAGACTTTTACTATGTCTTTTTGTTGCCGAAACTCGCAAATGTAACGTCAGAACAAGTTCATTTAACGGAAATATACTTTTGTTTTGAGCGAACTAGTTCAAATATACGAAATATGAATTTTTTAATCTAATCTTTTAATAGCTATTAATAATTGCTAATAATAATAATCAGCAGCAGATGAAAAGTCAAATTATTTCTACTATTAAGCTTTTCAACAATTTTTCTCAATATAACAATTTAATAATGTATTTACTAAATTAAATGACGCATTCCATTTTAACGATGTGAACAAGCATGCCGATTCTCTGCCCCTTCTCCGCACGCCTATGGCCGAAAGTTCAGCAGCTGACAAAGTTCACATTAAATGACCGAAAGTTGGCCAATCTCGCGTCACGTTCTGGCAATTGAGAATGCGACATGCTAATTAGTGAGTGGTCCTTACGAAATGCACTGCCAACGCTTTATTTCTATCAGCTACCTCATTCCCACTCATGGGCTCTTATGTGGCGTAATAATTTAATGCGTTTTCATGTTTCTTCTGTCCTTGTTGTTGTTGCTTACTTTGTAAGGCATGCAATTCGTCGCTGTAAAGTTGTTTGCTTTGTACACTCAGACACACACACGCACGCACTCAAATTTACACTCGCACTTACACTCACTTACTCACTCAACGTCGGTTGGAGGGAGCCACTCTCGCACGCTCAGGACCTCTGCTTGTCTTTTATGGAGTTGGCTTTTCCGCAATTTCGCCACAGAAAATGACGCATACAAAAATTATGGGCCCTGCAATGGGCAAAGAATTTTGCGTGCTTAACTTTGTCGCCTGCTGTTGCCGTTGTTTTGGCGAGCATCATTTTGCTCGCAGCCTCCGCTGGCTGCGCAGCTGGCGCTGCTGTCGCTACAGTCGCCTGCGCCGCTGTGCACAGAGTCACGTAGCCAGCCGGGCCGAGTTTTGCATTTTCATTACGCCTGTTTAAAAATGTGCAGCGCAGTCAGCTTGGCGAGGCGAACGGGTATGCCAGGAGTGAAGCCCGCTGCCCGCTGGGCGCATGCTGCGAATTGGGGCCACAGCCACAGCAACTGCAGCAATAGTGTAACGGTACCTTTTTGTCCGTAATTGCCCACAAAAAAAAAAAAAAAAGGTGCTGACGACACTTAACAGCTTCTGCTGCCGCTCCTGCTGCCCCAATAAACTGAGGCAGAGCTTGCGGCCGGCCATGCGAGTGAAATCAAAGCTGCGCTGCAGCCGCCGCAGCCGCTGCCACTACGAAGCTTTCACCCAAACTCAATTAAGTTAACAAATACGCGCAGGCAGACCTTGGACCAGGGACAGGACATCGAAAACTGACAGACACACCTGTGCCCTTTGTCACACTCACCCACACCCACACCCACCCGATACCCGCTGTCGTTCCGTTCATTCAAATCCATCAATGTCAATGCAAACGCGGGCAGCTTCTCAATTATGCCATAAATCGCAGCTGGGCGGGATTTTCTTAATTTTAAATGCTCTTTATTTCTGCAGTTTTACCTTTTAGTCGTGCATTTGTTGTTTTGCTTTTCTATATTTCGTGAATTTGTTTTGTTGCTGTTGTTTTTGCTGCTCTGCAGTTTCATTTTGCAATAAAATTTATGGGCAATGTTCAAAGTCCAATGGTCAGTCGGTCGTGCACACACATGCATACGAACGCATGCTTACGCACACACGCACACGTCAATAAAATGCAGGCAAATGCAAGAAGAGAACAAGCCGCACGCGGACAGAAGCAACAACAACAAAACTTGAGCTATTTTCAACAGTGACGAAAACACAGAGAGACGCCCAGCAGCATGGCAGAATGGCAGAATGTAATGGGAAAGGGGAAGTAGTAAGGCGAATACAAATCCAAACACTAGACAGCTATCAAAATGTGCAAGAAGGAGTGGGAAAGGGCATGTTACAGTGCGCGATAAGCAAAAGTTTAAGTGCAACAGCAGAATATGGGGGCTAACAGTGGACTTTAAACTAATCGAAAGTGAAATTGGATTCTGTTGCTGTGAAGATATTATGTTCATGCATACATAGATCGTACATACCGTTACATGCCCACATACATGCATATATAAGTACTGAATATTGAGCTTGCAACAATTTATTAAGTATTTTATGCTGATTAATTTGAAATACGCTGAGTTTGTTTAAAATAAGCTGAAGTCATTTGGGTCAGAGACTCCAATTAATAAGCGCCTAATCAGACTTACATGGAAAACGTGCATATGTCTACATATATACGACATTTTCAAAGGGAAAAAAAAAAACAATATTTATTAATTGATCTGTGTGCATAAAATACTCTACTGATTTCCCGCATACATGAACCCAGGTGTTGGTTCAAACCCAGAGTTGTCATGTGCATATGTATTTTAAAATATTAATGAAACAATTAACATTGGTCCGGCTTACAACCTTGATATGTATGTACATATGTATGTATTTTCGTACATGCCATCATTCTAGTTTTCATTCGTTGCATCACAGGCTTGCAACCTTCTCTGACATTCGTTTATGATAATTTAGAAGAACTTATGTAACTCTAGATGTGTGCACATTCATTTATCTACATAGATCACCTAATGATTGCCTCAATTAGAATGGTTATCATTTACGAGGGGCACACGCTCAGCACGTGATTTGGCCAGACACGTAAGTTTACCGTGTATCGGTACATTCGCAATTAAGTGCAATTTATGGCTAGAACTCTTGCGCCTCTTGCGTCCCCAAGTGGCCAAGCGCCCTAGCGCCCAGCCACACGAACCCGTTCCCTGCCGCTAATCAAACTGAATGCATTGAACCTGTTTTCTGGCCACTCGCGCCGCCCTCTCTTTGGCCTTCGCTTTCATTGCCAAGATGCAGTCGCTGTCAAGCGGCTTCCCCTTTTCTATTAGCGCTCTCCCCACCCCTTCCCAGCGTAATCATCGTCATCTTTGCCGATCACTCGACGAGCGCGTGCTCAGTTAGCAACAACAACAACAATAACAACAACAACAACAACAGCAATTCTAACCATCTATGGGGGTCTTTTCAGCGGCTGTGTCTGCCGCTCGTTTTGCCTTTTTGCTGTGTATTTATTTATTTTATTTTCATTTTATAAGGCGCTGAGAGAGTTGAACAATGTTGAACCGCCAACGTGTCAAGCACGATTAGACGACGGCGACGGCGACGGCGACGTGCGCAGCATCAGGTCCGACTAAAGATGAGCATGTATACAGTTAGCTTGTATATCAAAATTCACATGCATATATGTACTTATACATATATATATATAAATACATATGTTTACTTGGAGGTCTTTACAGTTATGTTCATACATGTGCATATGTCGCCGACTAATTTTTCACCTACGCTCTCTTACTGCTAACATTCTTTTCGACTCAGTTGCAATTGTTTCGAAATGCCGACGCTTACGGCATGTGTGGCCATCAAAATGCATTTTAAGCACATAAATAAAATATTTTGTTGCTTGGTGATAAGGAAAACGAGCATTTGAAATTAGTTTCAATTGCAAGTGTGGCTTTCCACTTGAATATGTACATACATACATACATACATATATAGATATGTCTATACATGTGTGTACGCACGTTAATACAGACGGAGACGAACAGTAATTTAGAGTGCAAAGTCCATAACCGGCGAGCACTGCTTCAGCTGACGTCACTAGCGCGCTGGCAGAGCAAAGCTGCGACGCATCGTGTCAGTTACTGTTTTCAAGCATCATATGGCACTTGTTCGTTTCTCAGTCTCTGATTTGTTTGTACCGCTTAAAATATTTTCAATTATGGCGATTTATCAACAACCATAACAAACGGCAAAGACAGCAGAACACACAAAAACACACAAACATAACAAGCAAAAGCATCGCTACCGATCACCAAAAGCAACAAAAACAACATTAACACTCACTGTGCGAGTGCGAGTCCAAAGTCCAAACGGCATTTCAGAGGCACGAGTCCAAAGTCCAATTCGAATGCAATGGTCGGGTTTTCTGCTCATCCGGCCAGCATGTTGTGCGAGTCATAGTCCCCCACCTCCATCTCTCGTTCGCACTCGTTTACAATTTTGTTTGTGTTTGCTGCTGCTGCTGCAGAGAGCAACACTCTTTTACTCGCTCCCCTCAGCAGCACTTGTATTTTTTCTTTGCATGCTTCGTTTTGTTTACCTTTGTGAACAATTGTAAAGCCATCCGCAACTCTCTTGACTGCAGTTCTCTTAAGATTGGGGCTCTTGAAACTCTTAAAACATGCGTCCGCGTCTGTTGATTGCATGTTAAAAAAGTTAATAACTTTGCCTTAACAGAGACTGTTGCTGGTGTTTTTGTTTATTTTACGGACTAAATAAAATTATACAGCGGCAGCAAAGACAACAACAAGCATTTCATGGCATTTATATGTGACTTCATACATACATACATACACACATGCATGTAAAGGCACATGTACATATTACGAAATGCAATAAATGCCAAATTGTGACTGTGACGGCCCCGTGGGGCAATATTTTCATTTCAATTTGTGTCACCTTCGGGGCACTGTTCAATTTTCGAATGTGATAGGAATCACTGCAGCTGCTATTGCTGCTGCTGGTGCTGACGTCACACGCCCACACGGGCGCGGGCGCGGGCGTGGCATTATACAATCTTGCTACAAAATGTATACAAATTATGCAGCTTTTGTTATCCGCGCCCAATCGTACGCCTTTGAAATGCCCCCTCCTCCATAGTCGTAGTTAAAGTCACACACACACACACACACACACACACACACACACACACACACACACACACACACACACACACACACAGCTGTCACCGGCTTTTGTTGAGAAAAAAATAAGTTCACGTTTCGCATTTGCTTTGATGCGATTCGCATTTTATTTAATTTTAGCGAAACGAAACGAACAAAACTTATATATATATACATACATATATATATAATGTGGACTTTGCACCTTCGCTAGCGACGTCGCAGTCGCCGTCGCAGTCGATGGCAACGTTTTTGTGTTGAATGGATTTAGCAATTGTTGTTGTTGTTGCCGTTACCTTTAAGCTATTTGCCACGTTTCGCGCTCGAAAAGAAAACAAAAACAACAACAATGCGAAATGCTTAATAACTATAACAGTATTTCAATTCTTCTCTACATGTTCTACCCCAAGTACATACATACATATGTTATGTATAAAATGAATTTTCCTAATTTTATCGAATTTTGTATTTCATGTAGAATCTAAAAATAAATGACATAGGCAACATTCCTAAAGACAAGAGGAGACATCAACTGAACAATTTGGACAATTCATTTGATTACCAGACCAGAATTTCAACTCGATTAGTTCGATAAAAAGCAAACGGATCTTAGATTAATGTTAAAATAATGCGTTTGTTCTTTTCCGGGTTTTCAACTGAAAATGTATCTAAGATACGTTTAGTTTTTAAATGGAATTCCATCTTGAGTAATCAACTTCTGAGTATGGATTTGTAATTATTGCCCGTCTTTAACTTGGCATCTCATTAACTCAATTACAGTTTTCATCTGTGTCGAATTCGCAATCGAGCGTTCAGTCATCGAGCTAACGACTCGTGAATGCACTCGTGAATGCGACTCAAACAATCGACTAATTAAGCTGCCAAATGCCGTTGACAGTTGCGAGTTGGCTTGCGGTGACTGTTCCCCCGCACTGCGAGGGGGGAGGGGGGCAAGTGCCGTTTGTCTCACATGCAAAACGCAATTAATTACGCATAATCCAGTTGGCAGATCGATTTACATGCAACTCGCCCTGGCAACCTGCAGCGCTTTCCCACTTGTAGCTCAAGTCCCAAACACAATCTCTCTGTCGTCATTGTCAGCCCTCCCTCATCGCTTCCACAGCTTGCGGCGGAAGTGGAAGTGTCTCCCAGGGTTGTCGCATTCAGGGTTGCTTCGGGGGGGTCACAGCTTGTTGTTGCTGCTGTTGCCAGGGGCGTGGCGCGGGGGCGGCCACTTGAGCAGCGGCGCATCTAATGAAGCCTCTCGAGAGAACCTACGTCAATCAAAGATTTCGAACAATCGAAATGCGAAATGTGAAATGTGAAATGTGAAATGTCTGCACAGTTGATTGACAATTCGAAGCAGCTGTAAATCCTGTTTATTGGCATCAAAATAATTAAATATTGATCAGAAACTTAACCAATTAGTTAGATAACTGTCCATAACAAAATAATTGGGCAAATAAACCCAATTACGTTAGCATTTCCAGATAAGCACCTGTCCTGCTTTGCGCAACAAATATTAATGGCAAATAATAATAAACGATTATATAAATAAATTAGCACATTAATATATATATATATATATTTAGATATATATTTATTACATAATAATAATGAAAGCAACTTTCCTTTAATCTCTTAAATAATTCACTCTCGATAATTGGTTTTATGAAATGAAAGAATTTCGTTCCGAATGGCAAATATTTTTCTAATTAACTCTTCTCTCCAAATCCCATTGGAAATAAATCATAAAATAGGTCTTCAGTTCTTATGACTCGCTGTGAGATACCCTGTATTCGTTCCAATTGGTTTAATAGAGGTGCGAATTAAATGTGAACATCCAATTTAAATTGAGAACAAATTCTTATTGGATTCGTTTAATAATAGTGAATGCCAATATGCCCGGGGATTTGTTGACAAGTTTCTACTTGTGCGCACCTTTTGCCAGGGCTAATTCCAGCCACGCCCACACACACACGCGCCCACACAAGGTTCATCTGAAATTCTGCGGCTGTCTAATTGGAAAGTGAAAATGTGCGAGGCGCTGACGCGTGACTCCTTGGGAGCAACTTGTTGCCTTGCTGCCTACCTGGCGGCATGCCTCTTGGCTCAGAAGTTGCCTCATTATGCAAAGTGCTGCTGGGCCAGGGGAAGGTGGGGTGCTTGGGTGGCATGCGACAACGTTTGGACAGCCCGAAGGCGTGGAGCGAGGGGGTGGGGCTCGGCGCGTGTTGACAGAACTGAGAAATTGTTATTGGAATTTGTGTGAGCTGTGCAAATTTTCATTTTATTTTGCCTCGTTTTTTTGCCATCGCTGACCCAAGCAACCCGCCCCCGCGTGCAACTGGTGCGAGTTGCGAGCAACGCTGCAGGAGAGGAAGAGTGCGGGAGGGGGAGTGGGAGGGGGATGCGTGGCATGCCACGCTGGATGGCTGCCAGTTAATTCAAACGTACAGCATCGTCAACGGGTGGACTTTGCTGATTTGCAGTTGGTTATGTTGTCGTTTTCGTAGTCGATTGAGTTTATACCCATTAGTTGGCTCTGTCAATGGGGTATATCAGCTGAAGGGTCTGCAATATATACTAATTTATTGAAAGAACAAATTAAATTAAAAGTCTTTTGATTAAAAACAAATTCATCTTTTAAGTTAACCTCTTGACTTAACAGGATATTCCTTAGTCAGTTGCAGGCGACTCCAAAGCAGAATCCTTGGATCTGTTCTCGTTGTTGTTGTTGTTGTTGACGTGCAGCAAACATTTGAATTCGTTCCATTCGCAATGATGACACACTCGTTGCATAAGCAAATATTCCGAGGCCTTATCCTCCATCATTCCACGACCAACTCCGCCCACACACACACACACACACACACACACATCCTGACAGACGCAGTTGTCGTTGGGTGCTGTCATAGCAACGATGTTGGATTTGACAAGCCCACAGACAGGACAACTGACAGGACATTGTCGACTGGTCGCAGCTGACAAGCTCAGCTGATAAGCTTCAGAAGCGTTTAGGTTGTTTTCTTTTCAAGGCATTCAGCTTAAAAGCAGTCGACAGATTAGAGATTTCTCCATTAGATTAAACGACACAAACGTATCTGAACAGATAAGTTAGTCTCTTTGAAGAATCGATTATCGACAAGATATTATCAACTTTCCTTTTAGCCTCCCAGCGCTATAACTCGTTGAGAATTATAATATAAGTATTTATGCTTGTTTTCTAACCTCAACTAAATGTGAAAAACTGTTTGATTGATTATTCTCTTTGAAGAAGATATTATCAACTCAAGATATTATCAAGTTTGCTTTAACTTTTCCAGCGCTATAACGCGTTGCGAATTATAAGTATTTGTGCTTGTTTTATAACCTCAACTAACTGTGAATAACTGTTTGCTTTGCAGGTATGCAAGGGACTGGGCATCATCTGCGAGATGGAGTACTTCGGCCTGGAGCCGTGGACGCCCAACCAGAAGGAGTCCCGCACCCGACAATGGTACAACCTGAGGAATCGCCTGCACGGCGACAGCGGCAGCAGCGGAAGCGGCGTCCAGCTGATGCTGGCGATGCGCGTCAAGTTCTGGGTGCCCGTGCACAGCATTCTGCAGGAGAGCGTGCGCAATCTGTTCTACATGCAGGCGCGCCGGGATCTGCTGGAGGCGCGCCTGTGCGCCCACGACTGGAGCAATGCGGCCAAGCTGGCGGCGCTGCTCTGCCAGGCGGATGGACTGCGCTTCAATGAGCAGGCGCTGCGCGCCGAGTGCCCGATGCGGATGCGCCGCGAGCTGGCCCAGCAGCAGCTGGCGCAGCAGCAGCAGCACAAGCTGGAGCAGCAGCGCAAGGAGAAGGAGCACGTGCTCAGCTTCAAGAAGCGTCGCCTGTCCAAGCAGAAGTCCGTGGAGCACATCGAGTGCTGTGCCCTCGCCGCGCCATCGACGACGACGACGACGACGACGACCCTTTCCAGCCACAACAACTTGCAGCCATCGCCCTCAGCCTCAGTTTCCGCATCCGCCTCCAGCTCGAGCAGCCCCAGCAACAGCAGCAGCAGCCACTCGGGCCTGGACGAGCGCCTGGCCAGCAATCCGCTGCGCATGTACGAGGAATATGTCATCCTACCCATTGCCTGCGACAGCGAGCCCCCAGCTGACTTTCTGCGCCAGATTGCCACCGAGCACAGCAAGCTGGCCAAGCTGCCGATGCCGCCCAAGTCGGCCAAGTACTGGCTCCTGCGGGAGATCCAGGAGCTCAGCGGCTATGGCGAGGAACTCTTCAGCGGCGTCACCACCAACGAGAGCGCCACCCGCTGCGACATCGCAGTGGGCGCCCATGGCATCACCGTCATTCGCGGGGACGAAAAAGAAAGGTGAGTTCCCGTAGATTAAAAGAAGTCTTAGCCAGCTTTTGCTAACTAGTTTTCCATGCCTAACTCCTGCACTGATTATCTGCCATTTTTATGTAATACAAAGTTTAGAAAGCTTTAACAGTTTCTGAATATATATTGACAAAAACTCTAGGAAAAATTAAAAACATATTAAAGCTTAAAGTGTAATATAGGCAAAAGAAAAAGCCCAAAGTACTTCTTATCCTTTGATTATTTCCATATCGGATAATAAATAGTTTAGAGCTTTGTAAGCATATTAAAGCACAGAAAAGCTCAATTGAAACACTCTTTTCAAAAGTCAGTCAAAGGCAGTAATTAAGCTTTTGCATATTAGCTTAGCTTTATTCGAGTTTTTTCATCTTATTTTATGGTTATTTTCACAATATTTAATCAATTAAAAGCTTTGCAAGTGTATTAAAGCTTCAAGTGTAATTAACGATACGAAAAGCTCAACTGAGCTTTCACATATTTGTTTAACTCTGTTCGAGTACTTTTTCGACTTCTCCATGAAACATTTCTACCACAATTAAAAAATAGTTCTGAGCTTTGCAAGCACCTTCTTGAAGCTTGAAGTGAAGTTAAGGATGGAAAAGCTTTAACATATTCTTGTTGAACTCAACTCATCTCCGTTACAATCTATATTGAAAGTGTTGTGATTTGTCTGTTGCAGCATCCCGTTCAGTGCCATTGCCGCTGCGAAGTCGTTGAGGCGCACGTTTAAGCTGGAGTATGTGGACGACCACAACGATCGGAAGGAGCTGGAGATCAAGCTGCCCAAGCAGCCGATTGCCGCCGGCCTTTACCGCTCGATAACGGAGCGGCACGCGTTCTACGTGTGCGACAAGGTGCGCTGCGTGGTGACAAATCAGTTCACGCGAGATCTGAAGGGCACCATTGCGTCCATGTTCAAGGAGGACACGGAGCTGGGCAAGCGCTACGTATTCGATATACAGCACACGTGCCGCGAGGTGCACGATCAGGCGAGGCGCAAGCTGCACGAGCGCGGCTTCGACGTGGCCGCCATGGCGGCCATCGATGACGGCAGCAGCAGCTGTGAGCCCGGCCTGGATGTAGATGGAGGCGGTGCCGGTTCCATGGCCGGCAAGATAGATTTGGCCATACGCGAGAAAGAGGCGCGTGAGGCGGCGATTGAGCGCTGCGTGGACAACCGCATCCACGAGGCCATGCAGTGCAAGATCTGCATGGATCGTGCGATCAACACGGTGTTCAATCCCTGCTGTCACGTCATTGCCTGTGCGCAGTGTGCGGCTAGGTGGGTGTTTTAATTAATTACTAATTAATTGATTAACTATTATTAATTGACATGTTCTTTTCGCTTCAGGTGCAACAACTGCCCCAACTGCCGCGTGAAGATAACCAGCGTAGTCAAAATCTATCTGCCACCCGAACTGCGCACCAGCCAGACCCTGGCGAGCAGCAGCTGCAGCAGCATCGTTGGCCCCCCGGCGGATCACCAGCAGCAGCTGGAGCAGCAGTCCGAGCAGCAGCTGGACAGCTTAGCCTCGTCCTCGGCCTCGGCCTCATCGTCGCCAGAGGCAGCCGCTGCGCCGCCTGGCGGAGCGCCAAAGGTGACAACGGCTGCCTAGAATTGGCTGTGCTCGCTGCTGTTCCGGCTGATGGAATGGGTCTGCGTGCCGATTGTCTGATCACCTTGCAGTCGTGATCCTGATCTCGTGTTGAATGCTGTTGAATCTATGACCATATATGTATATATATATATACATATATATATACAATTTCGAGGGAACAAACCAAAAATGATGCAAAAAGAAACACACCTTAGCCTGTATACTCTCTGTATCTTTACTCAAGTATTTTATGGATATGAACCACGCGACGATAAAGTGCTATTTAACCCTATCTAAGACTTAACTACTTAGCCTCCTTAGCTCGTAATACCTTACGGATATACATCTATATATATACACATATATACATATATGTATGTAGCCTATACGAATACTAAGTACATAATTATAGCTGTAAAACTAATGCGAATGTACAACATGGCCCTGTTCAGTCAAGGAAAATCAAAAACAGAAAAAGCAAATACAAGTTAACAAGTTAAAAAGTTAACAAGGAACAGCGGCTAAAAATGTCGGTTACTAACAACATTTTACTTTAGAACTAAACAAACATACATATACATACATATACATACATACATATACATATATCTCTCTATATATATATATATACGATGCGAAGCTCGAGATGTATTTATTATTATAGATAATGCAAATGCCTAAAACTCTTAGTATTTATTAATACTTTAACACTAACTTTGCCCAGCCCCAATTCTCATATATATATATATATATATATATATATGTATATATCTGAACAATATGTGTATATATAGTCGTTTATAGTTTATAGACAAGCGTACAATAACAACAAGTAGTACTAAGTACCTGCTAACTGCAAAATGCGTTTCTCTGCTGCAGATATTAAACGTAGTCAATAATAAATGTTAACATGTTATACCATATACAATCAACGTATTTATTTACTTTATTTGATTTGATTTGATTTTCTTTCTTTTCGCTTCTTATCAACTCCTCTTCAATTACCCCAATTTATTCATTTACCCCAACTTACTTTTTAAAGATACGAAACAAATCCTGACAAAAGAAGAGGGGGCAATAATTATATAGAGGGGTACGGACTAGAATTCAGTTAACAGATTTGGCCAAGAGGATAATAGACTTAGCTCGGCTTTCAGCTGATTGACTCACAGAAGACCTGAAATGGATTCATTTATTTTGTCGAATGATTTAAAATAAATATTGCAAACGGAAAAGTTTTGCAGATGGAGTCGAAGGACTTTCTAATTAGAAAAATATATGACAACTTTTTGGAGCTATAATTTTTTTTTATTTCCTTGCTATTTTGTGTTAGAATTTTCTCTCCTATTTTCCTATGTTTGAATATCGTAAATTAAATATATATGATCGTGAGACACACAAAAGATAAATTTTCCAAAACGGAAAAGTTTTGCAAATGTAGTCGAACGACTTTCTAATTAGAAAAGGAGATGGCAACTTTTTTGAGGAATTAATTCTCAATTTTTTTTTATTTTCTTGCGATTTTCTGTTGTTGGAATTTTCTCTCCTATTTTCTTATGTTTGAATATCGTAAATAAAATATATATGATCGTGAGACACACAAAAGATAAATTTTCCAAGCGGAAAAGTTTTGCAAATGTATTCGAACGACTTTCTAATTAGAAAAGGAGATGGCAACTTTTTTGAGGAATTAGTTCTCAATTTTTTGTTGATTTCCTTGCGATTTTCTGTTGTTGGATTTTCTGTCCTGTTTTGAATATCGTAAATAAAATATACAAGATCCTGAGTCTCACCCAACTGTCCCTCATGCGATCATCTCCAACTCATTATTACCAATCCCTCATTGTGACTTTGATTCCAACTAAAAGCTAATGGCCAGACTTTCCACAACAATGAGGGCAACAGCTTGAAGCGGGTTTCTTCTGCACCAAAGGAGGAGTCCCTGTGTAAATATCACATTTGGTTGGCATCTAGAATCGATGGAGTTTTGTGGATGTTACTCACAGAATCGGTCGACTATGGCGTACATCAGCTTGACAACGCTCAGTTTTGGCGAAAAGTGTTTGCCATGAAGCATCTTATGAAGTTTGCCCTGCAAGACAATATAATTGTTTTTCTCAAAGTGACTTGGAATGTGGGAGACTTTAGAGAGCACAGCCAATTGGGGCTTAATGTGCAAAATATCAAATGTAACCCGGTTATGTGTTTGAAAAAATTCCTTTTTACGTTCGAAGCGCTTCAAAAATGTGCTTGGAGTAAAATGGACACAACGCGTGCGAAATTTAAGAAAATATTTAAACGCGGCAGTTTGGGAGCTTGTGCGATTTTTTGACTTGAATTTGCGTAAAACTGAACTGAAAGTCTTGGCTTCATTTGTTTTGCTCGTGCTGTCGATATTACTCATCTGGTATTGAGGCTCATTTGATTCTGGAATCTTAAGAACTTTAATAATGCCACTGATATTAGATTGGTTTTCAGTTACGCCCTTTTCGACTGCCTCTACATGTAGGAGCAAAGCTGTCGTAAATTTTAAAAGAGGTTTACAAAATTCGTTGAATCACATTTGTAAAAAACTTACCACTGAATAACAATGTTAAAATCATACGTTTTGTTCTCATTTCGCAGCAAGTTGTTGAACAAATTTTGCTTTTGTTTGATTTTTTGACGTATAACGAACATTGACATGCTCATGTTTTGAATAATCTATTAGGTTGGCGCGCAATTTATCAAAGTCTAAGTCTATCGTTTAGCCACCACATCTGAATGCTAGACCCGATATAGAGATGGGGGGTGTGCACACTGGCTATTTTCGATACCATCCACTTATCGCATTGCTGCACTTATCGGAAATATATCGCCCACAGCAAAGCGCTTGTTTCAACATTTTGAATAACATGACAATAAGAGCCAAATAAAACCTTGCCATTGATTGATTCCAGCGAGCAGGTGTTTGTCCCGCTTCGATAATGTGTTGCAAGGAAATAATAGTTATTGTGTAATTGTCTAGCAATAAATAATAGTATTAATAATAATTATAATAAAAAGAACAGAATGATAATTATGTTATTTATTACAATGTTAGTAAAGGTTTTTTTTTTCCGAAAATTGTATGCACTGTAATTTACATTTGAGTAAATGTTATAGATTAGGGTGCCCACAGTACAGTTTGTGTCGGATATTAAAGTCAAATAAACCGAAAATTGATAAATGCCAAGAAAAAACATAAAATTTCATTCAGCATTACGGGAAAATAATTTTAAATGGAAGTTATTCCATTAGGCTGCTTGGAGCTATGACAATGCCACGATTTTCATTATTTTATTTAAAAAGTGCACTTTAAATTTACCGCGCAACTGAGTGCTATTAGGCACACTACTATGTAAATATATCGATACATTGCATTTATTAGGGGTATTTCTGTGAGCGGACATTATCGCAAAGTATCGTATTGTGATATATCTCCTATCGATATGATTAATGAATATAAGCATAGTTGAGTGTTTTAATCAAATTAGAAAAATCAATTTAAAATAGCTAATATTTGCTTAAAATTTTAATAGTAACATTGATATATTATAATATAATATATATATTATTTTTTTGATTCAGAGTTGTCTTATCATTTGTACCTAGTTAAAAACTGTCAACCCTATGTAGGGTTGAAATTGGTTAATTGCAGATATCGCGATAGTAGTGTTCGCATTCGATGGTGGTCGCAAAACTATCGACACTTCTATATCGATAGTGTCATCGGTAAGTTGAGAGCTCTAGTTCGGCGTGTAAATCTAAATGTAAATATCGCTCGTCTGTGCCGAAACAGTGTAATAATAATTTTATAGCCCCCATCTAAAAGAAATTCTAAAAATATTACGAACACCGAGTTAACGCCGACGGCAAAACACGCGTGTGCCTTGGCGACCATTTCGCACAGCAGCAGCAACAAGCGACGGCCAGTGGTCGCTATAGTGGCCAACGTGAGAATGCAAGGCTAATGCAAACAATTGAATAAGCGCTGCTGTCTGCTGCCTGCTGCCTGCTGTAGGGAGCCAGCCACTCGACTTCAGTGCAGGTTGGCGCCGCCATCGTTCGCTGTGCTGACCAAATACAAATTGAAGCTAGTGAATTTTGCACGCGGTTGCAGTTCTTCGCTATAATTGCAACCAGCTGGTAGCGGTGGCCCCAGACACCGTCACCCGTCGCCCTTTACCCGTTACCCGTCTTGTCGACGTGGGGCTGGGGGCTCCGCCATCGCTTTGATCGTGATCGTACGTGTGTGTCCGTACATATATATATATATATATGTGTGTGTGTGAGCAGAGACCACCGCAGTGACCATGAAGCGACGCGTTGCTCTCAATTTATTGGATGTTTACAATAAATACCTAAAAATGTTTAAATTGTACAATTGCAAAGCGAAATAAAGCGAAAGCTTCACGTCTAAAGTCGACATAATGACAATAACAGCAACAAAACCTACATAGTTACAACAACAATACCAACAACAACAACAACAACAGCAATAACAATTCGCTCTATTTGCGCTGACAACAAGAACAACACACACGAAACAGCTGAGAATAAGTCGATCAACCATTTGTGCTCTTAAGCTTTTAAAGCTGAAATTTAAGGAGGAAAGAAATCGGCGCAGCCAATAGCTAAACAAAACGGCTAAAAGAAATATAAAGCTATAGCTAAAAAGCCACACCAAGTGCCTCTCTCTCTCGCTCTCTCTGTCTCTCTCTCCTAATGTGTTTAAGTGAATTCGAGCCGCTCTTTGACGTCACTTGTCGGTGCCAGTGTTGTCGGCGGCGCCGTCTCTGGCCCTTGAGCCGCCCGCCTGCCCCTCGCCCAAGCGGGCCGCACTTTTAATCGCGTCGCGCGCATCTTCCCAAATGCGTTTCGTGTCGTTTTTGTTTTCTTTCTTGCGCGCGCTCTCCTCTCTGCACTGCCCCCAAGACGCGTGACTTGGCTTTTTGAGCTTACAGCACACATGCACAAATGCATGTGTGTGTGTGTGTGTGCATGTGCGTGTACGTGTACGTGTGTAGCAGCATTTAATTGGATCTGGATCCGGATTATTCAACCGCACAGAGGTACATGAACAGTTCAAAGAACTACACAATTATGAACAACAAAGTATTGAGAATCAATCGATTCACTTTTGAAACTTTCGACCTAATCAAGCCCCGCTTCGCGTCGCATCAGTTCGAAGCAGTTGCTGTTAGACCCCAAGCGCCAACAAATTGTAAATTCAATTAATTTAAATCAATTTGACATGACGTTCCGCTTAGTTCTACAGTTCTTCGGCTCCTACAGTGCACATTGTGCCCGCAAACATTAGTTGAGCCGCGTCCGTTCTGCTCCAATATCACTTTGCATTCCAAAGTCTCGACAAAGTCGTGCATTCACGGCAAATTATTTCCCTAATGCCCATTCGATGAGCTTGTTAAGCGATTGCCTCTTTAACAGTTCACATTGTGGTTGCTTGCGAATTAAAATACATATCTTGAAAAGAAATTAAGATCACATATTTTTATACCCTGAACCCATTAAAAATGGCTAAAAAGCGTATATGGTATTTGTGCAAAATGAAATTGTATGTAACAGGCAGAAGGAAGCATCTTCGACCCCATAAAGTATATACATATATTCTTAATCAGCATCAACAGTCGAGGCGATCTAGCCATGTCTGTCCGTCCGTCTGTCCGTATGTATGAACGCAAGGATCTCGGAACCTATAAGAGCTAGAGACGTGAAATTTTATGTGTAGGTCCTCCTAGTGCCTAAGCAGATCAGGTTTGTTCCGAAGTTATCCGATAACTTGCCCCCTTTCCAAGTAATCGAATGAAAATCGATATCGAAAACATGTTTTTTGAGCAATTTTGGTAAATAATAATATATACTATAAGTAGCTTCTAGAATAGTATATATACATATATGCATTTGGTGTTGGAAGAAGAGGGTTCAGGGCATCCCCTAGTCGGGAGCTCCCGACTAGAACCTGACTGGTTTTCAAAATTATATGCATTACTTCTGGCACCAGGAAGTCAAGTAATATAATTATTTTTATAAATAAAGCATTTTTGGGCATAAGGGAATTATATTGTTCCCTTTTTTTTGTCGTTTTTCATTTACTCATAATTTCTTTCTCTTCGTATGTTTTGTATGTTCATAATTTGATTACCCTTCAAATTATAGACAATAAAGTACCAACTGAATTATATCGAGCTATATATTACGCACAAAACATAGCTGTTCTTGTATTTGTAATATTAAGAAGAACATGAATCTGTTTTTAGAAAAAAGCTCAATTTTTATAAAAATTTTCAAAACATTTATGGAATTTTGTAAAAAGCAAATAAATATGCGAATATGTGTCTAATATAGACTCCATTCGTTGTGTGCGGGTCTTAAATAATGCAAATAATTTATAATCATTTAGCTGCATGATGCAACATAATATACTGTTGCATGTCTTAGTTGTTAAAAAAGGCAAATAAACCTAGATAACTGACGATGGGTCGGATGCAGATAGGATATGGATGCATAGTAGTAGCTCGATGTGTTTAAAATACACAATTTGCTCTTAGTTGGGCAAAATAAATAAAATAGCTTGTATTTGGATTGTATTTACAGTGCTGGAAAGCGAAGTTTTTGTGTGCAAAACTTCAGTTCGCCTCCCTTTCAGTACTGTATATTCTAACGGATTCTTGTATTACAAAAGCATGAGCACAAAAATATTCTGAAAATATAATCAATGTTTTGATTGGCCTATTCGTCTAATTAAATTATTCAAATAGTTTATTGAGCTCCATGAGAAATTGAAACCGTTAACCGAATTATTATTTTGCCGCCTTGAAAAAGAAAAGTTTTAAAGTCTTTAAGGGGCATAAGTACATCCTATTCAAATACATATTCGAATTCCATTTTCACTGGATTATTTATATTTTGTATCAAGATAATCTGAAAAATAAGTCATTTAAGGCATTTTCAGCGATGGTAACAACTACTCAAATATTTATTATTTCCTTTGAGCAATTCAATTAAAACTTTAGTATTTTTAACAATAATGAGTAAGTCACATTCTCTAGTTTTCTCAATGGATCTTAGCAAATATATATAGGAATGGACTTTCAATTGCAATAATTTTCAACACTTTCAAAATGTTAATGCTTAAATGAATTGATTCCTTCAGGTTGGGCCATAGAGTTAGAAACCACGAACCAAGCTTTAATATAGAGCACCAAAAAATTGATTAGTTGGGGAATTAGAAGCCGTTAACACGTTGTTTAGTTGCTTTGGGGTATCGACTAAAACCCATCTACTCACTTAAACCATCTTTGAAGTCTACAAATCCGGAATCTGCATTTAATTTCAATTTCAGCCATAAAGTATTCCACAAGATTTCTGCGGGTTGAGTCCTCGTCGTTTTTCATTAAAGTGATGAAACGAAATGAAATGAATGTGAAGCCCTTTAAACGGGCATTTAATGCGGTTGGTTCCCTTAAAAACAGGAATCGACATGGAAAATAAAAAATTAAAAAAAAAAAAAAAAAAAAACAAAATTATGATTTACACAATAATTAAATGTCAATTCATCTGGGCCTCGTCTCGTATGCCCTTCCCTTCCTGTCCCTTCACGTCCCGTCCCTTCCTGTGCCTTCCGTTCCGCTGCGTTCGCTTCGCTTGCGGTCGCTTCGGGTGAACTTTAAAAGCGACAACGGTTATTAATTCACCCTGGCTGGCAACGTTGGGAGCGTTGGGAGCGTTGGGAGCCTGGCGCTCGGCGGCCTTTTTTATACCCTTGCAAAGGGTATTATAATATTGTCATGAAATGTGTAACGCATAGAAGGCATCTCCGACCCCATAAAGTATATATATTCTTGAGCAGCATCAACAGTCGAGGCGATCTAGCCATGCCCGTCTGTCCGTCTGCCTGTTTTTCTATGATCCTCATATATATGAGATATCCTATTAAGATCGGACCACTGTATGATATAGCTGCCATAGGAACGATCGGTCGAAAAGTAGGTTGTCGTATGAAAAACATTTTTGTTTGTTTTTCCCTGTTTTGTTGTTTCCCTGTGCTTCTTAGATACGGGTAAAGCAATATGAGCATTATGACAGGTTGGGTCTACAAGGGTATAAAATCTTCGGCGTGCCGAAGATAGCACTTCTTTCTCGTTTTTTGTTTTTTGAGCTGTCCAACTGTCCAAAAGACTGGGGCACAGATGATGGGGACGTAGGGGTCCAGTTGCGACAGTCGTTAATGGAAAAAATGTGATGCGCTCTTCTGGTTTTGTTTTTGATACCCTGACAAAGGCCATTAATAATTGTTTGCGTAGTTTGTAACGTATTTGAAACTCGATTACCTGGCTTGCTTGCCGCATATTGCATATCTGCACGCCTTTAACGATCATATGCGGTCAATATAAGATATAGATTCTTTATATATTCAATGATCCTCTAGCTGGGAATATTACTCGAAATAGTAATATTTCTTTAGCTATAGATTCCCAAGGGTATTTTGTATTCGTCGCGTTTCCTTCATCTTTTATTGCTCTTTTGTTTTTCGAAGTCGAAAACATTTTATTTTTTTTTTTTAATAAAAAGTGGAGCGGGTCCAAAGGGTTTCGGGGAAATTGTTGGGATTTTGGCGACGGGATGCGTGCCCATTGCCGACTCGAACATCGAACGTCCTGCCATAAAATTGCAGGCACGAATTTTGTTTTTGTTTATTTTTTTGCTGTTATATTTCTCTGCCCGTCGCCCGCATTGCGTTCCCGCTTCGTTTTCTTGTTTTTGTTTTGGTAGCTGCTGTTATTTTTGCAAGCCTTTTTATTTTGTCCGAGTTTATTGCGTGGAATGCTATTTAATAAATTCCATTTTATGCGCCCCCCACGGCCGCCGGCCCCCGGTCCCCGGCCATCACACGCCGCCGCCTCTGTGTTGGCCAGGATTTATATGCAGTTTGTGTTATTCGTGTTGGCCAATGCAAATTTTGAAATTCAATTCTGCTATTCAAACGGCGAACGCACCAGCAAATTGCAAAATGAAATAACTCAAAATATCGTAGCCCAAAAGTGCTCGGAAGTGAGTTACCCTGTAATCGTTGCATTTGCAAAATGTGTAAAAAAATATGATTTTTATTGCGTGAGAAGGGCACAATATATATTAATGGCCAAGTCGATTTAGCCACCTAGGCAGCACCTGTCTGTCCGTCTGCTTGTCCCTGAAAGCAATAAGAATTTGGTAGTATTTGATATGCATACATATCTAAATTCCATACAAAATATATGTATGGAAGAAGGGAGATGTGTGGTAGGGAGTGCATTTAGTCGGGCAGTTCCAATTTGGACGCTCTTACTTGTTCTTTTTGTTGTATTACATTTTTCTCAAAAACTAAGTTTTATTTGCCATTGCGTTTAGTTTTCCATTTTAGCAGAAAGTCACCAAGAACTGGCACAAAAACGAACAATGAAGATTGCAAAGTTTAAGCACCTCAGTGTTCAGTGGAAAAAAAAAGAAAAGAGTAAAGATGAGTAACAAATTCCCAAAAGCGTTAAAAGTTTTCAACAGCGCAACTTTTTCCGAAAGTTTTTCAGTAAGTTTGTTTTTGTTCCTGCTGCTCTTCTATGGAACATCCGCTGTGTGCTCCTTTTCGAGCTAGTCGAGAAAATAACAAAAACAATGTCAAGAACAACTGCGATAAGCAATGAGAACTTAGGTTTTGTTGTGCGCGTTTCTTAAAGTTTGCGTTCGCCGCTTAAAGCCGTGTTTTCTATTTCACTTCGTGCTAACTTCGTCCCTGGCTGTGTGTGTGTGTGTGTGTGTGTGTGTGCGAGTGTGTGCCATGCCCCAGCCGGAGGCAGGCACGTTGTATGCAACAAGGACACGAGAGCCATAAAAATGTTTGAGTGCAGCAAAAGTTTTAAAAAAAAAAACTGCACCAGCAGCAGGACACGGCACAATAACAACAACGAGCACTCTTCAAGTGCTTGCCGAAGCGCGGCTCCCTTCTCCCTTCTCGCTTCAACAAAAACAACAACAACAACTCTTGAAAGGTTGCCGAGCAAAAAACAGGGTAGTTCAGCTTGCTGTGCCGAAAATGAAATACCCTGCGAAAATAAAGAAAATGTACAAGAGGTTAAGAAAACTACTTAAATGAAATTGTAACCGAAAATCGGTTTATTTTACAACGAGTATTATGGACTAACTCCTAAGTTCTCCATAATCCCCCGACTCGGACGAGTCCAACATATAGGTTCTCCATGAATATAGTAGCTGATAGCCGTAGGTATGTCAACAAATATAGAAAGCAACAACATGCACTCAAAATGACAAATTTTCCAAGGTTTCAAATGTTTTTCAAAAATTTGATTCGTAAAAACATTGAAAACATAAAAGATATGTTGTTTGAATTCTATTCTTAATTTTGTAGCCTTTATATTATTGCACATCAACACATCTTTCTTTTAAAATAACTTGCAATTTTATTCAAAGTTTTCAACAGTGAATGGTTAGGTCAGCCGTATATACCCTGTTTTTTTAGTAGCAAAAAGTTGCTCCAACCCATTCCAATGCACCCAGCCAAAACTTGGCACTGCATTGGATTCTAAAAACTCGATAAAAGAAAAATAAAATTATAATTGAAACATGGGCAGTTCCTCGCTGCACATCGATGAGGGGTGGGCCAAGCGAGGGCTGCACAAATTTGTTCTTTATAGTGTTGTTGTTGTTGTTGTTGTTGTTGTTGGCTCTTGTTTGCATTAACTTTATGAAGCTGGGCAAAAGTTGTACATTTACAACTTTACAATTGTTGGAAATTTAATTTCAGCTGTAAAATAAGTAAATAAAGCAACGTAATTAGTTGTTGCAGCATTATCCATTATATTTGCCATGCATATGCAATTATACTCTATTTTTATACCCTGAACCCATTAAAAGTGGGTGAAAAGAGTATATTGTATTTGTGCGAAATGCAAATGTATGTAACAGGCAGAAGGAAGCATCTCCGACCCCATAAAGTATATATATTCTTGATCAGCATCAACATCCGAGTCGATCTAGCCATGTCTGTCCGTCCGTCTGTCCGTATGTATGAACGCAAGGATCTCAGTTAGGTATTAGAGTTTGAACCTGACTCAATTGTTGACGTCCATGTCCACCAAGGAGGGATAGAAAATTCCGTCTAAGCGGGAACCTTTATCTGAAAGGTTATTTTATATTACGAAATCGTGTCATTTTTGAATGCCATAAACAAGTTTCCCACTTTAAGCAGCTGCCAAAAATGTTGATAAAATTATTAATTATGCTTAATATAAGAAAGAAACTAAGACTTCATTTTCCTTTGATCTAAAGCTCTTTTCGTGAGAAAGCCCGTCAGAAAGGATTGCCTTAAGAATACTTCCTAGTCATTAACTTTCTACTAAACTTCTCTCCTACTAAACTTCTCACTTGTTAATTATTTATAGCTGTGTTTAGTGTATTCTTTTAATCGGTTTGAGGCCAACTGTACGTGTAGCTAATGTTGATCATGATCTTTCGCCAAGTCAATAATACTTGAATTTTGAGCGTTGAAAATAAAATTTGTTGCTCATTATTCGAACGATTGCCGGCAACGATAACCTATTTCATCAGAGTGCCGATAACCCACATATATTGCGATGATCTGCGATCGTGATCTTTGTCATCGATGCGGGAAGCTTTTATTTGTATTTGAAATGAGATTCGACGAAGATTCCTCGGACGTTGCTTCGTGTTTCTGAGAACTGTTTTTTGTTTTCATGATTCTTTCTTTATTTTCATTTTGCGCATTTGTTTCATTTATATGTATTACACACTCAGACGTATTTATGAATGACGTATGTGGCGTGAGCTTCGACTTTGATAACGCAAAAAGAAAAGATTGCACGTAAACGGAAAGGAAAGCCCGCATCCCAAAGAAACAACCAACAATCAATTCGGCCCTGTTAGAAACCTCTACCCAGTCACGCAGATCTTGTTAGTGCTCAAGCCAAGAAGACTGTACTATGAAAATCCAGATTATTCTGGCTATTAATATTCAAATATACTAGGTATTGTAAACATTTCGCATCGATCTGTGCCAGCGTTTCGTTGTCCATTGACTCAACTGGGGCAAACTTTGGCTGGGAACCAGATTTCGATGGTGCTAATTCGTGTGATTAAATCTATGCAAAACAAATCCCCAATATCATTTAGCGATTGCTACTTAATCTCTGCTTCCTCTTCAGCTTGCCCTTAGTAAATAGTAGTTTTGACTGGGGTTGCCTTCAAAATGATGTAATAACAAGTAAGAGGTTCTAGTCGGGAGCTCCCGACTAGGGAATACCCTGAACCCTCTTTGAGGTGGTATCGGGGAGGTGGCGATAGGTTTAAAATGAAAGATACTTGACATATATATAATATTCTAGAAGCAACATATCAAGTTTGGTGACTCTACCTCTTATTATTTACCCAATTTGCTCAAAAAACAGGATGTCGATATCGATTTCGATATCGGAAACAAACTCGATCTGCGCGGGCACTAGGAGCACCTACATCTAAAATTTCAAGTCTCTAGCTCTTATAGGTCCTGAGATCCTTGCGTTCATACATACGGACGGAGGGACAGACAGATAGACGGACATGGCTAGATCGACTCGGATGTTGATGCTGATCAAGAATATATATACTTTATGGGGTAGGAGATGCTTCCTTCTGCCTGTTACATACATTTGCATTTTGCACAAATACAATATACCCTTTTTACCCAATTTCAATGGGTTCAGGGTATAAAAAGCTAACACAAATTCGGTTGCCAAAAATTATGTATTTGCTTAACAAATTTTCATAAACCTTTGTGCTCAAAAATGATCTTTCAAATTTAATACGGATGATTTTGGGGAAGCCCGATAAAAGATTGGAGGGACTTTTATGATAGCTATTTTAAGTGAAATCTAGCTGAAGTTATAGAATAGATGCGAGCTCTTTGATTCTATTTTCATGCAGTTTGGAGACATATGTATACACATATTTAAATATGACGAGCCTTTAATTAAATATGACATATAGCATATAGAATAGTTTATACAAATCATTTCGTTCAATAGCTTTTTAATCGTTATCGTAATATGCCTCACACCTTCTCTTCCCCGCTTACCAATAAGTCCAATAAGTAAATGAATTGGAACTACCTACCAATTAAGGCCGAATATACGATTATTCTATAGCACAATAAAAACTACTGCAGAAAATTGCATCAATATCGGTTAAGAAACACAACAAGATATTACACAAAACGTGTGGTTAAATTGGCAAGCCATGTGGTTGGGTCGATAGAAGTTCGATATCCCCGTTTTTTGTAATATTTTTTTAAAAGGCTAAAATATGTTAACGAAGGTGTGAAGCATAGCGTTCGGAAAGTTAAGGGTATGCCCCAGTCGAGCACTCGCAAATGGACCACGCATGTTTTTCGTGACAAAGTAAAATTACAGTTGTTTAAAAGCAAAAAAAAAAAAATATATATTTCAAGTGAATTCGAACTTAAGGTGCAAAAGCCATCAAAGTAATGTGAACGCCTTTTACGAATGAGATTAGCTCTGTACAGCAGAGGGATTTTCTTGGTCCATTGTCACATATTTTGCGAAACTGCGTTTTTTCCCTTTCGAAGCTTTTGCATATCATCCAAAAATTTGCTAACGACCTGCCCGATGTCGGGCCTCTTGTCATCCATTACCAATTGGTGCTCGCATCGCGTATATATAGTTTGCAAAAGTCCATCACTTTTATAATAGTTTACTATCTTCTCGCGCTTGGACCAGTTCACGAGCGTTTCACGCCTCGTTGGCTCGTAAATACGATTAAACTTGTAGAACCTGTCCAGGTTCTGAGACATTTTGCTCACCTCCGCCTCATCAATGTTGGGTATGCGCAGACTCGGCTGGCGTACAATGTGATAGGGGTCGTGATCTGAGGAATAATTGGAATAGCGAACCGAAGGCCAGTCCAACGAGAGCAGAGTATTATACAACAGCCTTGGGTGACCCAAAATGCCGTGCGCCACATCGATCAATTGCAACTCTGGCCCGGGCACCATATACTCAAGCTCGAGTTCGGCAATGCGAGGATCCGGGCCTAGATACTTGCGCACACCAATCCATAGGATTGGCATATCCTCAGCGGCAATATTGTTGAGCTCTTGAATTAATGGTGAGGTCTGATTTTGATAGTTGACCAACTTATTGTTGCGTCCATAGAGCAAACATCGCTCTGCGGGTGATAACTTCAGATACTCCGGCCGATCCGATATGAAATGTTCAGATCGAAAAAGTCGGTTCATTTCCATCTCAATTAAGTAATACGCCCTCCTGTGCATCGTGATCCAAACGATCTGAGTGGCGACAGCCAGAAACTGTTCGTGAAAATATCGGTCCTTGATCGTAGACGATATATTGACGATTTCTTTCGTATGGTAAAGCTTTTTGAAATCACCTTCACCCGTTATGATTGTGCTGTAGTCTCGAGCCACTAGAATCCGGTACTGGCTCAAGTAGGAAGACCATATTCGCTTCACTTCGTTCCTCTGCTCGCTTTGCATCTGGGCCATATTGCCAGCTATCTCATCGCGATGGATCAGCATAAATTCTACCAAACGCAGAAAGTATTCAAAGTAGATAATTAAACCATGCAATAGTCTATGAACTAAGGGGTGGTGCATAAATTCAAGAAACTTAATGTGCAAAAACTGTTTTGGCATTAAAAATAATACCAAATCGCGAACATCGTTGATCACCACCGTGTCCGCGTCGTATGCGGTAGCGGGGCGGACAAACACCTGTCGAAATATCAATTCCTCCTCCTGATTGAGGGTACGAAGAAACTTGTATCCATTTGTATCAATGTAGCGTTCATTTGCGTCCTCCAAGTCGGAATGTTGCTCAAAGTGCAATGATTCACGTTTCTCGTCCCACGACCATTTGCCACTTTGATACTTTGGAGCCGAGCTACCAATGTGTACGCGCTTCATCATAGACAATTATAATAACCACGAATATGGAATATATGAGATACGATATTATAAGTGCGTATTGTTTAAGGTTTTTGCTTGTTTGTTTCGCTGTTTAGTGATATGTTTTGGAGATCTTGTAGTTGTAGATTGACACTTTAGGCAAGTTAACTTTTATAATGTAGATTGACACTAGATTCTACAGACCTTCGAAAGTTCCAACGAATAATAAATGCAAGAACGAGGTCAAAATAATAATATTGAAAATGTAATTGGTATCCAGATAAAGACATATACAACTCTCAACCATGTGCTCAATGTAAAGAAAAGATGTAATGCGTTGGTGGCAACCCTTCAGTTGTTATATGGGGTTCGCTCTTGTGATTCGAAGCAGTTGAAAAGGGGCGAGAAAAAGTTATCTAGATTTGGTTACAATCTTTTTATTATAAAACTAGAGGGTAATACCCGGTCTGAATTTTGCAAAAAGCGTAAAACCTGTCTCAAATGAATTTCCTTCCATCCAAAACTTTGTCCATTCAATCTTTGCGTTTATCAGCCAAGAGGGGTGGATTGTGCAAAAAATGTGAAAAATGTCTCAAATTCATTTTATCAAAGATCTCTGAAAAAGATGTTGAAGCCGAACGGTTGGTAAACAATTAACTTGCAAAGAACCGTTTTCCGCCAATTTGCCACAGTCTTAATAATGCGGAAACTGTAAAACACGTGTCAAATGAATTTTCGTAAAGATTCTTAGAAATTTATTTGAGTCCGTACAATCTTTGACGCCTATTTCTATCAAGCTGGGGTGCACAAAGATATTTAACAAATTCAAAAATTTTAGATTCACCATAAAAATTATTCTAATTTTGCATCTTTGGGTTAGGTTTATTAAGTGCAGACGCTAAAATAGTTTCATAGGAAACATCGAAGCAAATTCGACCCCAAATCGTAAAACTGAAGGCGAAATTATATCATAGAGGCTGCAAGACCGGTCCGTTCGTTTATCTCTACGAAAAAATATTCGGCGCCCACTTTCACGTACTCTGAGTTAGAAAGACGAGACTTTTCGCCGGTGGCCGAGTCTCCGATAAGTGGGATTTTCTTTTTTCGTAATCTGGACATCGTATACAGAAAATCGGCAACAATGTCAGTTACTTCACGTTGACTTTCATCGCTTTCCAACTGCTGCTTGCAACGCACAGCAACATTGCGTAAAACTCCGCCACTGCGATAGTATTTTTTGATCTTTTCTCGATTTGACCAATTAAGAAGGACGTTGCGACGGGCCGATTCATAGATGCGAAAAACTTGGTAGTAGTGCTCCAAGTTCCGAGACATTTTGCGCACCTCCGCCTCATCAATGTTGGGTATGCGCAGACTCGGCTGGCGTACAATGTAATAGGGATCGTGCGTTGAAGTAAAATTCTCATAGCGAACCGAAGGCCAGTCCAGCGAGAGCAGAGTATTATACAACTTCTTTGGGTGACCCAAAACTCCGCGTGCTATATCGATCATTCGCAACTGGGACCCGGGTACCATATACTCAAGCTCGAGCTCGGCTATGCGGGGATCCGAGCCACGATATATGCGCTCACCTATCCATAGGATTGGCATGTCCGCGTCGGCTACATTTTTAAGCTCCTGAACTAACGGGGAGCTTTGGAAACGATAGTTGACCAACTTATTGTTGCGTCCATAGAGCAAACTTTTTTCCGAGAGTGTAAAGCTCGGATATTCTTTCCGATTCAATACGAAATGTTCAGATCGAAAAAGTCGGTTCATTTCCATCTCAATTAAGTAATACGCCCTCCTGTGCATCATGATCCAAACGATCTGAGTGGCGACAGCCAGAAACTGCTCGTGAAAATATCGGTCCTTGATCGTAGACGATATATTGACGATTTCTTTCGTATGGTAATATTTTTTCATATCACCTGCTCCCAGTAAGATTGTGCAGTAATTTCTAGCCGTTAACATGCGATACTGGCTCAAGTAGGAAGACCATATCCGCTTCACTTCGTTCGTCTGCTCACTTTGAATCTGGGCCATATTGCCAGCTATCTCATCCCGACGGATCAGCACAAATTCTACTAACCGCACAAAATAATCAAAGTAGATAATTAGGGCATGCAACAGTCTATGGACTGAAGGCTTGTGCATAAATTCTATAAAGTTCATTGATAAAAACTGTTTTGGCATTAAAAATAATACTAAATCGCGAACATCGTTGATCACCACCGTGTCCGTGTCGTATGAGGTATCGGGGCGGACAAACACCTGTCGAAATATCAATTCCTCCTCCTGATTGAGGGTACGAAGAAACTTGAATCCATTTGTATCAATGTAGCGTTCATTTGCGTCCGCCAAATCGGAATGTTGCTCAAAGTGCAATGATTCACGTTTCTCGTCCCACGACCATTTGCCACTTTTGTACTTTGGAGCCGAGCTACCAATGTGTACGCGCTTCATCGTGGACAATATGAATTATTCCGAATATATTCGTGTATTAGTTTGTATAGTTTTGGTTTTTGGGTTTTCGTTTGTTTCTGTATGTGGTGAAAGATTCTAGTGATATAATTTGTTTAGATTGAAACTTCATGCAAGTCAACTTTTCTAGTCTAAAGTGAAGTCTATTTCAATGTATTGTGAATCTACAATGCCGGACTAGCTTGGTAACCTTGGCTTGGGCTTACCCGTGCGCTTCTATACATATATATACATACACAAACACAAAACTACATAGTCAAGCAGGATGGACCAACAGCATAGCTAAAGTTCCACATGGATGCAACTCCACTAAGCTAGGAAGGAGGAATAGCATTAACAAGACTCAAGTACACCTCATATGCACTCGTAGGGAGGCAGTGAACAATGGTTTGGTTTTGAGGGTCAAAATCGGCTACAACACAGAAGCACAGGTTCGAAGGAGGAGGAAGAGAAACGGTCGTAGGGTAGAAGTATGCCACGCTATCAGCTAACTGGTGATACTGAAAAGGGAGCTCTATTTATTTGTTTTGTTTATTAGTTACAGTAAGAGTGCTTAAGTTGGGTTTTCCGTCCTCTCTTTTGCTTTGGATTTCCTTTTATTTAAAACGTAGAGCTAAGCTAACTAGCTCGAAATAGATAAAAGGTCCTTTTGCTGAACCTCAAGGCAGTATGTTTTTCCATAAATGATATCCCCTCTTTTTTTACCCTTAACCCATTAAATATGAGTAAAAAGGGTTTATTGTATTTGTGCAAAATGTAAATGTATCACAGGCAGAAGGAAGCATCTCCGAACTCGATCATTACGATCGGGTTTTGTTTAGTTTTTCGGTATTTGGACTGCGCACGTGTTTTCGACGCAAATTCCAAGAATTCCAGTATACATGTACACACACACATTCATGCGCGCCTGCTCCGGATTCTGTCATCAGCATTACAATTGCGATTATTTTCTGTGCTGCACTCGTCATCTAAATTGTTAAGACCCTATCTTGTCAGTTATACAATCGGCAATATTCCATTGTAACATATACAAGGGGTTCTCTTTGATTATAACCTCTGCATCAATCGTAATATTGTTATACCATTGTTAACGGTCTACTAGCAAACATTTTTTCAAGGTTCAAATCTTCTTTTGCCATCGTACTTTAGCAGCCTTTTTCTAAGCTTCCGTCGGTAATCAAAAGAAGGAATGCCCTCAGTGCTATTTTCCTACAGCATTTGTTTGTCGGAGACAGATTCATCTTTTCTTTAAGGTTTCAATTCTCTGCTCCCTCAAGACTAACCAGGAATCATCGCCTCCTATTCCTACCTAAGAGCACGACAGGAAATAAAATTAACACATTTGCCTATTTTCAATGGGTTCTGAGTATACAAAAATAGGTTTTATAAGAATTTTGATAAACGTCTAATCGAAATTTATACCTCTCTTAAATTCCAGCTGAATATTATGGAAAAGGCGAAAGCGTACATTAAAAATGAACTCCGTGGCAGCAGCGCGCCACTGCAATCCGAGCCAACAGCAACACCACAACCACAATCACAGTCACTGCCGCAGGGATACAATCAGCACGTGGCCGCTTCGGAGCTGATGCCGTCGCCGGTTGGAGGCTATCATATGCAGCAATATTACAATACAGGGCCTGTCAAATCCACGGGCCGTGCCTCGGCGCCGCCGGAGCACATGACCGCGTCCGTTTGCTTTGTGTGCGGCGGGCATGGCAGCTACGAGGCGTTGCGCGTGCGCGCCAATCCGGAGCGGCCGAGCGAGGCACACTTTCCGTTTCTGGAGCGGCATGAGCCGCCCCAGGGAGTGCCGGCCGTGACAGCCAATCAGATGTACGTGATGGCCTGCATGCTGTGCTTCCGCTCACTGCACGAGCAGTGGGAGGCGTACGAGCGTCAGAAAAAGCCGCTGCTGCAGCGCATTTACCACATGAAGCGAGTCGATGGCAAAGGCTACATTGGGGCAGACGTGGCCACCCAGAGCGAGTACGCGGCCCAAATGCTGGGCCTCAGCGCCGAGCATCTCAGCCAGAACGGACTCGCTGAGCTGCACAGCGCCGCCGCTGCGCCTCCCCTGGATCCGTATGCCCTGAGCAGGCATTATGCGGTGGGAGCACCAACAGTTGCCTCGCCCCAGCAGCTGCAGCACCATAGTACCTCAAGGAACGCCTCGCCGGACTACTATCCTCGCAACGCTACGCCCACTAGCCACAGTCAGGGCTACAGTAACCACAAATACCTGAGCCGGCCGCAGTCGCGGGATATGCAGCTGCCATCCCCGTTGTCGCGTCCGCCCAGCGAGCCGCCTGCTCGCACATCGCTTGGCCCTAGCTCCAACTTTGCGCAGCACAAGTTTAAGCTGGGTCAGCACAACTATCAGCCACCACCGCCCCAGTCGCCGGCACAGTACCAGCCCGCGCAGTACCAGCAGCTGCAGCAGCAAACTGCCGCCTATCATATGCTGCAGCAAGTGGCCGCAGTCTCGGGTGAGCCTCAGTCCCACTATAAGGGGAATCCATACAGTGGCCTGCCTAGCATGGGTGGCATGGGTACGGCAATGCCGCTGGCCACGCAGCCGCCTAGCCTGGAGGATGATAATGCCACGGTGCTTGATCTGCGCAATTCGTCCAATGTGAATGTAACCCCAGCACCGACGCCCACTCCTGTGACCACGCCCACGTCCCGTAGTCAGCCGGGCAGCTCTTCCTCCTCAGCCGAGGTGGGTATTCTGGATCTGTCCATGCCGGATAAGAACTCCATCACGGAGGTCTGCTACGTGTGCGGCGATGAGCAACGTCGCGGCAGCCTAGTCGAACTAAGCACCGTCAAGCCAAAGGAGTCCAGGCTTGGTCAGCCGGTAGCTTACTTTCCGCTCTTCAACGAGCAGCATCCGCGCCCCGCCCGCTCTCGCCCAAAGGATCCTCGTGGCATGATCCAGGCCTGCATGCCCTGCTACGAGGATCTCATACAGCAGTGGAACGCCCATCAGGTAAGCCCCTTGAAAACTATCAACTGCTAATATCCGATTTATATCTGAAGAACATGCTTCTGCACGGGCATTTTTATTGCCTATGCTAATATATGAAATATGAAAAAGAGAAAGAGCATCTGGGTAGATAAAACTTGTATTTCCCCTAGGAGGCACTTATAAGTATAAGAATTACATATTTTTTTGTTTTACTTCGTATAGGGTATTTTAATTTGTTCATCAAATGTGAAGCGCATCGAAGGGGACATCTCCGACCCCATAAAGTATATACACATATTCCAGATCAGCATCAACAGAAGTTAAATTCATGAAATTTTGCTTAGGTCAGGCAGTAAACATTTCAGAACCAGCCGGACCACTATATCACATATGCTGCTTGTATATGCGGCAAATCTTAACAAGATCGCAACACAATGTTAGAATCGGTCGAAACATTCGTTTTTTTTATATACGATATTTTTACCTCCAAACTTTTCATCTCCAAACTCGGAAGTCAGTTAAAAGAGGTAGTTAAAAGAGCTTCTCTTTTCTCAAATATCCCCACATTATCATCCCGGACGATGTGTTCAAATTTACTGGGTATGTGCTAGTCGACTGTTTAAATGTATGAGTAACTCGTAAATGTTTTAATATCATTCAACTGCATATAAATAATGCTAAGTAGATTACGACAACAAAATCTATATGAATTAAATACCAAATAGGTATATGAACATCTGTGTGGATTGGGTGGTGCAGTCTGCGCACTGGGTGGGGCTAGGTGGGGTAGCTCAGCTCGTTGGCGACTTAACGCGAAAAAAGGCATTTGGGCAACCAAATTTACGAGAAACGTTTTCGCGTCACACGAATCAAAATAAACAAATTGCTGCCGCCGCGAAGATGAGGATGTGGATGAGTGTAAACTGTGCTGATGATGATGATGGCCGGGGATGGCTGCGATGGCTGGGATGGCGCCGCATAGTGACCCCGGGGCTGTGCCAATCCACAGACTATTAATCAGTGGGGTCGATATTGGAGTCGGCCACAGAGCTGGTCGCGGCGATAGAGGCCGAGAGCATTATCATTCCCGCCACATGACTGCGTCTCTGGTGGGAATTTTGACCGCAGGGTCGGCTTGTGTTTCTGATTAAATTTTAATAGCTTTCCGCGATTATTTGCCTTTTTCTTTTCAGCCTGTGTGTGCTTTATTTTGCTGTTATTTCTGTGTGTGAAATGTATTTTTGCTGTGCTGCGACATCAGTTTTTTCCTCCCATTCGTTGATAAGGTTTGGACAAAAAAAAAAAACATCCAGAATCGATGAAAAAGAAAACAGGAGCGCTGCAATTTGAAATTAGATTTTGTTAGTTATTTTTAGAACTTACTCGAGCATTTTTATAATGATTCACCAAGCCGAAAGCTTAAATGTCATTCATATTATTATTAACAATCTTTATTCACATTTGTGTGCAAATCTGACGAACAAATTCTATGGCCAGATAAAGAATTTATCAATTACGCTTGGGGAAGATTAAAATGATTGAGATAATGAAGATTTAAAAAAAATCTAATCTTTATTTTTACATATTTATTGTTTCTAAAAAGGTTAAAATTAGAAGCATTAATTGAATAATTTATTTTCACTGAAGCTTGAATTCATATTCAAGGGCACATAGTTCAAAAATAATTATGTGTATAAAATATTATTTTCTATCTCTATTCAAACTCTAACTATTCGTTCTGACTGACTAGCTACAGCCCGAACCGGGCTTCAGCCAGGGGTTTTGGGAAATTTCCACCATTAGTGTGATAAAATTGAGAAAAACTATAGCCCTCAAATGCAGAGGCGTTTCAATTTTCGCAAAATCTAAGAATCAAAAAAAGTCCTCTAGACCTTAATATATTGAACAGATTGTTTTTTTTTTGTTTTCCTTAAAGCTCATTTGTAAACTTCTTCATTATAGAAGAATGAAAAAATGTTTTATACGATTATTGAAGAGCACACCACGGAACTCAAATATGAGGAATACTTTAACTCCAACTTTAAGCTCGGTTGAACTCAAAGATATTTAAAAATATCTATCTTTGTGTCTCAAACAGATATTTAACAATTGATGTACATAACTTGTTGCGGGCAAAGCAAGGGAAAATCCTGCTAGACATTGGCATTCAGATTTAGACATTAATTTGCATCTATATTGCATAAACGAATTAATGTACATTTAATCATAATGTGCGTTAAGTGTAT
This sequence comes from Drosophila littoralis, assembly GCA_018903485.1. Lineage (NCBI taxonomy): Eukaryota > Metazoa > Arthropoda > Insecta > Diptera > Drosophilidae > Drosophila > Drosophila littoralis. The sequence goes on along the minus strand of JAEIGF010000297.1, from coordinate 8,532,376 downwards.
TTATTTTAATTACGCCGGTTTGAATCAAATCTCAGAGGCTTTCCCCTCTCACCTGACTAGAACAAAATCCAGTTAGAATGTGTATTCTTATCAGAGACCTCTCTGCTGCCGGCCCCCCAATCTATGGCATTTCGTTTGTAATTTATATTCAAAGCGCAAAATTTGCAACATGCCATAAAAATGTAAAATTCAAATCTGCCGCTGGAACTGGGCGAATACAATGTGCAAAATGCCGGATAAATAATTAAATGCCATTAATTGGAATTGTGTAAATTTCAGAAACGCACACACACACACACAAATGCCCGAATAAAACAAACACAAAAAACAAAAAATGCGCTTGAAATAATAAATAAATAAATGCAATAAAATTGCAAATGCTGCAGTGCGGCGACTGCTGCGGCGGGGGCGGGGCGGGGCGGGGCAGGGATAATGCCCGGCGCGCCGCAACGCCGGCCTATTCAGAGAAATGCAAAATGAATAAATAATCAAACATTGAAAATCAACGGCGGGCCTGGCAACGAGACAAATTAATTAAATTTAACCCAGTAAAGCAGCGCAATTCAAACGCAAATTTTGGCGCCAAGCCAAACAAACCGACCCGCCAGCCAGACAGCCAGCCAGCCCCGCGCACTCCACCCCCCCCTGGCTGATCATGGCATGAGTGAGGGGGGAAGTGCGGTGAAGGGGGGGGGGGGGTGCCTAGAAGGGGACTCATCAATCGCATGACGTACACAAATTTCCATTCAGCTGGCAAGCGGAAAGTGCGAAAAAGCATTTAATTATTTATGCTCATCTTTAAAAAGAGTTGCGAGCAAAAACCGAATCCAATTTAAACGAATTTAAATCGATCTCGATTCCGCGCCAAGGTTTTTTCTTTTTCTTCCGTTGTTTTTCTCGCCTAATTCAATTGTGAATAAATAAAGTATCAGGCAGAATAGATGGTCAGCTCGACTACAAGATACCCTCTAGGCTAGCAAGAGCATTTAAAAAAATATATTTAAAATATCTTCGTTATACATATATTTATTTAACTAAAGTTTATCTATAATTTTCACAAATTATGTAACTTTAATTACAGCAATAGTATTAATTATTCATAAATAATTTTGATTGCTGTCTATCCAGATGTTAATTGAAGTTTTGGATAGTTAATGCCTATTTTATGTCAAAGATTATAATGAAAAGTGGGAGAGGAAGTGTCTCCGACCTCACAAAGTATGTATTCTCAAATAATTAAAATAGAGGCTTTCACTTTTTTGCGTGAATTACTCATTAGTTATTAAACCCGGGAAATGCCGGATAACTTCTTCTAGTATTCAACAAAAAAAAAAAGCAATTGCTGTAAAATTTTATGCGTGCGTGTGCTTATAAATGCCATGGAAATATCATGAGCAGTTTGTTCTGAACTAATGTTTATGTTGGGCTCGACTATTTTGTATTTATGTCTCGATTGATCCAAATGAGATTAAACACAAGCCTGAAAATTTACTCAATTCTTTTGCTTGCATTCTTTACATATTTTACAAATGAGAGGTCGCAAAAATGGTTTCTAATTAAATACATAGCTTGCCGTTCTCTTGGTAAGTAATTTGTCAAGCCAATTGCATTTATTTTAAACTATACTGAACGGTCAAAATAATAGCGAATTATGAGAATGACAACAATGACCCGCGTTCAAGAATTTTTGTCAGTTTGCCAAGGAGGCGAAGCGAAGAAGCGGATCGAACTGGTTAAACAAATGAGGTAGAAAATAAGACAAGCAACGATGATCCGCTCAGCTATCAAATACCCTCAAAATTCACAAATTGGCATGTCATATACATTCATTTGGGAAATATGTCCTAAATTGTCGTATACTTAATTCTACTGCGCGGTATGTGAAGAAGCTGTGTCGAGAAGCTGAGATAAGTTGAAGCATATTGTTATACATGTTTACATGTACAAATAAATACATAGTTTATATATATTATATCCGAAAGTTGTATTGAATCTTTGTCCGTTTCAATGTTTACTCGTCTATCTGTGTCTATGCCAACAGGTTTAGCAGATGTTTTTTTTTTTTTTTTGTGCTAAATGGTAAACATATATTTTATGTATTTCAGAGCCAGCCGGCACAGCGAGAAAATTGTTCTGCCTTGTTCATAAATTAAATTCTTGATTTTTTTTCGATAGAGTTTCATAGTTTCAAGCAAAAGGTGAATTCGCCATCCGATTATTACTAAAGGAATATTAAAAAAAAAAAAAAATACCAAAGCTTTTCAAAAATGTTTGCAATTGAGCTCATCCCACGATTTGTAGTATCAGTTTAACTGGCTATTTAATAGGCATAAAGAGATGTCTCCTTTGGTAAAACAATCAAATGCAGATATTAAACCGGAATATCAATTAAATTTAAAACGAGAAAGTAGAGTTGTCCAAGATTGAATAGATGGACAGACAGATGGACGTCAACTCGGCTGGATATGCTGGATTAGAATATACTCACTTGATGGGGGTTGGAGATGTATGCTCATATGCGTTACACATTTCATGACAAAATCATAATCGCCTCTACAATGATAAATATATATTATAATACAATAATAGAGTTTTTAAACAATTTTTTTCGGACCTCATTAACGAACAAATCAAATTACTTGTAATTTACATAGAATAAGAAACGTTTTGTCTACAGCAAATATTTTATAAATATATTTCATTATTTTTAGTTTATGTGAGAGATTTGCAAAGCAAAGCCTTAACAACTAATTACACTTGACACGGCATAACACAATATTGTACATTATAAAAAGGGGTTAATTATAAAGATTATAGCACATAAATAAGTGAAAGCTCAACAAATTATTGCACAAGGCATTAAATGAGTAATAGAAAACATGGTAGAATAATACTTATAGGAATATTTTATCTACTGATTGCAGAAATACTTTTAAGCCATTTTTTTTTGACGTTCACATGACAATCATCTCGCAGATCCTAAAGAGAGTAACGACAAGGATATAAAGCAAGCTAAAAGTGAATTGGAACTAGTTCACTAAATGCACAAATGAACAGCTAGGTGAGAGTACGATCAGCTTTAAGAACTGCGTTAGTATAAACTCTCCCTTGTATAGAAGCTGTCCCATACCACGAACTCCTTACTCTCCGGCAGTGGCATAAACTCCAGCTGTTCACTGATATTGAGGCAGAGCTCAGAGCCGCCCGGTCGCAGGGGCTCCCACTGGGTTGGCTCTATTTGCGGGCAGTTGGGGTTGCCAGTCGTGGCGAACGAGGTCCACATGCCGATGATTCGTTCTATGGTGCGGTACTCGGGCGAGGCTCTGTCCAGTTTGGTGGACAGCAGCGTGTAGAACATGTAGGAGAGGTCATCCGCGTGGCACACGCCCCGCACATGCCGCCCGCACTTCAGGGTGCGGTAGTGATTGTAGTGCGGCGAGTCCATGTCGAAGCGATACAAGTAGGTGGGCGTGGCTGGAGCATAGGCAGCCCGGGCGAGCAGTGCACGATGAATGCCATGCCAGAAGTTCTTCACGCTCAGCAGATGCAAGCACTCGAACAGCTCCATTTTGGCACGGTCCGCATCATCGAAGTAGGCCAGCTTGAGGCGACGCAGCTGCTCGGCCAGCTCGTTGGCATCGACGGCCTCGCGCACGGGTCGCGGAATGAGTGCCTCGAAGGCACTAAGCATGTGCTCCGGATCCTGCAATGTTGTCTGGTAGCTGAACAGGCCCTCGAAGGACGTGCCGCCAATGATAAGAGGCAGCTCGTTGCCCCAGGCGCTGGCCAGTTGCTCGAGATGCGGTCGCGGCACCACGCAGTCCTCGTCCACATATGTCTCGACGACAGGTCCGAAGGCAATTATCTCATAGTTTCGGTGCTCCTCCTGGGTCACAATCGCATTGCAGTGCTGCGCCAGCTGGCTGCCAGATGCCGCTCTGAGAAACTTCAGCAGCTGTTGCTCATTGTCCGCCTCGCCCTTATAACCCAGGCGAGTGGCCAGCCGCTGGGCCCAGCCGCAATCCGGCTGGGTGGCCCATTCGCACAGTGCGGACCCCGACTGCACAATGGCGCGATGAAAGAGGCCCCGCGTCTGTTCCGTGTGCATGAGGATGTGTGCAGACGTGGCGCCAGCACTCTCGCCCATCAGCGTGATGTTGTCCGCATCGCCATTGAAGCTGGCTATGTGTTCGCGCACCCAGCGCAGTGCCAGTACCTGATCCTTGAGTCCTGCATTGCCAGGTATCTGCAGTTCGCGTTCCTTAAGGCTCAGGAAGCCAAGCGCGCCCACGCGATAATTAAAGGTGACCAGCAGTACATCGTGCTTCATGAAGAAGTCCGGCCCGTAGATGTCCCGCACGGCACCGCCTATTTGAAAGCCGCCGCCATAGATCCAGACCATAACTGGCAGCGGACGTGGTGACTCCAGTCGCTTCACGTACACGTTCAGGAACAAACAGTCCTCAGATCCCTCCACCCTATTCGTTATTACGTTCTTCTGCATGGGCTGCGATCGAGCGTAGGTGCAGTCCCTTACCCCCGGCCAGGGCTTGGCCGGCTGTGGCGCCCGGAACCGTAGCTCGCCAACCGGTGGCTGGCCAAAGGGTATGCCCTCAAAGGAGTAGTAGGACTCCCCATCATAGAAGGTCTTGCGCTCCATGCCCTTCACCTTGCCACATTTCGTTTCCAGCACTTTTGTACGGCCAGTGCTCAGTCGGTACTGCACTACCTTATGCCCAATGGCCCTAGAAGAAAGATATAGATATATGAATTGAGACCAAGAATGTCATAATATTGTGTGAAGAATGTCATTATATTTTCACATGAGCTATAATTTAATGTTGTAAACAAACACTTCTTTCCGCCTATTTATCCCATTTGTAGAATGTCCCCTGATTTCACAACCAATTTGTGTTATGTATGCTATGTATGTTTATACATATTTACCATAGCCAATATGTTTTATTTGTTTTCCCTGTATTGAAAACATTAATCATCCAATATTAATAGACAAATATGAGAATTACTGTGACCACAAGTGAGGTTTTTACACGCTACTCTTTTCTGGTTACAACCTTCATAAATTGAATAAATTACGGGGAACTATAGAAATACTTCAAATCGTATTCTGGAGAAACTTTGCTACTACAACTCTTGAATACTGGGAAGCAGGCCCTTATTGTGCGAGTGCTATGTTAAATATCCCTGTTCTGTTAAATATATCTTGCTAAATGTACAATATAATATTACAAGTATAAATAGTGTTGTATCTGGAACCAGGAGATGTCCTGCACATCTAGGAAATACCCTAAACCCAGCTTCAATCTGCCGTTACAAACATTATTTTGTAATTTTGTATGTTTTTTATTTATAGAGGAACTGGTTTTGGTATCCAATAGTAATATTTATGTAGTACCTACATATTAAGTTTGGTGTGTCTAGCTCTTATAATCTTTGAGTTATGCTTAAAAAACCATGACTGAAAATCGATATTTATCGATACTGCAGAAAGAGGCGATATCGATCCAAAAAATGTAGAACTTGTTCTGTTTTCTATGGTATACGATAGGATATTCCAAATATTCAATCTCTAGCTTTCAACGTCCTTTTCAAGAATACAGATATTTAATGTGGTATGGAACTTCCTTTTGTATGTTAAACATATTACCACACAGCTTCAGTTTTATTTTTAAAAATCGACATTTTATTTTGACCATTTGCGAAAAACGTGGATTAACCAAAAACACTCGGCACGGGCAACGACGGGCAACATCGGATGTTAATTACAAATTTGGCAAATCTCTTTTACTCCTTTCCCTATTTGAAATGCAAATAAAAGATGTTTATGGATTCAGTGCGTAGTAATCAGATTCGCCATATGTAATGAGCTCTTCGGTGGGGTGCTAAAGCTGGATTACCGATATCTTATCTATATTCGGATACTCCAATAATAATTGAGCTGCGTCACATCCACTAAGCACTTCTATGGACAGATACTCATCCATTGTCTGAATACTGATTGCCACAAAACTTTTGGATACGTCGCACTCCCCACTTACTTTGCGGCCAACTTGAATTTTTCGGATACACTCAGCCGTAGATCCATTTCTATATATATACCCGTATACGTCTGTATATATGTATATATATAATTGTTTATGCAAAAAATTCTTTATGCTCCGCGGCACTTCCAACGCGCTCAAACGCCGAACAGAAACTAAAATGTTTCCACTTTTGAATGCCCTGCTATGACTAAATGATTAGATAAAATCGCGCCTAACAGCTGGCTACATAATATGTATATATTATTACATATTATTATTGCTGATTGTAAGTTTCGATTCAGTGTTTGATAAGTAAATGAAGTTGTTTACAAACAGCATTCGAACGGTTAAAGGTCAAGTTGCACTCACTTTCACAAGAACTTTCTTTTCAATACATTCGCATTCGCAGATATAACGCCCTATTTATATATATGTATTTATTCATCTATATATATATGTATGTATGTATTTATATATATATATATACGAACGTATCTGTGCGTGTACGTTAGAGCAACAGGGTGGTTTCGCAGACACAATTAGGTCATCAAAACAGTTGAGACTCGAGGCGCCAGAGCCCATCAACAGGCATCGTCGTCATAATGGGCTCCAAAAGGCCTCCGAGGCGAACGCGCCTAAGCCGAATAAATACGTGTGTAGAATTCACTACATATGTACATATATACACTTATATAACACACGCATATTATGTATGGATGTAACGATGCGATGAGTCATGGGCTCATTGACCCTGCTTTTCGCAGCTCCCTTTTAAGAAAAATTAACATGAAGGTCAATCATCTCGATTGAAAGAAAGATGAAAACAACAAAGCAATTGGACATTCAGGAAGTTCTGTTAATCGAGTTAGAATAAAGATCCGTTTATGCAAACCAGGAACAGAAATTTCCAGAACCGTGAACCAAACCAATTGCTTGAAATGCTTTTTTCAATAACTAGTATGTAAAATATAAGAGTTGACATCTATTTGGAAATCTATTTTTCAACCATATTCCACCCGTGAAAAAGTAAAATTCATCTGTTACAAGTTTTGCTTACGCACTTTCCACGCATTTTCCGCCAAATCCAACCGCACCTTCTCGAGCTCCACGTCTCCATTTTTAACTTACATAGAAAGGCTGAAAATAAGTTTAAATCGGCTAAAACCTGAAACTTCTATTGCCTTTATGGGCGCAGTTTTTTTCTGCCTGTTACATACGCTTGCACAAAAACATTATACCCTCTATGCACATTTTTAATGGGCTCGGGCTATAAAAATGTATTCGTAAGTTCTTTAAGCTAACAAATGTAATTGGACGCTTTGAAAACATTGCTTCCGAAGGTCGCTACATTTTTTTGTATCACAACTGTACATATTCTATTAGCCATTATTGTTCAGCGTTGCCCGGGCCATGTTTTTTTCTTCAAATTTCAGACATTTCTTTTCACCCAATAATAGCCCCGGCAAGGCCGACTGAAGTAAGCAAATATTTTCGTAGCATGCACGTGTCTTCTCCCCTTTGTTTGTGTTATTAAGTTAGACAACTTGGACAATAAATATACTTAGCCAAGCTCAGAGCTAGCATTATCTTAGGAAAAAGTATCTTCTTTCTGTTTGATTTTGTTGACACTCATTTAAAACAAAAAGTAAGATCAAAGTTTAAATGCTTTTAGAACATGCGAAATTATATATTTGCAATATTCGATTTACTGACTTTTTACCATTGAATTTCCATTTGAGCTGGCGCAGTTTGGGTCCAGCTCTCTGCTCCCTGCTCCTTGCACTCCTTGACTGGCATCGTCTGAAGTGTCATAGTTGGCATTGTCTTCAGATCCGCCTCCCTCCGCCTGGGAGCAGCGGGTTGCCACAGCAACGTCTCCCGAGATACTGGCATCGACTTTGGCCAGAACTCTGTCCTTCCTTCTGGGCTGCCGGGGTAGGCTTGCTTTTTGTCATCCGGGCAAGTGTTGACTGTCGAGCGCCGCCTTCTGCTTCTGGGTTGTGTGTTAGTTAATGTGATTATTTCACGCTTGGCCTGCTACGAACTAACATTTCCTTTGGCTCCCTGCCTGCTCCCATTTTCTATTTCAGTCGGAGATGGAGTCGGAGTCGGATTCCGTGCGTTATTTGTTTGCTTAGCTTTTGTTATCGTTTTTGTTCCGTTTGCCTGTTTGTTGTTTAAACAATTTACGCTTCTTCTTATCTTGGCTCTTCTGCGCTGTGTTTATTCTCCGTGCATATATATGTATATAGCTATAAATGTTAACAAGCCTGCCTTTGCAGGCCAAATAGGACAATTCAAATATTACTCATACGACACGTTGTCTTTACAGATGACTGGGCACTCAAAAGTTCCGCAAATATTAAGTTTTTAACGACAAAAACGATTTTCTTTTCAAGATCTGTTAACCAACATTTTTTACACTAAACAGGCCTATTTCATTTGGTTTGATCTACTATATCATTAATTTCGAGGATTATTTGAGTAGAACAATTTTTGTTTCTCAAGATACTTTTTTCAAAGTCAGACATTTTTCTGCAAGTGTAGTAAATCTTCTGGCGTGTCCAAATTTGCCTCTTCTGTTTACATTTTTCAAAACACAATTTTTAAAAATTGAATTAATTATGTTTACATAGTTTTGCCGATCAACTATCGTGAGCGCAAGTCTAAAGCAAACAAAATTATGTTTGGCTCGGTTTATATTTCAGCTATTCTTGATTTAACTAATCCGTTTTACTGGTCGATTAATCATAAATCAGCACTAAATTATTATTTTACAATAAATTAAGACTGAAATAATAACATGAAATGCATGAAAGATACAATTAAAAAATTATCTATAAACAATTCTTAGGTTTTCTAAAAAAGTAACAAAAATGTCAAATACAAGAAATTCTAAATCTAAAACATCAAAATTTTCTAAAAAGTACTAATTATTTTTTATAGTTTTACTACCGAGCTTTTATTTCAAAATACTTAGAAGATTCTTCCCTTATATTTCCCAACAATATTCCCCATTCTTCACAGAATTTTTGAAATATGACTTTAAAATGACGAACTTTTCATTGGCAATCATTTTTGTCCTCGTATTAAATTCAATTTTGCATTATCTACACCTGTCTGCCGTGGACCACAATGGAATGGCGCTGTCTGCCGCTCGTTGCCAGGTAAAAGAACTCGTACTCTTATCCTCCTGCTACTCCGGCAGGGCCTGAGTGCGACCGCTTCCCCTCGTGCCTGCTCAGCATGCTCTGTGGTTCGGTTGCCATAGCATTGTGCAGATTCCGTTGGCAGCATTCCGTTTCGTTGGTGTTGCCATCGACTAAATAAATAAATAAATGCACAATGCAATTTATTTATGCATGTTTGTTTGTTTGCCTGTTTATATGTATTTTTATTTGTACAATTGTGCATACATATGTATTTGTTGTTGTTGTTTGCCCAGTTTACCCTGCTTACATTGTTGTTGTTGTTGTTGATGTTGATGCTTCAGTTGCCGGCGCCAATGCAACTGCAGACTGGCTACGCATCAACAAACAAACACACGCACACACACACACATGCGCATACAAACAATCACACTCACACACACACAGCCAGTGTAACAATTGTGTCCTGATGCCATCATGAGCCTTGTCTCGACCTCCAAGTGCCAACGTTCCACATTTCCCTCCCCGCTCGCTCGTTACGTTATCGTCATTGACTCCGTCGTCGTCGTCGTCGTCGTCTTCGCCTTCATCTTGTTTACATGGTTGCCGCCTACTGTTAAAGGTGACGACCCCTTGAAACGCAACCCCTTGCCCATGCCCGGCATCTTTGTCTCGGTCGCTCCCTCCTTTGCTTGTCTGTTGTTGTTTTTGCCTTTCTTGTTCTGGATGTTTGTGTTTGGCTTGCCTGCCCTTTTGTTTTGCTGACGCTAAGGGGCAGCGCGTGTACAAATTGTTTTTCCGATTGTCCAAATTTTCAGGGCTGGGCACATTGCGAAAATCGGAACTCGCTTAAATCATGTCATCCTTTGACATTCATACAGCAACTGTTTCATATTTTAAATTCCAAACTTGTTTATCAAAAAATCGGAATCGGAAGAAAAACAAAAGTTCATGATCTTTTGTTATTAAAGGTGGAAGCCAAAGAACTAGTTCATGCTCGTTCTCTAGCCAACGCACGCTCTGGTTCATTTGATGGCGCTTTTGTTGTGTGCTCTTTCGCTTTAGTGTTTTTGTTTTAGCATTCGCCGCTTCAATTTGGCTCACTCGTTCTGTTTAGCTTCGGTTTCGTAGTTGCTGACGACTCGTGCCGTGCTGCTGCTGCTGCTGCTTCTGCTGCCCACGACGGCTGCGACTGCGTTGTTTGTTTGCATTTGTGTTTTAGCTGCCTCCGCTTTGTTTTCTTTGCGCCCGCAGCACACAAAAACAACAAATAGTACGTACAAAAGCAGCAACAGCAGCAGCAGCAGCAGCAACATCAACAGCTACATCTACAGCAACAACAATAACAATAACAGGGCTCCGACTTTATCAGCTTTTTAGCGCGACGTCGCAGTCAGTCAGTCGTCGTCGGTTGTCGGACGCAGGCGTAGGCATTCCAATTGGGACGCACGTTTCGAACTCGAATTCCCGTTCAATTTGTTTATTGGTTCGGTTCACTACGTCGTTTCATTTTGTGTGAGTGTGCGTGCAAGTGTGTGTGTGTGTGTGTGTGTGACGTTATCACGCACCAATTGCGGCAATCGCTTAATGGGCACTCACACTTTCTGCGAGTGCAACTGTGTGTGTGTGTGTATAAAACAAAATTGATAAATGCACAGCGGCAATAAAAAAAAAATACAAAATAAATAAAAGCAGTTGCTGCACACATATAAATCTGTACGTATGTATGCACACATCTGTATGTACATAAGCTCTGACATACATACGCTTATAAATGATTGAGTTGAGCGTGTTAATACATAAGCAAACAAAAGTCACGGCTGTCAATGCGGTTCAATGTCTTCGGCCTCCTCAGCGAGCAGAGCAGCAGGAACCCACTGAGTGTGACATCAACAACAACAACAACAACAACAACATCAAAAAGAGCAACAGCCACATCGGCCGCAGTAATAATCGCAACGGTAGCCGGCATCGGTGGCAATGCCGCAAACTGGTTTAAGCCAAAACGAAAATGAATACAATATCAATGGCAACAGCTCAAGACGCCGCGTCTGTTTAAGCATAGTTTTCTTTTTTTTCTGCAATAATGATACAGAATCAAATGTCATGCACGCATTTAGCGATGAGTGAAATGATCGTTAAAAACGAGATCATCGTGTGCACGTACAAAAGCGAATGAGCAGTGATTTTTGATGTGCATTAAATCTAATGTATGCAAGTGGATTAGTGAAATTACAAAATATGTATTGCACATCAACACAAATAAATATTTATTATTTATTTAACATGATGTGTATTTCATAATAGTAAAGTAAACAACGATATTCGCTGCACGCCTCATTTATTTCAATTGTCACACTCCCATCTCTAATGTCGCGAACAGCGACTGTTACTCTCATTAGAGTTCGTCCGGCCATTTTGCAGAGTGGAATTGCTTTAACCTCTCTGCGCGTTGGCCTTAGTATGTGCGAGTGTGCATGTGTTTGTGTGTTTGTGAACTACATGAATGTCGTGTACGAAAGGCGCTTAAACAAGTGCGCGCAAGCCAAGTAATAATAACAAGAACAACTACCGTTTTGCGCGTTTAAAACACGCGGCGTCGTCGCCTCGCTTACTTTATCGTTTATGTGTTTGTGTGTGTGTGTGTGTGTGTGCGTGACACGTTTGTGTTCGTGTACCGTTCTAAAAATAACCGTTTCATGTGCAGTCGCTGCTGCTTCGCCAGCGACAACGTCGTCGTCGTCGTCGTCTTTCGTATTTGTATTTGTTATCGGTTATTTAACTTGATTTATTTGCGTGCGACTGTTGATTTATGTATGTCGCTCGAATGGGCCCACAGCAATAATAATAATAATAATAACAACAACAACAACAACAACAACAGCAGCTTTCGACCAAGTCTCACGCACATTGTCACTTAAGTGGGTCAAACGATAATTGGCACGCCCTGCCCCTCGCCCTCAGTCCGGCCAATGGCGCCTTGCAGTATGTCCCGTTTTTTGTTGTTGTTGTCCTTCTACTTTCTACTGAGCCCGTGTGTGTCTCTAGAGTCTTTTGAAGGCCACGCTTACGATTCGTGCATTTTGCACATGTCCTCCCTCAGTTATCCTTGCATACTTACAGGATGATTTCGATTTAATAAGTCTTAATAATAATTATTATTAATTGTCTGCTCAGTCATATTAAAGAGCAAAAATGCTTTAGTTTTCGTTGCCTTAATAAAAATATATACATATTTATGAAAATAATTTCATTTTCTAATTCTCGTCTATAAGGAGATACTTTTCCCGATCCAAATGGGCATTATTGTAGTTGGCTTTCGTTGAAGTTCAAAGGACGCAGATAGAGTCAGCTGCCATGAAGAAAGGGGAAGGGAGGGAGGGAGGGTCGGTGCAACGGGGCATTCATCTAGCTTAATTTATGGTCGCTTTAGATCAGCTGGCGGCGGTGCATGCAACACATACATAATTAGTTACCACTTAATCTGCAACGCCATCATCATCATCATCATCATCATCATCATCATGATGATGATCGTTTTGCCGAGGTCTATCACCGATCGCGTGCGTGATTATCGTGTCGGGGCCGCCCCAGTCTCATTCTCATTCGCTCGAAACGGATACGGATGCATCATGAACATCGCCGATCCGTCAGTTCGTCAGTCGTTTCATATCCACGCCCAAATGCACAACAACAACAATAACAATAACATCATTAAGAGAGGCGCACTCGCCGTTCGTTTATCTCGGTTTCAATTAAACCTAATTTTGTTCGTGTTGTAATTAAGGTGTTGCCGCAAATAGATCGCAAATTCATCAACAAACCGCAGCAATGTGCATAAAAAGTGATTCATTCAAATCCGCATCGGATCTTAAGTGAAAGTCCACAACAAGTGAGCATGGAAATGCCGTGAATATCAGTTAAAGAGATATACATATTCGGAGATTGACTAAACGTTAACTAAAATACTTAAAATTAGTAAGCCAAAATGGCGCAAAATCTAACTGTTGTTGTCGGCGAAAGCGGAAAGACAAACGACGTCGCAGCAGCAGCGGCGGCAGAGGCAGAGACATCGGTTGTCAATTTTAGGCCGAAGGATACAAACGGCTGGAAGGATTACAAAAAACTCAAGACTTATCTTATACTAAAGGAACAGCAAAGCGAAAAGGTAATCGAGAAGGTCTCCTGCTAAAAAGGAAGTTAAAGTTAGATCCTTGTAGAAATTACAATGTTCTATTGAAGAATTCAACTATTGCTCAGATTCGGCCATAACTTACATAACAGCTAGATACTGTTTTAAGCACGAATTAGAGATACCCTATAATCAACTATGACAGTAAAATGAATGTTATGAATTTAGATTTATCGTTTAAGAAATTTAGTTAGTAATTGCCAACGGTTCCCATTAAAATGCCTTGAATACTTATATAAATTACTCAGTTCTACTAAGTTCAATTATTTAGTTCGTGTTAAAAACAAAAACTGATGTCAGATAACTCTGAGAACGGAAACAAGCGGTGCGATTGCGCACTTGATTTGGTACTTCCTATAACTATATATAATAATGGAAGCTGGAATTTACATATGCGATTAGGAGAATGTGCTGCAAAGCTTGCACATTATCATATTTGCCACAACAAGTTAATACAATTAATGCTAAACGTTTGCAGATAACGCTTAAATTGTTGATAGCGCAATTTGTGATGCAAGCAATTAATTACGGATCGGTTTACTTCCTCGACGGATTGATAATTGTGGGATGGGATGCATGCAAATATTGGCAGCTTCGACTGTTCGATCGCTTACTAAAGCCATGGCGATAAAATGTACTCAATCAGTCAATCAATCAATCAATATTGACCCAAATTGCAAGCAGTAAATTTATTGTGCTCAGGCATCAATGCATATTAATCAAATAAATAAATAAATAAATGCATAGAACATGTTTTGCTGGCATTGAGAACTGCATACAAATAATTCAAATTCGGTTTGAGAACTTGCTAAACAATGCATGGATAAATTTACAGGCTATTATATAACACAAATATAGGAGTGTTCGAGTCGGGAGTGCCCGACTAGAAGATATCCTCCTCCTCCTCCTCTCACTGGGGAAATTGTATTTTATACATCTTTATTTAATTCCAAGTTTGAAGTCTTGCGAGTCGTAAGTTATGCTTTAAATCGTTAATTATAAAATATCAGTATGGTATAGTAATAGCTAATACAGACAAACAGACAGACGGGTATAAGGACTCAATAGCTCGTCGCCTTGATCAAGAATATAATTTATTCTCTGTTATGACAATTTGAAACAATTGAATTTCCCAATAAACGGAGATCTTTATACTATGTACTCTAGGAAAGTTGGGTAGGTAAGGGGCAATGTGTGTAGTTCACGGAGACATTTGTGAGTCTATAAAATGTATATGCTCGACCAAGTCCTCCCGTCCACCTATATGTGCTAGTTCTTAGTAACGTTTAAATAATTTACCACAATTTAAATAACTCTCATTGCTTATGGATTAAATGATAAAGTCTTTAAAGTGCATTTTTACAGGGCATCTTTGAAGCAAGCAACTCGGCTAAAGCATTATTAGCGATTTTCTATCGGGAACTCCTTCTATTTATAGCTATCTAAAATTGTAATATTTATTTATTGCTCGCATATTAGTTTGTAGTTTGTTCAAATATTTAAAACTGAAAAATTAAAACAAAAGAAATTAAAGCTGTGAATCCGCTTAGATTCGTGAAAAGTTGCAATTACTTTTCAAGTATGACCCCAAGAATAATCGTGCCCCCGGCAAGCGCACATCTTTCGCTGTCTCGCTCGCTCTGGCCATAATTAACAGGCACACAGACAAAAGGCAAACAATGAAACAAGAGGTGAAAGAAATGTTATAACCAGAAAGAGAAGAGAAAAAAGCCTCTTCATATAAAGTTATTAAACGGTCATGACCCCCATTTTCAAAATGCTTATCAACAGCAGCAACAACAACAACAACAACAGCAACATGGAAAGCGAAGCAAGAGCAAAAAGCGAACAGACGGTGAAGTTGTCGACGGGTAGGGAGCTGGGCGGGTGGGGCAGGCAGCATATAAAGCGGGCGAACATGAAAAACGAGCATTAAAAACTCGCACGAAAAATGACGAACGCGTTCTTAGATGAAGGAGTGGCAGGGCGATGGGCGGGGGGCGGGAGACGGTGCCGCCAACAGAAGCCAATGAGGCAGGCGACGCCATTTGACCGCTCGGCGTCGGATCAATAAATATGGATGACTTGACGCTGTCCAGATTGATGTGTGTGCACACACAGACACGCACACATACACAGACACACATGTGCGCTTGTGTGCGTGTGTGTGTGCATATCCATGAAATGACAGGCCCGGACGAGTTGTGTAATAAAAATGCGCGCCTATCAATGTCAAAAAATCTGACACACAATGGAATAAGAAAAGTAAACAAACAATTAAATTGCTTAGTGCCTAATAAAATAAATGAATGCCGGCTGCGTTTGCGTGTTTGTCTTAACCAGATACGACTGGAAACAGCGGACAGCTGCCCAGATACGACTCTGTCTGTCCGTCTGCCCGTTTGTCTGTCTGTCTGTGTCTGTCTGTCTATCTGTCTGTCTGCATTGAGATATGTACATACACGCTTGGCACAGATACAATTTGAGTGGGGGATTTGCGAACAAATATGCAGGGTAAATAACTATATACATTCACATATCTAGAGAGATAGATGGATAGCTAGATAGAAAGATATGTATCTATAGAGGCTACTTGGGCGTATACGTAATATATTAAATAGCTTTTGCCATACGTTGATGGACAGCCCATGCGAATTCATTTGGCCTAAGTAGCAAAGGGTATTAGCGTGTGGGATGGCCAAGAGGGGGCTCAGAGGGGGCTGGCGTGTGACAATCAGATGCCGGATTGTATGTTAATTGTGCCTAAATGAGTTCTCTCTCTCTCTCTCTCTCTCTCTCTCTCTCTCTCTCATCTGATCAGCAACTTCTCAATTGAGTGAAAAGCCTTTGAATTACAAACTTGTAAAATATGATTAACTTAGATGTTTGCCAATAAAATGAGTCAAAAATGTTGATGTAATGTGACATGGAATTCAATTCCTAAGGTTTAATTCTATTGGCATGCCAAAATATTTAAATTGTTATTTTAAGCACAATTTTAACTGAAATGTTTCAATCAATTTCAAAATTTAAATAGATTTTGACTTCTTTTAAAATATATATTAATAGAAATATTTTACCAGAGTTGCCGGATCAGAAGAATAATATTATTATTTCAAAACTTCGTATAATATAAACAGATTTAAAACATTCGCACGAAAACTGAAAAAAATCGAATTTCTAAACGGCATTCCTTGATCTTTGAAATAAACATACAGCAGGCTACCTGAAAATTGAATCTCAATCAATCGGACTATAAACTCCGAAGTTATTTAAGAACGAATTTCTAATGACGTGGTGTAAAAAGAAGAAGATGTGTTTTTTATTGCAATTTTCATATTAAAAGTTATTCGGTTTATAAATGTTCACTCATAAAGTTAACACAACTTTTTCTTACTGTGCCTGGAAGAGTTGTTTGCATTATTATTAGACACAGATATTATTATTATAGACAGATTTTTGAGTCGATTGATTGATGCCTGTCGCTCATAAATACGTTTGCTTTTTATTAGGACAAAATCAAAATAGTTGTGAATTACAGCAATACAATATGTATATACTTGTGAATGACAACAATTCGGTTTGTCATTCTTGACTAATTAAAACTGTAAAAAGATTTTGAGAAAATATATGCAACATGTGTACTAAAGGTTTAAAGTCCCTTGACCCTAGTTTTGTATTTTCGATCTATGATCAAACAAATCAATCAATCAATTTCAATTTCGTATCAATCGAATAAATCTTTGGCGACTGGAAGATACTTTTTTATGGGGGACTTCTCTAGTAATCTATAAAGTAAAATAATAATAATTATTTATGTGACGACTGCAAACGACCTTTTTTCAAATTCATTTGAGAGATGTTTCACACCTATCACTAAATCCACCCCTTGATGTAAGCGTTTTTTATTCTCATTCATATTCAAAGAATTAAAGACGTGCTTCAGCTCGCTAGAGTGGTCGAAATTCATTGTCAACTGCGGAAAATTGGCGGAACTAGGCAATTTGTTTGTTCACGAAAATAGACATTGAACAAGAAAATGGACATTGAACGGTCGGAAAATAGGTGGAAAACTGTCTAAATTTTGAAGCAAAGCACTTGGATCGGGCAAGGCTAAGAATACTAGCTCAATATTTAACATATAATGATAAGTAGGTCGCCAAGTTTTTTATGCCTTTTGACTGGTTCTACTTGCCGAGTTACATTTCGAATGCACTGAAATGAAAGAAATAATCAGTTGTCGTAAGTAGATATTTCACTTTAGGGACATTAGCGTCTAGATAGCGCTGGGCACAGTCTGTTACGAATTTTGACTGTTGTATGTGAAAATTGACAACTGCGATAATTGATTTTAAATAGCCACACTCTCGTATTTGTATTTCACACTCGAGTTGTGTGACTTCGAGCAAGGGGCAAATCGAAGCAGGGAATATAGATATAGAATTTGAAATCTACCGAGTAATCAGTGAGAAAGTGTTGCCTGGTAGAGTGTTGCCCTGTCCGCCCAGCTACTCTTGAAAACGAAATGCACAAGACATTGGATGTTAATTCGTTGAATAAGTTGCTTGGGTCGCCTTTAGTGTCTTGCCGGCTTGGACGGCAGCTTAATGAGTTTGGCTTAAACTGATTAGCATTGATTATAGCCAAGGCGCTAACTGTTGGCCTGACCTGATCCCCACTAAAATGTTCTCTCTCTCTCTCTCTCTTCATTGCAGGCCGCTCACACGCCGGAATCGCAGCGCTCTTACATGTTGCGAAAGCGCTCGGCGCCGGCGACGGAACGGACGACCTTTGTGTGCTACACTTGCGGCACGGACACGCCCTCCTCGCAGCTGCGACTCGTCTACTGTTGCCCCAACACGGAACGGGAGCCCTACTATCCGTTCATCAAGACCATGAAGGTCTTCAAAAACGCTAGTCCCATCAGCCCGCAAGGTGAGTCGCCCCGCCCCCCGGCGGTTGAACAGATTGAACTGAAACCAACTTTTTTGAATGCTTAGGCATGGTGCAGATCTGCGCCGGATGCAGCGAGAAGCACACCAGCCTGGCGGAAGGCGGCCTCCCAGTACCTACTGCGTCCACTTCGGAGTCCGGAGCAGCGCCATCCTTGGAGTCCAGTTCGGCCATATATAGCACGAGCGGCGCCATCGCTGGCAACCATGTGACCGCATTTGTGGGTCGCAATTCGCCGTCGGAAAAGTCGCTTGCCAATTCGGACTCCACGAGCAATGTGCGCTTCAAGGTGAGCTATCCTCTGCCCGATATGGGGCTGCGACATGCATTTCCAAAGCCACCAGGTGCAGCCTAATCCGGCTAAGAACCACATTTCCGACGTTCCTATTGTCAGTTCGAGTTGGTTTTGTCTCAAGCGAACAAATCGCGATGCTTGTCAATAACAATTTGTAATTTTTATGTGCAGCTTCGATTAGTTTTCCATTTTCTTCCATATATATGCATATATAATTGTCGGTATGCGGGTGTGTGTGTGTGTGTGTGTGTGTGTGTGTGTGTGTGTGTGTGTGTGTGTGTGTGTAGTCGTAATGCCGTATCGCCCTGTGGGCATACATGGAAATTTACTAGCTGTCGATTGCAGCAGGAATTAAGTGTATATATATATAATGGCAGGCATATAGGAAAAGCGATTACACATCGTGTGGAAAAACAAATATAATCGCTGAGTACGGCAATGATCGACTGCCAACTACCCTAGACAACCAAAAAATAAATTATATAATTCAAGAGTGTTTATATATCAAATAATTCAATCAATTTTTGAATGCTGAGTATATTCTTTAGTATATAGATAGATAGATATTTCTAGAAACGTAAATATTTTAAGTCTAGCATATTATATCATTTGTTATGATATTAAGAGTCCTGTGTTAGCCCTGTAGTATAGGGTATTTGAAACACGCACAAACACGGCCGCGCATAATACAATAAATGGAACTTAGCGTCTCGGACCGTGTCGCGCTAATGAGGGCAACTCTGGACGCGATAACACCTCGGAGACCTCTGCCCCCTGCTGATAACCGAACGAACCCGAGTGCATTCCAGAAAGGTGACGACCTGCCCCGTCGGGCAGAGAGGCAGACAGACAGCGAGACTGACAGCGAGACAGACAGACAGATGGACAATTGGAATGGACAGACTAATGGTGGGACATGTTGAGTAATTCATTTGCATGCTGAAGGTCGGCGGCAGCGATATCAATTATGTAGAATATACGAGCTGTGCCTGGCGGAAAGAGCTGATAAGGACGGAGGGGCAGCTTCATTAGTTGCCGCTTATCAGCGTGGTGCGTGGTGTGCGTGGCGATGGGCGAGGGGCGTGGGGCCAGGGGCGTGGGGCGAGGCATGGGCCAGTCGAGCAAGTCGAGTGTCAACATGTTAACCAATTTGAGTCAACAAATGTCAAGATTAGATTGGCCCAGCCGCATGCTCACGGCAGCTCCGCATGGCCAGGTCGGGCGTTACGGGGCGCGGGGTCCGGAGTGCGGTTCCATTGCCCATGTGCGCTTTAATTACTGTTCAAGATCTGGGCGCGGTGGGGCAAATACTAACCGCAAATGCAAACAGTTCATAAACAACACAAGCTAAACACGACACAAAAATTAAACGAATTATTGTATAAATAAACAAAATGCGAAACAGAATAAACAGAAAGAGTTATAAAGGGAAAAGGCGGCTAACTTCGTAGAACCGTAGAATCGTATTATCGTAATACCCAAAGTGGGTAAACTTGGCCAAGTCGGTCTGTAGGCATCTGGCCCTAACCGGTTTCACGGTTAGATATGCCACAGTGTGTTTTGTTTATGCACGTTTATTTATAGCCAGCTTTTTGCTTCAAGTAGTTTATTTATTATTTTGTTATTTCCCTTTGGTTAAATACGTGTATTTAATGATTTAGTTTAGTTCAAACTTCGACAACAATAACAATAAATCAGTTCAG
Source organism: Drosophila littoralis (assembly GCA_018903485.1). Classification (NCBI taxonomy): domain Eukaryota; kingdom Metazoa; phylum Arthropoda; class Insecta; order Diptera; family Drosophilidae; genus Drosophila; species Drosophila littoralis. Next base: position 8,512,040 of record JAEIGF010000297.1, on the reverse strand, counting down.
CTTTTTTTTCGTTGTTGCTTCTTAATTGATTGTTAATTCTTCGAATCTGACCATTTTTATAGTTTTGTCTTGGCTTTTTGTCATAATTAATCTATGCAACTTTTTTGCATGCCAATCTGTATCATAATAACTTATTAAGCTCTTCTTCCAGTAATTTGAGGAAGTGCTGTTTCTAGACTGTTGTGCATTATGTATTGAGATAAGATATTGCGCAATTGTTTCGAGCCGGCGATCCGATAAATTGGATATAAACGTATCTATAGTATAAATACCTATAGCCCTGTCTGTCTGTCCGACTGTAGTAGATTATTAGGCTTTGTTCAATTACACAATTTATTCAGAAAGGTTCATAGATAAATAGATAAAATAGATTCGTTTTGATTCTTAACAATTTCTGTGTTTCAAATAATATTTAAAATGCGTTAAGTTCATTTTAAATGGTAAGAAAAGAGATATCCACTTGTTGAATTGAACTGAAAAGTTGCGAAAAATAATATGAATGAAACCTTTTGAACGGATATTAAGATGTCGGACTTTATTTAGGCTTTACCCGAGGAAGGAACTGCTATTAAGAAGATTAAAGGCAAATGGCTTAGATGTGATTTTCCAACCGATTGATATAAAGAATATTGTTAAGATGTCTTAAAAAAAGAAATGTTCATGATCTTTATATTAAATATTCTTCAATGGCTTTGCAGCCGCTCATAGCTGATGCAGCTATTACTGTATCTGTTGCAATATCATAAGTTATAATATATATACTTGTATAGCCTTTAGGTCCCACATAGGCCTTGACTAGGTTAAATGACATTTTTTAGCCTACCTCAAATATGGTAACATACCAAACACACAAACATGACGCCTGTTGGGATTCTAAACAATTGCCAAGTAAATATTTCATTTTTTGGTTCTAGAGACTCCCTCTCACTCTCTCACTCTCCCTCTCTCTCTAACCTCTCCATTCTCTCTCTCTCTCTATCTAGTTCATTTGTTTGCTTCACGTGTCTCTGGCCATAAAAGCGTCTTTGGGCGTGCAAATAATTGTTTAGCTGATCCGAAAAGCTATCTTTAAACAGGTGCCAGAGCGCATTGAAGAAACCTTTGGCCCAGTTAGCTGCAAAGCAAATGTGCTAGTATCTACGTATTTGTGGGGCAATATATGCATCTGGACGATAATCCAAGAAGCACACACACACAGATACTCTACACTAAAATTAAACAAAGATAAATGCAAATAACTGCCAGTTATCTATGGCACTCTGCGCGGGCTAGTCTTCATATTTTACTATGTGATATACGTTAATTTCTGGCAATTGCAGTACTGAGCAGGGGCAACTCCTGCTGATAGCCCCCGCGATCTTCTTTGGGGGTGGTCTACACACACATGTGCACAGCAGTTAGCTCCCTCGCATTCAATTTCATTTTGACAGATAACAGATAATTAAAGTGTGATAATATATTGCGCAAACAGCTGCATGACTTGTCATTCAAGTTGCGCAAATAGCAATAAACATAATGCCAAAATAAATATATAAACAAGCTCGCATACCTATTTATCTGCCTATTTTAGTTAAGCGTTAGAGAAGCCATCATGCGATTTGTTCCCCCCGTAGAAAATATATCAATTTTGTCACAATCTAAATATATGCATGTGAACCCATTGAAAATGGATTAAATAAAAGATACAAACTTGTTGAGCGAGTTGATTTTGGAATATATAAAGAATATAGATATATATATTCTCCTATTTATCAATGTTTCTTCGCCTCCCTTGCCAAAATATCGATTTAGTTTAGATACAGCAAGGTTCATATTGAGGAATATACAGATTCACATACCCCTAAAACATAAAATCAACACGTATGTTGATGCTGATCTAGAATATAAATACTTTATGTGGTCGGAAAGGCCTCCTTCTATAATACCCTCTGATAGGCTATAAAAATAAATTCTTGTAGCTAAATCCTTTTGATCTTTTTTTGAGGCGTATCAACAACAAAATATGGAAACTATTTCATCAGGAAAGCCTCTACTCTGCGTCACGGAAGAGGCTCATTTTGTGCAATTGACATTTAAAATTCTTGGTTAAAAAACAGTCTACTATACAAAAGTTACAGCTTTTATATGAGAGCGAGGGAACACTTGGCTCCGTTGCTTGACGAAGTCGGAGAGTTTTTCAGTATGTTTTGATCATGATTGGCAATTAAAGAAGACTAAAAATGAGTGCTTATGTATGTCTGATCATAGTTAATGATCGTTTAACGAATTGGTTAACGCTCTTTTCGCTCTTAATGATAGCTCGCTTAATAATCGTTGACTTCTTGTTGGCCATAATTGCTTTAATATCGGTTATTTCGTGTGTGGGCAATTTGTGGAAGAATCGATGATAATGATTATGCTCACGCATTTAGAAGATTCTTTTGAGAGATCGGACACGTTTTTGTTGTGCCACCGAAAACGCTATGAAATCATTTTCACGGGTAGTTTGCCTTTTATGGCAGCTGGGCCTTAATGGCACTCGATAAACACACACTCGTGCAGTTGAGTATTTTAAGTAAAGCGTATTATGGGAAAGCCAGAGGACTTTGGCACAAATTCAAATGCCGAGTCACCGTGGGGTAGGGGACGTACTTTACTAGAGTTGCGGCGCCTACCACCAGTTCGAGGGTTCTTCAGATTGAAAAGATTTCAAATGCAGTAGCAATTCGAGTCGCTTGAAAATCTCAGCTGCGCACAAATTAGAAAACATAGAGAACACAGTGAAACTTACTGGGAGTTATCCGGTCACAGTCTTTCTTTAAAATTAATAGCTAGTCCAATAAAGTTATATTACCGAGATTAGGTTTTTCGTAGATCGAAAAGAACCGACGTGTTAGATCAGATGAATCTCCTACAATAGCATTGTTCCTTCATCAACTCTACACCAATAATCTAGTAGATATGTTAACAGTAAAATAATCTGGAAAAATGGAAGAAATTCGGAATACGAATTTAGTATCTGACGGTCATATAAAGATCTCATTAGCTGATTTTCAATCGAATTGTGATTTATGTCATCCAACTCAACTTGAATATCAGTCATAATTTATCATCCACAAATTGTAATTGAGTTCGATGTAGTTCGAGGGAAAACCAGTTTGGCCCAGTTAATGCGATTCGATTAAAGCAGCTGCACTGATAACACACAAATTGAAGCCTTCTATCGGAAGAGGTGCCTTACTTTGAGTCCAAAGCAAGGTAATCGTAATGCCAAGCTGATTAGAGCTCGTACTCGCAGGTTCGACTCCCATAAATGGTATAGGGGCCCGTATGCTGGTGCCGATAAGAGTGAATAGTTCTCACCGGTTCCAGGCGGTTGGGGAGCTAGATTTGAGTGGTGCCACTTGAATGAAATATCAATTGTTCGAAATATTGAATAAAATATGATAAGATAAGTTGCATAGTGCGTCGCGTTCCATGTACGCTGCTCCGTGTTTTTCTTGTCTAGCTCAATTTTATTTTTAGTATGCTCGCATATGTTCACTTACGCTAACTGAATATACTCTGAACTCTTTATTGCAGCCATACGAAACGAATTCCAACAACTCGAACTCAAACACGGCGCGCGACTTCAAGCAGATCCGACGCACCGACTCCAGACCCAGTTCGCCCAGCTCTACACAGGGACACATCGAGAATGGCCATGCCCAGTACCCGTAATATGCTCTGCCTCTACACTATTGTGATGCACTACTAACAGATATATTTCTTTTGCTTACAGCTGCTCCATTTGCAAGGTGCTCTGCCCGTCCAATAAAATGGATTGGCTCTCCACCAGTGCCGAGCACATGAACTCCCATGCCATGCACTTTCCCTGCCTCAAGGCCAATGCCAGCAGCAGTAGCAACGGTCTTACCAACAACAACAACAATAACAACACCAATAATAATAATAACAACAACAACAACAACAACGAACTGAACAGCAATCGTGTGCTGGCCTGCAAGGATTGCATCAACTACTTAACCAGCCAATGGGAGACAATGGACGCGGAGCGTGTACCGTTGGAGCACAGGAGGTCCCTTCGCATTGCATCAATTAGACAATTTGAGCCTAATGAACTGCTCTTGCCTTGCAGATACAACATTCCCTCGCCGATGATGACCTCCAGCTCGCCGAATGGATCTCGCCATGGCGCCATGAGTACCTGCACTCCGCCCTCAACGCCATCCGTTTCCTCGTCAACCCCTGCCAGCACCTCAATCTACTGTTTCCTGTGCGGCCTGCACTCGGATCTAACGCTGGCCAGAATCCTTTATGGCAGCAAAGAGGTAAAAGGATGCTAATAGAGGCAGAGAGGGAGATATAGAGAGAAAAGGGAGAGATTGATTGATTAAAATCGCAGTTATAAGCTAAGGTGTGGGGTCAATTTGAGCCAAGAGTATATTTTATGAAAACAGTTGCAACAATTGCCTCCTATTTAGAGGCCTCCTTCAGGCAGATGACCGATTGAGAGGAGCGCAGCCGCGAAGTACTTAAAAACGAATACCAACTAAGTCTATCTATTTGCTTAGTAATTAAGAATAGAAGGTAATGCTTGTTGAAATCATCACAAGGCATCCGGAATGGCCCATGCAAGTCAATTGAACAATATTTAGGAGCTGAAGGTATATATGAAGTAGTATAACACCCGGTATAATTCTCCAAATTTCTAGTAAGGGTTGATTAATCAACCGGAGTCTGCTAGAATATGACCGCAACTGGACACCAGGATCCCAATTAACTCAGCTGAGGACAAACAACTGTTGTTAATCAAGAAATCTGGACAAAACTTGCATTTAAGAGTTTTACTATTATCCTAACATAAAAGCTAAATATGATCAATATCGGAAAACTATATCATATAGCTTTACAATAAGAATCAGGTGTTAAATTAGTTTTTTTTTTTTGAAACCCTTTCTGTTTTCAAGATATTTTAACAAAAACAAATTTGTTATTTTCTTTTTAAGTTTTTGTATAAAAATATCGCTGTTTGTCTATGAAAGAACTATGTCACACATATAAAAGTTTGCTGCTAATGTAATATTAAACGTTAAGATTCTGCTTATAAGCAGGCATATATATATATATATAAGTTAATAATGTCATTCAGTTTTCGCTTAAATTGTCATATACTAACACGTATTCTAGTTTTTAGGTTTATTCCCTAACATTATGTATTATTAATAAGAAGATAGTTCTGGCTTCATTAAGACGCGAAACTTGCGCTTGCCAGAAACTAATCGTTATCATGTTGAGTATCTATCAGATAATTGGGGTAATGTTTAGTTATTAAGTCATACAGAGGTATTACAAAAATTGCATTTGAATTGTCAGAATTGTCAGTGTTACCTAAAACATTTATTATTTTTGAGGAACAAGAAAGAACATTTCCCTTTGGGGTGCCCTAGATTTAATACTCTTACTCTTTTTTGTAACAAAAATTAAATTTTCGACAGAATGTTTCTGTTACAGACGTGTTGTATAACAGTCTGATTTTAAAAATATTTGTCATGTGTGTTAAAAGCACAGTAAGTTATGAGTTTTGATCAAAAGTTTAAAAAAACCGAACATTTTACCTTAAGAGAATTTTGTCTATGTGAGTAATATGAAAGATATAACAATGTTAGAAGCTGATATGGGCGACTATGTACTGCCTGTAAGAAAAATATGGAGCCATGAAAAGATACAAGATGTTTTCTTCTACACAAATTGCACAATTCGTGTCAAAATAATAGTATTCTCCCAAGATCCCAAAGTATATAATAGTGTTAAATCAGATTTATAACATGCAGTATTAGTAATAAAGCCCCGTTTAAGGTATAATAAGTACCACAAGCACGCCAGCTTACTGTTAAGCCCACAAATTTTTCACATAAGATAAGATTACGAATCATACTGTCGATATAAATTGCAGTGTGCATGAACGAACTAATTATGCAGATAAAAGTATCAGTTAGTATGATGGGCAATAATCTATTGCGACTCAATGAGTGCTATTGGAACTCATGGAGAATTATAATATATGGAATATAATATAAACTGCGTGCATCGCTTGGCTAGACAATTTATCAGTTTTGTTACAATGTAATTAACTGTATGCACAAAGTATATTATTATACAATTGTAATCAATTCATAATTAGCTTGTTATAGATTAAAATATTTATGTTCAGTGTTAGAAGCAAGTTTATAAAAAGATTTTGTTTTTTTCACTTTTATTTACTAGAAATTCGAATTACCTGATCAAAATGTGCATTTAATTGAATTGTCGGATCTGTCATTTCAATAACAAGCGAATAATGTTCTTATCTTTATTGCTTTATGCAAAATAATTTGTTGAACTAAATATTGTAACACACTTTTAACCATATGAATGTGAAGTATTATTATAACTATAAGTATAATAACAGTATGAAAAGTCTTTGTAAGCTGGATACGATTTCCTTCAGCTAAGCTATACACGAGCCTGGGATTCTAACCCGGTTGCTCGTTGTTCAGATGCCTGGGTAACTGAGACATATCAATCTCTTGTAAAATTAAGTTTTTGTGTCAAATATACTTTGGTAATATCACTATAGTGTAGTTTATACGGTCGACTAGCTTTCGTGGGCCAACTGTTTTTCCTCAACCTGGCATGTATGATAAGCTGTATGCACTTGATCTATTGGATATGCACAAATATCTTAAGCATCAACTATCTATTTTTTTTAAATAATATAATAAGTAAATGTTAAGATTAAATTGGGTTGTGGCAAAGCTATCCAAGAATCAATTGATAAGCGTCAGATAAAAATGTTATGTTTATATTACTTTAGCGCATAGCTCTTCAACAATTTTATGATTACATCTGCTTTCTCCTCCTGAAGTCCGAGAATTACAATACTGAACCATTTCTTTTTATTTGTCTTGCAGGGCTCGAGACCTTATTTTCCACTGTTGCTGAAACACAACTCTTTGCCAAATGCTGAGCAGCTGAGAAACAATTCGGCTCTAGTCTGCACATTTTGTTATCATTCCATGTTGAATCAGTGGCGCAAGTGAGTCCTCCGCAATTATTTTTATCCATACAAGAATACTTTTCAAGCAAAAGCAATTGCAGATATGAAGCTCAAAGTCCCAGCCTCAGTCCGGCGGATAGGAAGTACAATTGGCACGACTACAACTGTCATCTGTGCGGCATTACGACTTACAGAAAGCGAGTGCGGGCTCTGCCTGTCAATGAATTCCCGTTCGTAAAGCATCAGAAGAGCGACGATGGACTTTTGCTGGAGAATGGTGAATACGCCGTGGTTTGCCTGGACTGCTATGAAAGCTTAAGGTAAATGCTTGCCCTTGTCCTTAACAATGGGTGGATAACACTAAAGGCTTTAACCATTGCAGGCAACAGGCGTCGCAGCATGATCGCTTCGGGGTGCCCATCTCTAGGCGGGCCTACAATTGGGTGCCCCAGCCGCCGCCGCCGGAGGACAGCCCCGATGCCGCAGTGGCGCGTTTGCCCTGCGGCGAACGCTCCGATCGTATTGTGAGTAAACTGTTTACGCCAATAGAGCCCTTTGTCATTCAACTTGTAATCCCTTCAGCTGATGAGCAATGCGTTGAGGCCCATTCCAAGCAAGAAGACCACGTCGCCAAAGCAATACGAAAAGTCAAAAGAAGGTAAGCGCCCCGTTCTTCAGCCCCGTTTGGTAATGTGAACGCTTTTTAAGCGCTTCGAGGTGAAAGGTTCAAGTGAAACCCGATTCGCGTCAATAAACTTCAATTGGTTTCACTTAACTTTGTGCACAAACCATTTCTCCAGCACTGTAATAGTATTAGCGCTAAGCGCTTCCATGAAACTGGGCCCCCAATTTGCGAAGTTTTCCTATTTGCCAAGCCCTTTTAAGTAGCTGCCAAGTTTATAGTTCAAATGCATTTGTCGGGAATCCCGGCTAGCACTCTGTGTGCTGGGTATCAGGAGTACATGCCTAGCTAACAAGAAAGCTCTGTATATAGTGTATATTTTGGACTTACATAGCATAGGATCAAACGTCTTCCGCAGACAGAAAATCTTGGTGCATGCAGCTTGAATCCAAAGCCAACGTGGTCAACTGACAATCGTCAAGACTTATAGCAATAATAAGATTTGATAAATATAAATATTTTTAAACTTGCTTCTATCAAATTCAAATATAGAGTATCATGTATTTAACTGCTTCGATATAGCAGCTGCTCAATTATGTTAATTAGTTGCTATGAATTTCCAGTTTCAATGAAAACTTTTAACTTTGTTGCAAAGTCAAGTACACTTAAACTCTTCTGCTTTAGTTGGACTGCAAGGTTTTTAAGTTTTTTGGTTTATAACGATTAATACGACATGTGTCACTTTTTGACACCGAAAACTAGTTTTTGAATGATACTAAATGAACTTCACAATTTTGAAGATAAACTTTTCAATAGGATACAAATACAAAATAGAAAAAAATTACCAAAAATCGTAAAAGATATTTGAATACCTTAAAGAGAATAAATCGCAAGTTAAAAAATAAATAGTTTTTTAATTGTTACTCCCAAACTTTCGAGACAAAGAAAGTGAGGCAGTTAACCACAGTAATTAGTATCGATCATGTAGCCTGTTGAAAAAGAGAAGGCATCTCCAATACCATAAAGTACAGACAAATAGATACTTGGTTAGCAATCCGAATCGGAAACTATAAGAGATAGGTAACATAGTTTCTCCCATTGCACGCGCAGATCAGCTTTATATCATATATTATTGATAACTCGTCCGTTTTCACCAAATCAATAAGAATCGGTTGAGTTTTGACCAATTTATGTGAATGAGAAATTTAGACAAATGTCTATATACGAATCCTAGGGGTAAAATTTTGGCATGAAGGAGAAAGTTTTTTATGTAGGCATAGCTTTTCAATGCTTTGCGTTTTGGTATACTTGCCCATATGGATTCCATATTTAGACTCCAAAAATGACAATAATGACGGAGGTTATTAAAGAATGCATTAGTAGAGAAAGAAGAAGCACACGCGCTTCATGAAGTCTATGTTTTGTGGGGAAATGCACAGAAGAAAGTTCAAGTCAGTTGGGACAGCGTCTCGGCGCTGAGTACAGGGTATCATTTAGTCGGGCACCCTCCACTCTCCAGAGACATGTAGATCTTGACTGCCCATTGTCTGGGCGAGTTCGTGTGACGCACTTTCCATTTCAATCAGAGTTAGAGACCTAGACAATCTAGCCGCGAATGTAAGCACTCTGATATCTACCAAGCAAAAGACTATGAAAAAAGGTATAGTTACAATATTTTGTAGTTTATATGGTATGCACATTAAGGGGTATATGGGAGGCTTCTCAGTATTACCCAAATTTAAATTGAATGTATGCAAGCACAACAATCCTGCGAATTTAAATTAAGATTATGACATAAATATTTAGTATAATTAGTTTTTACATAGTAAATATTTTGTATTTTAATTAGTTCTTTGGCTCAACGATGTCTATTCACAATATTTGTGAATTCCCATAAATTCAATCCAGCTTGCCTTGCGCTTCCCTCTAAAAACTTTTCCTAATTGCATTTCCCTAGTTTGCCTCGCAATTTGCAAAACTAACGCTTCCTCTTCATGAATGGAAAAAAAGAAAGAAAATGAAGGGAATGAAGCAGCAAACTGAATAAGAAATCAACTGATTAAATGCTCAATAACAAGCGAAGACCGCAAATTGGTGGGGCATGTAGAATGGTGGGGGGGTAAGGGAGGGGAACGTGTGGAAGGGGAAGGCATTTCTGTGCTACGTCTGCAATAAATATTGATTTTTTATGAATTGCAAAAGACTCTGGTCGAAGAGTTCCAACTGTGTGTGTGTGTGTGTGTGTGTGTGTGTGTGGGAGGGTGGATATGGCAAGGGGTGAGAGGGGTAGTGGGTTTGGGGGGGGGGTCTTATATTCATGCCACTCACTTATTTATGCAACAGCAGCAATGGCGTCGGTAAACTTCTTCAATAAAATGCCAAAAAGGAAACATCATAAAAATAAATAAACAGAGAAACCGCACACACACACACACCCTCACACAAAGCCACATTCACACACACACACACACAGTCACACATCCTGTACACACACAAAAGGCAACTGTGGTGTTCTGTGTGTAACTTTGCACACCATTTTTTATGGAGCAACAGCCCCCAGCCCTCAGCCTCCATCCGCACAAATGGCACTTCCGACAACAAGAAGCAAAGGCAACCGAAACGAGACAGAAAAGAAACGAAACGAAACGAAATGAAACGAACAAACGAGCGCCACAAGCACAAATAATAAAAGCAACAGCATAAAGTATTTCGAATTGAATTACTTCGTGTTATCCTGTCAACCATACGAAAACACTCAAGAGCATTCAACATGCCACACGCTTCCGGCCCGACCCACGGCCAAACCCAACCACCCGACCACCCACCCACCCCAGGCAGTCGAAGCCACCCGAAACCAGCTCGTGCCACCCATCGTTTAAGGAGTTGGCATCGATTTGCAAAAGTATATTACCAGCCCGCACTCCTAAAAAACTCGAGCACAGGGACGGGACCACATGCAGTTGCGTAGGTGGTGTAGATCAAATAATTGTCCCCGTGCCAATCGGTCGAGGGTTGTGGGTTGAGAAGGACGGTGGAGAAAGAGGGGGTAGCTGACAGTGCTGAATAAGTAAACATAAAACCACTGAATTTACGCTTATTGCACCCGCAAACATTTTGTTTAACACAACAAGCGACGCGTTGGTCGTCGTTGTTGCCCCTCTCGCTCCCACACTTGGGTCTCTCGCTCTCGCACGTTCTCTCTCTCTGTCTCTGCTTAACTCTCAGTTACGCTCGCACTCTCTCCCTCTCCCTCTCTCCCTCTCTCTCTCTCTCTCTCTCTCTCTCTCTCTCTCTCTCTCTCTCTCTCTCTCTCTCTCTCTCTCTCTCTCTCTCTCTCTCTGTCTCTCTTCCTCTTGGTGGGGGCTGCCATTTCCGGCCTCAATTTCAAAAGAAGCTCAAATTTCCACACAATTTTCCGGCTTCGCTCTTTTGCACTCTCGACAGGGGCCGCTCGCTCTCGGTCCTGTCAACCCGAGTCGACCTCGACCCCCGACGTCCAACCACCGCACACCCACTGCCCGCCGTCGCACCCTTCACCCGTAGCCCAGCCACTGACAGTCGTTTCCTCGTTGGCACTTGTTCAGTCACTCACAGCAGCTCCTACTTCGGTTGTGCTTTTCACTTTTGCGCCCACATCTTTTCCGACCCGCCCCAGTCCCACTTCGTCCCGCTCCGTCCCATGCTGGCAGTTGCCACCTTTGCCACAAAAATATTTCAAACACTTGCCAACCGACTGTCATGGGGTAGCTTGGCCCTCTGGCCACACAGCCGTTTCCGTTTTGCGTAGAATAACAGTTACATTATCCTTTTTATTGCCACACTTTCGTCGCACACCAGGCCCAACCCCCCTAGCCCTAGACACACACACACACACACACACACATAGACAGCTACCCAGACACAGACATATTTGGCTTATGGCAAGCTGCGACCTCTCCGACCCGTTTCTTCGACTTTATTGTGGCCCAACTTGGCCGGGGCTGTCAGGACAACGACGTCGTCGTCGTCGCCCTGGATGGTAAACTGGAGGAGTGTCGTGTGGGAGGGGGCGGTGGGAAGGTGTTGGAGTCGGGGCGTTCTCCGGAAATGTGGCAAAAAATGTGCATTTATTCTCTGAAGTTTTGCTGTTTGTGTTAACTCGAGTCGCAGTAAATTGTGGTAAACACGAAGCCAAGTGTTTGGAGTATTTACGAAGTTATGTCCCACAGTGCCGCACAGTGGGACGCATTTGCATAATTGGCAAACATGATTGCATGTTGAAAAGTGTCGTTGATGTTGTTGCTCTTGTGTCTGTCTGTTTGTCACTAAGGTTAGCAGAATGAATAATTCGGAGCAGAGGCTTGAGCCGAGGGTGTGACCAGCATTTAATAATATTCTCTAAACTTATTCGAAAATGGTGAAAAAGAAAGAGTACACAATTTGAAAGTCTCAAATGGTAAAAATAATAAAATAATTAAACATGCTTTTATATTGTCGTGTCTAATTTAACTGATTGTTAAATTCGATCATCAAAATTTATTAAAAATATATTTTCTGTATATTTAATATATATTTTCAACTTATTGAACTCGAATGTTGGGTGCTTAATACTGTTAATAAACTTTTCAGATTTCGAAATCTCCTCTTAGCCAACTTATGCATCATTTCATTCTCTTTGGTCACATGCCCCAAACAGCTGAGTTATCACACACAAACACACAAACACACACACACACACACACTTACGGACATATGCTTGTTGTTGTAGCTGTCGGCACATACATAACCACAACTTACTAACGGGAGGGTGCACATAAAACGCTGATGCGGCATGAAAAAAGATATAAATTCTGGCAATCGATGAAGATAAAATACATTTTGTAATACGCTCGTAATGCTGCACATATGTACGGATATGTGGGAATGGAGTCCTTGCGATGGAGCAAAAAAATATGCCAAGGGGGTTCAGCTGGGGCTGCTAAGCCTGGGGTGGGGCTTGGGCCCAGGTCAGCCATTGAGTGGGCGTCTTTTGGAAGTCATTCAAGTGTGCAGTCAACGTCAACGTCAACGTTGACTGGCTAAAAATGCGTTTGTATAAGTGAAATTTCAAGTGGCTGCTGGCAAACTTCAATATCGAGTCGCATGTGTGGGTGAGTGTGTGCTTGTGTGCGTGTGTATTACGTATGTGTGTGTGTGTGTAAAACCCTTTAAAAGCTTGTTGTTGCCAGACCCATAAACGTTTAGCCCATAAGCCCTTGATGTATGGAACATAAACACCACACTTGCAAGTGCCACTCATCTGGGCTGGTCCTGGCGTATTCCCGTGGTGTCGGCGGTGTCGGTGGTGTCGGTGGTTTCACCGGTGGTTGCTGCTAACTGAAATCCAATGTGCGTTGCTCGTAACCGGGGTCTCGTGTCTCGGCAACCGAGAACCGGCAACCGCAATGTCAATAAATATGTTACGCTTGACTCGTCTTTTGATACCCTGAACCCTGAATTTAAAATGTGTGATAACGGGTATATTGGTTTTGTTCAAGTGTATGCAACAGACAGAAGGAAAAAGTATATTAATATCAGGAATGTATGTTCCTTTCTTGATCTTGGAAAAAAAGCTGGATAATTCAAATAAAGAATTACGATTAAACATTTTTTACTTTTTGCTCACCCTTCGATTTATTAAGTATACGCAATATGGTGCCATATTTAGACCCTGAAACTTATAAAAGATCGGACCTAATACACGAAGGCAAGTCAAGAAAGCATTTCCACAGGGTATATCCTGTTCGAGCACTCTCGATTCCGACTTGTTTCTGTTGTGTGTGAGACGGGCTAGTTGGTTACTTGGGTGGGTTTTTGGGCTGGTTGCCTCGCTTGGTTGGCAATTTGGCTAAACATATTTATTTGGTATTTTTGCTTGCCTTGTTTTTTGAAAGATTCGTCACGAGATTGGCATTTTAGGCTTAAGTCTGTGTGTGTGCGTGTGTACACACTCGAAATTCCTTTGTCAAATTAGAAGCACAGTAAATTTGCATTCGATTCCACGTTATTCAATAGGTCCATGGCCCCTCCCATTGATATCGTTTCAGATTTTCTCTTATTTGATTTGATTTTTCCATTTTGTGAATTTTTGGTTTTTTAATACCCTGTACCCATACAAATTGGTATAGGTATATGTATGTTATATGTTTCAACAGCGGATCGTTGAAAGGAACCATTATTATAGCTTAACTTATCTGATTTTTAAGACCCAGCTTGTGCATTTATCTAACCACTTTTGGTAGTTGCCACTTTGGAATAAAACTGAAAGTTACCTTTTAGTTATATGTATGTTACAGCTCAAAATTTTGGAAATATAATCCAAGGTTTGAGTCATTGCTCGACCCGTAAACCGAGCATTTTGTGGGCTTACGGCCCTGTTTGTTATTACTTCGATCTGAGAACAGAAAAACTTTTAGTCGAGTACTCTCTGTAACATGTATGAAAAGTTAAGAATTTGCGTTTCCATCGAGCGGAAACGAGTCCGATAACAAACCTTCCTTTTTTCCTTTTGTATATATGTATATATGTATATTCCTACGTGTATATATATAAATAGATTTCGAATACAATTGAGTTTTTGTTGTGCCCAGCTTGTTATGCAAGCTAGAAAACACACAACGAATGGTAAATTCGTCAATTTGTTAATATTTGTATGTAACATTTGCATGGAAATTATGTAAAACTCTTCTTTGAAGTCGCATTGGGCTTGGGTAAGTTATGGAGCTTATTTTAAAACTGTTGACAGTTCGCATAGTCTCGCCCTTTATAGCCGTATCAGTGCAGTTGCTTAAGTATTTGATACACCTGGGACAACTACAAATATATTATTTAAATTAAATTAAATTTAATAATCGAACGAACTGACTCAGAAAATTGATTAGCTTGTGTTGTCGTTTTACAGGGTATAACAAGAGATTTAAGAAGTGTAGAGCAGTAATCGTGTGTAAATGCTTTAAGAAACGGATTACGCGATTTTCTTATCCGCTCACTCTCCTTATTCGTTTTTGTTGTTGTTTGTATTGTATATGTATTTATATAGATATTTACATCTGTAGTTGTGTGTGCGCCTTGTGTTTGTGTTTGCCTTTGTTATTGTATGTGTGTGCAAAAGCACACGATTTAAAATATTTTCTGGTTTTCTTTGCCATCTGTCTTTCGGGTAGCAAAGTTGCCCTTCCCGCTCCCGCTCCCACTCTCGCACCCGCACATAGACAAGGTGCAGTGCAAGCATACTCGCGCTCGCATTCACAGTTATTGCAGTTCTTCGTGTGCTTTAGTTTGCATTGTTGTTGCTTCTGTTTTGTTTTTATTGCAGCTTTCATTTGCCTGCCCACTTACCGTCGCTCTGGCGTTCGCAACCTGAGCTTATGCACTGCCGCCGCAAAGGCAGCAAAGGCAGGAGACCTTCTTTCTTTGCCGTCGTTCGTTTGTTTATTTGCCTGCGTGTGTGTTTGTGTGTTGGTTTGTGTTAGCGCCAAACTGATTTACTGTTATAAATATTTGCTCGTGAGCTTTTTAAGTACTTTTTCTTTTCACAGGGCCCGCTGCCTGGTTGGTTGGTTGGTTGCCTTGGATTTTTGCCACGTTTGCTTTAGCGCATATTCATTCGGCTGCGCGCTCTGTTTGCCGTGTTTGCTTTTTAGCTGCCTGCCCGCCCGCTCGTTTGCCTGTTTCTGTTGCATACTTTTCAGCGTAATTTTTATTGAATCATGTACCCCAACATCGCGTCGACTTGGTCTATTCTTTGTGCTCCTTCTTTTGTACCTTTCTTCATTTATTTACCGGTTTCACTCGCACATTGTGCAAACGTGTTTTGTGTTATTCCGACGACTGGTCTTGGTCCTGCTGCTGTCCGAGTCAGCTTTGTTGTTGTTGCTGTTGGTGTTTCCTGCTTTCGTTTCGTGGATATGTACTTATTTCTGTGATATTATTGCCGTTACCGCCGCTGCCACGTCACGCTCCCCAGGGGAATCATTTTGCATTAACTGAGCAAATAACCAACTTTGTTATATTTTCGTTCATTTCATTTCATTCCGTTTGCTTTCGCCGAAGGGCCATTTACAAAGCAGCCCAACATTTGCGTTGTTATTTGTAACGGTGCTTCTGGTTCTGTTTCTGGTTCTGGTTCTGGTTTCGTTTCTGCTTCTTAATCTGGTTTCCTTTTTTCGGGTGGGTTTTGTGCTTCTACTTCACTGGGTATTTACCCTGTTCTGCTGTTTGTTTGCGTCCACAAGTATACCTCTGTGGTTGTGTGTGTGTGTGTGTATTTGTGTATGTGAAATTGAATGCTCAATTGAGCACTTAATTAGCAAAAACAGTTTTTAATGACGACACGAAAGCTTTTATACTTTGAATGCACTCCTGTGGGCAACCGAGTGGCTACACTGATCAAAGTAGTATACGTACTTATACTCCATTGAATTAAATAATATATATATATGTTTTTTAATAATAAAATAACTTGTATATTATTTATATATTCGTTATATCCATGTTGATGTAATATTCACACATTTGAATTCTCATTGGGTTTCTCTCAGTGTAGCAACAGTTCTTATGTTACTGGTGGTTGCTTGTTAATTCTCATTTGTACATCACTCGAGTCGCCCTTGTTCACAAAGGTTGCCACGTCACGCACTCTCAAGCACGCGCCAGGCATCCCTTACTCTCTCAGTCGCTCACACACACACACACACACACACAAGCAATCGCACACACACACAAACGCAAAAAACACATTTTTTGGCGTAACAGCCGTAATTGTCGATGTGATTAATGTGTTTTTAAGTGCGTCATTTTGAGCATATTATGAGTTTATAGGGATTAATTTCCACCCAAGCACTTTGCATGTTGCCTCTGGCATTTTAATTGAATTGTTGCCATTGCTGCGCTGTTGTTATTGTTGTTGTTGTTGTTGTTGTTGTTACTGTTGTTGCTGTTGCTGCTCGCTGGTATTTATTACAGTGCCTTTTCGCACGGCATCACGATTTTTTAATTAACACACTTCGACTTAAGTGAAAACGTGAACAATTGATGAGATTTCATAACACATTGGCACGAATTCTGTACTCCATTCCAACCGATTCAGTTGTTACATTATTTAACCATAAAAGTTCCCCAGCTACATGTTGAAATCAGCGAGTATTCAAACTTCCAAATATATGGCAATAAACGACCCTAAGTATTCAAGCATTTATGCGAGTAAATGTCATTTGTCAATGGGAACGTGGGTAGAATAAAATGTTTTTCTTTATTTTTTTCACAAGCGGAAAATGGGTGGAAATATGTTATGTATGTTACTCATTTTTAAGGATATTCGCTCAAATCCATTTCAGGGGCTTTCACACTTTTCGGAAAATCCATTTGTCCTGGGTATAAATCGGCTTCAAATTCATTTCCAAGGATCTTTAGGAAAATTCACAATTTTCTCAAAATACAAGCCTTCTCTGTGAAAACTACGATTTATCAATTTTTTGTCGCGAGTTTTCCCCTCTTTATTTTATTCCCTGAACCCATTAATAATGGGTAAAAATGGTATAATGTATTTATGCAAATGTATGTAACAGGCAGAAGGAAGCATCTCCGACCCCATAAAGTATATATATTCTTGATCAGCATCAACAGCCGAGTCGATCTAACCATGTCCGTCTGTCTGTCCGTCTGTCTGTCCGTATGTATGAACGCAAGGATCTCAGAACCTATAAGAGCAAGAGACTTGAAATAGCTGTAGGTCCTCATGGTGCCTGCGCAGTGCCTGCGCAGATAAAAATAAATATCGACATCCTGTTTTTTGAGCAATTTTGGTAAATAATAAGAGCTTGAGTCACCAAACTTGACATGTAACTTCTAGAATAGTATATATGTATATCTGCATTTAGTGTTGGAAGCAGAGGGTTCAGGGTATCCCCTAGTCGGCAGCTCCCGGCTAGAAACTCTTTCTTGTTTTTAACTGTGATATGTATGAACTTTGCATACTCTGGAACAGTTTGTCGACAATTGAAGAAATTTCAATGTCTGTTAACTCCGGCCACGCAAGGATGCACGGCTGCCCTTTGGAACTTCTGTTCCAGTCAACTCCGTATCTTTAACTCAAGCGTGGGATCGCTCTCATATATTCGTAGGTGGACTGGACTACGTGCGTCCACATAGGCTTTGTTTGGCTTTGGGATATTTTTGGATTTTGGTTTTGCAAATGGATTTATAACCCCTTGCGTGATTTCATAGGCCCTTTAGCCATTGTTCAAATAACCCAACGCACCACGGCTGGTCCTCATCTCTCTACCATTCCACTGCTCCAATCCCAATATCGCCCCACGTGGGAGTTCCTGTTCCCCTGCTTATATATGCGTGTGCTCAATAGAGCGCACGTGAGTGTGCATTGGAGCTGGAGCTGGAGCTGGAGCTGATTCTATCTGTGGCTCTGGGGTGCTCTGTTGGGCTGCTCGTCCCTGCTTGGTTGCCTATGCCGACATTCTAATGAAATTTGAGGAACGGATGTGTATGTAAAACCAATAATAAGACGGTGAAACGAGACGAGATGAAATCAGTTGAGATGGCAGTAGGCAGTAGGCCTCGTGGCCAGCCAGCCAGCATGTGAGCTCATGCCAAAACGGTTAACAAGTGGTGCGTGTATCAATTCAATTGAATTTGCAAATGTTGTTGTTGCCCACTGATGCGTAAAGTCGGCAGGCAGCAGGCAGCATCCAGTATTCCACAAGAACAACCTCAACTAGCTCGGAAGGCACATACAGTTTGTTATTTGCGATACGCCCAAGAACCACTTGATGTTTGTCTTTAGATTGGGTCTGGCCCACTACACAGGAGCCTCTCTCCGGTTTGTCCACCCCCAATGGGCAAAGTTGGGCTAACGTTGAAGGAGATGGGACATGCGTTAGTGCGAGATTATACGGCTAAGAAAGCGTATCATCATTTGGGCTAATACATGAGCCCAACCGTATCTCAAATGTGGTGAACGGAATAATATTCCATTCCCTTTCCTGAGTTAATAAATTTACAATTTTCTTTCTTCCCATTTTCTACTCAAGTTTGTTCTTCAATATGATATCAGTTCCTTGATAAGTGCTAATATTTATGTAAATAATTTGATAAGTACTTGAACAAGGAATATTTCGGTTTTTAGAATATTACAAATGTAACCAACCTGGTTACAGGGTATTTGCATGTCGAACAGTTTTTACTTGATTCACCTCAAGCTGCGTGTACTAAAGAAAAGTTGTTTAATCGTTTATTGTGTCGAGGCTTTAAAAACTTTCTCTTAGTGCGAAAGCGGAAAGCCAAAGGCAATCAGCGAGCCGGAGCGTGAGAAGGAAAGCCCGTGGCTGGAGGGTGGAACAGAAAAATCAGATGCTAGAACATCAAATGGAAGCCACCTCCCATGTCGTCGTCTGGGTGTCGTCGACTGCTGGGTGGTGGGTGGCTGTTCGGCTGATGGCTGGTGGCTGGTGGGATTTGGGGGGGAGGGGGCATCATCCGTGGCCTCTGCGTCACTTTGACGACCTCGTCGCTTATCCAGCTGCACCTGAGCTATTTCTGCACTTTTCACATTTGCACTGCAGCTGCTCCGCCCCGCACCGCCCCGCATGCTCCTCGGCCCGTATTTTGGCCAATGCACGTTGGCATTTCCACGCTTTTCCAACGGCTTTTATATATACATATACATTTTTTTGTTATTCTTTTTTTTTTTTTGGCCCTGATGGCGCGTAGTTTGCCATAAAAGTTTCGCAGCCAGTAAGGATTTTTATTAGGTTTTCCACGTTCTCCATTTTCCACGCGCTTTTCACATGCCAGGCAGCGCCGCAGCCGAAGCTCGGGTTTATTGTTATGGCAACATCGTAAAAATTTATCATACTCGTAGTTGAAAACAACAACTATAGCATATTCAACAAAAGCAACAACAACAAGACGACACAAAACAAAGTTATCGCATTTTTATGACAATTTGACGACAACTTTCATTGCAATTTTTAAGGTGGTGTTCTGTTTTCCACTTACCCCCGCCCACGCCCCCTCCCCTTCACTTTCTCACACACACATCCGTCCGTTGATAGCGTGGGTAGTTGTGATTTTTTGATTACTTGACGGGGTCAGGAGCAACAAGAAAAGGCGTGGCAGCTGTCAGACGCATTAAATGTATAAAACAGTTTATTCCTTCCTTAAATATTACATGATTTCATAAACTGTCACATACTTGTGTGTAATATGAACTTATATAATATAGAAGAGAAGAAAACTAAAAACAAAAAACTATTTTTAATTTTAACGAGAAAGAAGGGCTATCTACGGCATGCCGAAGATCTAATACCCTTGCAGACCCAACCTTTTAATGCCGAGAAAATGGTTAAGGCCGAGTTTGGTCAAGGTATATTGATAAACAAAAAAAAAGGCTTTTAATCAAAAACCGATGCAAATAAGATTTTGCAAAAATGAAGGGAGCATAGTGAAATCTTTAAATGCCGTGTTTAATCGAAAAATCATGAAAAACAAAAAATGCTCCATACAAAATTAATTTTCGACCGATCGTTCCTATGGCAGCTATATGATATAGTGGTCCGATCTTAATAGGAATTTGCATATATATGAGGAGCATAGTAAAACTAATAAATGCCGAGTTTGGTCAAGATATCTTGAAAAACAAAATGTTTTTCATACAAGATCCTATTTTTCGACAGATCGTTCCTATGGCAGCTATATGATATACTGGTCCGATCTTAATAGAATTTTGCCTATATATGAGGAGCATAGTAAAACTAATAAATGCCGAGTTTGGTCAAGATATCTTGAAAAACAAAATGTTTTTTCATACAAGAACTAAATTTTCGACCGATCGTTCCTATGGCAGCTATATGATATAGTGGTCCGATCTTAATAGGATTTTGCCTATATATGAGGAGTATAGTAAAACTAATAAATGCCGAGTTTGGTCAAGATATCTTGAAAAACAAAATGTTTTTTCATACAAAAACTTAATTTTCGACCGATCGTTCCTATGGCAGCTATATGAAATAGTGGTCCGATCCAGCCATGGTTTTGACATATGTGCTGCGTGCAACAGAAAAAGGGACTTCTGCAAAGTTTCATTAATATAGCTTTAAAACTGAGAGACTAGTTCGCATAGAAACAGACAGACGGACAGACGGACATGGCTAGATCGACTCGGCTGTTGATGCTGTTCAAGAATATATATACTCTATGGGGTCGGAGATGTCTCCTTCTATGCGTTACACATTTCACGACAAAATTATAATACTCTCTGCAAGGCTATAAAAATTCGCCCATACATTGATTGACCTCTATTTTCAAACAAGAAGGGCTAGATTTACCGAAAAGTTTGAAACGTGTCTCAAATTAGTTGTCATGAAGATCTTTGGGAAAGGCCTTAAGCCGAAAACTTCGCTTGAAGTTGAAAGCCGATCGGAGGAAACACCTTTTCAAAGATTTTTGTGAAGATTCATTTGAGACGTGTTTCACACTTTCCTCCAAATCCACCCTTCTTCGTAGGGGAAAAAGCATGTCAATGGTTTTAAGAATAAAATGGGCGAAACTGCTGTTATCAACTTTTAGTTTTTAATTCGATGGGCTTCAAACTTATTTGAACATATCCATCCACAGGTGGAATATATTGTCTTAACCGGGCAAGGCTGGGAAATAACTGTTTGCTCCTTCTCTTTCTTGCTCCTATGAGCTGAGAAACCGGGTAAAACCCTTTTCCCCAAATCAGATACTTATCGATTTTGAAGCAACGTGTTGAACTATAGATTGTATAAAATAATCTTGATCTCTTATTATGTTAAAGAACGACGGGCTCGTACCGTTTGATCTTAGCCAAGAATATATAAACTTTATGGGGTCGGAGATGCCACCTTCTAGTTGTTACATGTTTGTGCAGTGGGTATAGGGCAAAATATTAGAATATATCTTGTCCAAAATATTTCAATTCTAATAATTAAATGAGCCCAGAAATTTGTGGACCAAATTCTCGTTTTTGAGTCCAACTTTTGACAAGCTTTGGAACTCAAATGTGCACACCACTCGATTTTGGACTCTTTTGTCTATTGCAACTTTAAGTCATATTATTTTTGTGAATATATAAAATCCGAAGGACTCTTCAAATTTGGTAAACATATGCAAAGGAATTAGGTATTTCAGATTTGATTTTATGAGTTTGGTTCTTTAATTGATAAAATCCGCAAAATTTGAGGCTGGGCTGGGGAAAATAAAAATAACAACAGCAACAACAATAATGGCTATGGAAAGAAAACTATTGACCAAAAATGTATCTGCGTTAAATTCCTTGCTGGCCACATACTTTATTAGTTGAAAATAACCCAAGTTGGGGCATCTGAAAAATGAGCATGAGCCAAAGTCAGGACCGCAACAGAGCAGCACTGAAATAGCCGCTGAGTGGGTGAAAGTGGGCGACTTGTTGTGCGTGTGTGTGCGTGGTGAGTTTCATGTTGTGTCTGTGTGGCGACGCTCGCCATATGAAAATATTCTCACATTTGAACTTCGAACAGGAAACACTAAAACGCAACAACAACAACAACAACGAGGGAACTAACCATGAGCACCACCCGCCGTCCCCACCCATCGCCCCCTTCCCGTTCAGGGAGGCACCCGATTTGGAACGCAATGCTGCTGGCATTCACAAGCCACGCAGAAACTCTCCCAGTCATGCACGACGAGCTGCGTCCGTAGTAGCCAGCTCTGGGCCTGGGCCCTGTTCAGCGCCCGAACAATCGTGCCATCCTCTCGTGCAGGCAGCCACCACCCTGCACCCACCTGTCTAATCGGTGTTTGTTAGTATATAAATCTAAAAGCTAATCCGCTTGTATTTCCGCTTGGGCGCTGTGAGGTTAGACCGGAAATTCCGCTCTATATGCAGAATGCAGCAGCAGCAGCAGCAGCGACGCCTGCGCCAACGTCGACATCGACATCGGGTTCGGCATTGGTGTCGACGACGGAAGTCGAGTTGCTGCTGCTCCTGCTCCTCCTGCTGGGAACTGTCCGCGTTGTTGCTGCTTGTTTAGGGATTTGTTGTGGCAGCGTACAGTACATTTGTTCGTCCTAATGGCTGTGTGTGTGTGTGCGTAGGAGTGCGTGTGTGTGAGTGAGCGGACCTCGCTCCCAGAGCTCGCCGAGCACCGCATCGAAGGTATCGAAGCTACTCTCCGAATCCGGGCGCACAGTTGCCATTTGCCCTGCTCCGAACCTTCCATGTGCGTGCTTAGTTGTTGCCTATGATTCTTCTTCTTCTTGTTTTTATTATTTGTATGTTTGGTTTTCTTTTTAACTTTTTTTTTTATTATAATATTTGTTGTGCGAATGCACTCTTCACTTTTGACTCTAACACACTGCGAAAAACGAGGCGGAGATTTTGAAATTGAAAAATATTTAATAGAATAAGTAATTCTTATAGATATTTGTATATTTATTGTATGAGTAATTTTTCTCATATTATGTATGTATATAATTTCCCCATCGAGTTTTGATTGTTATCCGGTTTTTTCGAGTGTATTGCTCGAACCACTTGCATCGCTGCTGCATAGGTTACACACAAAAGTTCTCTAACACCTATGCATACATGCATCTAGCTCCTCCACCTGGTTCCGCTAGCTGATGCCCCTGCTGTTGCTCTCTTTGGCAATTCGGGGAGTGCATCCACAGCGAAGGACTCGTGTATTGGGTTCGGTTCGAGCGGCTCGGTAAGATGGCTTATTCCTTCTTGAGCCGAAAATGCAGCAAGAGCGAGAGGCCTAAGGAGAGAAACACTGTGCGCACGAGAGAAGCTGCTCCTCGACCCTCGCTTCTTCCCTCGCACCATCTGCTTCACGTCTCTGGCTGTGTTGACAGGCTGTTTTGAGGCTGCTGCCTCGAGTTGGTGGCTTCTTTGCGCGGAGATGGCCAGGGGAAAGTTTAAAAAAGAAAAGTGCGGGTCAGGGTGTGGGCCGGGTCATGCAAGGGCCTGGCATTAAAACAGAGCGCCAGCTGCTTTGGGTCGCTTAACGGGTTAGAGGCTGTGGTGTAGCTTGGGTTTTGGGCTTTGGGCTTTGGTCGCCGCTGTCAGTTTAGCACAAAGCCATATTCGCCAGTAGCAAGGGGCAGGGAGCGGTGTGCGGGGTGCGTAGCAGCAAGCCAAGCGCTCATCTCGGATTTGCGCATCGGGTCAAAGGGCAAGTGGTGGCAAGTGGGCATATCATTGGAAAGGGGAGAACAGGATGTGAGCTCTTCTCCGAGAGTGTGCGATATTGACATCGGAGTGGGGCGCGCTCTCGTCCAGAGATGTTCTATGGGCTGGTGGGCTGGTTATGGCTGGTAACTAATAACCAAGTAAATTGATACGTGACCCTGCATTTAAATGCCATTATTGCCTGCGTTGGTCACTCGAGTGGTGCTCCTGTGACGTCAGTGGATCCGGCGATAAGGTGGCCACGATGGGATGATTGTGGTTGCATTGGCGATGGAGGAACTGTTACTGCTGTGCTGCTCTCCGCCAATTTGTGATTGGAATTTTTGATGAGCCTCTCCTCTGACGTATTGATTGACTCCACACATATACACACACACGCACACGCACACAAGTAAAGAGCAGAGTTTTGTTGGTCGACCTTTTTTTTTGGCATATTCAGGCACACCTGCCTCCAGCTGCAGAGCTCCTCCCACTCGCTTTTATGACGGCTGTCAGAGGCAGAGACTGCAAAAAGTTTCCTGAGCTGGCCCCAAATTGAGTGAAGTGCAACAGCCAAGTGGCAAGCGCAGTGGCCAATGTGGGTTGGGGCCTTGTCCCTGCCACTTGCCACTTGCTACTTGGTCGTTGTTTGCTTTTGCTTTTCGGCTTTCCACGCCCTGCACTTCCGCAGTAAGCGAGCGAGCGAAATAGCAGTCGCCACCCAGAGTACAGCAAGCTACATAGCTATGCATGCATCTGTATCTGTATCTGTATCTGTATTTGTATCTGTATTTGTATCTCTATCTGTATGAGCCACGTAGCCCAGCACCATAGCCTCCCGTTTTTTGCTCTGCTTTGCTGACCCTAGGAACGTCAAGTTGCCGCAACTTTTGTGCGTCCAAGAACAACAATCGTCTGGAGCTTCCCCAGCCCCGGCCCCGGCCCCAGTCCCGGCCCTGCTCCAGCTCCAGTCCTAACTGGCTGCTCAAGGAAAGTTCCTTTTGTGTTGCTTTGCCACAGTGGAAATGTGGAAATGGTTGCGGAAATGAGCACGGAAAATAGTACACACGACCGGAAACTTGCACAAGTTTCGTTGTATTTCAGACAGTGGCAAACGGAGTCAGGCCCGGTCCCAGTTTCCTATTTCCAGCCCCCAACCGCCGCCCCCCCCGCTCAGTTCCGTCTCTTGGACGTCCGACATCCGTCGACGCCGCCGCCGCCGCTTACCCGCGGCTATGATTAAAGTTTTCCTTTTAATTTCTAACAATTGTGTTTCGGTTTAGATTTGGTTTTTGCGGTATCTTGAGTTTGTCCTGCTTACCCTACCAGCCACAAAGGCGGGCATATTGGCAATTTTAGCTCCATCTGAGCACTATTTATGCTCGATCAAGTTCTATCTATATATTTTCTTGGCTAATTTAAAATTTCTGAGAAGAAATATTATTTGAAAGTGTTGCAACAAATATTCCGGCACGGGTGTACATTTATTTTTTAGTTCGCCATTACTTTGTAGTTCTCTATGCGTCAAATTCGTAAACGTTTAACGCGAACGTTTGTACTTTCAATAAATATTCTTCTTTGTGTCAAATTCGTAAACGTTTAAGGAATAGGTTTGTAGTTTCATATATAGAAGCAGTAAATCACTTGAGTTTGGTTTTTCCACAATTTAAATTGTAAGAATTGTTAGAATTTACATTAAATATTATATTATAATAGGAATTTATAATTTTAAAATGATCTATCGTTTCCAAATGAAAGTTGTAGATAACTTTTAAGAATGAAAGTTTATCGAAAACTAAGAAATATATTTCTCCAAACAATGAAAGTCCGTGTTCAAAGTCCGACTAGTTTTTGGGAAAAGAGTTGCTTCAGCCGATGGAAATATTAGCCAGGACTTTTATTTTGGAATACTAATTGGTAATTATGCAATATTCTTAGGCTCAGCTATAACTTACATTCAATTTCCCAGCTGTTCAAGTCGAAAAAGTCTCTTGCCACTGTTGAGTTAACACTCCATGTACTAAATTCTTGTGCATAATCATAATCCCATACACATTCAGTACGCTTAACGGATTTATATTGATGCGGATATATCCGCTGTGGCAAGTTTCACAGCACTCGGCGCTCTCAATCCGCATTCGGTTTTCTCGGAGCGTGTGCTCGACAGGCATCCTGGATGCATTCGTTGTGGTCGCAGCCAGAATGTCAGGCATTTAGCACGAGCAGGGTATTTAGACATTTGCCGTCTACTTACCGCACTCTTTATGCCCTGCTCCAACCCCTCCAATCCCCTTCCATCCCTCGCCCGCTTGGCATAGCTGCTGCTTCTGTAGCCCACTTCGGACAGCGCATTCCACGCACATCCGCTGAGCTTCGTGCCATTTGGAAGACGTGGCCGCGTTGTTGTTGTGCCCACTTCCATCTCCACAGTACCCTCGGCCCTCGGATAACACAAACTTGTCGCTACGTGGTGTGAAAAATATTTAAGCGTGAAGTTTTAGCAGCGGTTTTCGCTTGAAGGCTCATTGTCGTCGTCGTCCTCGTCTTCGCCTTCGTCCTCGTTCTCGTCCCCGTCCTCGTCCTCGTCCTGAACGTCGACGGCGGAGCTGACGAACATCGTGTTTCCGCATCATTTTTAACGCCACTTTTGTGTAAGCTTTGACTGTGTGTGTGTGTGTTTGTGTGTGTGTGTTTGTGTGTGTGTGTTTGTGTGTGTGTGTTTGTGTGTGTGTGTTTGTGTGTGTGTTGGCTGGTTGGTATCCGTGTCGGTATTTTTGTGGATTTGTTTTGTGTCTGAGGGTGTTTTTCTAAATGGCTTTTAAAATCTCATCGCCAACGTTTTGTCCTCGTCTCGAGGCTGCTTCTGGCTGGTGTCGGGTATATCGAAAGGACTCTCGTGGTTGCGTCTCGCCCATTGTGACCATGTTCTATGAGCAAACGGTGAGCAGAAAGTCGCCACCAGGCTGCACTGCACAGTTGATTGTGTTATTGGTTTTGGCAATGACTTTTTCTTGCTCAGCTTTGGCTTGCTTTGCGCTTTGATTGTCGCCGGGCTTGCCAATTGAAGTGCCCGGTTGTTATTCGGGACTATTTGGGACTCTGTACGCTTGGGACCAGAACATTCTTTGGCTATTCATTGTGTTTTTGATTTGTATTGCATGCCTTACATATTGAACTGTAATTGATTTCATAAAACTTAGAGAAGCATTTATTCAATGTACATCAATGTTGCAGCCTACAGTTTATTCAAAAGATATAAAAATAAATTATCATAAATAGATAAATTCGTAACTTTTAACGGCCTTTCACATTTATATAACATAACATATTCTGGCAAATTAGTTTGTTTCCATTCCGTTCTATCGTATTTTATTTAAGCTAAAGTAAAAATCGCATGCAAGTCAAATGAGCAAAGTATTAAGTTAATAATATTTGCTTATCTTTATATGTAAAACTTGACTGACAGACTGATCGACTGATTGGTGGTCAAAGAATAATAGTAAAAGCTAGGAAGCTGAAATTTTATATTCTTGTTATTTTATTTGATGGAGGTGACGCTAAGCACGGAGAAATTCCACCCGCATGTGTGGAAAAACCTTGAAAAACGTGAAACGTTGTGAAACTTTTTTATTAAGCATTCAATCGACCTCAAACTCATTTGCAATGATCTTTGTTCAAATTATTTTCAGGATATTTAACGCGTTAGAAAAGAAAACATCCCTTGGTGGAAATAGGGGTCAAAGATTTAGTGGGTGACATTTCGGCTTCAAACTCATTTTCAAAAATCTGAAAATTTATTTGCTATTTATTTCACACTTTTCGTGAAATCCACCCCTCGGCTTCATGCTTTACAAATGTTTCCACTTTTGGTTTGTTGTTCGATGGAAAGTTCATATCTTAAATTTGAAGCAATAAACTTGGATAGGGTAAGGCCGGGAAATACCAGCTAGAAAATGAACATATATCTTAAAAATATACAATTCAATATTGCAACATTATAGAGCATTGCCTGAACAGTTGCCAGGCACCTTATCCACATTGTAAATAGTTACAATGAAGATAAAATCGCTTTGCTATTATTGTTATATAGAAAAGTAGTGGCAAGTTTTGTTAACTTGTTTTCTTTTAGATATTCATTTTTGATCGGTGTTCTTTTTATAAAGGTTAAAGCTTGTAGAACTGCCCGGGGCTCAAAGCATATTCCCATTTTAATTTTCCCTTATGCCATTTGTGGGAAGTGTTGTCAATGGAACAAAGGCTCTGCAACAAATCAGATATTAACCTACAGCCGCCCCTGCCGCTCTCCATTGATCATTCTCACACCTCAGCTTAAGCGAACCCACTAATAATCGAACGTTTAGTGTCAGTTCCCACCCAAGAGGAGAGCCTAGCACAACCAGGCCGGTCTTTTATCGCCTTAAACACAGACTCACACACAAACAAACACGCACACACACGCCGTACTGGCGAACAGCACTCATCCGATTTGGCTTGGTTCACACTGAACAAGGCAATAATTTCAGCTTCTAAGCCCTATTAACCATTGCCAACCGAATGGTGGAAGCAGCCAACCGAAAGGCTGGCAGGAGGACGGGCGGGGGTAGTTGGTGGGCTGGTAAGGGGGGCGAGCTCGGAAGCGTCTGACAGTCGGGCAGGCAGGCAGTCAGGCAGTCAGGACTGTGTTCAGCAATTCAATAAGCGGCAGGCACAAAGAATTTGTGTGCACGGCGACGACGGCATCGACAGAGACAGAGGCATAGGCAGAGGCACGCACGAACGGCCATCGGAGCGGGTTTGACGAGTGGGGAGGGAGAGGTCCTGTTACAGTCTTGGGATGATGTTGATGATGGTTGAACTGGCAACTGGCAACTGCCGTCGAGGCCGAGCAAATCCGGAACGAACGAACATATTGACAAATTATCCTTTTTACACGCATCGCCTGCTGAGTTGGCCTCGCCTCGCTGAGCGGCGGTCCTGGCTACTGCCAATACACGGACACACACACACGAATATAAACACACACACACACAAACGTACGCACACGAAGCCATTGTTAAATGTGCCAATGTGCACACATAGTCTGTCGTCGTCGGCGTCGTCGTCGTCGTCGTCGTCATAGCCGACATAGCCGTGGGCACTGCGCGCATTTTGTGTACATAAACAGAGCAGATCTGAAACAACAACAACAACAGCAAATGCAAGTGAAAGAGCTCCAGTCGGGAGTGCCCGACTAAAAGATTCCCTGCACGCTTTAAGCTACACAGCCTATGCTGCAATTGTGCTTCTTCCCGGTTCTCTTTAGCGGCTATAGCCCAATATTTTTAACATTTTCTGTTCACAAACATGACATTCAATTGTATGTCAATACCAAGAACTTACCTCAATAAATGTTGGGAGCAACACATGATTTCCAGAATCGTTTTTTGAAATAAAAGCAAAACCTGCGTTCCAAGTTTTAATTCTTTGCCGCCTATAGTCTCTAAGATCGACCAAGATGGGTCGGAGATGCATCCTTCAGTATGTTACAAACAATTGCCCAAAAACATCATACCCTCTTTAGCCATTTTCAAGAGGTGAAAGGTACAATAACGGCACCAAACCAAAGAAGAAGAAGCAGATGCTTTTGCTGCAACACCAGCCAAATGCTCATCCGAGAATATTCTGAAAGTTCGTTTTGTTCAGGCGCTCGTCACACGCAGAGTTTATATAGGTATGCGTGTATGTGAGATTGTGTGCATGTATGTGGGTGAACTAGTACTCTTTTCCTCTGGACTACCAACTCTTCTTCGTGCCATTGTTTTACCTTGCTTTACTCAGGGCTCCTCTCTGTAAGTCATTCGCATTGTGGCCTGCCACCATTGCCTCGATTTTCCAACAGTCGCTGTTCTTTTGTTCGAAAATAACTCATTCATATATAAACATATATGTTTATACGATGTTGGTAAAAACAAGGAGGTTACCGGATACTCGATGCTTATCCGATTCGAAGTGCATTAAGCCGATCCTAAACATACAAAATTTTGAACTGGTAAATGTCTGCAGAAACTCTATCTCTGAACTTGCGAAATGTTTGCTAACCATGATTTCTTCCGATTATATATATTTTAAAAGTCGAGTTCGATAGTGTCGTTGGCGTATTCAGCGCTAAATTTTACAGTGTAACAAGTTAAGTCGTCCTAATTATGTCACGTATTCTATCAAGTTTGTCATGCATTTGCCTTAAATGTCTGTAATCGTATTGTTTTTGTTTTCCTGCCCCAATAATTGACTCAACTTAACCTCCCTTCTCCAAAAAGTATGCAACAGCATTTTACATTATGTCGAAAAAAGCAACCGCTCCCTGCGTTGACTTCAGCATTAGCAGCATCAGCGTCAGCAGTTGCGAAGGTGTTGAGCACATGAACCGCAAATTTTGTTTACAGTACTCGCCTGTTGTTGTTGTTGTTGTTGATTTGGCGAAGCCAACCAACAGCAAAAGCAACAACAACAATTTGAGCGCGTGCTTCGTGTTAAATGCAAAAGGGGAACAACAACGACCTCAGCGATGTCGTTGTTGTTATTGTTGTGGTATTGCTGGTGGTGGCCACCATTTTGAGTCTTGCTCTCTCACTGCCTACGGGGCTGACAGGCCGACCAAACTAACTGACTGACAAGCAGCCGTCTCGTGCTTGCTGCAAGAAAATCAACCCCAGTGCCGCATGCAGCGGGCGACGACAGAGGCTGGTGGCGTTTTTGTTGTTGCTGCTGGTGGTGGAGCAGCGCAGTGCACATCAAGGCTGGGAAGGCACTGAATGCACATGAATTGCTGCACATACACATGCACAGAGAGCCGCTCTCGCTTGACATTTATACTCTCTTGCTCTCCCTCTCAGCGCTCACACGCCGACGCCGCCTGCTGCTGTGAGAGCATGGCCCACACACGCACAGAGTTTCTAAGCAGTGAACGCTCTCCCATAGCGCATTGAGCGAGCGTGAGTGTGAGTGTGACGTCTTATCCAACTCGAAACGACTCAGCTCGACTCTCACGCGCCAGCTGAACTGCGAAACATTTTAGTCCTTTCGCAAACGTCGTCAGCGTCGTGTGTATGTCTTGGTCGCTGTGACCACTCTGCTCTCAGACTCTGGCGATTTACCGTTGCAATTACGATTGGGATTGCGATTCTCAATTACCAGCGCGTGTGTTAAGTGCCGTGTTTTGTTTTCGCAGTTCTGTGCGCCCCTGCACGTGTGTGTGTGTGTTTGAGAGAGTGTGAGTGTCGGTCTCAGTGTCAGTGTCGGTGTCGGTGTTGGCGTTGATGTCGGTGTGAAGGGCAGCCAAGCGAATTCAATTACAATTACAATTACAATTAGTGTAATTATGGCGGCCACTTGAAGAGTGAGCAAAGCGACGGTTACGGGCATCGAGCACCAGGCGACGGGCAAAAAGCAACAACCAGCAACGTGCAACGCGTAACGTGCACCGTGCAACGTGTAACGTGAGGGTGCCCGCAGAAATTTGAGATTAAGCTTGGATGCGACAAAACGTAATCAGCATCAATTCGTTGAGCGCGACAGAACGTGTAGCCAAGTGCAAATATTTCAATAAGGAAATTGCATACCCCAGACAAGCATCCGACCACCCAAACACCCCCAACTACCCAACCGACCGACTTGCTCGAATCGCTCCTCAGTTGAGTTTCAGTGCAGTATTCAAGATTTCCCGTTAACCTTTTTCGCCATAAAGAAAGCGGCAAAGTTTTCGTTCTCTGTGTGTGTGCGCGCGTGTGTTTTGTGTGTGCGAGTGTGAGTGTGTGCTGTGGTGTGCTGTCGCGGTCTCACTCTCTCGACAGTCGCAGCAGCAGCAGGAGCAGCAACAGCCCAAAAGGTCTCCTGCCCCCCTGCCCTCATACTCAACTGAACCATCGACGTCGTCGCGTAGTCAAGCAAAAGTTTCTGGCGAGGAATTTAAATTGGAAAAGTAAAATGAAAAGAAAAGCGCTCGAGTAAAAGTTAAACAAAGTGCAAAGTAAATATTAAATTAAAAAAAAAATAAAAATAACGCCGAAAAAAACAAAAAAATCGAAAGAAAAGAAAAGAAAACGAACGAAATTTGTGCATCCGGGGCAAAAGGAATCTGCAGCGGTAGCCAACTGGAAGAAGCAACAGCAGAGCAGCAGCAGAGCAGCGGCAGAGCCGCAGCAGAGCAGCAGCAGCAGCCAGGACTTGCTGCCTTCATTAATGCATTTGCCGAGCCAAGCTGGAGGCCAAGTAAATCTCAACCTTTTGCACGCCGCTCTGCAGCATCATTTATAAAAAGCGCTTTATACTCGCGCGCTCCCTGCTCGCTGTTGTCTTGCTGTCTCGCTCGCTCACGCGCCGCGCTTTAGCTGCCTGCTTGGGTGTTTTATTATTCCGTTTTCTTGGATTAACTCAATTTGTTGTGCCGCCAACGCCGCCAACGTCGCGTCGCTGCTTCTGAAAAATCGAAACACAAGTGGCAACCAACAACAACAACAACAAGAGCAACAACAACAAGAGCAGCAGCAGCAGCAACAACAACAACAATAGAACAACAGCTGAAGGAACGCAGCGAACAGTTTGGCAGTATTTCGCGTAGTGCTGCAGCCGGATACAAGCAGGCACACACATACACACACACGGGAGCAGCGCAGCTCCGACGAGCATCCATTGCATTTGCATCCCTATTCTACCCCCCTCTCTCTCCCTCTGTGTGTGTGTGTGTGTGTGTGTGTGTGTGTGAGTAAACGCCCGCCGTTTGCTTTGCCTTCACCTTGTTTGGATTATAACCCATAATAAATGATGGAATGGCTACCAAGAGGATTACCCAGCATTCATGCACCGATACCGATTTGTGGTGAGTCGTTGGTAAAGTTTGTCGTCCCGCTACTCCCTGCGCCCCCCCGCCCGCCACGCCCCAAAGGCCAGACACCAGCAATAGCATTGGGCACCATTCCGGATATTCAATATAAGCCGAAAATATAAAAAAACTCAAGCTGGAAAAATGTTGAAACGGAACAGAAAGGATAACAAATTGAATAGGGATTTCCGCGATAGATAAATCTGTTGTAGGAAATGAATCCTGCAAGCGAGAGTAAAAGAAGACTATATAAAAGATGACTGTTAGACTTGGACTCAATCCGCCGAACCACAAAACAATCATTTATTATTGTATGTTAACTGGGCTAATTTAAGATAAGTCGGGCCTGATTGTGTTATGGGTTATTAGGCTCTACCATAAAGAGGATATAGGACAGGATATATCAATCAGATACGGAATGCCTGGAAATGTGTTTCTGGCGCAGATATCATCGGCAGGCCGTGGGGCTGTGTTGACAACGAGCTGACAACACTTCAATGGAGCATTCCACAAAACGCTTTGTCCAATCGCCCGCCCGCCCGACTGTCTAAACAAGCAATAAAATTTCCGACAAGCTCTATAAAAACACTCGACGCCAAATGCTTGGCACTAATTGTCTCTCAAACGAACGAACAATTCCAAAAATATGCGCCGCAGCTTCTCCTCCAACTCGATTTCCTGCCCCACTCCCGCGCTGCGTTTGACTCTGTCAACGAGGAAGGGAGACGAGTCTATAAAATTAGGAATCGCTGTTGGAAAAGCCATAACATCGCGGCCATCAATAAGTTATTTTAATTCTCATTTATTTATTTTGACATCGAGCCCAGCAGGCAATTAAATGTCAACACGCACAGTTTCTTTCTGCCCCAGCCTTGCGATATACGATCTGTTATGCGGTAGCTGGAAATCGAAATCGAAATTTCCAATTTCGAATTCAGTTTCTTTCTGCTGCAGCCTTGCGATATACGATGCGGTAGCTGGAAATCAAAATTTTCAATTTCGAATTCAGTTTCTTTCCGCCTCAGCCTTGCGATACACGATCTGTTATGCGGTAGCTGGAAATCGAAATCGAAATTTCCAATTTCGAATTCAGATGCGTCGAGGCAAATTGTTATTTCCCTTAAATGTTTTTCCATTTTCGACGTGCTAGAGAATTAATTTCGTTGTCGCTGCCAGAGGGATCAGCGAGGGACTGAAACGGAGTCGCTTGGGATTGCATGGGATCGCACGGGATCGCATCACTCAAGGCAAACAAACAAAAACCTAATGCACGGGTCGTAAATGAGTCGCCGCGAGCCTGAGGCGAGAATTGATTAATTTGTTGCTTGTTCTTTGGAACAGCTGATGGGAAGTGTCAGATGGTGGGGCGGGGTGCGGGACGCGGGGCGCAGCTACTGAGCTATTTTTCTTGGCTGCTCTGCTTTGCCAGCTGTTGCGAGAACTCTTCGCATTTCTGTTTGTTTTCTCAGCGATTTCCGCTGTTTCATTTTTCCATATTTCGTATACCCCGTGTTTTATTTATCGAACAGCTTTCTACCTGAAGTAAAAAGCATTAATTGTTTGCTGCGCATGTCCTAGTCGAGCTCATCTACATGCCGTAACTATACCCTGGATTATTGGCAAATGGGTATGAAGGACATAATCGGTTTTGGAAATGTGAGCAAAAGGAATCATCTCCGATCTCATATATATCTCTCCTTCTCATATCTATTGCACTATAGGCATGCCCACGATCTCAGATCTGTCGATGGGTCGAGCTCAGAATGTAGCAAAGAATATTACTTGAAATTGAATATATATATATTCTCATATACATACACAATTTGATCTAAGGATCGGACTCTACGCACCGATGCTATATAGTAAGGAATGCATCTGCAGTGTGTGGCTTGAGAAAGAAGGAGTTCTTCCGACGATACATACGTGCTTTTGTGAATAGATGTATAGAAGGCCTTAGGCAGGGTATCTGCTAGTCGGGCACTCCACTCTCGAGGCTGTATTCGTAATATCGTCTTCTTGCATTTGCTGGTATTATCCGCCTTTGATAGCTAAGGGGAAATAAATTCATCAGAC
Source organism: Drosophila littoralis (assembly GCA_018903485.1). Lineage (NCBI taxonomy): Eukaryota > Metazoa > Arthropoda > Insecta > Diptera > Drosophilidae > Drosophila > Drosophila littoralis. Next base: position 8,477,266 of record JAEIGF010000297.1, on the reverse strand, counting down.
AGTCTTGTCGGTCGCTTTGGGCGATTTATTCGTGTATCTAAACATGGCAAATTGCTAGGCTCTGGAATTAGTTTATTTGCATTTGCATAACTAATCATTTAATTATCGGCTTTGTGCTGGGAAAGTCATTTAAAATTTAAACAACTGCATGTGCTTTGTTTGCATGCTTTGGGCTGGTTAGAGGACCCGAGTCCCTCCGCCCGCAGCTCTCGGCCTGCTCCCTCGTATGGATGTCAAATAAACAATTGTAATTCATTTGCTCGTCAATGTAAATATGAAGCAGCTACATAAATAAATTTCACAATTTTTGTTATTTTATTCGGCAATTGAATTATATGTTGGACAAACGACCGACCGCCCGCCCGACCGCCCGCCGGCCCGCATAAACAAGCAAATACTCTCTGTGTTTAGTTAGGGCATCGCATAATTTATTTATGCGTTTATCGTTGACCGTTGTCCAAATTTCGTTCGCATTCCGGGCCATATTTAATCAAATACAAACGCCAAGGGACCTGCCGGCTATTAAATGTCTGTCAAATAATCAATTTATTTTTTATGGCCAAAGTTGAATAGCAAATTTTGCAGATGGGAAAGATTTTTACAATCGACTCTATTCATAAAGTCAAAGGCACATTGGTTAACGGCATAAAACGCGCATGTATGCAAAGGCAAGCAGGTCTGCTGCGCTTGAAGATACCCTGTACAGATCTTCCATCATGCCTTGCTCCACTTTATTTATTTCAATTAGAGAAAAGCGACCATATTTGATTGTAATTTACTCCAAATAAAGCAACAACTAATAGCCATGTATTAACATCATGGCGTGTAGAGCAAATCACGATCGGGATTTAGAATTGGAAAGGTCTTTAGATTTGAAGAATGTGAGCTCAATCAAGTGAATAATTTATTATAATTCATTAACAGGCGAGACTCTAATTGGTTTCTCCCACCGATTCGTAGAGCCTAGCACAGGGTATGTAGAGGGGGCTTTTAGTCGTCGGATCCCTGCTTGGTGGCAAGTCTGCCGACAGTAGGCCAATATTTGCTTAGCCGGGGCAACAAACGCCCTGAAAATCGCATGTAAATGATAATAATTTGTGTAAACATCGTGAGCATGTGCGAGCATTTAAGCAGCTTTGTTCAAGGAACCTTTCGGCCACATGCGTCCAGGCGTCTTAAAATAACAAACAACGACAAGTCAAAAGTAAACAGAGCCGCTTTTGTTCGAATACTTAAGGCATTTGGGCAGCCATTGTAGCATTTCTCTTTATATAATCTAATTAGCTTAGTTAGACTCTTGCGCTCTTCCTCTTCAAGGATGCGCGCAAAAGTATCCACGAATGCGATAAACAGCTGAATAAAAGCAAATACTAACATAAGGGTTGACAAACACGCGAAATGGATTGATATACTTTACTCTGGATTGTTGCACACAATTCCCGATTTGTATATTTGTGAAATAGTCTTCCATGTATTTGGTATCATCCGAATCTGAAGCAATTCCTTGTATAAAATGCTTTGAGCTTTAACATTTTTATCAATAAGTAGTCAGCAATAATTAACTAACAAACGACACTATGAAATGTGTGTAAATGCGTAATAGCAACATTTTGTATGCTCTTTTATTAGATGTACAATCGATTTGGCAGCATGTGCAGCTAGGTCTTCCGTCCAATTGTAATTTGCTAGCAGTTAAATCGCATTAAACAAGTTTCAATAGTTTGCCAACAACAACAACAACAACAACAAGAAGAAGAAGAACAGCCACAACAAACAATGAACAATGAACAATGAACAATGAACAACAATTGCATTTGTCCCGAGCTGCGATTACAATAAACTGTTCGCACTCGGATACTTGCCGAGCAAAACTGCTTCTAATCCCAAAGTGTCACAAACACTCAGCGTACTTAAATTGTATATTCATACGCACTAGAAGATATATGTACGTACACATGCTAGGTATACTAGATATATTTTATCCCTCTGTATCCCTCTCCCTCTTTGTATGCGTATATATGTATGTATATATGCTTTGGCTACCTCTCAGGCTGTATGCACTCTCTGAGGCTATTCAATTAAAATGTCAGCTCAGAATTGCCGCAACAACAATGTTGCAGCACAGAATTGGAATGCGGATGAGAACTAGTATAAGGATTAGGATGGGGCTGGGGATGGGGGGGATGGGGAGGGGGATGGGGATGAGGCAGCTGTTTGCCTTAACTTGTGTTTCTATGCTGAGTTGTGTTGCGGCGCAACATGAGTTTGGATTGGAAATTAATGTTGAGAATTGTGTACAGGCTGACAAGGACCAAAGTGACGTGACAATTGTGCGACATTAACAATATCATCAGCTGCCTACGCTCGGGATCGAGGCCTGTGTCGGTGTCGCTGTCGCTGTCGATATGTCGGAAGCGCTCCTGTCAATTTTTAACATGCTCTCAGAGCTGATCCAAATTCCCCCCTGTGCCCTCCAGGCTAGTCAGTAAATCTGTATGCCAATTACTTAAGCAGCAAACAGACCCAGACCCAGAGGACAAGAGAAGACAAGTGACCAGCCGACCCAAGTAAACGATGCCTATTCCTGCTGCTGCCTGGTCTTTCTATTGCTGCTGCTTCGGTTCGGCTTGGCTCGGCTCGGCTCGGCTTTGGCAAAGGGTCAGAGTCATTAACATGCTGTTGTCGCTGCCAGTTCAAAGTAGCATTTAGGGGCGACATCTGCACCTTTCTGTGTGACACTCTGCAGCCGCGGGGACAGTCGACGGCACGGGTAGAGACACGGGGAGAGTGCGACTGCTTTGACACCAAAAGCCAGCCCCGCCCATCTATGAAGTGGCTGGCGGGCAAGCAGCCCGGCCGCAGAACATGTTTGTGTGCTTGTGGCAGGACTCGTTGGCAAGGACTCACACATGCAACGGCAGACGGCGGCGAACAAAAGTCGGCAAAGCAACCAAATTTAATACAGCATAAAATGGCATTTTCCAAAATCGCTGTTTGCTTATGGAAATTTCGGGTGCTGTTTTCTCGTTTCCACATGGACTGGCAACCGAAAAGGACAAAAAAAAAAAAAAAAAAAAAGGCAGATTTCCAAAAGTTTTCATTTTGTGGCTTGGAGTTTTTGTCAGCTTACATACGCCCCTGGCCATGCCCTTCGGCACTCGGAGTTCGTTTCACTTAACCTTTCTTTGGGTGCTTCAATTGGTGCACCCTGTATGCTGCATATTCCTCTCCAGATGCCCAGCGAGTCCCGAACGAATATGTCGACGTCGTTGGACGTCCAAAAAGTTTGCACTGTTTGAACTTTGGCTACGTTTTACTTGGTGTTGAAACTTTTTAGTCCCAAAGTTTTCAAGTATTGCCCCACCCGCTGGCTAACTGACTTCAACCTCGTGTGTGTGCTAGTGCTTTCTGGATTTTGGTCAAGCGAACTAATTTGCAAGTGCTCCATCAGCTTAAAAAGCACGAAATAAGCAGTAAGCAGCTAAGTTAACTACTTGGATTGGATACATTTGTCATCTCATGCCGAAGTTTAAAATCAATTATAGCCCAGCGGATTTTAAAGCTAATTAGCAACATACAGGGTATAGCAAATGAAGTTGTAATGAGTCCGTGAGAGCATCAATTATCAATTTCTCTATCAGCATAAACTTGTGAGAAAATCCTCGCTTTTTGTGCAAGCTCAGGATGTTTTTCAAGCAGTCAGTTCTTGAAAATTATATATATTTGTATGTGAATATATTAAATCTTTGAGAAATACATAAAACGTAAATATAATCAAGGCTATCTTATGAAATTATCATTAATATATTATATGTTTTCATGCTGAGGACAAATATGTGATGCCCAAAGAAGAACTATGAAAAATATATTTTTTTATACCCTTAACCCATTAAAAATGGGTAAAAACGGTATAATGTATTTGTGCAAATGTATGTAACAGGCAGAAGGAAGCATCTCCGAATCCATAAAGTATATATATTCTTGATCAGCATCAACAGCCGAGTCGATCTAGCCATGTCCGTCTGTCTGTCCGTCCGTTCGTATGTATGAACGCAAGGATCTCAGAACCTATAAGAGTTAGAGACTTGAAATTTTAGCTGTAGGTCCTCCTAGTGCCCGCGCAGATCGAGTTTGCCTTAAATAATAAGAGCTTGAGTCACCAAACTAGACATGTAGCTTCTAGAATAGTATATACATCTGCATTTGGTGTTGGAAGAAGAGGGTTAAGGGTATCCCCTAGTCGAGCACCTCTTACTTGTTTTCAACTTCTGTAGTTCATCTATTTGTTATATATTTCACATGTAGTATTCGCAGACCAACTGCTAATAACACCCTGTATTTTATTCAATTAAATTTAGTTCCTAGGCGCAACAATTTGTACCCTTAAAGTTCTCAAACTTGAGCATGGGATTTGTCTATAATCAAGTAAATGAAGTCAATTAATCATACAATGCCTTTTAGCGTCTAGCTGTCTTCATATATGCTTTCAAACTGTTTTCATTCTGGGGCTAATCAGCTTTCTTGTGTAATGCCTAACAGGATTTCCAAGAGCTGCCTCTGCCTCTGCTGAGATCTGCAGACATGTGCTCAAGTTGCGTCCTCTGTTCTCTGAAGATTACCCGGTAAGGACACAAACCTCACACTGGGACTTGTGGCTTGCAATTGAAATTGTTTGCTGTGGGCGGGTATTTGGATAAAAGGTATAATGAGGGGCTGATGCGAGTATTAAAACTTAATTTAAAAACCATTGCATTATATTTGCATGCGAGACAAAAACACCTTGGGAATTGGGGACGTTTCTGCTAAGCACTGACGAGGAATGACGTCCTCTCGAGTAGCTGCTGCAAACTGAGCTGCAAGGCGTCACTTTACGCAACTGTACAAACAGTTGCACAAATAATAAAGAGCGCTCTCTAGTTGAGGTTTGGGGCTTGGGGACTGTGGGGACTGTGGGGATGTGGGCATGTGGGCATGTTGGGTCGGAACTGTGAGGAGGGCACTTTTAAGAGCGAAAAACACATTTTTGCACTTTTATAGCGCAACATCTTTTGTACGCGGCGTCCACTCGTCCTTCCCGTTTTCAGGGCAAACAAAGTCCCAGCCACAGGACACTCACACAAAAGCAGACAGTCATCCTGGTACTGGCAGTGGCAATGGCGGCTGCCTTTAATAAACCCACTTTATTGTTTAGAGCCCAAATAAAATAATCCCCTTAAATGATGCCTTCGCATAATAGACGCCTGCTGCTTATTTTACTGCCGCTGCCTCTGCCTCTGCCTCTACGTCTGCCCTCTTCATATCCTTGTTCGTGCCTGGGCGACGTTGTCGTCGTCCTTGCCAATTCGTGCCAAGTTTCTGCTTTGTTGCGCTCTAAACACAGTGGGCCACAAACGATTTTACCATGTAAAATAAAGTTAAAGTTACAAAAAGTTATAAAATTGAATGAATGAAGATTGAATGCAATTTTCATATCAAATTATAATCATAATATAATTATAAAAGTTAAAATGTCACTTTCGAATTTGTATCTAAAATAATATTTTTTTTTTTTAATTTAACACCACTTTTTAGAGTCTTCTTTGTAATATGAAATCTAATTGCTGAAAATAAAGAGCTCCATTTGTATGAAGGTCTTCAGAATTTCTCTTTATAATTGTGTGCATCAATGTTTGTCAATTCACAAGAGCTTAATACTCAACCAGAACTCAGAACTTATAAATAATGTAACTAAATACTAACTAAACTTAATAGTTAAATTCTAAAAAAGGTAGTATTTAAACTAATTTGCATTTGAAATTAACATTTGTTAAATCGAGAATGAAAATAGCCAAAGATATTGTCTTCAAAAATGCCTTTTCACACTTTTTAATGTGTTTTGTACCACTGTGCATTAGGGGCTTAAGTATGGGTCCGCGTCTGTGTCCGGGATGAGCCCAGGCGTTTGCGTTAGCGTCACTAATGATGATGATTTTGTGGTAAAACGTTGTGTTTGTGCTAATCGGGACAATATTATGCGGCAGTAAAAAGTAAATGACTCAAGACAAGACAAGCCACGGGGCAGGGAAAGTGGGCGGGGAGAAAAACAAAGACGCAGACACACACACACACACACGCACATACAGGCAGAGAAGAAATAGAGAGATGGAAATGAAGGAAGCACACGGCAGCTGGCAGTCAATGGCAGAGGCGAAACAGAAACGCCTTTCACTGCAAAAGATAAAGAGCAGCGGCAACAAAGGCGACTGTGCTAAGCCAAAGAAAAGGCGGGCAGAGCCGGAGCTGGTGCCGGGACGTGGCCGCAGCCACAACGTGGCGATTGCCATGCCTAGAGAGCGCAAAGGATAAACGGTCAGGGCAGAGGGTGCATGCTGGCAGGCGGGCTCAAAGGACGACAACCCACAAGGGTCGGCCTCTCATACTCTACCTCGATCTCGTTCTCGTCCTCGTCGTCGTTGTCGTCGTTGTCGTCGTCGTCGCTTTGCCGACTCCCGTCGACTCGACTCGACTCGTTGCGTCTTGCTGACTGCTTGGCTGACTAATGCGAAAAATACGTAATTGCGCATAAATACGGGATTAACAAAGTGCTCGTCGTCGTCGTCGTCGTAGTCGTCTGTTGGTTGTTGGCTGTCGCCTTTGCCGGCTTGGTCTTTGTGTGCGGGTTTTGGGCCGCTCTGCATGCTGGCTAGCTACCCTTGGGCTGGCTTCTGGATTCGAAAGAAAATTAGGCATTACAATGTGCATAAAAGGCTGCGAATGCTGATGCGGCTACTGACGGCGTCAGCTTGTGTGGTCATAAAAGGGAAACCAATTCGATGCCAGAAATCCTGTGAAGCATTTGCAGGGATTTGCGGAATTAGTCGGGCACAAATTCAGTCTAAGATTTGGATATGGATTCGGTCTCGGTCTCTTTCTCGGTTTTGGTTTATGTTTCGCGCTCATTGGGCCTATTAAGGGTGAATGGATGGCAATCCATCACGAAACACACTCAATAGGATTATACAGATTTCAGCTGGACAATTGTGTTTAGTTTTGAATGCGACACAAATAAGTTGCTTCCCATTTAAGCATTTGCTCCTAATCTCCTCTAGAGACAATGAGTACTAAGGACTTCCCTATACACTATACTATTGTGACATGATATTCTATATAATTGGGTATTTGTATCTATATAATCCTATCCTTGGAGATAAAATACTAATTTCGTTTTCGCATCTTATTTGTCATTTCAGGTGAGTTTTCATTTGAATTCTGTGTAAAGATACGCTAACAAATGGCACCTACTGTAAGTATTACCTATTCGAAGTTAACTGAAGCTGAAGGATTTTTATGGGCTAATCCAAGCGAAAAGGTGACAATGAGAGCTCTTTACGGGTCTCTCGTTGGACCTTCCTATGACTATGCCGCGTCGTTGATGCACAGCAGCTCAACAGCCAAGTGCAAGTCCAGTGTGAACAAAAAGAGTTGAGCCTTAAGCTGATCAGGATAACAGAAGCAAGCAGAACAAACGACAACGACTCAACCCCAGTATTGTTAGAGCAAGGACCAAAGCGGAAAGCAAAACAAAGGCGTGACTAAAGGCGTTGCGGGTTATCCAGAAACTCGAAATCAAACTCTGCGTGCGCTTATCGCTTAACCACTCCATGTGGCCTGCACACACACACAGACACACTAGCAGATGATAGATAGAATGAGGAAGAGAAAGAGAGGATAGGGAGCTAAAGATACGGATGCATATGCACTTACATGAAAGTAGACATGTGAGGCACGTTGAGGTCTCAAGGACTTGGGCTGCAAGTCAACTCGCAGCTGAATCTTTGAGCGAATTGAAGGACTCGTGCGATTCACAGCATGTAGCACACACCCACACACACACACTCACACACACATGATGTCAAAGTTGAGGTTGCAGTTGAAGCCCAAGTTGAGTCTTTTGGCTCGTCAGGCGTGGCATTTCCTCTGCACGTTTTAGCACAGCCCTGGACACACAATGTTACATATCCACACATAGACAATCCTGTGCATCCTTCAGGGCAGTCCTCAATATTCCCAGCACATGGTTGCATTTGGCACTTGAACTGCCTTCATTTGATGCCCTGTTCGCAGGGGTAAAAAGGGCAGAGTAAGACATATGTGACCTTACGACTGTATATGCATATTCTCAATCCGTATCGACAGACGAGTCGCAATCTAGGATTGCTTGCGGATTTACAGATGTGTAATATATTTGATGATCAAGATATTAAGGCAACCTTACACCCGAATACAGGGTATCCTCGGTTGATGGGCTCCGACTAGAACACTTTTTCTTTCTTTAAAATATTTTAAATATAAATACAAATGATGCGAGAAAGGTTAAGAAACCATATCCCTAGTATAAAACTTCATCGATTGTATACCAATTGACAATTGGGATCATTCGGAATTGTTTAAGAAAGGCAATTTATCAAAAATGTGGGAAACATGTGCATATTCCAGAGTATTTGCAGGTAACCCCATAACTGTGTAGTTCCTTTAAAATGTAGGAAACATATGCATATTCCAGAGTATTTGCAGGTAATCCCATAATTTCCTTTGAAATGTTAATATCTGCATCAAATTGCAAAGTAAATTATTTACAATTTTATAGGCTGTATCTAAATGTTGTTGAAGAAACTAAAGACAATTGCCAATAAATGCTATAAAATGCGATTGAATACGGCTTGGCAGATATCTCTTAACATATCTGCCAAAAAATATTCTCTATAATTAACTCTAATTCGTATCGGCGATCATCAATCTATAAACCTACAACTGAGTGTCATCATTTTTTTTTTTTGGATGCCAAGTTCGTTTAGTTGTAAAATTCGTTACATTATGGACAATGCCTGAGTTTTAACAGCAGTTCCTGGTGGGTCCTGTGAATCACGTTGCCAAATCCTGAGTATATACCTGGAATTCTGCACCCAGCAGTTAGCTTTGCGCATGTTTACACTTAACAGCTCAGTTCAGGCCAGTTCACGCTGGAGGCAGCTGCTTCCTCTTCTTGTAGGTTGGGTTTTGTGCCATGCCCAGGCCAGGGACTCATTTGTTTGGTCCTGGCTGGAATTTCATTTATGCTCGCCATGAATGCGTTTTGCACTTGGAATGCTATGAAGTTGTGCATTTCTTAGCGCGCGTGCGGGGAATTTCAGTGTGGAATTCCTGCATTCTGGACATGCCGCAGACATTGTCGAGCAATGGCAATGGGCCACATAGGCAACAGACAACAGACAACAGACAACCGACAACAAGGACAACCCGCAAACAGCAGCAGTCGCAGTCACCTATGCAGGAATTCGGTGCTTGTGCTACACAATTTCTCGCAGTGTCGGCAGAGAAGTCCTGTACCCGCCCACGCTCCGAGCTATAGTGCTGGGGCACTTGTTTACCAAGAGCAGCTGCCGCAGACTCGCCAGAATGTGACTGAAAGTATTTAAATTGTGTACGAATGCGAAACAAAAGTTTGCAAACATTTTTCTTGCAACTTTTTCCTGTTTGCTTTTGCGTGTCGTCTGCATCTTGAGCCCAGTGTGCCGGGTCTCTGTGTGTGCCTTGCCTCTGTGTGTCCTGTGGCATGCACTGGAGCGATATTTGCTGGCTTGAAGACAAAATAACTGAAATGCTTTCGGGTTTCCAATTAATTAAAATCAGCTCTCCTGCCTGGACTGCTTTTCAGGTCCTTCACCATATTGTCAGGCCAGCAAATTCTATAAAATTATTTTAATAGCTGGACAAAAACATTTGCAATTGCTTTCCTTTTGCTGTAAATTTGACACGCAAGTTTTAATTGCTACTTATGGACCTCGGTCGGAGCTTTGAGAGGGGCGTGTTGTTTATATGACTTTCATCGAAAAGTATTAATTGCCAAGTGCAAAAGCAAAGCGAACATTTGTTGTGCCATTCGCTTGGGAAATTTGCATTGTGGCACATTAATTATAGATGCATTTCTATATACGAACAGAAATATCAACTGAACCCTGCAATTATATACAAAATTGAATGCCCGATAATATCCGGAAAGTCGCACAACTATCAAATTCTAAACCTGAAATTATGTTAATGTATGTACATGTGGAAGATACACTGCAAAATATATATATTTGAAATGTGTTTGTGTGTGTTGCTAAGCCAAAAAACTATCGCCTGTGTATCGCTTTCCTATCTTCCATGCCAGGGGGCATGACTGTAATTAGCTTAGTAGAAAAGAATTAATTGCGATAGAAAAGGGCTTTATAATTACAAAACAAATGTTGGCTATAATTTTTGTTTCGCTTATGGCTCGCCACTCTATCTTCCAGGCGATGGGGCAATAAAGTCCACGTGTTGCAGGGTATATTGGTTGGTCTAATACACATATTGGGGCACATGCAATTCATATAATCATTTTAAGTATGCTGATATACAATTGAACTAGGAGATATAAATGGTATTCTTTCGTTGTGAATGCTCGGCTATATTTGAATTGCTTAACTACACTGATTTGGTAACCTTTAATCAGCTCAGAAGGAAAACTGTCTCAATGTCAATATTAAAGTCTAGATTCAGTTTAGGCAGCCGCTCTGCTTCTTCAGCTTGCTCCTCCCACTAACGGCTAAAGGTATTCTTAAATAGCTTCGGTATTTACAGTCCGATCTTTAAGAAACTTTGTGTTGGTGAATAAATCGAAAGAGAATAATGAAAAACTCGTTCTGCGTATGGTATAGAGTCTATTTTTTCACCGACTTGATCAATACAAAATATAATCATTACACTCTTTCTAGCCATTGTCAATGTTTTAAGGATACACAAAAATTCGATTGAAAAATGAATTGTAATTTATGAAGCGGCAAATAATAATGTAGTTGGCACACGTTCGAATATTTTGAATAGCTAAACAGCAGGTAAAGGCTACAATAGTGCAGAATCAAATACCCTGCATAAATACAGATTAACCTGGGGAATGAGCTGCTTGCCACATAGTCAACATGCCCGCCACGTTTGGGTGTTGTCAGGTGCTCTGCGTAATTCGTTAAATTTTAATGTTAATTGCATTTAGTTCCGCTTATATTATTCATTTTGGCCCAAACTACAGGGTCCTTCTTATGTGCGGTAAAGGATATACACGGCGGCTGTGCCGTCTTTTGTGCCCCACTGCCCCCCCTTTAGCTGCTAGGCAACGGGAACAGGACACGGAGCATAGGGTGCGGTATAGAGTACAGGGTATAGGGAATAGGCTGTCGAGTATATGGTCCAGAACCGCAACAGTGCTACAGCAAGATTTAATGTATGAAATTATTATGCATATTTATTGTTGTTTTGTTTGGTTAACAGTTGTGTTTGCCGGCATATATTGAACACTCATATGTGTGTGTGTGTGTGTGTGTGGTGGGTGGGCATGCAATCATATTATGATCCCCTGCTGCTGCATGTGAAATTTTGCCAATTTCAGTTAGTTAAATGTAGGCGTGCATGCAGCCCCATTCTCAGCCACACTCCCACTCCCACTCGCATTCCCTCTCCCAGGCAGCAACCGCTGAGGACGGCAGCCAAAATTGATGGCAGCATTTGTGCGTCCGTTGCGATGCTTTAGACGGGATTCGGTTACTGCGGTCCCCATGCCATAACCAGCCAGGGCATCTATTGGCGGCCCGGCGAGCGCCTTGTTTTAGTGAGCATCCGTTCGATTGCAGCAGTGCCATGTGACCAGGCAGCCATTTGGCCATGTGGCCATGTGGCCATGTGGCCATGTGACCATGTGACCATGTTGACCGCAACAGCCCAACAATAATTAATGCATGAGCTGCAAACTAACCAAACTCTGGGCCCGGTCAAGTTGCTGTGCTGTGCCGTGCACGGACACCGAGACGGAGACGGAGGTGTGCCTGTAGGGGCACTTGGTTAGCCTGCTGCTGCTTCTCATTGAGGGGCCTGGGGCCCAGTGTGCTGACCGGCTCCCATCCGAAACGGCAGCTGCTGTCGACGTGGCCGCCTCCGTCGTAACGGCAAATAATTGCATATGAAACCGCAGTCGCAGCCAGCTTGAAGCAGTTGACGGTTCGTTCACTGGTCGCACTGCAGCGAAGTCCGCAATACTGCAGAACACACACACACACACACACACGGCTCAATTTATAATTAATTTAGAGCCTCTTCCCATGTTGACCGAGTCCATTTCCAAGCTCACAGCTTCCTCTCCTTGCACTCATTCTGAGCTTATGAGCTGATTATACAAGTACATAAATATAGAAGAACATATGTTTGTTTACTTATCTATTGCATACAGACATCCTGTCTGTGGCTTAGCTCAGTTTTCCAGCCAAGATGGTTCCGGTCAGATATGTACTTTTATCAATTCAATTTCTTTTGTTGGGGAACTGGAAGCGATCAGCTCTGACTGATCCCACCATGCGATAGACTGTGAAAGTAGAGTGTGGTTGCAATGTTATCTAGATCTTAGGGATATATGCTCTAAACTGCCTCAACTATAGCCTAATCTAGCCTGGGACTCGAACATGGCTCCCCGTACTGCTGTTTCCTCTTTAAGAGCAATTGCCAATTGGACAACTTATCTTTCGAAACTGGCATCAATATATAGTTCCCATGCATTTAAATTTAATTAATATATATTAATTATTATTTTCACTTTATTTTAAAGTGCACAATTGTATTTTGTATATTTTTTTAATATTAATAAATTTGTAACTCACATACCTTATACTTTTTGGACATATTTTAAACCGATCTAAAATACCTTTTAGGGTCTTAAACTATTAGAGGGAATATTTTTATTGTGATAACATGACATTGTGTCCTATTCGAGGACTCCCAACTGAAGCATTCTGAGCTTTTATAATCTCCTTATTTTGGCATCACTTGAATTTTAGATCATTGCAACCAGGGGTCGATAATGTGTCCACGCCACTTGCCACTTGCTACTTGCCACATGCCACATGCCTCATTCCAAATGGCACATGGCCTGGCTCACAATTTTGCAATTGATTTAATTGTGAATGTATTTATTAAATAAATTATTCATACTCCGCTCGATTGCACTCCTTGTGTATGTGCTGCGGCTGACCTAAACATGTCCTGGCCAGAGGAGCAGGCAGCGACACGAGGGGCAGCTTCGCCGTTTGCCGTTTGCCACTGTAATTAGTTGTGGTAGAATAATCGCATGCAACCGGCGACTGCCCCGGGGTACCTACCCCTACAGCTACCCACCGCATCCGTGACCCATCCGCTGGCACAAAGGAATTCAATGCTGGCGACTATTTAAATGTGTGCGGGTGGGTCAGAGGGCGGGCTGCTCAATGTTCATGTGGTTGTGTAAATGTGAATCGCTGGATTGTCCGTTGGTCGGTGGGTCGGTCGGTCGGTCGGTCGGTCGATCGGTCGGTTGGTTAGTCGGTTGTCTGTCTGGTTGGTGCTTACATTTTGGCCATTCAAGTGGTGACATTTTAATTTACCCGAGCGAGAAAACCAATTTTGCAGCACTGAACCAAATGCAATGACAACAACAACAACAACAGGATTCACAGACTGGAGTGTGCCTAATTTATTCAACGTTTATTTATTGGCAGTTATGATTTGTTTTATGTGGTTTGGGTATTTCATTTAATTGACTTTGCGCAAATTGCATTTGCATGGACAAATTAACCGACAAGCATTTGGCGAGTGAATAAGCCAAAACAAGTCGAGCGAAATTTGGCCACAGATCAAGCCTTGATGCTGGCAACTCGATCAAAAATAAATTCACTTTACACATTTACAATTTGCACAAAAAGCAAAGTCTGAAAGTAATTTTCATTTAAAATGAACGTAGGAAATTTGTGCGAATTTTGTATTTACTTGGAATCTATCTATCAAATCCTTTTGCTGGCATTATTACCATGAGAGGGGAAAACTCAACTCTAGATCTTTGAGCTTCCTTGTGTTGATAATGAGCTCTCAGATGGGTTTTGGGTATATTCAAATCCCAAGCTTGGAAGACGAAAGTCAAAACAATAAAGTACTAATTCGTACTAATTCAATGAAAATTACAATATATTGAATACCCATACATTCGTATGGATTATAGGTCTTATCAGATGTTCCTTTTTTGTCTGACACTTTAGGTATGTGATGTCTAAGGCAACCTTAGTATAAACGATTGCATTGCCCACAAAAAAATGGTGAATTCTTTCATCTCAGGTCTATATGGGTTTGTCAAAAAACGCAAATAGTTTTTGCTGACAAAAAAAACGGGCAAAAATGTTGGCAAAATATTGATGGAACGGCCTGGAATTCAGCCTTTAGGCGTCGAGTCGAGTTGAGCAGAGTTGAGGCACGTTGCGTCAGGCCGGGGCACTCTCCTGTTGGTGTTCTGATTAAATTCGGCAAATATCGCTGATGCTTGCAAATCGCCGCTCAATGCGAAACCAGAGGTGGGCGCCAAGGCTCATAAGGGGGTGTTTGGAGATGGGGATTGGCATGGCATGGAGGGGGAGGTGGAGGTGGAGGGGATGTCGAGGGACTACAGCGTCGGCCATGTTGAAGTACACAAAACCCATGCAAACAAACAGGCATTTCATGGCAAACAAGAGCGCCGAGAGCAGAGCAGAGCCGAGAATCTGCTGGCTGCCCCAGCCAGCGTTGAAGCTCCCAGATCCCAGGTCGACCCACACGCAGTTAGGCAAACTGGCAAATACGGCGGCATTGGCATCGGAATCGGCGGAGGCGCCTTTGTTTGGTTTGTGAGCCCCGCAACGGCCACGGACACGGACAGGGGCACAGGCAGGGGCAGGGGCACGGATCGGGACTCAGTCGCTTTTGCAGTCGTTGGCATTTTATTGTTGTAGCCGAGAGTGGGTTGTTGTTGTTGTTGCTGCAGCAGTTTCAGGCATTATTTCGGTTTAGTTTGGTAAATACACATGCAGCACATGCCTCGTGCATCATCCCTTTCTCCCACCGCGACCTTCCTGCTGCCGTCCATCGGTAAATTTGCCTACCCAGAGTGTCCGTGCTCGTGCCCGTCCCCCTCGCGCATGGAGTGGCAACCAGCGCAACCAATCCAGCCAGGAGCTTAGGCAACCGTTGTTGCTGTTGTTGTTGCCCGGTTGGATGGCAACGCCACCGCCAGCAGCATCTGCATCCGGGGACAGGCAGGCGCAGGCTTTGCGCCCGGCTGCGTTTGCGAGGCACGCACATAAAAATCCTTGAATGCATTTCGTGCATTTAATGAAAACTACTACGATTCGGTGACCAGACTTTTGTCGATTCGAGCCACATTCTACTCAATAAAACAAAACAAAAATGGAAATCGAATTCTTTCTATGGAGCCAGCCCCAGTTTCCCCTTACTTGGAATATATTTCTTATATCAGCAAGCTATAATTATATAATTAATGACAACCAGTTCAATCGTTTTCTGGAATATCGTTTTGACACTAAGTTGATAGACAGGTAGTGAGAACTCAAAGAACAAAGGAACTGTGTACACATTCAAGACTGAAGACAATGAGATTCTGACCAGCAAGGATTATGATCCAGATGATGATGATGATTAAATCCAGTTGTCGTTTTGCACGAGGAACGCGACAAATGGCTTTCATTGTCGGCGGCGTCGCCAACCTCAGCAAATTCCATTCTGGCATTGAATGCGAGTCGAGACACCGAAAGCACCTGTGTTGCTGCTGTCGCTGACCTGAAAGGGGCGGAGCAACGGGGCGTGGTTGTCATATCTGAAAGCAATTTGGCCCGAGCGAAACGAGCAACAAGAATCGATAAACTCGTTGGGCGTGCAATTTGCGCCGTGAACAGAGGTTCTCAAAAGAACGAGTTACGTGGACAGCGGACAGGACGCTGGCAACTGCATTGGATAGCTGCCCATGTCCATGTCCGTGGCCGAAATTTAAGTTTCAGGACTTCGCATTTGCATTTCGGTATCCCGGAGATGGCCAAAGTCCTCGCACTGCTCAGCTCTGCTGTTCCCGGGGCCCATATCAAATGCATCGAGGCGTAAGCGCAATTTCGAGTCCCTGCTGCAAGCAGAGCGACATCAATCAGTTATTAGCACAGGATATTCACACATTCCTTTGGGCCTTTCTGGGGGACTCACCTGCAGAGGGGAGGCAAAACGAAAACTGGTAGCAGTTGGTTAGTGTACTTGAAACCTGCTCAATATAATCAATATCAGATCATTCGATTCAGCGAGTAAACAACAACTAGAAGATTAGCCAGCTGTTGGACTAACCAAATGATTGCTGGAAACTAACTAACTTTTCTTTTGTTTGTAATTCTACCTTTGCAGTGCCGCCCAAGGCTGGACAGAAGCGACCGGCTACCAGCCCAGCTCCCCACATACCCGTGCCGCACCATCTGCAGACGCCGCCGAACTCTAGCAGCGTTCCAGGGGCGTCCGTTGCGAATAATCCGGCGCCGCCCACGTCGAACAGCGCACTGCTGAACCACGCCCTGCCCACCAACCATATTGGCGCCCAGTCACCCCAACAGCAGCATCAACAGCATCAACAGCAGCAACAGCAGCAGCAGCAGCAGCAGCAGCATCAAGCGCATCAACAGGCAGTCGCCGCGGCTGTGCAGCAACAGCTGGCGGGCGTGGGCGTCGGAGTGCCTCCGGGCGCCATCAATGCAGCATCAGCGGCCAGCGCGCGTGGCTCGTTTGCAGCTGCGCTGCGCACGCTGGCCAAGCAGGCGGACATCAAGGAGGAGGATGACGCCAACACGGTAGCCCGAGAGCGCAACGTTCCCACATCCGCTGCGCAGCCACCGCCCAACGCCGGATCCGGACCTGTGGCGCTCAACTCGGTGGCCGGACGCGGAGGGATTTCGTCTGGTGGTGTCGCTATCGAGGATCGCCTCGCTGCCAACAAGAAACGTTCGCCGCCTTCACCACAGCCGCCAGAGAAAATGGCGCGGCTCAGTCACACGCCGCAGGCGGCAGCCATGCAGCCGGAGCTGCTGGCGCGCAGTGGCTTTCAGCCCTACAGATCCGATGAGCGGCTCATGCATCCGGCGGGTGCCTTCCCCCTGGAGGCCTACTCGCACTTTGCTGGCCTGCCCGGCATTCCCCCAGCAGGTATGCACGACCAAAAATGCAATCCCTTTGGATAGCTCGAAACTTCAATCAATATGAGTGTGCCAATCCATTATATTAAACAAATTGGAGATGTATAGGTCATAGGTCAGAGTACTCACCACCGAAGATATGTGAGAACAATGTTTAAGAAATTCAAATAGGATTCCTCGGAAATACGAATTTTCGATTATAATTTTTAGACTAAAACCCTTTTATTTCCAATATCCAATCAATATTTGACTAGAGTCAAAATGTTTGCAACGTGATTATTTTTCCCTTATCGGAGCTTATAGTCCGACCTTTAAGAACTCTTCGGGGTTTTATTCAATTTCCTGGGGGCAGTATACAAAAGGCAACATTATCTGAATGTGTGTACGAGATAATAAATTTGTTGCCTCTGGCTAACAAGATATCGATATCGATTCTTATCGATTTAATGGAATCGGCGGGTTTTAATGATATAAAACAAACTTGATCGGCGAGTGTGATTGTTTTAAATTCATGATTAGTTCAGTTCATAATTTAAATCCTAGATTCACTGATAAATAATGCACTAATAACTAATAACTAATGACTAATCGATCTCTATTTTTGCAGCATTTCTGAATCCGGCGGCGGGTCTGCCCTACTCCGATCCGCTGTACTTGGAGCATCGCTACCAGCTGTTCCGGGCGGCGAGCGGGCATCACACGCATCCGCACGCGGCGGCGCTGTATCCGCCAATGGCATCGCCCTATTCACATCTGTACTCGATGATGCCGGGCGCAGCTCTGGGCATTTCGCCGGCAATGCACGACAGAATCAAGCTGGAAGAGGAGCACCGGGCGCGCCTGGCGCGTGAAGAGGAGCGCGAGCGTGAAATGCAGCGCGAAAAGGAACGCGAACTGCGCGAGCAGCGTGAAAAGGAACAGCGCGAAAGAGAACGCGAACAGCGCGAGCGAGAACGTGAGCAGCGCGAAAAGGAGCAGCGCGAGAAGGAACAGAAGGAGAAGGAGGCTCGCGAGCGGAAAATGCGCGAGGAGGAGCGCGAGGCCAGAGAGCGGGAACGCCAGCAGATGCTCAATGTAACGCATCACTACTCCAACCAGCTGTACGCGCCGCTCAACCGCAACCTTCTCGGCTCCATGATACCGCACATCAGTCTGGGCCTGCGAGGCCCGCCCGGCGGCCTGCACAGTCTCTCTAGCATGTCGCACTATCACGCGGCGGCGGCCAATGCGCAGCGCCAGAGCCCTATGGGCCTCAACTTAGGCATGCCCGGCATGCCCTCGTTGCCGGGACACGGGCCAACCAATCTGCAGCATCATTTACAGCAGGCAGCCATGGGCCTAGCCGGGCATCCCGGTGCGGCCGGCCTTACACATCCCGGCTTTTCGGCAGCCGCTGCGCTGGGCCTGGGCCCGCATCCACACAGCCTCAATTTGAGTCACGCACACCTCTCGCCGCACCATGCTGTGCACCAGCTGCCGCCGCACTCCGTGGCCAGCTCATCGGCGGGACCCAGTCCCGGGGTGGCTAGCAGCACGGCAGCGACGTCGGCGTCGCCGCACAGCAGCCTCAACCTAACGGTGGCTACCAGCAGCATGGCTCAGACGACGTCCACGCCCACGGCCAGCTCGCACATTCCGACCATGAGCCACTACTATCACCATGGCCACCTGGCGGCAATACACGCAGCGGCCGCTGCCAGTGGCTTGACGCCCGTCGCCGCCCATCAGCAGCCCATAAGCGCCGCAGCTCATCCGACGTCACCCAAGATAACGCCGCCACTCGGCTCGGCGCCCAATGGAGGATCCCGCGCCGCCAACAGCCCACACGCCATGCGCCACCATATTGCGGCTGTCGTCGCTGCGGCCGCCCAGCAACAGTCGGTGCTGTTAGAGAAGAGCGGCGGAGCGGCAGCAGGTCCACTCACGCACGAGCCGGCTACGCTGGACCTGACCGGCTCCAACTCAAACTCGAGCAACCAGGCGCAGTCGAGCGCCAGCAACAGCACATCCGCTGCACATGAGCTGAACGGGATTGAGTCCAACGGCCCCACGGACGGCAAGGAGGCGCAGACTCCGCAGACTGCCGTTAAGGAGGACGCACTGCCGAGCGCCACACCGCCTGTGGCTCTCGAGAAGAAGCCGGCAACGCCGAGTGCCAGCGCCAGTCAGGAAAAGACGCTGCTGCCAGACAGCTCGCCTGAGAACTCGTCGCGCCGCAGCGCCAGTCCGCCCAATACGGACAACAATAACAGCAGCAGCAACGCGAACACCAACACCAACAACTCGAGTAGCTCGGCAGCCGGAGCCGGAGCTGGAGCGGCAACCGGCGGCCCACAAGGTAATAGCAGTACGGAGCTCTGTCCAAAGGTTCTGGCTGCCTGTACACCGCCAGCCAGCAAGCAGGAGCAGTCAGAGCAGCCAGAGCCACCACAGCGAGCCAAGCTCTCGCCGGACGACGCGACGTGCGTGTCCGGTGGCAGCGCGGTAACGTCCACCACAAGTGGCAGCAACTCCCCGCCGGTGGTCAGCAGCAGCACCAACAGCGGCAGCGCGAATATTGCGCCGGCTGCAGCGCCTGCTGCTGCTGACGAGGTCTCCACAAGTGCCACGCCCATTGCCGAGGCATCCAGATGATCCTGTCTAATCTAATCAAAGAGAAACAGAAGTGTCTTCATTCAGCTACTGCAGCATATGTCCACGTGACCAGTTGCGGAAAGTCGACTGGCTTTCTGGGAGTAGCTCGCGAGATCGAAACTAGTTAACATCTACCTTCAACTTAGCCGTTAATCCAAATGCCTATTTATAAACGAGTATACAATAATTTGTAACGTATTGCATCATCCTCATCATCGCCTAGGTGGAAAACAATTACCATGTTTTTTTTAAATACATGCTTATTATTAACATTATTATTACATACTTATTATCTATTATGATTTCTTTTTATTTAATTGTCAAATGTTTGCTTAGAGTTGCCCAAATAAATCATTTTGTTTATAATTCATGTTCTCTTATCATTTCAATTTCTTGGCCTCAGTTTTTGTTTTGTTTTCAGGTCAGTTTTTTACCCTTGTAGACGGTATTATAATTTTGCCGTTAACTGTCTATATGTAAAGAACTTAATTACTACCAGCATTCGAGTTGATATAGCCATGTCCGGCTTTCCATCTGGATGTCTCTAGCTTCTCAGTCTTCAAGCTATCGTCATAAAACACAGATCCTTCTTTATTTTGGAACCGGCCGGATCTGACTCCTATATCGTATAGCTTCTACTGGTAGGAAAAAGCTAGGAAAACGCGAGATACTGAGACTATATTATTTAAGAGTATAAACAACTTTATTATTGACTTCTCAAAAATATTAATAATCATAAAATCTGTAAGAACCATTAAGTTTTAATACAATTGTATTTTTTGTTTTAGAAGACAACAAAAGTGCAGTGCAGACACTTGGTCGCAGCAATACCGCCGAGGAGGCAACAGCTTTATGACACCAACTGTTCAGCAACTCGAACAACTAACTAATGAAAAACTTTGGCGATATTGGGATGTATCTTCTGTCGGAACGGGCACTCCATCAACAGCGCAAGCGGATGCTCGACGAGTTTCTAAAGCTTTAGGGAACCCGCACGCTATAAAAAGATAGTCGACGCGCTATGGTTCGGCTTAGAATTAACTATTGGCCATGAGGAACATAAGCCGCCATATAAACGTACATTAATATGCATACCTATCATGTAAATCCCCTTAGCAGATATCACATATTTGTTTGTTCTCGGTGTTACAATCTAATGTTTATCCAAAGTTTAACACAATTCCACAACTCGAATGCATCCATGCAGATGCAGAGTTTGGAATTCGTGTAAAGGTCAACTACAATTGCATTAAATGTAAAGTTAATATTGTATAAATACAAATATAAATATTGTGAGATACTCAATTGAATTATATCGCATTAAAACAATAAGAATTTTAGGCATGTACTTACTCTGTCTAATTCAAAGAACCTCTGAATGTAATTTTCGTGCGTGTGGAAAGTCTCCCTCTGAAGGCGGCCCGTGCGATTTAAAGATAGTTGTAAATTTTAGATTAAAAAGCTCGTAAGAAATTTATATATATATACAAAAAGAAGCGAACGAAACATTCATACTGAATAGTTGTATTTTATTCTTAAATTGCTAATAATTGTGATTTGGAGAGTACGAAAAAGAAAAAGAAAACGAAAAAGATAATGTATGTATATGTATTATGTAAATTAAACTCAAATACAAGGTGGATAAAACGGAACTGAAATTTAGGTAAAACAAAAACAAATCAAAAGGGATAATCTGGAATGGATTAGTAAAAATCGCGAAAGGCTTAAATTATTTTTCGAAATTGTCGAATTTTTTTCGTACACTTATGTGAGCAACTTTTTGGCCCTTATAAGCGCATTTCTATATTATGTTCCCTTTAGTTTTTATACAATTTTTATAGTATTGCCATTGGGCACTTAAATATAATTGATACAGATGCAGACTAACCAATAATTACTTAGCAAATATTCGAAACTAAGCAAGCCCTAAACATACCCAAGCATTATATTATTGTAACAAAGCCCTCATTCTCATTATATTTCATGTTCATGCTTAATTGGTGCATACATATTAAGTAGCTAATACCTGACATCCGAGTAAGACATTGAAAGCCTCTAGGTATTCACTATTTGTCCAGTTTTAGTTAACTCTCAGCTCTTTACTCACAATTCGCACCCAAACGTACTTGTGTTTGAGATTGCCTAAAATAAAGATTTAATTTATTTTTTTAAGCATAAAAATCTCGAGCAATCTGTGATATTATAAAAGAAAACAAACAAAAAGAAAACTTGACAAGTTTTGGCATTCGAACGTCAGCTATAACCATTTGGAGCGCTAATATCTAAAAATCAAATATTACTCATTGTGGCAGCGATCGTGTGGAAATGGACTTAACGAGTGCATGCAAAACTTTTTCCGAATATGCATTTCCATGCCAATTCAGACATATGAAAATCCATGTTTTCTTTTCCTTATTGAAACAACTTTATAGAAAGAACTTAAATAAAACTAAGATGTGGGTATGAAGGTATCAGTTAAACTGAAAGTGAAAATATTTTTATTAAAAACACTAGTTTACAAGACTTCCGGCCAATGGAATCTGATACTTGTTTTGCATTTAAAATTGCCACCACGATTCGATTTGATCAGTTCTTAAAATCAGTTTCCAATATAATATGCAACTTCATATGAGCAAAAGAAATTAAACACTTGAAAATACAAACAATAGAAAGTTTTGGTTGGCAGTTTTAAAAAAAAAACTATCAGAAACTGTTGATCGTAATATTTGTGTAAATTTGTAAACTAGTGGAATCGTAATAGTTCTTGGATAATACAATGCATGCGGCTAAAACGGATATGAAATGGTGCGCATACATATATGTAAACTTAATCCACAAAATGCGAATGCAAATAAATAACGCATAATAGTTTCAAATACAAACCTTAACAAAATACATAAATTAAACGTATTTCTCCCTCAATCTTCGTTGTGTGTGTAAAACAGAATACAAAGTGTAAAACATAATTTTTAAGCTAACCAACAATTCCAAATAGAGATCATCGAGCAGCATATTTTGAGCAACAGTTGAATGTATGATCATAACAATAACATAACGTGCAACAACCAACACATCCAATAACTACAAATTATCTCAAACGTGTGGCAAGCAACAAGAGCCTGACACATCCAACAAATTATAACAATCTTGTGCAACTTTACTTAAGGCATTTATGATTTTATTGAATAAACTGTACGTAAGAGATTATAACCATATCTTTTTGTCCAAAGCTAAACCGAAAGGTAAATAAATAATATATAAATAATATTATTACGCGACATCTTAATATCCCTAACTACCGTAGTAGAAATTCTCCGTGGCGTCAACCCCGGAGACTAAAAGGACTCGCAAGCCCGCGGCTACAATCTTGCCTGGTACGGACTCGACACCGCCTGCTTTTAGATTTTCATTCAATACTATTCCTTACGAGTCCAAAATGGTATAAAATTCCAAAATCTGACATTATTTGGCTGAGATATTCCAAAAAGTCATCAAAAAAGGTTGACTTTACAAACGAATCGATTTTTGGTTAACAATTTTTTTAACCCATCGATTTTGAATTTGTCCGAAAGCCAATTGATAGTAGAGATCCGTACGAATTCAAAAATGTACATGTAACATTTCAAAATCATTCGTTATTTACCCGAGATACTGATAAATGACCCGCGATTTCCATCCCAATTGGAGAAATATAGACCTAAAATACTGAAATAAAACAATTAGTTTCAGCTTTGGTAAAGCTACCTATATTCGAAAAAGTATTCCAAACATAACAAAATTGATCAAACTTAAGAAAGAATGCCTATAATAGGGATTGGCTTATGAACTATGCTGTGATGCGCGTAAGACGTCCGCCTTCTTGACGTACTTTAATATTCGCAGGATTGTCGACGGCGTTACACCCTGGATGCGGCTGGCTGCAGCAATCGTTTGTGGCTGTATAAGGGTCAGTTTTTGACGCTCCTCATTGGACAAGCTTAGAGATTTGGAGAAATAGTCGATGTCGGCGGGAATGCCCAAGCTCTCCTCCCGTCGTACATCTTCCACGTCACGCTGTTGTTCATCAACAAAGAACGAATAGAGTGCTTCTATCTTCAGTCTTGCAGCCAAGTCGTTGTCGTCCCGTAGCCAGCTTAGCTCGCTTGGACACAGATCGATAAGCTGGCTAACCGTAATGTTGTCTGCTGGCACGGCAAGCATGTCAAATGCAGACTTCTGTATAGAAACCTTGGCTTGTGGCAGGCCCAGTGCTTGCCGCCAGAAATTGCTGTGCTTCTGCAAGCCCCTCAGCGCCTCTATGCCGGTCTTAAGCTTGTGCTCCGTCTGCTGAAAGTGCCGGTAGCGCTGCTCACTGACCAGCCCAAATTGGTAGCCCTTCTGCGTTAGACGCATGTCGGCGTTGTCAGGCCGCAGAGATAGTCGGAACTCAGCTCGACTGGTGAACATGCGATACGGTTCGTTGGTGCCCAGGGAGGTGAGGTCGTCGATTAGTACGCCAATATAGCCTTCAGTACGGCTAATATTAAGCTGGCGGCCATCCTGGTGCACAGTTTTACCCGCAGCATTCGCACCTGCTATGATTCCCTGGGCTGCAGCCTCTTCGTAACCTGTAGTGCCATTCAACTGACCGGCGAAGAAAAGGCCCGACACGCGCTTCGTTTCCAGCGTCGGATAGAGCTCGCGAGGATCAATGAAATCGTACTCTACGCCGTAACCAGGCTGTACCACCTCTGCTCGCTCCAGGCCCTTAATGGCATGCACCAGTTCGACCTGCTGAGCGTGCGGCAGGGTGCACGATATACCCTGCGGATAACATAGCGGGCTGTCAAAACCCTCAGGTTCTAGCCAAACCTGATGAATCCTGGCACCGAATCGTAACACCTTCGACTCAATCGAAGGACAATAGCGCGGTCCCGTAACCTCCTCTGTGACATGCCGATTGACGTGCAGATTATCACGCACAATGTCATTGACACGTGGCGTCGTGTAGGTCAGATAACAAGGTAGTTGCTCCGAGGCGGACAGCCAAACCTCATGATTTAGGAACGAGAACGGCGTTGGCGGATCGTCGGCTTCATGCTTCTCTAATTTGGAAAAGTCCACACTACTCTTGGCAATGCGCGGCGGTGTTCCAGTCTTCAGGCGACCCATGCGAAAGCCCAGTCTGTTCAGAGCCTCGCCGAGCGCCTTGGCGGGCTTATCCCCAATGCGACCTGCCTCTTTTACTTCTAGCCCGATGTTGATGTGCGCGCGCAGAAATGTACCTGTTGTGAGCACCACCGAGCGACTGTGAACCAGCTCTCCGTTGTTTAAAAGTACTCCATTACAGCGCGTGCCACCGTTGGCGGTTTCATCCACATCGATTTGAAGATTATCCACGGCCGCTGCACGGATCTGCAGGTTTGGGGTGTTGAACAACTCCTGCTGCACCGCCCGCTTGTATAGCTGGCGGTCAATCTGTGCTCTTGGTCCCCACACTGCCGGTCCGCGGCGCTTATTTAGCACTTTGTAGTGCACACCTGAAACATCACAGCAACGGGCACAAACACCGTCTAGGGCGTCCACTTCACGCATAAGATGTCCCTTTCCAATGCCACCAAAAGACGGATTGCACGACATCTCACCAATTGTGTCCAGTTTATGGGTAAGCAACAATGTGCGAGCTCCCATGCGAGCAGCAGCTGCACACGCCTCTGTACCGGCGTGCCCGCCTCCAATGACAACTACGTCATAAATATCTCCATGTGCCTTCGAGGAGCACAGTCGGTTCCATGCCCATCCTCGGCTCACGCAATAACGCAGATGCTGCATTATTAGCATCAGCAAGAAACTAGTGTTGGATATTGTGTTAAGTTACTTCTGTAATTTAAAGGAACTATTCCCATAGTTCTTCTTGCTGGCTCGATACCTTTTTAATTCTGAATGGCGTTTAGTTTGTTGTGTAAAAGGATTATTATTATTGATCCTTTAAACTATACTTTGTTTATCCTTGTTGCAAATCCTTAGTTGAATAAATATAAATGATAATTCTCCAGATCTAAGCTTTTATTATTCATAAACCCTTAACGTTGTTTTTCAGCCAGTATACGTATTAAATTATTTCAGACAACGTTTTATAATTAAATTTATGAATTTCATTCAAAAAATGCATTCATTGTACTTAAGTGCTTAAAACTTTCTCACTGGTATATTTTGCGGTATTTTTGTTTAAAAATATTGATAGATACGCCTATCGATAAGTACTCAGACGAAATATACTCGATACCAAAACAAATTGTCAACAGCTGATGTCATTGTTTTGATTTAGTTGCGGCAATGTGGATAATTTATGCTTTGCTGGTGCATTTTTTGCTGCTGGGATCCATATTCGTAATATACTTTCGGTCGCCTGTTATAGAAGGACTGCAGCCGCAGAAAAATCTGAAGGCTGACCCGCCGGCGGACCGCTTGGTTCTGATAGTCACCGATGGACTGCGGGCGGAATCATTCTTCGCCAACAAATGCAATCATGTGCCTCACTTACGGAAAATATTTATGGAGGAAGGATTAGTCGGCATATCGCGCACCCGTGTCCCTACAGAGTCACGTCCAGGACATATAGCGCTGATAGCTGGACTGTACGAGGATCCTTCGGCGGTTACAAAGGGCTGGAAAGAGAACCCTATTGAGTTCGACACTTTGTTCAATCGC
The DNA here is from genome assembly GCA_018903485.1 of Drosophila littoralis. Lineage (NCBI taxonomy): Eukaryota > Metazoa > Arthropoda > Insecta > Diptera > Drosophilidae > Drosophila > Drosophila littoralis. The sequence goes on along the minus strand of JAEIGF010000297.1, from coordinate 8,450,879 downwards.
AGTGACCAAACGTACGCGTGGGGTGCCCAGGATGTTCTACATATATTCGAAAAGCTTGCCGATAGCGGCCGCCCAATGCATTTTGATGCCTATAATCATGACCTAGACTTCTCAGGCCAGCACAAGACTTTCAAACAAGACGAGTGGGTATTCGACAGGGTGCGCTTGCTGCTGAAACGGAAGCAGAAAGAGTTACAGAACGCCAAAAGGGTTGTGTTTTTTCTGCACCTGCTAGGCTTAGATACAGCTGGCCATGTGCACAAGCCGGGTACCCCACTTTTTCTTGAGAACCTCAAGTTCACAGAGCGTGGAGTTTGGGAGACTTACAAGCTATTTGAAGAGACTTTTCCCGATCAGCGAACGGCATATTTGCTCACATCAGATCACGGGATGACGGATTCAGGTAAACAGATTATTTAATTGGCTTGATGTAAAATACTTGTATGCCTTTTATTTATTAGGTTCGCACGGATCTGGCGGTCAACATGAAACAGATACACCGTTTATGCTCTGGGGAGCTGGTGTGGCTGAAAGAACTTACACGGGCATTAACTTTGAAGTCAATAATGAGGGATTGGAATTGCCACTGCGCCAACTGGAACAGGCGCAATTAACGCCATTAATGTCTGCGTTAATTGGTCTGCCACCGCCTATGAACAATTTCGGCATATTGCCATATGGCTATATGAGTGCTGGTGACCGTTACGAGGCAATGGCAGCCCACAGCAACGCACTGCAGCTTCTGGCCCAATATGTTAGTCTGCAGGAGCAGCACAAGCGTGGCCTCTTTGCGCCACTCTTGAATAGTTTCGACAAACTGACATCTAAGTTGATGGACTCCTATATATCTTCGACTGTTGAAGAGCTACAGCTGAGGGAATTTGAGAAATCGCTGACAAAAAGTGAAACTATAATGCAACTGGCACTAGAAGGAATCGATTACTACCACGGTTACTACCGCAACGCGCTGTTAATTTGTACAACGGCCACCTTTTTGGGGTGGATATTTTATTTATATCGCCTACTAACTCAAGAAGCAGCAGCACCCAAAAAAGTCGCGACGACTGTTAATAGTCACGCATCCGGGATCATTCTTGGTCTATGTATCGCAGCTGTGTTTCTGATCGGCTTCTTAGTAGCACAACGTGTTCCACTCTCCGTAAGCTTTTATTTGCTCCTGCCATTACCCGTTTGGATGTTGGCCGTATTTCAAGCCACTGACAACAACAGCAGTGCCGTCGACGTAAGGGCTTATGCCCAACCAACAGTTGCTCGTCAAGCGCAGGCCTCCGCGGCCCAACTGCTGATGCTCATTGCTTGCGCCGAGCTGCTAGTCTTCACATTCTTTGAGCGTCGCCTGATTTCCCTTTGCTTTTTTGCTTTTGCATGTTACAGCAACTGGCGCACATTTAAGCTCAACACAACGGAATTTTACCTATGGTTTCTGTTAGTAATATCACTTGCCTGCTTTCCACTGCTTCCGCCCTCAGTGGGGTACCAGAATTGTTATCTGCTGCTGGCTGGTATTGTGCTTCTACTGCTGCGTGCGTTCTTGAGCAATGAGCGTGGAAGCTACAGCAGGCACACCAAATGGTGCAATTCTCTTATTTTAGTAAATACAGCGGTATGCGTGTATTTGCATAGTCACCAGATCGCCGTTCCGCTGCCACTGAAAATTGTTAGTTGGTTGTATCTAGTGTATGCATTCGTATCCATTCAGTTGAGCAAGGAGGCGGTCCTGGAATTGCGCCTGGCGCAGATTTGCTACAATTTGTGGGCCCTTTACACAATGATGTGCACTTCATATGAGTCTTTGTTCGTGCAGCTGCTGACAATGGAATTGGCAATGGCGCTGACCGCCCAACGTGCACACAAAGAGCCATTGCATCATCAGCAGAACAGCCTGCAATCATCTTTACGTATAGCCTTTACCCTTCTGCTGTACACATTCTTCTCTCTCTTTGGCAGTGGGAACATAGCATCGATCAGCTCTTTCGATCCAAACATTGCACGATGCTTTCTTAGCCACTTCGCGCCGTTCGTGATCATGTCGCTGGTGCTGCTCAAGCTCGTGCTGCCCATAGTGATAAATCTTTCCATTGTGTACACCCACAGCGAGTATGCTCGTCAGCAGGAACGACAAATCTTCATATGCCTGCTGATTATCTGCGACATCATGGGCTTAAACTTTCTTTTTCTTGTGCGAAATACCGGCTCCTGGCTGGAAATAGGCTCATCTATATCGCACTTTGTTATCATGGAGGTGACCACGTTGGTGATGCTGGTTCTTGCCTATGCCTCCAAAATCCTACTTCGACTGGCCAACTGCGATCATGTTCTGTCCAAACTGCACTAAATCGAGTTAATATTTGTCGTATGTGTATCAATAAGAATTATGTAAATTATTGTTCTATCTTGATATATACCAAGCTATATAACTATATATATATATATTATATTAAACTGATATTTTCGGAATAGTGCACACTTAATAATTAATACCTAATACCTAATACCATACAGCTGATATACGATTAAGAAAGGAGTGAGCTGTTTAAGATATTTGCATAAGCGGATTTCTATTGAACTTAGAAAACTATAAGGCATAATAAAATGAATATATTAAGCAAATTTCATTTTACAAAAAACTTCCAGGGAGGTCCATGTATGGAATTATATATTTAGTACATATTTTATAAAGAAGTCCCTTCAAGTCTTATCATGATAGTATATCCAGATTATTTGTTACTATGCTAAGATACACATATTTAAAAAGGGTAGTTTTAGAACTACATATATTAAACTGTATAATAATATATATAATTGTCAAACAACTATCTAAACACCGTCCATTTCAGCTTTACGCTTGCGTTTCTTGAGCTTATGTTTCGTATCAGGTGCCTTTCCACGCACCACAGCTGTTTTGAGGCGCTTGGCCGCCTTCTTGCGGTCTTGCATACCAGCCTTGCGTTTGGCGGCTCGCACTGGATCATGAATCTTTTCCTGAGCCACAGCCTTGCGGCGTTCGGCACGACGCACCATCAGTTTGTTCTGCACAACGTTGCGCAGTTTGTCGTATGTCTCAGCCCCAATGCGTTTGCGCAGGCGGCTGCCGACTCGCAGTGACAGTTGGCGAAGCTCTGGATCGACGTTTTGATCCTCCTCCGACATTTCTCGTACGAGTGCCTGCAGGAAGGCCGGAGCCAAGCGTGTTACTACATCAGTACTCAGCAATGTGGATAGCCCTTCGATGAGTGTGAACAGAGCCGTGCGCTAAGAAGAAATTGAGGAATTAGCTAATTCCAACGATTATTTTAAACATTTTCTACTTACAATGCTGGTGTCGTGTGGCGCCTTGGACACTTCCTTGTTAATTAGGATGCGAATGTTGCGCACCAGCCAGTTGAGATTGATTTTGCCAGCTGGTATCTGCTCGCTCTGCTCTCCCACCTCCTCCTGTTTCATGCTGAAAGGCACATCCCTGACCATGTGCGCAACAAAAAGCAGTAGCTTGACCAGCTCATCAATCATTTCCTGCGCTGTCTCACCAGGCACCACCTGTGCACACAAGTCTAACACCAAACTTTTGATGTCCTGCGCTGGCTGCGCGTAAATAAATTCCAACGCCTTGACATCATCTGCTATCTCACGTTTGATGCCCACCAACTGCTGCCCCACATACGCGTAATCGTAGTGTGCCAAAATCTGCGTCAGCAGCTTGGCTGCATTGCAGCGTACCCAATTATGCTCGTGGCCGAGCAGCCGCTGGCTGGCGTACGCTATTTCATCCACTGAGGGCGCTAGTTCCTGAGCGCTGAGCATAGCCTCGCCACAGTGCTCGAAGATCTTCAGCAGACAATACTGCAGCTGTATTAGCTGATGATCAACGGTGCGTTGGTGGTGCTCCAAAGCCGCTTCCATATCGAGCACCGCGTCTTCATCGGCTGCTCCACTGGATTGCTAAATGGTAGTCAGAAAACAGTAAATAGATGTTGCATTAAATCACAGATTAACTCACCTTTCGTCGGGGTTTTTTGGCCAAATTAATTTCGTTTGTATCAAGTGCCACGTGTCCAGGAGCGCGTACGAATTTGCCGCCTGCTTCTGCATCGCCCAGAGTTAGCACGGACACCAGCGTGGGTAGCACTAGCGGAAGTCGCTCTGCAAAGCCCGCACGCTCTGCTTGCACGAAGCGGGAGAGCAGCGCAGCGGCCAGCTCGCGTACACCTGGCTTTTGGCTGGACTGCGGCGAGGTAAAGAATAGCATGGTCAGGTCAAGCAGCGGCTGACGTTGCAATTTGTTCAGTCGGCCGAGCAGCGCCTCTAGAGCGCTGGCTACAGCGCGACGGCAAGCGGTGTCCTCGTCGTTAACCAACCGCGTTCCCAGCGACAGGTACAAAAACTCCGAATGCTTGACCAGCAATAGCAGTGGGAACTTGTTGATAATTGACAGCATAAATTGAATGGCCGACAGGCGGCCAGCGGACTGGGTGTAGGCCAGCTGCACGGACATGAACTTGAGTAGCTGATCAACGCGCTTCTGCAGAGGGTACTCCATAATGTATGTGATGAGTATGGTTCGTGACTCGTCGCGGACGTGGTCTGACTGCGAGATAATGGACAAATCGGCCAGACGCTTCATTAGATCGTGTAGCGAGCGTGTATCCACCTTGCGTCCCACCAGTGCCTTAAGCAAGGTGAAGCACATCGTTTGGCTACTGCACTCTCCCTCCTGCAACTCCTGCTCTACATGTAGAAGCAGCTGCTCGATCTGCTCATCACTCAGGGCATAGTCTTGGCACTTTCGCAGCAGTGCTACCACCGCCTTAAAGCTGGCACGCACCAGTTGCGCGTTTTCTTCCTGTCGCGTGGCTCCAAACGACGAGAAGTTTTTCAGAATCTCAAACATGCGGCCCACCACCGGGCACAGCTGTTCTTGGTTCAGCTCTGCCAGCTGGTAGTCGCCCATCCAGATCGCCGTGTAGCATTTAAGTGCATAGCTTGTAGTTTTGGCGTGTTTGCTGCTCAAGGCGTCACGCAGTAGCGGCAGCAGCGGATGCAGGAAGGGCTGATAGTTTAGTTCTGTTAGCTTTTTGCGTTTCAGCACAAAGTGTAGCAGCTCCAGCCCGAATTCGATGAGGATGTGTGCATTGGCTTGGGCATTGGACTTGACCTGCTTGTTGCCGGTCGCGACGCTACGACGACCTGGCGCTGGCTGCAACAGAAGGCAGTCGGGACGGGCGCGACGCATCAGCGCCTGCTGCTTGTCGCTAAGCTGCCGCTTCTGTGAGCCCGGCAGCAGGTCAGTGATGCTCTCCGACATGGTGCCGTAGATGAAAATCAGCAAACTCTCGCGCGCTATGTGCGTGTTCTCCACAAGACCGGCAACAATCTTGGCAAAGCACTCCTGAATCTTTTGCGTTACCTTGCGCGAGTGTGTGCGAGCTAGCTGCTCTTTGAAGGGCAACAGCAAGTCCAGCAAACAATTGTCGCGTATAAACCGCGCCGCAATGTTCAACGTCAAATAGCTCTTGGCGCTGGGTTTCGCCTCAGGCGTGTGCGCGATGATTTTATTCACCTCTTTCTCAGCGCTTACGTCCCCGAAGATATCGTTGAGAGCTACTTCCAGCAGGTTTTGCAGGCAGAGCTCGATGTGTGCCGGCTGCAGTTGCCCACGCAGCGCGTCCAGCACTCCATGCAGCGTCACCGATAGCACATGCACCTGAAATCCACGCGTCAGCAACGACTGCAACTGCTCCAGCAGCAGACCCAGGCAACTGCCCCCCAGTGTAAGCATCATCTTTTTGAGGATGTCTCGGGTAAGCATTCGAACCGATTTTAGGGGCGATCGCAGAAACGTGCACACCTTCATAAAAATACCTGTCAAAATGGGAGATAGAATTGTTTACATCGATTCTCCATTGGCTCGTACATGAATATGTAGAATCTTACGTACCCGGCAAGCTGTTATCCAATAGCTCCTGTGGCAGCTTTTGCAGGAGCTTAACCATGGCTAAGGCAATGGGCACGCGTTGTATTTCTTCCTCTTCCCGCTCGTAGCTCAGGCGACGGCGGTTGACTTTGTGCTTGTTATCATAATTGGTCTTTTCGGTGATGGCTCGATTAAGCGTTGGCAGCAGGACGCTGGTAATGGTAGTCATGATACGCTTGGCTGCATTAGGAGCTAGTGGTTGCTGTGTCTTCGCCGGCTCGTCATCCTCGGGCTCCATCTTGTCGCCATCGAAATCAATGTTCGAGCTATCTACAGTTGGCTCCTCTTTAATAGACTTTGATTCCGATTCCTCGCCGTTTTCCTCCGTTTGCTCGTTTGTTGACTCGTTTGGTTCGGGAAGCGTTTCCGTAAGCTTCCGCTTGAGTTGTGCTAAAAGTGCTCCATCGGCATTTGCATTCGTTAAATCAAAATGGAATGCATCGAGAATGCGTACCACCAGGCGAACGCACTGCTTCTGCTGGCCATGCGCCAGTCGCAGGCGCTGCAGGTAATGGCGCAGCACGGCGTGGTATTGCTGCCAGGGAAGCAGCTCACACATGACGCCCACTGCCTCGATTGCCGCATCGACAAGAGTGTGCTTGCCCGCATGTTTCTCGCTCAACAGGTAGCGTGTGGCCAGCGGCAGCAGCAACTGAGTTAGCGTACGGGCACAGGGTGGCGTCTGCCGCCAACTGGCGCCTCCCGCGATGTTGACTAGACGCTGCAAGCCTCGTCCATGACGCTGGGCCTGCAAATGCAGCATGTTTTCAAAGAAGTCTACCTCTACGTCGTGAGAGTCGGCCAACGGCGCAAGATCGCGTAGAACTTCATGGGCATCGGAGCAGCGACGCGCTAGTTCACCCAGCAGCCCGATGGCTTCATTGCGTGCGTGCTCGTGGCGTTCGTCACGTAGACAGCGCTGCAGCAACGGTAGCAGGCATTCGTCCAGCCAGAAATGCAGCTCATCTTTGCTGTGAATTAGCTGGCCTGTGAGCTGTGGCAGCATAAGCTTTAGTAGCTCGCCAATGTTGACGCGCATGCCCAGATCCGAATCGTGGCGAAGCATATAGAAACAATTGTAGGTCACCAGCAGTCCCAGTTCCATATCGAGAACAGCCGGGCTGTCCTCTTTTCGCTCCAGCAGCTGTTTCAGCTCGGTAAGTGCCTGCAGCCGCTTGTCGTAATCGGGCTGTTCCAGCCAACGCTTGTCCCAGGCATTCAACTGCAAAACAAAGCGCGCCCATTCGCGTAACTTCGTCGAAGCGTCAGCGAGTTCGGGCTGCTCTTTGGCCTGTTTGAACAGGCGCTTGGCCATGTCTGCGAGCATTTCGCAAAGTAGTTTGCGAGCGGGCAGCGCTTGCACCTGCTCAAAGAGCGGCGCCAGCTGGCGCACATAGTTGTGGGGAGCGGGCACGCGTTGGACAAGGTTCGAGAGCGTGGTAATCAACTGGAGAACTGTTTCCGCACTCGCACTTGCTGCCTGTTTGGTGAAAAGTGGCAGCAACAGCTGCAGCAGCAGCTCGCACGTGTCTGGCTCGTGCACATGTACCGTCAGCAGGCTTAAAATGTTGAGTTCCCGCTTGTCCAGCGTCTGTTTGCCGGCTCTTTTTTGCCGCCAGCTGGCCTGCAATAGCTGCAGCACATCCGGTATATACGGCTGCAAAATGCTTAGAGCTTGTGGGCCATATTCCTCTGTGCTAGCGCTTTCCAAGAGTTGTTCCACCAACTGCAGCAGCGCACGTCGCACCACTGCCTTGGCCTTGTCGTTCAGAAGCAGCGCCATCAGATAGTGCACAATGGGCGGCGATTCGGACGACGGCCGCCGTTGTAGCCAGGACTGGTAGATGGGCTCGCCACCCCACAGCAGCAGCAGCTTGAGCAGAGGCGTTGGCGTGTGTATAGAATCTTGCGGCAGGCGCTCCAGGCAGGGCCACACAAAGACATCGCATATAGCTTGCATCTCTTCGGTGTTCCACAGTTCCGACATGTCCAAAAGCTGGCCAAAGTAGTTGACAAGCGTTTGGATCGCTGCGTGTCGCACATTCTTGTAGGCTGTCGTTAGCTTGCCAGCTTCGAGGGCATTCCCCTCGATCACCTGCTGCGACACACTGCCCGCCAAGAGCAGCAGCTTCAGTACGTACACTTGAAAGGCGGCGCTCAGGCGGCCTGCGAACTCCTTTCTGATAAGCTCCAGCAAGTTAACAATTCTCTGCAGCTGACGCGCAGAGATCACTGCCGTAGGCACATACTGTGCCCGCACATGTCCCGCCAGAAGCTCAACTGGTCGGCTTGTGTACTCTTCAAAGCGGCCAAATGCCATTTTCAAGAAGTCCAATATTTCTTTCTCTTCCAGCTGGCCGAGGAAACGTAGAATTAGCGTCTTGCGCTGCTGCCCGCTCAGCTGACGCTGGCCGCCCTTGATGAGGTGACCATACAGCACGCGCAGTATGTAGGGCATCAGCTCGGTTCGCTGCTGCGTGGGAAGACTGGCTACCTCTAATCCGGTAAGGGTCGCCTTGAACTTGGCGTCATCGATCAGCCCCGCCAACTGCTGCTTTTGCTGGACCAATGCAGCTGGCTGCTTGTACGCAGCCAAGCAATCCAGCGCCAGCTGCTGCAGTTCCCCATTGGGACCTGCGAGCAGCTCAAGATAAAATTCTCGCATCTCCGATTCCCGGTGAAGTGCCTTAGGATTTGGCTGTGACACGAAGCAAGCCAGCTTAAGCTGCAACGTCTGCAGTATAAATTTTGTATGCGCATTGCGTGCCTTCCGTTTGTGGCGTTCGTTCGTGATTCGCACCGCGCTCGTTATTGGAGTCTTCTCAAGGTGTTCGTTGTCCGCGTCGTCAACATCTATATCGTCGGCTGCAGTATGTGAACAATATCATTAAATATCCCAAAATAAGTACAACTTAAAAGATATTAATAGAAAGAAGCTTGTACCCAAAGGGTTAAAGATTAAAGAGTATTTCTAAGGACTTACCCGTTGACTCGTTTAAATTCCAAGTGTGTTCCGTGCGCTCCAGCTGGGCGCGATACTCGCGCTCCACGAACTGCAAGAATAGGCGCACCAGATCCGCGTTCTTCAGCTCGGCAATGTTTCCCAATTTGGGAATACATTGCCATAGCAGCTGACGGTAATTCAAAGCTTGTTGCAGCGACAATTGATAGCATGCATCATCCAGTGGCAGCAGCGATGTAAGTGCCTGCGAGTTGTAGCTGTGCTGTGGGTGCTGCTGCAAAGTGGTCGTCTCCACGTTGTATTCAATGCATTCGATTGTCTGCAAGAGCTTAGTCTTGAACAATCCCCAGAACTCTTCGGTGGCCATGACTTTGACATATTCTGCCAGTAGCTGCTGTACTGGCACCCACACAAATTTGAAATTGTTGTACAGTAATCCAAGCAGCAGGCTGACTGCATGCTCTTTGTAGTGCGGCAGTTTGGCGAATCGTTTGAACTGTGCCGCTGCAGGCTCCAGTTGTTGCAGTTGAAGCAGCAGCTCTCGGTAATTGTGAACTGTGGGTTCAATGCAGCAGGCGGCAGCAAAATAGCCATACGGATTAATCTTGCATTGATCGCCGCCCAGCATCTCCAGGCAATGAGCGGCAATACGACGACACTGCGCCACCGGTTCACTTAGCAGCTTAGATACTGCATTTAAAGTGGCCTCCGTTGCGTTTGGCGTCAACTCATCCTTAGTCATGCTATGCAAGATGAGCTGTAAGCAGGCCAAAGCTCGCAAGTCGCTGCCAACGAGCGGCAGCAGAGACTGCTGCAGTTGTGTGCGCAGCTCTTTGGGCAACTTAAACTTGAGCAGGAAGTGCGTCTGCAGGAGGAGGAGCAGCACCGTGTGGTCGGAAGCATTGGCAGCTAGCTGATCCTGGATGGCACACTGGAGGCTGCTCTCAAGCGGCTGCTTATTGAAGCCGCGCAAATGAGGCAGCAGAATGAGGAGCAATAGTTGACGTTCCTCAGTCACATCAATTTGCTGAATTTGTTGCTCCAAATGCTCGTGGGTTGTCTTTTGTTTCAGCTCCATGGGATATGCCTGCCAATTCGATAGGCTTGTGGCATCAACGAGTAATGGGCGTTTATGCTGTACGATGCGCGCCAAAAGTTCCAGGGCAGCTGTATCCTTATGCTCCTCAAAGTGTGCTACCACGTGGGGTAGCACCATTAGCTCAAACAGCTTATAGTCCATCATTTGAAGAATGAAATCCGAGTAAACGTCACGTGATACCTGGCTGACTTTGAGCTGATTTTGTAGAAGGCGACTAGCATCCAGTTGGTCAAGTTGCGAATGTCGAGCCTTTAACAAGCTACTAACCAAGGTACTCAATTGTTGCAGCGGCTCGGCACCCACGGTCATATGTCTATCGATCAGCTTTAAGATCGTGGGGACTAGCACCGACAGTTCCGCAATGTAACGACCGTCCTTATGTGTAAGAAGCGGTAGAATAAGCTCAAGTAGCTGCACAGTGGCTGTCGTGCTAAGGTCCTCTTTGGATATAGCACCGCAGAGCTGCTGCCAGAGGACGACGCTTTGATCGGCACGCAAAAAATTCAGCAGGAGGCCGAAACAGTGCTGCACGATATCCGCAAGCAGCGCCGTCTGGGCGCTGGTGTAGCTACCATCTGCGTTGGATAGCAACTCCAGAACATGCGCCAAAAGATGGGCAGCGCATGTGTGCAGTTGGCCATTGACACCACGCAGTATCTCGTAGAGCAGGCGTCCGCACCCATGCACACTTGCCACCTGCTCGCGCAGCACAGTTTTCAGCACATAGGCAAGGAAGCGAGGAAAGTCGCGGACATCGCGCGCTATGTAGGCAAAGCACTCAACTGCGAAGTTGGTCACATGCTCTGCATAGTGCTGTTCGTCCAACAGCGGCAGAATAGCATTGAACACGATGCCAATATTACGTTTTAGATACGACTTGAGGGTTTTGAATAAATGAGCCAGGCAGATAAGCGTCCACTCCAGCTGTTCGGCATCCTGAGTGTTTAGTAGGCATATCAACCGGTCCAACACTCGTTGGAAATATGCATAGAACTCTTCGCGCAGGTCACGGGCCAGTACGTAGAGAAGCTCCAAAAGCGGTTGTTGCGACAAATTTGTGGCTGTGGCCAGGCGCTCTAAAAGCAAATCAACTACAAAATCCTTTTGATGCAACAACTGCGGCAGGGTCACTATTTTGCGACATCGCTTGCTGAAATAGTTGTACTCTTCTGTCAGATTCAGCACGTTCCATTTCTGTAGCGTTTGTTGAAAGTAGGTTTCATTCTCCGCTTCCTCGAGCTGCTCGTATTTGTGGCCTATATGGTAGAGTGCCAAATGACGCAAGTCGATCTCATTAACTCGATCTGTGAACGACTTGAACTGCAAAGGCATTAGCAAAAGGTTTCAATGGGCCAGCAAATATCGTTGAGCCACTTACCCGAAAAGTGTTTGTATCTTTTGACTTTTCAGTTATTGCGGCCATCCTGATGAAAACTATTTATAATTTGTAAAAGAAAACCCCCTTCAATGCAGTTTGTAATTAGATCTTTTAAATTAAATTTACTTTAAGTGTGCAACACGTGCACATTGTTTACAAAAAATTCTGGTAATGAAACTGTTATTTAACATAACATCGATGAACACATTAACAGCCGCATGTTTATTTACAGTTGTCTTTGCCGGCAACCATTCAGTGTTTTCAGTCAAGCAGCCTTTACTTACTATTAAAAAAATCGTCTTATTCACTTTTACACAATTTAATGTGAACATCTATCAATAACTACCCACAAGGATAAATTAAAAGGAATAAATAAATATAATTGTAACACGATATGCATATTGTATGGAACAGCTGTTCATATCGATACGTGTGTCAAATTAGTATCGGTATCGGTATAAGTATCACTTTGTATCGATTTTTAAGCTTTTAAAGGAACGATCGAAATGTATGTGTTTGAAAAACTTTTTGCTTACTAAGAAATCTCAAGCAAACTGGACATTTACTATTTTGACTATACTGCATTTATGTAATCCAAACCAAGATCGCTCTGCTATATAATATAGATATATAGGAAGAATCGGTCGATAAATAAGTTTCAGTCAGCATTCACGAGCTTCAATATATTCACATACTTGCAAGCCCATTAGGCAAATGTTTACAAGGGTATTAAAACGTCGGCGTGCCTAAGTTGTGCCGTCTCCTTTCACCATGATTGACTCACAGCTTGTGCTCTCCATGATCACATCCGACGCAAGGAACTAAACTTAGAAATAATTAATAATGAATAAGCAAGCACAAGACAAAGACAAAATAAAAGAACAACAATCTTTAATTAATTAACAACTAGTGTTTCCTTTTTTAATGCCTTGATATAATGAATTTACATCATTCCTATATTTTTATAATTACTAAGCAAGCTCCTTTTATTGTATAGTTATGCCGACTCTTGTGCTTGGCGATAGTCGTGGACTGTGCCCCTTTCCACGAACCTTTGGACGTTGTTTTGGAAGGGTTGATCAGCGTTGGAGGCATCATCGCTGATGCCGTATCCACCGCCACCAGGTGTTTTCATTGCAAATGTGTCCTGAAGAACAAACGAAACTTAGATTGCTTAAGTGGGATTCCGTGTTACACTTACCCCTGCCTCAACATCAATGCACGTCTTCCCAGCAAGGGCAATCACACGTCCGTCGTGCTTAACGATAAGATTGCGTCCACTCTTTCCCGGATCACCGCCAGCCAGGCCGTATGGCTGCAATGTGCGACGTTCGGTGAGAACGGATAATGTAACAGGCTTGCGGAAGAGTAAATCGCGTTCGACTCCCTCGCCACCAACAAATCTTCCACGCCCGCCGGAGCCGTCAGTACGCAGGCAGAAGCGCTTCAGTATCATGGGATAGCGTAATTCCAAAATTTCCGGGTCAGTTATACGAGTATTGGTCATGTGCGTGTGCACACCACCAGCACCATGCCAACCTGGCCCAGCGCCTGAGCCTCCAGCCACAGTTTCGTAGTACCCCCACTGATCGTCTCCAATGGTGATGTTGTTCATGCAGCCCTGCGAGGCAGCGCAAGCACGGAAGGCTTTTAGCACGGTGTCCACAATGCGCTGTGAGGTTTGTACATTGCCGCCAACTACAGCTGCACCTTCTGACGGATCCAGTATAGAATTCTTGGGTATCACTACCTGAATGGGCGCCAGGCAGCCTTGATTAAGTGGCACGTCGTGCCCCACCATACAACGAAGACAGTATATGAGAGCTGACAATGTTATAGCCCGTGGAGCATTGCAGTTACCCCAGACCTCTTCACTGGATCCACTGAAGTCGCACAAAGCCGAACCGTGTTCGGGATCTATGGTGACACGCAGAGTGATCGGTGAGCCGTCATCCATAAACTCTTGGGCCATTAGCACCGTCGAGCCTGTGCGCTCCAAGGTATCTCGACCAATCTGACGCAACATGTCGCGCACAGCTAGCTCCGCGTTTTTTTGAATGTGGGTCATGTATGCCTGGACGACGTTAAGGCCGTAACTGTCGATAAGCTCAGACACTAGGTGTATGCCCTTGTGGTTGGCCGCGATCTGTGCCTTCAGGTCTGACAGATTGTCGCTGAGGTTGCGCGTGCCCACAGCTCCCTTAGCTCCAGTTGGTGTTGTCAGACGTTGTACAATCTGCTGTTCTTGAAATACCCCATTCTCCACAATAAGGAACGACTTGAAAGCTGCGCCCTCCTGAGCGAGCGAAGTTGAATGAGGTGGCATCGAGCCAGGCGTAATTCCGCCAATGTCTGCATGATGTCCACGCGACGCAACAAAGAACACAGGACGCGGTTGTCCACTGTAATCAAGCAAAAACTATATGAATAAGAAAACATGACAATGCCGTGAACTAGGCCATACTCATAGAACACTGGTGTAATCACTGTAAGGTCCGGCAGGTGTGAGCCACCGGCTTGTGGATGATTTGCCAAAATGACATCGCCATTCTTTAACGTTTCACCCCGCACACGCAGCTGGTACTGTACCGTCTCCTGCATGGCACCCAAATGTACGGGAATGTGTGGTGCATTACTGACCAGGCCGCCGTCCGGGCCGAACAGAGCACAGGAAAAATCAAGACGCTCCTTTATGTTGGTCGATATCGAGGTACGCTGAAGCACTCTGAAAGAAGTAAGTCTTTCATACGAGGAACCAAGATTGAAGTCAAGGCATTACCTGCCCATCTGTTCGGCAATACTCATAAACCGGTGACTGAATATACTCAAATGCACTGGGTCCAGTTCCGCATTGATGCCATGCTTGCCGCTTGTTTGCACATCCATTATAAGGTCTCCATAGATGGTCACATGAACGGAACATTCGGGCTCCACTATGATGGTGGACAGCTGATCGATAAGCACAGCGGGGCCGGAGATCTTATGTCCAGCTAGCAGATGCTTGGTTAAATAGATAGGCGTTTCGAAAGCACCGTGGTCAAAGTACACTTGGGTGTATCCCTCGGCTGTGGGAGTAAGCTCTCGTGCTTTTTCCACCTGCGGCTCAGGTGGTGTGTCGTTCTTGCCCAGGCCCCGTATGCGAATGTCATCTACGATTATGCGTCGATTTTGCAGCACAAAGCCAAACTCGGTGCGGTAGCGTTCAAGGAAAGTGACGTGAAAGTCGCCATAGGCAGCTGACAACGGCGATGATTGCTCCGACAACTGACCCTTATCAGCAGGTGCTGGCGAACACATCAAGGCTCCATCAGTGCCCTCGTAGCGCAAATGAAGGAATGATTGAAGCTCAATTTTCTTAAAACCTTGCTCTGCCAGCTGACCATGACACTGGGCTGACAGTGCATCCAATCGCTCCTTAATCAGCTGTGCATTCGCATCATTAAATTCCATCCCACTGGGCTCCTGCACCTCCTGGACAACATCTGCGAGTGCCATGCCGTAGGCTGAAAGTACTCCTGCATATTTATGCACTGCCACCTGGAACCACGTAAATTAGAATTGATCGCCAATATTGTTAACTTGCTGACCTTAGCTATGCCCAGGTTTCGAGCTATTGAGCAGGCATGCTGTCCACCGGCCCCACCAAAACAAGATAGCACATGGTTTGCGGTGTCTAAGCCACGGGACTGCGTCAGAGCACGTATCGGTCGGCACATTGTTTCGTTGGCGACGCGAATGAATCCCAGAGCCACCTGCTCAATGCTTAGTACTCTGGAGTCACCGCTGGCTTTCAGATGAGCATTTATATCTGACTGCAGCTCGCTGAACTTGCGCTTGGTGAGCTCATAGTCCAGGGGCTCATTTT
Source organism: Drosophila littoralis (assembly GCA_018903485.1). Taxonomy (NCBI): domain Eukaryota; kingdom Metazoa; phylum Arthropoda; class Insecta; order Diptera; family Drosophilidae; genus Drosophila; species Drosophila littoralis. Next base: position 8,435,583 of record JAEIGF010000297.1, on the reverse strand, counting down.
CATTTGGACCGAAGATCTTTGGAAAGTATTGGGGAAGAATGCGGCCAAGCATCAGATTGGCATCGGTAACGGTCAGAGGTCCGCCTTTCTTGTAACAAGCCGGACCCGGATGCGAGCCCGCTGACTCTGGGCCCACCACAAATATGCCCGACCGGAAGAAAAGGCGCGATCCGCCGCCCGCTGCTACAGTATTGATATCTAACTGTGGCGCCTGAATTGTTACGCCCGCTGTGGTGCTCTCAATAACGTGCTCATAGCTTCCGGCATAACGGGACACATCAGTGGAAGTGCCGCCCATGTCAAAGCCAATCAACGGCAAATCCGTTTCACGCGAGCCTGTAAGTGCATATCCCACGACACCGCCTGCCGGACCCGAAAGTATGGCACGAGCGCCTCGGAAATTTTCCATGCTAGTCAGGCCTCCATCTGATTGCATGAAGAGCACATCCACACCCTCCAACTGATTTTCGAAACCCGATTTGAAGCTGCAAAGAGTACATTTATCATTAACGTATGCTTACATTCATTTTAAAATATCTCAAAATATATCAGTCCACATAAATCAAAAGGAAGAGTTGGAAAAATACAAGTATTATATGTGGTATGTATATGTCTCTTGGACATAATTATTTTGATACTCCTTTAGAGTTTGGGACATAATTAATAATACAGTGGACGCTTAATGATTGGAAAGTTCGATATTGGGACAGCTTGTTTATAAAAACACTAGTATAGAAATATTGTACCTCTTAATTTATATGTAAAGAGCTTTAACAAAATTCAAATAAAATATGCTATATAATACAACATACATATATTGATAGTGCAAATAATTTTTTGAATTATACTAAATAATAAATTCACAGGACCCTATCTCGAACTGAAACATATTAAAAAAAAAGAGCAGAAGATCTTGAGTTAAATTCAAAGGGATCCAAATTAATCGTATTTACACTGGCTCGAGAGGCGTGCCTACTTTTTTGGCCGCGAATGTTCTGTTGTTTAGTGAGTAAATAGTTGTTGGGCGGTAGAGGAGGGGTGGGGAACATACCGAGTTGCTATTTGTTTGTCTCAGCCTAGGCGATGTACGATCGCATTACCATTATCTTTATTATTGTCGAGTCGTTTCCAGCTATGGCTGCTTAGGATTTTTGGATTTCTAGCCAAAAGAGCATTCTCATTCCCTGATTTATGAGCGAGATTGGGACAGGCACTCACCTGGCTAGGTAACGATCCACATGGGGTGTCAGGTAGGCTTCCGCACAGGCTGTGTAGCCACGGGCCACCACCCGGCACATGGGCATTGCCTTGTGCGATAGCGTGACATGACTGAATCCCAACTCGCTCGCAATGGCACCAATGCGCAGTTCGTGTTCCGGACAGGCGTAGCTGTGGGCCAGAACCACTGCCACAGAGTTGATGCCCTGTTGGCGAGCAGCAGAAAGGGATGCCCGCACGGCCAACTCGTCCACAGGCTGCATTTCCAGGTACTTGCTTCCAGTCACGCCCTGCAGCACTTTCCACTGATTATCTGGATAAGCAGCAAACAATTGCGTGATATGGTTATTGCAGCGGTATTATTTACTTACTTAGCTGGCAGCGCTCGGCCTGCTCCGGCACAATGCGGCAGGTAACCTCGACGACAGTCTGGTAGAGATTAGCCGGCTTGCGTATGTTTAGATCGAAGATTTTAGGTCGTGCTTGGTTGCCGATGTAGAGGAGATCGCGGAATCCAGTGTTAACAACCAGGACGACAGGATCGCCCTTTCGCTCGAGCAGGGCATTGGTCGCAACAGTGGTGCCCATGCGCACCCAGCCAATCTTCGACGTGTCTACAAGGCCAGCTGCGGTCAGATCTGCGCCAGTTTCCTGCCGTCCTCGCAGAATTAATTCTGTACTCTCGCCAATTATAATCGCGAACTCACCTCTTTCAGTATGCGCCGTATGCCCTCACGAGGAGCGTCGCTGTAGCGTTCTGGATCTTCGGAGAGCAACTTCATTGTGCGCACACGACCGCCGGGGCAGATGCAGAGCACGTCGGTAAAGGTGCCGCCACGATCGATAGCGAAGCAATATTTGTCGCCGCCATCGGACGTAGCACCTGACGACACTGAGGAGACCATATTTCAACTTGGACGACTTGCAAAACAGAGCGATCGTCGAAAACTGTATGAGATCCACATTCGACAAACATATTTATAGAAGAATTCTCTCTCTCTCTCTCTTTCTCTCTCTCATGAACAGTTTGATACGCCAGAACCATTTATTACTCAATGCGCCAAAACTTTGGTATTCTCCGAAAGCTTTTAAAATAAAAAGCTTGCTCTCTTTCGCTCGAAACGCCAGTTATCAGCTATTACGAAATTGTGTGTGTGTATAAATGCAAATTTGTATGTATGTATCTTTGTATGTGCATGTATAAAGTTAGTGCACACATAAATTATTAGTCTAAACAGGCAAACTGAAATATACCCTATCGAAGAGTCTAATTAGTTAGTCATAATAAGTGTAACATCTATTAAACAGACACAATGTACATACATATATTATGTTGAAAGAGACTGAATCGAAATTGCAGTACTCACTATTCATCAATTCCATTCAATTCAATTTAATTAAATACATTTTTTTAATGATTTAAACTTAAACTGAAAACTATCAAAATCTCAGACACCTGCAATTATATGACTATGTTTTTGTTTATTTTAGGGTTTATTATGTTTATCTATTGTGGTCTTTTATTTTAACTAAGATCTTTACAGACAACGTTATTAAACAAGGCGATTATTTTAAAAGCATGTTGTCTTTCTTCTAAACACTAGAAGCTTTTTAAAATATCGCATGTAAATATATAAAGACTAGAGGATAAATACAGAAGCTGTTCAAGAACTAAGTGTCGAGCATAATGGAATTTAAAAGCTCCATACAAGTTATCCTCAACGGACAGTCTCAATTAAACTACTCTAGTGCCTACCTTTTAATAAGGTTTGATATATGTAGCTTGAAGGCAGGGAAGCTTTTCAAGGGTATTTCCACACACTAATTAAATATTTATTGCGTGGTGCTATTTGTGTTTATTTCTAAATTGCCAAGCCTCTAAAATGCACTCTGTATTTGATTGGGAGGCTCGCTTAACTATGGATGGGGTATAGTCGGTTTATACGAATGTATGTAATGGGCAGCTAGAAGTAGCTCCGTCCCTAAAAGATATCGAAAACTACAGAAGCAGGATTAATAAAATTTGATAAAGAAGTATATGTTTTCGTATACCAAATGTATGTATGTATTTTCATAATAATGTGAAGAATATTGATTTTGATGGAGTCGATGCACCTAGTAACTAATTGTCTTCAAAATTAGTTTTCAATATTATACATGAAATATTAGGAATACATACAAAACAGAATTAGCGTTGAACAGTATTTGATATGTGTGCCATAATACAAAAGTTTGTTACATGAAAATACAAATGCATATATTTAATATTAAATTGCATGTGACATAATAATAATATAATAATGTTGAATAATATTAATTATTTTAGTCGTCGATAGGTCGATTCTGGCACTACCATTGTTGTCTGGATATCGGCCAATGTGCGACAACCGGTTAACGTCATTGATATCTCAAAATCCTTTCTTAGAAGTCCCAGGAGTTGCTCGACGCCCCGTTGACCATCACAGGATAGGGCCCAGATTGAAGGGCGACCTATAAAAACCATTTGAGCACCAAGGGCCAAGGCTTTAAGAATATCGTTGCCTTCCCTAATGCCGCCATCCAGCATAACAACTAGATCCTTGCCAACGGCCTTGACAATCTCTGGCAGGACCTCAATTGTGGCAGGCGTGGAGTCCAACTGACGTCCGCCATGATTAGAGACTATTATGCCGGCACAGCCGAACTCCCGCGCCAGCTCAGCATCTTCTGCGGTAAGTACACCCTTCACAACAATGGGTAGGTGCGTAAGCTGCTTTAGCCACTTGATGTCCTGCCAGGTGACAGTGGGATCGAATTGGCTGACCACATATTCGCTGAGTCCAGAGCCGCCCATTACAGATACCACGCCGCTGGCCCGCTCCCCATGAAAGTTGGCCAGACTCAAATGGGATGGCAAGCTGAATTTGTTCCGCACATCATCGCGACGCTGACCAAAAACTGGGGCATCCACGGTCAGAACAAGAGCCTTGAAACCCGCATTTTCCGCTCGCCGCACTAGGCTCTCGGTGAGTGCACTGCAAACGGAATCACAAAATACTCGGGGAGCGCCTAATATAATTGGAGGCAAGCTCACCGGTCCGTGTATATGTAGAGCTGGAACCACTTGCAGGTTTCAGGTGCCGCGGCGGCCACGTCCTCCAACGAAGTGGTCGCGAGAGTACTCAAAATAAATACGCAACCGGCCACGCCGGCAGCTCGTGCGTTGCCTATCTCGCCATCCGGGTGCGCCATCTTTTGCATGGCCACGGGTGCAATGCCCAGGGGAAATTCGATACGGTGTCCCAAGATCATGCAGTTCATTTCCAGCTGTGAAACGTTACGTAGGCAACGTGGACGTAGACGCAGCCTACCCACAGATGAAAAAAGTTAAAAAACTCTTCTGTTACAATTTGTAAAACTCGTCAAAAATATCTTTAGAATGCGTTAACATGAGCATAGTTCAATTATATGCTTGTCTTGCAGTCCGAGAAGCCAAACGACTCTTACCCACAGATGAGAAAATTGCATAATATAAGAAAATTATAAATATTATCCATTCTCATTTCTATACATTGCAACAGAATTTTAAAATATTAAAAGCATATTAAGCGAAAGCGATATCTCTATGCGTTATTATGCGTTAATATTGAGATTTTCGAATCGACAAAAAATGCGTCTAGTATACGAGAATATATATTTATATTTTCAAGTCTCTATGTGCTTGTCGTCTCTACCTACGTAGACTCCCATCAAAAACAGGGTTTAATACTTAATACGAACCTTTGAAATGCATCTCGGTTCAATCGAAGAGTAAGCTGCTCCCCAGCCCCACTTTTGTAATAATCAAGAGCATTTTTCTCAAGCTCGACACTCGCCTTCTTCTCAAAGTCCGACACGGAAACAAACTCCATTTAAATGCAAATTAACAGATGATGAGTGAGAATGATTATTGAATATTTTTATACAAAAGTATGCGTTACTCTGTTTCAGTCTGGGGTCTGGTCGAATTATTTGCAGCAGGCTTGCTTTTATACAAGTTAGATGCAGCCTTCAGTCTGTATATACTAGGAACTGAAAAATAAACAACTGAGAATGTTTTTTGCAGCGCATTCTCTTCTAGTAGATACTCCTACATTATTACGTAACTGTACCCACATTGTACACCCGACGGGAATTTAATTTAATCTAAATCATAACATATCAATTTCTTAAGGATAATACACACAACATCTGCTAAACCAGCTGCTACTTATAAGCAGAGCAATAAAACTATATGTTAGAAACTATGATAAACTTGACTCGTTTGTAGATCGGCTGTCCGGTGTAAGGGGCAAGAAAGCAGTAATTTTAATGTCCTACATTTTTTTTGTGGCACCGTGCAATAAATCTCACTTTTTATACCCTGAACCCATTAAAAGTGGGTAAAAGGGGTATAATGTTTTTGTGCAAAATGTAAATGTATGTAACAGGCAGAAGGAAGCATCTCCGACCACATAAAGTATATATATTCTTGATCAGCATCAATAGCCGAGTCGATCTAGCCATGTCCGTCTGTCAGTCCGTATCTCAGAACCTTCCTTACTAACTCACTCCGTTTCCAGGAATCGATAAAAATCGATATCCACATCCTGTGTTTTGAACAATTTTGGTAAATAATAAGAGCTAGAGTCACCAAACTAGACATGTAGCTTCTAGAATAGGATATATATCTGAATTTGGTGTTGGAAGAAGAGGGTGCAGGGTATCCCCTAGTCGGGAGCTCCCGACTAGAACCTCTTACTTGTTTTTGCCTGTAATGTTGTAATTTTATTTTATACCCTTTTTATTTTATCATCAAACGTGTTAAGCATTGAAGGAGACATATCGAACACCATAAAGTGTATATACCAATATCTCTATATTTGTCTCTCAGTTTTAAAGCAATTGATTTAAAACTTTGCATAGGAATCGGCCGGATCGGAATACTGTATCATGTAACTGCCATAGGAGCAATCGGTCGAACGTAGTTTCTTGTATGGAAAACTTTACTTATCAAAATATCTTGATCAACCCCGGCATTTATCACTTGAACTTTAATGCATACATATGAATCCAATCTTAACATTATCGCACTAATATATTATATAGGACTATAGGAGAAATCTGTCGTAAAAAGAGAAATATCGATCTAAAGATTTGTACTATAAATGCAATGCATATCTACATGGCTTTATTTGGCTCTTAGTTAGCATAGATCTAATTTGTAAGTAAAATATTTATTGCCTTGATAAGATTGGTTGACAATGAGATACTCAGAAAAGCTTCTTACAGAAACATTTATACAAAACAGTTTACATGCAACCTATAATAAAATATTGTTAACAAAGAATATGAAATAAGATAACACCAATATATAAATTGCTTAATTGGATTATGGCTGAAGCGATTCAAAGAGCTTCGCCAGCAAATCCTTTAGTTCGGCAGCAAAAGGCAATATCTCGAATTGTTGTGGACGTTCCGTTTCCATAGCCACCAGATGATCCCAAAGCATTGTTAATTGCTTGTGCAATTTGGTGCCTCGTAGCATGGCCTTGCATTTGGCGCTGAAGCCGAATAGCTTCCACAGGCACAAGACCACCAGATGGTGCTCCACATACGAGTCGACGTTCGTATCACCTCCACCACTTCCGTCCTGTACCGGCTGTGACACGATATCCCGCAGGAAGTCTGGGAACCCGGCCATGTTGACCAGCAGCATGCGGTTCTGGTTGCTGAAGCACATGTTGCGTATAATGCGAAGGCAGCGCATGCGCATCTTGCTAAGTGGCGGAGAGCGACGAACCAGATTGAGGAGCGCCTGTAAGTGACAAATCTTGTAGCCCAGCTCGTATCTGGAGAAGACCTCCCAAAATGCCAGCCAGGCAAGCAATATGTCTGACTTTAATCTGCCCGCGTTGCTGTTGCTAGCTGGCATAATCGTGTCAAACATGTCCAGCACACGCATCTTTCCCAGGCTCAGGCGTCCCTCGGCGCAAGAGCAACAATTGATCATAACACGCAGTGCGGCATCGATAATTGAGTCCGAGCTGCACTTGGCGAAGTCGGGCTTGGCGCCGGGTACCTCTTTTTTGGTTGACTCGTGATCCGCCACACGCACCATCAGCTGCAGCAGCGAGTGTGACTGGCTCGACAGCACCTGCGAGGTCTGTTTACACATCTCAAAGGAATGTTCCGTAAGCAACGTGGTAAGTCGCACAGTCATGTGTTTCAATACAGCCGAATGTGATAGCCAGGGCCATAAACGTACCAGAACTCTCACAACTCTGGCGGCCATCACTGGATCCGTTATGACCGCGTGCGGCGAATTTTGCCAGTGCATCAGCATGTTGAGCAACACCAGCAGATTGTTGATAATATCGCGCGACTTGTGGGCGCCGACGCGCCGAACATAGACTGTGGCATTGCCAACACTCGCATCGTCGAGGAACGTCTCCAGCAGGTGTATAACGCGTTCCAGCAGCTTGAACTGTCGCGCTGCGTCCGCCGCCCAGGCCGACTGCTTTAGCAGATTGCCCAGCACTTCGCAGATTTGCACATGACTTTTAGAAGGGGCCTGCAAGAAGCTGTACGTCTTGGCCGGATAGTGTAGCTCGAACAGCTGGTCAAGACTGTGGTAAAGCAAAACAGCAGCGTTGGTGAATTCCTTGGACTGACCAGGGACGGGTGCTGCTTGTTTCGGATTTGTCAGAGGCAACTTTTGCCTTGCCAAGGGCTTCAAACTCAATATCTTCAGTTGTTTGTTCAAAGCATTTGTGCTGTTTTCCTTGTCATCTCTGTCGGTGTCTGTTTCGGTGTCATCTTCCTCGCCCTTTTCTTCATCACTTGTGTGTGTTTCTTCGACATACGCTTCAAACACCCTTAATAAATTGTGTTCCTCTGATGCAACCTGCGCCTTTATCAGCAGTAGCGAGAGCGCTAACAAAGTGTATCGCTGAACTGTTCGATGGATAAGGATCTGGTTTAGGCCATAGAGGAGTAGATCAAACAGCAGCTCCGGATGCGTCTTAAACTTTTCGCACAGAAAGTCGTAGGCATTTTGATCCTTACAAAACACCATTAGCAATTTTAGCATTTGGACGAGCTGGTTTTCCGGCACCACTTTCTGGTCGAGCACATCGTTAATTAATGAGAAAAAGCTCTTGAGCAGCACAGGATCGCGGCATATACTGCGCTGCAAAAACTGAAAATTGTATTGGTAACACATCGCATAGAGCTTGCAGATTTGTCCAGCACATAGCTCCAGATAGACACTGCAGTAAGGTTTGCCAGGCGTGTTCATCTTCATCAAATCGCTTAGGCCGTTAAAGAATGCGTGATTGCATAGTGTGGAACACCAGTTGGGCTCCAGCGCAACCTGCGTGACACATATGCTTACACAGCAGCTAATGATTTCGAATGAACTATTTGCTTCGGTTTTCTTGGGGTCTTGCCTTTTATCCGGGGCCAGCTGCAACGCGACAAGCGCCGCGTGCGCGTGCTTAAGGAATGAATGATACATCAGCAACTCGCTGCAAGCAGTCGCGCCAATGTGTGGGATTATCAACTCGAAAACTCGACCCGCCAGTTCACGCACCAGAAGCGCCTCGTGGCTATCCAGCATCGTGCTCAGGCAACAGGCGGCCAGGCCACCTGGCAGAAAATCATGAAAGTCAAGCAATATGCTGGTCATGCTGTTACCGGCACTCTTGATCCAATTCGCCATCGCCACCCAGGCCAGAGTGCGCACCTCTGTGTCGGAGTGGCTACACAGACCCAACAGATAGCGTAGAACCTTGTTGCCACTGGGATACTTGCAAATCGCGGGAGGCAGTAGCTTGGTCTGCGTCTGCAACTGACAAATGATGAGCAGACAGTCGCGTTGCCACTGGGCGCCCGTTTGCGTGGTCGTCCGCAGGTTACTCGATAGCTGCACATAATGCTGATAATATGCCTGCAAATGGGTAAGAGTTTTGTTTTTAATAATATCTCCACCGACCTTAGCAATTACGTGCTTTATAATTCTCCTCATATGCATGAAAAGCAGTAAGCAATATGTTTGCAGGGGTATGTAATCTTTTTTTTTGACAAAATATCCTATGGCTTTTAAGTAGAGTATCGGCTTACCTGTAGCTTCGCGTTGTCTAATTGCAGCGGCCGCTCGCTCAGGTGCCGCAGGACGGAAAGAACACAGCGCACATGTTGTAGTTTGCGTTCCTCGAAATGGGTACGAGCCAGGGTGCTTAGCTCCTCGAAGAGTTTGCCATGCCACGTGCTGTTGCTCTGTTGGCGATGCCAGCGCAATAGATGTACCAGACACTCTGTGACCAAGTACAGAAGCTTCAGAGAGACGTTGCCATCGCGTAGGATCACCACAAAACTGTGATGAGGATCGGTTTCCAGGGCATTGCTTAGGCCCGCCAGTACCTCCGGCAAACGGTGGCGCAAACAGCTCAGGCATAGCTCCAATAGTTCCATGTACAGCTGCATATCCGCCTCATTGCCGGGGGTAAGCCGCAGATACTTGTGCATAAGCATCCATAGGTTGCTGCACTGTGGGGGCTGCATGTCGCCGCGCAGGAGCACCAAGAAGAGCTGAATGCTTGCAACCAGTTGGTGTAAAGTTTCGTGGCTGCTACAATTGTTGGCTGCGATGAGTTGGTTCTGCACCTGCAGGTGGACGAGCGACGCATGGACCAGTGCCAAGTCAGCTGGCTTTAGTTTCAGTGTCTCTCTAATGTCCACTTCACGGACCTTAGACAGTGTCAGGTCCTCCGGTGAGCCGCAAATCCTGTGCGCCATAAAAAGGCGCCAATGCTGAGCTTCCATGGCCGCATTGTTATCAAAGTGCTTCACTAACAAATGCTGTTGCAGTGCTAGGCCTTCAGTGGCAGCTGTGGGCGGTATGGTGTTGTCCAGTTCGTAGCTAACAGGCACAACCATGGCAGAGAGGTCAACGTCTAGCTTAAGGCTTGCATCATTGGCCGTCATGTGCTCGTGAAAGAGTAGTTGGAATATGCAAATGCTCACCTCGGCGCGTAACTGCGTCTCGTGAGGCATTAGGAAAAGGCAGCGCAAGAGACAGACCAGCATTTCTGCATTGTCTTTGAACTCATGACGAAACCGTTCGCTACGAAAGAGCACCCGCAGTAGAATACTCACCGCGGGTAGCAGTGTTTCCGTCTCTTCCATTCCTCCGCTCCTATCTCGCAACAGCGGATCATGCAAGGCTTTCAAACAGAGTACGTAGGCGCCGTCACAAGTGGTAAACGATTCTACGGCCTCCCAATTGTGTAGTATGACATTTAGCTGAATCAGCGTAGATTTGCGTATGCTTGGCTTCAGGTCGGGCGTCTCCAGCAGACGCAACAGCGTATTTAGGCTGCGTGAATATGGCAAATTCGAGCGCTCGCTAAAAAAGTTGTAGTAGTTAACGGGCGGCTGTATGGCGCACACGTCGTGGCCAATGAAGTCCAAGCACAGCTTATCCATGGCGGGTCTGTATTTGTGCTGATGATCTTGCCAGACCAGGATGTAGGCGACCCGACCTATGGCATCCTTTCGAAACTTTGCATCCGGATGAAACAAGTAACAGACATTGCCGCGCAGAGCTTGTGGCGGCTCCAGATATTCGCTATCCGGATCAAACAACTCCCAAAGCATATGCTGCAGCTGTGGTTGGTTAATGGCGCGACACACGAGAAGTGGCACCACAGGCATCACAATCTTGAAGATTTCATTAAAGTCCTTACACGACACCAGCTTGGCAAGTCCCACTACCATTATTAAGTAGTCAATGCACCACTGCTGCAGCTGCAGCGACTGTCCAGGAAGCCAGCCCTGTACGAGCAACTTGCGCAGCAGCTGTGAGCTCATGGGCAGACCAAGAATATGGCGTTTAGCTAACTCAGTGTTGGTACAGCCCATCAGGTAGTTACTGCTGTTCATAAAGGCGTGAAAATGCTCAACAACGGGTTGCTTCAGCAGTCGCAGGGCACAACTGCGCAGTCGTTCATCGGGTAGATCGAACAAGGTGTGCAGCAGGGACTCCGCCTCCTGGCGCAGTTCAGGCTTGGCTATATAGAAGCTGGTGCATTTTACGATTGCCTGAATGAGCTGTTTCATCAAGGATTCGCTACCCAGCAGCAGGAGTACGAGACACATTTGACGCTGCTCTTGCAGCAACTCCATTGGCGGCAGTTTTGTCTCTGCCACCAACTGAGCCAGCGCCAAGCTATAAGCTTGTTTAAGGCGCAGCATTTGCTGCTCCTCAGGCGCAGTCTCAGTGCAAATAACGCCACATAGATTACACAGTTCGTGCATACGCATGGGCACACAGGACAAGTATGAACTGTCCAGAATTAGAGGCTGTAGCAACGTCCGGGCGGTAGGCTTGTCGATGGTGCCATTGTCCGACAAACTCAGCGTTATGACATCCAGGAGCAATCCATTAAATATCAGCGATTCAAGTCGTGGTATTATCAGCTTTTTTACCAAGTTGGGTGTTTCGCTAACGTTAGCCACATCAAAGCTGGCGCAATATCTTATCAGCTTGGGCACAATCAAGCTCAGTCGCTGCACGATATTTTCCGGTACGGGCGCAGCGATTTGACCAAAGGTTTTTATTACCTCAACGCTCAGCTCGATCAGGTGCCAATTGTGATTGCAGTGCTCCAGCAGCGGGGGCCCAAGCAACTCCAAGCAGCCATTTAGTATCAGAGCCAAGACACTGGAAACGCGTAACTGCTGCGGCAATGCTGCTTGTGCTTTAACACTAAAAGCGTAGTCGAGTGATTTGTTGCGAATTCGAAGGCGACGCTGCAGCAGTTTTACAAATGTAAGAAGCGCCCGGTTTACGTGTAGCAGGGTTTCGCCAGCTTGCAGCTGCTGCACGTGCAGCAACTGGAGGAATATATGCGGCGGCTGACACAGCTGCTCAGCTGGGTAGTCGCACAATTTGACTTGTATATTGGTTAAATTCTCTTGGAGCCGCACATCGCTGTCAATGGTAAGGGTGTCCACCATGGTCTTCATTGTGGCTAAATCGTCCACGCTAGCACACGACCAAGCCGGCTCATAGTCTTCGGGGCTAATTTTAAAACTTTCAATCGAAAACAATTCCATTTCGCCAACGCTGCACTGTGATTCGCCTGAAAAAACACACGAATAAATGAATATTATAAATTAGACACCATATGCAACAACCGTACCTGAACTGTTGTTGCCTGGACTGGGGTTGGCTTCTTTGTACAAGGTTATTACCAAACTGTACAGATTGTCCAGCAGTTCCATGGCACGTGTTGACTGCAGGCATCGCAGTATTTTCCGTATCTTTTCCAGCTCGGCTTCCAAGCGCTGGTAGGGAATCTTGCGCACAACCGCATCGCTGTAATCTGACCGCATCAGCTCCAGCATCAGTGCCAGTACGCGATCTGCGGCTGTTAGTGGCGTGTAGCCGAACCAGCGTATTAGCTGCTTGAGCAGCAGCACCGTCTTGAAATTGATCGTCTCGCCATGTTGCAGGCAACGTATGAAGCGCGTTTCAACCTGCTCCAATGCGCGCATGCGAATTTCAGGCGACTCATTGGTCAGTTTGGCAAGTTGCTGATCTCCCAGCGAGAGCGTCAGTTTGGATGATGTGGATGATGACATTCTGATAATGCATCTGTAATCGATTCACGTTGTTGACTTAAACATATACTTTCTTATTTACTTGCGAGTTTCTTTTTTGATATTTCATTTAAATCGAAAAACGAGTATCAATTTACGAATAAATTTTAAAGCGGCGTCAGCTTTCGCGCTTACAAAGAAGCCACCATTTATTGTTTGACGCCGTTGCCTTTTTGAGTATAACAGTGCTGTTATTTAACATTGCGCATTATGCGTTCATGTTCCGCAAAACGCAGTCTCTGGTCGTTAACTCGATTGAATGCGAGCTAGTTATTATTTAAAAATACCTTAACACGTCAATAATGGAAAGAAAAACCTTTGCGACAGAAATAAATAAAATAGCCTTAAAAAGGAAAGATTACACTCACTTTCTGATCTGCTTCAAGCCGTTTCGGTTTTAATTTACTCAGAAATTACCCAAATACCAAGGGAACTTAAAATTCAAAGCATATGTTAGATTTGAATCTTTGACAAAGTAAAATAAAACTTTACATTTTTATTGTTAACTTCATTATACATATTGGGTTTCCTGGGAAATGCCTTTTTCAGTTTGTTACACGTATTTACACATTTTTTCTTGTTTATGCATAGTCATTAAATAAATAAATGTAAATAATCCTTGATAATTGATAGCATAAAGAAATTTAAGCGATTGATGCAAATATTAATGATGCTATAGAAATGAAGACTTAGGGCTATAAATTTCCTTGACTGTTAATATTATTAAAATAAGTATAAATCTTGAGTTAAAAACAGTACCTATATATTGAGATAGTCTTATAAATATGCAATTAAAAGTCATACACTTTTACGATTTCTGCTTTATTTTTGAAGGTTTAGTAGGGACAGTATACTTCGGAGGCCCAGTTACAGTTCAATGAGCTAACGTCGAAATAAAGTCCACCGCCGCATTGGAAGTCATAGCGAATGCCATCTACACACTGATAGTAACGAGTGCAGTCGCTGCTGTGCAGGAAGTAGCCATCAGTTGAACAACTATCGTTGGAGCCTCCTCCACCGCCACCTCCCGGAGTCGGGCTGGGTGTAGGTGCCGGGCTAGGTGTAGGTGCCGGAGTCACACTGCCACCGCCGCCGCCACCACCGCCGTTACCCACATCGACTCCTAAGGCTCTGTTCATTGTCTTCAGCAAGGGGTATGTCTCTCCGCAGAGGCCACGGAAGTCATCGGTCTCGATGGACCAGGTCATAGCGCCGCCCAAATTTCGTGACGCTACCAATTGCATCTTGAGGTCAATACTTTCGACGTTGTCGTAGCCAATCCATTGATCGCCTTGGAAAGCGTATGGAGCTTTGCTCTCGCCATCAAATACAGTCTGCCAGTTGTTTTGGCAAATTTCATGGTAGCCCATGAAGCCTTTTTCGCGCGTATAGACACCTTCGTTACCGGGTCCAATGCAGGCTGCGCCAGGCTGGTTTTGGGAGCTGTCCACCATCTGGTAACTGTGTCCATAGAATCCGATGCCCAGGATTAGCTTTTCAGCCGGCGCACCTAGACAACAAATTTTAGATGAGCATGAGTATATTTGATGGAAACTGTGTAATAAGTCGCTTACCTTGCTGCAGCCAGTAGTCGATAGATTTTTGCACCTCTGGCAATGGAGCATTGAAGCCCAAATAGCCATCTAGTGCCATGTGGAAGTCATAGGTCATAACATTAATGAATGTTAAATGCTGGGAAATTGCCGGAATATCGTAAGAAATGGTCGCAGAGGCTTCAGAGGCGCCCACAGCAATACCCAATTCCAAGCCGTGCGGATCAAATCTGTACCATTATGATAATAAACCATATTTTTTTTGTAGCTCATATTTCCACTTACGATTCCTTAATTTCCCGCAAAAGTGTAACGAAGTTCGCTCGATCCGCATCATTACCGCCGCGTTGTCCGGGATATTCCCAGTCTAGGTCAAGACCATCGAAGCCGTATTGCTGGATGAAGGATAATGTGGAGGAAATAAAGGTCGCCCTCTTTGCTGGATCAGCAGCCATTGCTGAGTATTTGGTGGAGCCTTCATTCCATCCACCCACCACAGCCAATACTTTCAGCTTAGGATTCACCTGTTTCAAAGCAATTGTCTTGCTTATGAAACCTACAAAATAATGCTTAAGTTCATTTAACCTGATCGACGAATATACAGAATTGTTGAGGTACTCACCCAGACCATCATCCATATCCAGCCATGTGTCCAGGGACTTGAACTCGCCGGAGTCGCTGATGCCAAAGAACGTGTAGCTAATGTGCGTGCACAGGGATGGATCTATGTTGGAGGGCTCAAATTTTCCATCTCCCGGACGATAGTTGGCCCATGTGCCCCAATAACAGTTGATTATCTCTGCAAGACACGCCCAGATCAATATCGACCGATGACAAACGGGTTCTCAGAAGGAGGTACTCGCACTTACTGTCGCTGGAGGCCAGCTGACCTAGACAAATAAAGGAGAATACCAGGTACGCGAATGACTTCATGCTTACTCTAGCTCTGATTTCACTTTGTCGTTTCTTTTATAGGTCGTGCACCCGCTTTGCTTATCAGATCCATAAACGACAATCTACTGTGAACTGGGTAGATAACATTTGCCATCTGCGGGCGGAGTCAACGTTGACACCATGAAAAACAATGTCCTAATATATTGCATCTGTTGGATAATCTAGATTACGAGAGCGCTCCTCCTATATTTCGCACTTCAATGTGCGTATACTAAATTAAATTTTGACTCATACCACACTCAAGTGCGCCTTCCCAACGTTCACTTATACTCGAGCTGTATTTTAATGGATTAATCTCAATAAGTATGTTATTCAGATTAATCGAAAAGGAAACTAGCCTAAGTACCCTTTGTCGTGCTTTCATTATATTTAGCATTCTATAAAGTTATCTGCGTGATACAGCGGCATTTCGACCCCCAAAAGCTAGCACTGCTGTGACTTATTATTTATTGCTAGCAATATTATTAAAAAAAAAAAAATTTTAATTACACTAGCTAACAAAGTTACTAACGGGCAGTAGGTGGCTTTCCCTAACTCAAAAACAATATATTTTTTTGATTAACAACTGAGTCAACCTCGGAGATTATAAGACCCTTATACCTATTATTTTAGATTTTGGTCCTTCTGGAACCCGAAAAGATTGGGCTTATAAAAATGATCGATAACTTGCAGAATTTTAACATAATCGTATCTATGAGATATTGGCTATCGTGGAGTATGCGCAGAGGTGGACTATTTTTATCTTTGGATACCTTACTCCGTTCCCCACAAATAGGAAAACCTACATTTTTAGAGGGATAAACATCCTCATTAGTATATATAGCAAACGTAGCTCGAGCTGTATTTGGTGTTGATAGAAGAGGTTCCAGGGTATCTACTAGTCTGGAGCTTCCGACTAGAGCCTCTTACTTGTTTTGAAATATCTTTGTGAAAACTTATCTGATGTGTGCTTCAGGATTCGTCGATCTCAGAGCCTTTATAAGCTACGGGCTTGAAAGCATAGATCCTTCTAGTGAACGCGTACTTCTGATGCTTCTAGTAGAACATGTATATATATGAATATGCCATGTTAAAAAACTGAAGCTATTAAATTCTGCACACAAGTTCAACCTTACTAGATCGCTTAATTTGTGCCTCAAAGCATCACCATTCTGGTTTATTATTCAAATCACGCCGAAGATAAAACACTTTTGTAAATATTCGCCATACGATTTGAGATGTAAGACTAGTTGAGCTCGAAAATGCTGAGTTTCAAAACAATATCTTCGAAATCAGACTAATTTGAAATGCATAAACTTAATTTTGAGCTGATTCTTCATAGAGAGCTATATAAAATATGAGAGTTGGCTCGTATATATGCAGCACTTTTTAATTAAAAATGCCGGAATTGCTTAACAATTGAGTTTTTTTATACAAGAACTTAGTTTTCAGACGATTGTTTCTATGGCAGCCATATAAGGTTTTGACCCCAAATTAGGTTTTCCATACAGGAACCTAATTTTCGAACCGATCATTCCTATGGTAGCTATATGAACAATATGGTCCGATCCGGCCGATTCTCGGCTATTGGAGTGGTTTCAGATGCCTGTTTCTATGTGTTACACATTTCATGACAAGATTATAATACTCTCTACAAGGGCTTAAAAATGTATTTTACTTTTAACCACAGCACTTTTACTCTTGAACGACATCTTTATACAAAGTTGGCTTCGCAAAGAAAAAATCGAAAGAAAATAAAATACCATTTTATATTTCCTTTTCTTCCAATCATACAGAAAAAGTATCTTGATAAGGCTGAGTTCAATGTTAAATCGCACACTTTGATAAACTAAGACAAGTGTCAAATTAAATTAAAATGCAATTTTTAAAAATACGCATTTCCAATGCAAAATTCATTTTTGGGTAGTTTAGGCTACAGTGGCTGTCGATATATTAGGCCACATTAGGCCCGATCTGATGCCGCGAGTCTGTTTGCAACCCTTCTAAACGGACGGGGACACTTAAATCAGAAAGTGGTCCAGCTTAATCACTAGACGAATGAGGATAGGTGCACAAGAACTATTATTTTTCTTTGCCCCTGTCACTGTGACAGAAATAAGATTCTGACATGAATTTCGACCAAAAAATATGAAGTCAGATTTAAATGCCAGATTATGATTATGAGGGAAACCCAAGGACAAAATGCCTCATGAAAATCGATTGAGGCTTGGCCGATTTATGGGAGTGGGAAATTTAGACCCATGCCTAAATATGTTAGTCGCATGGCATGTGCTCCGATTGCCCTATGACCTGTTAATGTCCGGACCACTAGACTTTCGGTTGGGCCAGGTGACAATGTTTATTGGCTTCAAGTTGCCATGGGCATACATACACATACTCTCTTTACCCAAACTAAGCTATTTGCTGGAGCTTGTGACATATTTCAGCTTTGTTGCTGTCGCTTCTATGCATTTGAAATCAACATGTCCATCACTTTAGATATGTTTGCAGCGCGAGTCAGCGTCAGGAAGGAGGAGAGGTCAGGAAGCCTAAAAGATACTCCTCCTCCGGCTGTCTAGTTAGATACGTCAGCGTCGAAGATTATGCCTTCGGCTTAACCAGTCATCTCGGATAAGCAAAGAGTTTTTTTCTCACACGAAAGTCCGTTTTTTAAGCGAAAGCGTTTTGTCCATACTAACAAGCTCCTCGCTAATTTGTCCTAGAGGTTGGATGATAAGGATGGCGTTTAGTGAATCTCTTGGTAAACTGTACCGAGCACCTGTGATACATATATAATTCATGCTCAGAGGACAGTTTGGGAATAGGGTGCCATGTGGGGACAGAGAGTAGTTGTTGTTGCTTTTTTTACCTTTTTCGTGAGTTTGGAGATTCCAGTTCAGTTTCCTGTCCCAGATATAAAAGTGAAAACAAAATAATTTATTTTCGGAGCACTTAAAAATCTTGTACCTACTAGAAAAAAGTAAAGTAAATTGTTTTTTCCAGGGTTGACCCCTAACTTTAATTTATTAGCCTAATTGAAGAGCTGCATGGGGTTTTTATCAAGAGGTCACATATTTTCTAAGGATCCAGTGAAAATGAATCCGGCTCGTCGACCTGATCAAGAATATGTATACTTTATGGGGTCGGAGAAGCCTCGCTTCTCCCTGCTACATAAGTTTGTATAAAACCATTATAACCTTTTTTTTACACATTTTTATTTGCAAATTCAACGTGTTCTCATAGTATGCGTGAGTTAGATAAGTGCAACAACCAAAAACTGCAGGAATAATATAATTAGTTGCGCTATCAACAAATATTAATCAGACTTAAGTACGCAAGGGCTCTCGACAGCAGGTTACCAGCTATCGTCCAGAAGAGCACTCTCGACACGAGACCTCTTACCTGTGTTCATAAGTTTATTTTTGTCGGTTTCTAGGCTGGTAACACAAATGCCAGCTATCTGCCAGAAGAGCACTCTCGAACGGGACGACATTGTTTGAGAAACATTATTTTGGACGATTTTTAATATTCAATATTACTTGTGACTTAAGGCTCGTTGTGATCTGAGCAGACATCCAGATTACCGCATATGTAAGCCATTTTTTGATTCGGTTTTTTTAAATTTAATATTTCTAACTTGTGTATATATACGAGAGCTCACATATGAAATTAGGCTTATATATGAGTGTATTTATGAGTATTTATGAGTTATATTTAATGAATCAAGTCTCAAAATTGATTCTAATCAATGTTTTGGAATGTGACAAGATATTGACCCAATATGAGGGCTCATTTCGAAAAATTATTTAGGAAAACCATCTGCAAAGTGCTCAAGAGAAGAAGAAGCTTGTCTGCTCAGTCGTTTCCTAGTTCACTAGTATTTATTTCAATTGCTCAGTTGAATCTAATATATTGGTTTTATGCGTTAATGCTTTTCTTTAATTATTTATTTATTAATTGCCATGATTGTAATGGGTGTACACAGACAGATATACAACAATTATTTTTGCAACTAAAATTACCAACGCAACTTTCTGTTGATAGTCTTCAGGAGGGGGTATGACTCGCCGCAGTGGCCGCGGAAGTCGTCGGTCTCTATAGACCACACCATAGCTCCGGCTAGGTTCTTGGACAGAGCGAAGTCCATTTTCCACTGCACACTGAGAACATTGTCAAAGCTGACCCATTGATCTCCGGAAAAGGCATAAGGAGCAGCATTATTATTGTCGAAGACCGTCTGCCAGTTGTTCAGGCATATCTCATTATAGCCCAAATAGCCACCTTCGCCCAGACCCTCGCCTCGGCATGGAGCTCCTGGCCAATTTTGAGAGGGGTCTGATAGCTGGAAAGTGCGCCCATACAAGCCAATTCCAAGCACAAGTTTATTGGCAGGTGCACCTACGGATTGGTGTGAAATTAACTGGAACAAAAAATTCTCGCATTATCCAATTACCTTGGTTGAGCCAATAATTGATGGAGTTCTCGACGGCCCACTGTGGGGCGTTGAAGCCAGTCTGGCCATCCGAGGCCATGGCAAAATCATAGGTCATTACGTTGATGAAGTTCACCTGCTGAGCAATGTTAGCGATCTCGTAGGAGTTGCTGGCTATCCACTCGCCCGCTCCCACAGCAATGCCCAGCTCATAGCCGTAGGGTGCGAAGCTAAACATTTACAAAATAAAAATCGCTGCGGACCTGTTGATCATTTGACCGATACGTACGCTTCCTTGATTTCCCTCAGCAAGGTGACAAAGTTGGAGCGGTCTTCCCATTTGCCACCCCGTTGGTTGGGGTACTCCCAGTCCAGGTCCAAGCCATCGAAGCCATGGTTGCGCAGCAAGTTGAGAGCAGAGTTAATAAAGTTCTGACGCTTATTCCAGTCGCTGGCCATGGAGGAGTACTTCGTAGATCCTTCGTTCCAGCCACCAACCACAGCCAGTACCTTGAGGTTGTGATTCTGGTTCTTCAGGCCAATGGCCTGGTTGATGAAGCCCAAATCATAGTCCAGCCACGTGTCCAGCGATTGAATCTCGCCATTATCGTTGATGCCAAAGAACGAATAACTCAGATGCGTGCACAAGTTGGCATCGATGTTGGACACATCGAATTTGCCATTGCCACTCCGGTAATTCGCCCACGTGCCCCAATAGCAGTTGACAATGCCTTTAAGATACCAAAATAACTAAGGTAATCAGTGAACCTGGCATTTTCCCTAATCTGAACACTTACGCTCGCCAGTAATGAGAGCACTTAGACTGAGAATGACGAGAAGAGCTATTAGCTTGCCCATTTTGGCTAATTCAGACTGTTCCCTTTTTTGCAGTTGCTGCGACTTTTATACAAAATTCCTTATCACTGGCTAAATTACGCGCTGACTTATTTATGTGGCCACTTGTTAGTGAATCGGTAACACAATATCAGCTAAGATTTCAGCATAAGTATAATTTATTTGAGATTTCTTTATGCTAACCCTGCTCTTCAACTTAAACAATAAACAACACATTATCTTACAATTTTAATTATTTCATTGATTCAAACATTTTCTTTCGATCGGTTTTAAAATGTCATTGAAAATTGATAAAAAATGGTATGTTGGTTTTGTAAAAATGTATGCAAGAAGGAGAAGGAGGCATCTCCAGGATAATAAAGTGTTATTTATCGACCACGTCGATCTTAGAAACTGAAAAGCCAGAGATTTGATATTTTAAAAACTTATATATAACATACTATAACATAATAAGTTTATAATGCATTGTCGATATCTCATAATATTTGAGTATCGATAAAAATCGATGTTAAGACTTGGTTTTTAGGCGTTACTCAAACGCAATACATTAAATTCGGATCTCGTAATGTATATATGATCAGGAATATTTTTACTTTTTGAATACCTCCCCGTTAACCGTAAGAATTAAAAAAAAAAACTCACATTTAAAGCTAGCTAGGCTTCGTATATTCAAATTTGAATGTTATGTTTGTGCCTGAAATTTCATGAGGTTACTGAAGGCTCAAGGTATCTCCTAGTCGGTCAGCCCCGACTAAAGCACCCATATTTGTTATCTTGCGGAGCTGGAACAGGGTGACTCCTAGTTGTACGCTTATAATCAAATAACTCTTGTCTGTTTTGGACTATTGAGCAGTTTGAAAGAAGTTTATACATTATGCTTTAAATGGTTCCAGAATCCTTTCCCAACTATACCCGTTATATGCATGGGCAGAGGGTATAAAAACTAAGGTAATTAAGTGATAATTATTTAGAATACGGAAGTGATTTTAATACTTCAGCTCTTTGAGAGTTTAGGCGTTCCCCCGTACATGTGTACGCACAACCTAATGAAATTATCTAATTAGCTTTAGTTGGCTTTGTCTGGGTCTGCTCTTCGTTTCTTCAAGGAGTGAATTTCCCGCAAATTTTGAGGAATGTGTCAAATGGTGAAAGTGAGTTTGTCGAGCGAAGCCTAAAGCTTCAGATTTACGAGTAAGTTCTTGTCCATTAATAGTAGGATGAAAGCTAAGTTAAATGGTAACTGGTTATGTCTCCTTATTCAGAGAAGTTGTATAAGAAATTCTGCAGAGGCAGTTTATCATGCTGAGACCCATCGGCAAATAAAAAACATTCCGATGAACGGAAGTAACTCCCAGAATTAATAGTAAAAATCAAATACAACTGGACCAAGACAACTTCCCTGAGGTACCCCAGAAGATGCAACATGCGATCAGACAGATGGGGACTTAACCAGCTGCAAAAAGGAAGAAAGAAAAACCAGCCTAGACCACTTCTTAACGAGAACGCATACCTGACCTTATCGAAGACTTTAGAAAATGTAGTTCATGTTGAGATGCCGGGATCGGCGAGAAGCCATGCTCTCTAGTGAAGATATACCATTACAATCCGGCTGAGAAGAAGGCTTCTAGTGGGTTTATAAAAAGCATCATTTGAAAGTATAATGTTTCGTAAAATCTCAGTTCAAATTAATGTAAGGGATGTTTGTTTGGTATAAGTGGGAGTTACAGATTTGGGGGTTTCACACTGTTTGCAGATTCCAAGCATCCTTGGTGGTAAATGCGATTCAAATGAAGATTTCAGCGGGTTCGGAAATTCCAACCGCAACTGTGAACAAAAGCAGAAAGTCTGACAGATTGAAAGTATGTGCTCCCAGACAAGAAATAATACTATTTGAAATACTAAAGTATTCTTAAACTTTAAGTTTATTAACATTTCAGGTTAACTGTGCAAAAGTTACAATACAAAAAACATTATTAACCGCTATTTGATTCGAGATTCATCAACAATAAAGAAAATATATAATTGACAGAAAATAAATATAAAAGAAAGTATATTCAGCTGCCAAGCGTTGAAAAAAGCGGAAGTTGCATATTCGAAATTTCAGTGCGTGCGTCTCAAGGCATCTACGATGCACAGGTTGACTATTAAATACATTCGGGCTGCTCCGGACTGATGATTCAGTTGGAGACATAAATCTCGAACTCCTTGTAGGCCAGCTCCTCGCCGGCATAGGGTATGTAGCAGCAGCCATGAGATGGCTGCACCTTGCCCACTGTGACTGTGCCGTCGTGGGTGGCGCGTCCAATGAAGAGGGGCTCGCCCTCAGATGTCTCACCGGCGGGCACAGCGTTGGGTGGAATGTTGCCAGCCTCGACGGGTAGCCATTGGCCGCCACCGGCGCAAAGGACTTCGTACTCGTTGTGGCCGTGCTCACCGCCTCCCCAGGCAACGTAGGTGACGCCATGCGATGGATGCAGCTTGCCGGGAATGAGATCGCCCTCGTGACGAGCGCGTGCAATGTACAGCTGCTCGCTGCTATCAAAGCCGCCCTGCATTGCGTTTGCGGGAACCTCGCCGTTGGCCGCGGCTACCCAGCATCCGGCTCCGCTGCCAGTAGGCGCAGCGAAGCCCATAACGGGCGCCGACGGTGCGGCATCTGCAGAATACACAGTTGAATAAGAATCATCTGAAAATAATAATGCGCCTACCATCTATCAGCCAGGTTCCGCTGGCACCCCAGCCCGTGCAGATGCCGACATAGTTAACTGGAAACAGGGCTCCCGCATCGTAGGACAGGAAGGCGGCAGCGTCGCCCTCATGGCCAACGGTGATGACATTGTCGTACCAACGCACCCAGAAGCCACGGAACTCGCCGGCGTTCAGAATGCCTGGTGTTGGCACCTCGACCACATCTGGCTTTTGGCCATCCTTGCGAATAACAGACTTGCTGTTCTCCCATCCGCCCAAGAAAATCTCGTAAATGGGAGCGCTTCCTTGGGGGGCGGTGGTGAGCGCGATATGGGCATCCTTAGCAGAGCGCACCTTAAAGGTGAAGACTCCGCCGCTGGCCGGGAAGAATTGGTATTCCAATTTATCGGGTGTGTTGACTTCTGCAAAACAAGAGTAATATTTTAATATGAAAGCAACCAGGATGGATTGTAAAAAGGCAAAACAATTTAAATAGACTCTACGACATCTGCAAACTAAGAATTCGTATAAATCGATTCAACGTTGAAAAAGTTATTTATCAAGCAGGAAAAATGATAAATTGTGTGATTCTGCATATTATCACTAGCCAAACCCAAAGAAGATTAAAATCTAATATTTAATAATTCAAATAGCCCTCATATCATTCAATATTTGATAAATGTCTGGCTATAAAGGTTACCTACAGGGTATCTCCTAGTCAACCAGTCTTGATCGGCGCATTCTTAATAAACAAATCTAATATTTAATAATTAAAATAGTTATAATAATAACCCTCATAGCATTCAACATTTAATAAATATTTGGCTATAATAGCTACCTAAAGGGTATCTCCTAGTCAATCACGCTTGAGTGACGCATTCTTGAATTTGTTTTTTGACTTTGTTTGTGTTTAGAAAAACGACGCATTTGATTCGCATGATGTCATTTTAAATGGTGCCGGTGCCGAAGCATTTTCTAGACCCAAGCGATTACTCATTCCGCTGAGAGCCCGGCTCTACATTGAGCCCAGCTCTGTGAGATCTGGTACAACGTTAACCGCTCATAGATACATTTAGGTGTATCCACTTATTTAGCTATACAAACAGTAGGTATTTAACGGGTTCTCTGCTAGAAATGAATCTATATCTATGTGCACGGATTTACATACACACGTTTGGACTCAAAGCTGTTGGCATTCAAAGTATGCTCATCAATATATGTGTGTAAGTAGCTAAGTATGTGGATGTATCTGTTTGTGGAATGAAAAATGTTTGCTCAAATTTCACATCACAGCAAATGCTGTCGAGAATGACATCATTTGGCTGCACCTCGAGGTCAACCTTCGGCCAATTTGTGCTTCGTATTGATTATTGTCAAAGTTCAAAGTGGAGATAAGAAAGATTTTGTGTTCTTGGCTTATATAAGGTGACTCAACGCTTTTCGTGCAAAACTTCTATATTATTTACATGTTTACTAATGCTCTGTTGGGATTCGCATTTTTAATTGGTTTAATCTAACTGAACATTGTGCATTTATTATTGCCATTTGATTCCGAGATCTGTTTAGAATGCCTAACGGGTTTTTTCACCTTTCTTAAGTAACCAATATAACTTTCTTTATTCTTATTAAGGGCAACGCCCTTATAAAAAGCATAGCCATAGTATTGAAAACTTTGACAAATATCGTGAACTGTTAACATACTTTTCTGTTATTCTTTATATTCTTTTTTATTGGACACCGGCCAAAAAATAACCAAATTACACACAGAGGGAGAGAGAGAAAGTGAGAGAGAGAGAGAGAGAGAACTGCTGCAGCCGGCTTTATTGGGTTGTGGAATAATATAAAAGCAGATGCACTGGTGTCAGGCCACAATAATTTGAGGTCAATCTGTTATTCTTATTCCATTATCTATTAAATTCACTCGGACCACTCACGACTCACCAATTGGCATGGTTGCTTTTTTATTTGGACTCGACGTTGTTCGCTGTCTGAGATTCTGATTCAAACTGGCGCAGCGAGAAATTTCACTTGCGAGGTAAACACCTGCTTAGCCAGAGAGACACACAGAGGCATGGCAAAAGCTCCGAGTTGTCACGCGAGCTTTCCGTTGCGAAGTACAGTAACAATACGAACATGTGTTGGATCGGGCATCGAGGGGATCTTAGTCTATTCGATGCTGGTCAGACTGTACCTAATTACATATGTATGTAAAACCTCTGAGAACTCACATGCATATGTATATCCAAGTGTGCTAACAGTTAAAGCTCTACTTTTGAATTGTTATGCAAAATCAGTAAACACAACACTTTTTCCATAGTCTTGGCAACACGTAAAGCAATCTATTTTGTTGCATAAAGTGTGCCCGTACCAACAGTAAGAAAATGTTTCAACAATGTTGGTATTTTACGAGCGTTTTGAAAAAATGAGAATACGAATTTTAACTACTATAGGTAAAAATAAAAATATAAATATAATCGTAATTTTTTCTCAAAATATATTATTGCCCATATTTTATTTAGATAATTACAGCTATATTGAATATCAACCGGTTCCAAAATATATGCAGAATTATTTATAAGGCTGGCCTACAAACAGGCCTACCGACAAATGGACAGACAGTTCGTGTAAAATTATAAGGCCTCTAGGCAGGGTATTTTCAACTTTGTAAGTCACAAGCTCAAATGATATACATTTTACATATATACATTTCTCACATTCATAAACACGCACACACACACTCATCTGTTTACACCGCAAACTATAAAGTAGAAGGCGAATTTTGAAAAGCTTCTGTTGACGGATAGCTTTTGAATTCGCAACGCACTCTGATTTTAAATATCAACTCATATGCCGTCATATGCCGGTTTTATTATATTTGTCATGCCAACTATGATGAGATGAACTCTAATACTCACGTCATGGCTACGGCGAAAGACTAAAAAGAGTTCCAGAAAACTTTTTAAAAATTTGTTTAAGATATACCTCATTTATAAAATAAAAGGGTATATTTATGTTTTGTCAGAGAGTCGAATACGGCTAGTATAGTATAGAGTTCTAACGATCGAAGATGTATACATTATGCAGCTACATATATTTTCACAACTCGCAAGGTTGTGATCAACAGTCATTAAATCCAATTTTTGATTTTATTTTATATGATCAAATTTATGACTAATCTGTAAAAATATAAACATACTCTTTATTCTATTCCATATATTCTATTGTATCCTATATATTCTAACAATCGAGCTTTTATGTAAATTATTTTACCACCTTGCTTCCTATTACCCAAAAGGATTTATTGCTTAAATTATAGCATTCGAATAAGTATCAATTTTGAACGTGGTACAAAAGTGCTCAGCTTAGCAAAACTTGTAAGTTTACAATCGATCGAAAGTATGGAAGGCATATGATATACTGACTGGATCCGGTCGGATCCAACAAGTGGGAGAGAATCGGAGTGTTTAATTTGCATTAAACAAACAGACGGATGCATCTATTGACTCAGCTTTTAATTAAAGTGTTGCGGACGAGTCTCTAAATGGGTTACATCTAAAGATCATCAGTTGATATTTTCAGATGGATTTTTCGCGCCATATTCGCAATATAAATTAAATATGTATGTGTCTATACATTTGTGTGCATATATTTGTACTATTTAACTCAAAATGATTGAAAATAAAAATTAGAAAATATGAAATAATAAAAAAATGCTGCACTCATGGCCAAAGAAAAAGAAATGAATGCTATAGAAATTTACCAAATTTACCTATTTGGAATTTACCAAAAACAATATAAATACTAAGATTTAGTATTAAGAAGATTTGGCCAGCCATATGATGTACATATGTACATATATACTCGTGACTGATATGTTTTATGATTTATTTTATTTGTCATAGCACAGAGATCTTAGCCATAAAGTGACCTCATAGCACATTTATAGCCAGTAATACAGGGTGATCAGCCAAAAATTAAACTACTTTTTAAAGATTGTCTATATTCTAATTATTATAATAAACAAAAAAGTGCTTACAATTTCAGATAGTTGGTCGATCCTTTAATATGAAAATGAATTTTGATCTGACCTATGGCATACTAAAAGTAATTTTACATTAACTGGCAACAAATGTATTCGTCAAGTTCAATCAAATAAGCCAACAAATATATTCGTCAAGTTCGATCAAATAATCCCCTCTTCTACATTCGACATCAAGCGCTTAAACCTGAGCTATCTTTTATAGGACTTAAGAGAGTGAACAGCATGCGGGCAAATCTACGGTACAGAGAAACAATACGATATTCACTTATCAGAAATCGAATGGAATACATTATTGTGAAACACGCCGTAAATAGGCTATGTTAATCGGAATCCACCGCAGTCTGAAATTGTAAGTACTACATGGAATTTATTTTTTCATAGAATACCCCCAAAGGTGAGTAATATTTGTGTCCAAGTTTTTTTTTAAGGAAAAGTGCTCTCTTTGTAGCATACCTTTAGGCTCAAATTTTAAATATGAAATTATGAAAAAAAAAAAAACATGTAATACTTATACCGAAAATAGAAGATTTAATGCCATTGTAGATTTGCAAATGTTGAGTTTGATAAAAATATCTTTTGGAAAAAGTTCTTTAATATTAATGACACTATTTTATATTGAGAAGATTTACCTCATATTTGAAAAAGAAAAAAAACCTTGATATCTTGTAATAAATAATGTGTAAGAAATACTTTTATTCAAATTTTGTTATAGATGTAAGAATAAATAATAGATCCAACCTAAGCAATAGCAGTTCTTATCTGCTTCTTCAATTACCCTGCCTTCAATTACAGAAATGTTTGAAATATATGTAAGTACGTTTCGCGAGTACTTACTGTATTTGGGACGTAAGGAAAAAGAAAGATAGATGGATAATATCTTTATTTTACCGCTATAACATGTTCTTTCATGCTTCACGTCTGGCATGCTTATTCTTCTTTTCGATCCAGGCAAAGAATGTATCGAGTCTCAGTGAGCTCTGTTTTGGAATCGCGCAAAGTAATTTAATCGTTTGTTGTTTAAAAAAAAAATAAACATATAAAATGATAAAAATCAATGTTTGAATTCTCTATTAATTGCTTGTGCGGAGTTTGATTGCAATTCTTAAATCGAAAGCTGACGTTATTTGATCCATGATATGTTTAAAAAAATCAAAATCTGTTCGACGGCTTAAGTTATTAGGAAAACTATGTAAATGTCTAAAAAAAATTAAGCACTTGGTTAAGGTTGATTGAGTGGAAGATCTACAAAAATATTGGCATCGGCCTTTTGCTAATATATTATTTTAAGAGCGATTGATCCCAGCGAAGAAAAAAAAAATAGTTGTATACCATTTTAATATGCACTATTTCTTTTTTGCAGCTCATTTTGATGATAATGAGAACTGAGGGTATCTCCCAGTCAAGAGCCCAACAATTAAAATATTTGAGTGCAAAATGTTGTACGATTGCACTACGAAAGATAATCCCTAGTCTTGAATGAGCTTATCTTAATTGTGGATCATATTTTAAACAGGCTCCGCGTTAATATACACAACTGCCCATTAATATCTACTGCAACTATATCCACTTAAGAGTCAACTAAACAACTGTCTAGCCAATAAAAGAGGTGCTCCATCTGGAAACAAGTTAATAAAGTTTGATTGCACTTTCCATTGTTTTTTATGATGGATAATTTATTGCTTCTGGTCAATTTGCATCGCATTCATTGATTACTTTTATATGCAAAGTATCCTAGTTTTATTGTGAGGTTATATCAATTCTAGCCGCTCCACAAATATGTAGTTAATTTTTCCATTGCCATCGGAGCTCGACTCGATTTCCATAGAGAACAGCTCCGGGCAGAGCAATTGCTGAGAGCAATCGCTGACGAGCGGCTTTTGTTCTTACTAAATAAATTTACACTTTTCAATTAAGATTTCCGCCGTGAATTTGCGCATTTCACAAAATCCAAAATCCGACTGTCCGCGCTCAATTTACGTTAATTCAGTTCTTTGCACTGACGCAATAACAACCCCAACCCCAACCCCAACCCCAATCGCAAGCGCAATCGCAATCGCAACCAACCCCAACCCAATCCCATTCCCTGTCTGGTTCAGCTTATGAATATGAGATCATATATGTAACATACATATATGCCCTTCTTCAATTCAGATAAAAGACCCACTTCCAGAGTTACTTGGGGGAAGTGTAAAACTTCGGGATTTCTTTTCAAGAAGATACATCAATTTAAAGTAATTGAGCAAATTTTAATACCATATAACAACACCCACAGCTAGACATGAATATATGCATCAAACTCCTGTTCTTTTTAAAATTGATTTATCAGCAGCTTTTACTTTTGTTGCTAACATTTTTTTTATTAATTATTATATATTATAATTTCTTTAGTAATTATGTTAGCGTCTCTAAATAATTATAAGTAAGAGTGCTCTTGTCGTCGGTGTGAAATGCTACTCGTTCGCCTGCTCGAGCTCATCACTCCATTACCTATTTAACGGGTTATGGGATATACTAGCATTAATGAACAAAATCAAGAGTTCTCTAGGCGGCAGTACCCAGCTAGGGGATACCCTAAACATTTCTCGACCAACACCAAGTACAGCTCGCACTACATTCGCTTAGAATTAATAAGATTACAAACGAGTAAGAGGTTGTAGTCGGGAGCTCCCGACTAGGGGATACCTTGAACCCTCTTCTTCCAACACCAAACGCAGATATATATACTATTCTAGAAGCTAGATGACTAGTTTGGTGACTCTAGCTCTTATTATTTACCAAAATTGCTCAAAAAACAGGATGTCGATATCGATTTTTATCGATTGCTTGGAAACGGAGTAAGTTATCGATTATCGGAAACAAACTAGATCTGCGTAGGCACTAGAAGGACCTACAGCTAAGCTTTCAAACCTCTAGCTCTTATAGGTTCTGAGATCCTTGCGTTCATACATACGGCCAGACGGACGAACAGACAGACGGACAGACAGACGGACATGGCTAGATCGACTCGGCTATTGATGCTGATCAAGAATATTTACATACTTTATGGGGTCGGAGATGCTTCTTCTTGCCTGCTACATATATTTACATTTTGCACAAAAACATTAATGGGTACAGGGCATAAAAAGGAGTCCCTATCTTCCCTATCTTCCGGTCTTCAGATCAACGGACGGTAGACACAAGACTAAAGACACTTGATCTATATATACGAATATAGAAGCTACTTGTCAAATTAAAGTCTAGGAGATATGCTAAAAACCCCGTATTTCGTTATCGTTTCTTATCGATTGACTGAGGCAAGATTTACGTTCGCAAAACGACAAAAGCCTTAAGATTGTTGTCCGATTACAATTGAAGTCTTTCTTTTTTTTATTTTGATTGATCCTATCCATTGCTTGGAAGCCGGGCAATTCATCGATGATCAGAAACCATCTCGTGTGCAAGGTTACAAATTTCAGCTCTTACGATTCAAAACCATTTTGTCCTTTTTACCCGAAAAAGAAAAAAACGACATGCGCGCAACTAATTTCCAAATTTCTGCTCTGTTATTGATAAGCATTTTAGATGTACATATGTATATCCATATACACATAAACATATGCATACATACATACACATACATACATACATGCATGGCCGAGCCCCCTAGCAAATTGTCGAACCCACACAAGGGCAAACGCCTCTATACAATATACATACATATGTAAATATTTATGCGAAGCATGTACATATGTATGTACATATACATACATACATATGTTTATCGTATTTTCGAATTGAACTAAACGTTGTTTGCCTTCAATATTTGGCCACTCCGGATATACATACATACATACATATGTATGTACATAGTTCAAGATTAAGGAACTGTTAATTCGATTCCATCATTTGATATATTTAACTTTTACACATGATAGAGACTCGTTTGGAGTTGTATTTGATAGTATTTGAAAGATAATACACATTTATTTATTGTTTTAAAACCAAAGGTCACAAACGAAGGTCATTGTCTTTTCACTTTGGTATTTACGCTGAATGGGTTGAAACGAGTTTTATATAAAAAGCTCGCAATTTTACTCAGTGTTGAAAAAGCATTGTTGAGTTTCTGAACCGGTTCGCTATCAGGGGCCATGTGCGCAGACCTACCGGCAGCAACAGTTGGCAAAGGGCACCTTGAAACCGAGCCAAACCGAATGAGTACCAACAGAACACACATGAATATGTACATGTATTTGTATACATTTGTATACACTTCACGGCCTGTACGGGGGTGTGAAACCGAATTGTCATATGGCTAAACATTTTGTTTGGCTAAATAGTGAACACCTTGTCGTCAACACGTTAAATTTCAACTAATGCTGCAAATTGCATCAGCAGCTGCGGCGGATAAACATAATCTTAGGTGGGGGGAAGCACGCGGAAAGGGTATATCCGCCGTTTGCCGGCTAAGTGTGGAGTTGGTCGCGTGTGACGTGCTACGCCAAGAACTTTTTACTCTCTGCTCTCAGTTTGTTAACAACGCTTTATGTGCACTGGTATTTGACAGCGGGTATATTCAGTCTATAAAAGGTGTCAACTGGCAGGTGGTGCCCACTTTTGCCGGCGCTATTTTTGTTCTTTACATTTTCAACATACTTTAACACCTATATCGCTTCCGTCTGGAATCTAAATCTGAATTGACACTTTACATAGATAAGAAAAGCAAAAAGTTCCAATTAGAGTTTACTCAAATTTTATTCCGTGAAGTGGACAGAAACCGTTTAAACTCATTTTCTTTATAATTTATTTAACTGAATTATCGAAAATGTGTGAAACATGCATCAACTGCATTTTTATAATTCTCTGGGAATGATTTAGTCCGTTCGGATGGTATACAACCGTTTTTACCGACTTTCTGGCTCATCAATCAATCAGTTAGTCGGCCAGGACACACATATTAGATTCGGGTATACAAAGTAACAGTATGGCCAAGTCGAGACCCGTGCAAAAATTTAGCTTTGTTTGCTATACAACAAAAACCTCACGTTCATTTTGCGCTCTCTCTCTCTCTGTTTGCCTCTCTTTGTCTCTCTCCCTCTGGTCTCTTTGGCGCGGTAACAGCTGCTCTGCGACACGTACATATCTACCTTTGTAGATATGTGGATATTTTTGAGAGAGCTGCAAAAAACTATTTATTTACATGGAGGAAAGCTTAGCGATCGCCGTTACAGTCAGTTTTGTATCGTTTCGTCAGCAAGTCGCACGCGCTGCTACGCCAAGGCAAAATATTGCACAAAATTTGTTAAGTGATAAAAAAAAAAACGCGTGTTGTATGATAAAAGCATATTTGCCCAGAGAGACCCAGAAGCAGAGCCGGAAGCCACATCTCAAATAATAACAAGAAGTTGGCGACATTGTGGGCGATAGAAGCAAAAAATCAATACCAATAGAAGAGTACAACATACTCTGGTCTAGACTACGCCGCGTGGCGTTAACTTCCACAAAGTGCGGATATAATTTCACAGTTCCATTTCCAGAGGACCTCAGACAGCTGCAGCGCAAAATGAATGCCAACGGGTAAGTTTGTGATTCTCAATGCGAGAATTGCGCGTATTTGCATTTGCATTTGCATTTGCATTTGCACATCTAATTGCGAGTTGCATAATTTTCGATTTGAAAGAAACAACAACAAAATTAACCAGAAAACACAAACTGTCTGCTAGTTAAAAGGTATTTTCACTTTTCACTCTTCCCCGAAAAGCTTTACAAGAGCTGTGCGTGGACATTGGAACACAAGTTGTGTACGTAGTGTGTGTGTGTGTGTGCGTGTGTGCGTGTGTGTGTGTTGCCAAGTTTATTTCTACAGTTGAGTTATAAATACCCTTTGTTTTTTGCTCGTTTAAATGTTTGCCATTTTGCACCACGGCCAAATATTCACCTCTCTCTTGCCCCTCCCGCACACGCAACACGTCACAACAGAAAATGGCTCTCGTTTTTTTTACTTTTTTTTTTGCTTTCTGCTCTGTTATTGTTGCAATCTATGTTTATCTCACTTCTTGTATTCTTTTTCACAAGTGTCACGCGACGTATGCATTTAGAAATTCGTAAACAATCAGACTAGACAGAGTCTCACTCGTTTTTCTTAGAATTACAAAGGAAATCTAGGACTGTTTCTCCGAAAGTGAACATTAGTTTACAGTCATTTGCACATGTATCGCTCAAACGGAAATTCTAACAGTTAGCTGTTAAGCAGTGCATTTTCTGCGCCATGTGGCAACTCTGCAACTTTATTTAAATATTTACCAGGCAGATCAACCACTTGGTAAATGTCATATGTATACCGTGCTCGCAGCAAGCTAAATTGATTTTTAAATCGACTTTTTTCGAACACATTACATTTCAGACGTGACCAAATACTACAGGTATTTATATTAGCTGCGTCTAAAGTGCATTTCCAATGCAATCGTAACTTGGAACAACAATAAATTGTTAAGCAGTTTTGCACGTGTTGCAGCGCGAGGCCCACACACATACATATATATTATTAACTGTTCTTAACAGCGACCTTGTAGTTGTTTTTTCAGTTGCTTTTCTTGTTTAATTACATTCGGCCTCTTAACTTTTGGAACATTATTGTGCGATCGCCAAACATAACTACGACTCAACAGACGATAAAGCAAATGTTTTCGTAACACTTTTTAATTTAACTAATGATATCAATGTTAATTTTAAATTTACAAATTTCTTCAAATATTTGCCATTTTTTCTGCCAATACAAAAAAGTTTTTCAAACAAAGTTCTAAAAGAATATTGCCTTGGAAGGGTATTCTTCTTTTTAATAACATTGACGGTAGCCGT
This sequence comes from Drosophila littoralis, assembly GCA_018903485.1. NCBI lineage: Eukaryota > Metazoa > Arthropoda > Insecta > Diptera > Drosophilidae > Drosophila > Drosophila littoralis. The sequence goes on along the minus strand of JAEIGF010000297.1, from coordinate 8,401,364 downwards.
TGATTAAGCTTTTGGTTCTTTACTCGATGTACATTAAACTTACTTTCAAATAGACGTGGAGTTCGAGAAAGTGCGGATAGTTTTACAATTGTTAAGGGCGGGAACTGGGTGTATTGATCTGTTAAAAATTGTTAGAAACACCGAAGCTAAGACTCGAAAGTTGGTTCTAGGCCTGGTTCCCAAAGAAATGAAAATATGGTCTCACGAACTGAATCTTAACTTTTAGTTTGAGCCCTGATTGTCAGCCTTGGGCCATCTTATGATTAACGCTAAGATTGTAAAAACGAATAAATAAGAAATGCTGCTCGGCACCGAGACAAATAAAATCCAACAATAGATATAGTTTATCTCTCAACTATTTAGTTGTCTGGCGTTCGTGCCAATGAACCTTTCAGACAATAGTCAGCACTTAGCATTTGTTATTGCCAACTAGTGGCTGAGCCAATTTAATTCTTTTTTGAGCACTTCTGAAATCAGTTCACAATGCACGGGCGGGCAAGGGAACCTGTTGGCCAGGTGTGCTTTTTGCAAGGTTGGGACACATCTGGCCAGATCCTCGGTCTGTCTTTAATTAGTTAGTTATTTTGGTCAATGCAAATCTCAATCAATTCAAGAATTCCTGTGTAAACAACAATTTATCACATTTGATTCGATCTTGCAATACGACGCGATTAATTAGCTTTGCAATCAATTAGGAACAATCATCAATATTTGTGTAGACAGCGATTCCGATTAAGAGAAAAGCACGTTTAAAAAGCCGAAGCTGGGATAAGTCGGCACCTGTAAAACTCATCAGCCTTCTCATAATTTGCACCTTTAATCAGTTCACACACTCAATAACGGGATACTTATTTTATCGCGAAAGATAAGAATGGAATTCCATAACTTCTTCCATCGAGTATATTGTGCATCTTGCTCAAGCATTGCGTCTATGAAATTGGAGCGTTATTCATCTAACTGTCTACGGGCTTTCCTTCAAAATTCCATCCAGCGATTGTCATACTATTTTCGGGGACTCAAAGAATGCCCTTAACCAGGAGCCGGTTGTTACGAATACTTGAAGTACTCGAGTATTTGAAGTACGAGTACTTGAAGTACGAGTACTTGAAATACGAGTACTTTTGGAGCAATATTGCTAGAGTGAACACACAGTCGCTAGCCAAAAATTAAGTAACCGGTAATTTTCTTCAATTGGCATCAAAAACTGGTTTGCCAGAATTAGCAAAATTAGCAGACAAGACAATGGAACTTCCATTGTATGATTGTGATTTTTGCAAAAACTACTGTGAAATCTGCAAACATTGAATCAAGCGAAACCGATACTAAAACTTAATAAAATTCGCTTAAAAAAAAGTTCGTTTTTCTGTTATAAAGTTGAAGATACGTGATCTGTGTATTCTATTCCGGAAACCAATGAGATTTGCCTGGAAACGGACAAATTATCAATTATTGAAAACAAACTCGTACTGCGGAGGAACTATATACAAAATGTCTTTTTGGCTTTTATAGATTCACAGAACGATTCGTTTACACAGGCGGACAGATCGTTTCGGCTATTGAAACTGATCAAGAGTTTATAAGCTCTATGGGTTTAGAAAGGATTACGTCTGCTTCTTACATACATTTTCACAGAACTACCATACCTTTTCTATCCATATTAAATGGGTTCAGGGTATAGAAACCTTAAACCTAAGGCAAGCTGCATTTGATGTTAGTAGATAAAGGTTTAGGTTGTCCCCTAGTAGGACACACCCGACTTTCCCTTTTGGTCTGTTGTGTTCCTTTCAGCCTTTTCGGGAAAATTCCCGACTTAATTTTTGATATTTTAACGAATGTTCATTTGGCTTCAGGTGGGGGTCGGGAGCTCCCGACTAGGGAATACCCTGAACCGTCTTTGAGGTGGTAGCGGGGAGGTGGCGATAGGTCTAAAATGAAAGATACTTGACATATATATAATATAATCATGTTTGGTGACTCTAGCTCTAATTATTTACCGAATTTGCTCAAAAAACAGGATGTCGATATCGATTTTATATACTTTTTTCCATACATTTACATTTTGCACAAAAACATTATACCCCTTTTACCCATTTTTAATGGGTTCAGGGTATAAAAACCTAGGGCTTTCAGAGGAAGTGTTCGCCTAATGGGTGTGTCCGCTAGAAGAGTTTTCACTGTACAAGAGGCCGTCTACTATGCGCCCGCACGTTTCGTACAAATTTGTAATGCACTCTGTAAGGCTATAAAGGGTTCTTAATCAGAAATGTTTTATTTAACTTGAATTCAACTGAATTGCTTTGTTTTCCATTTAAAAATGTAACGAATAAATAGCGAAGCTTTCATTTTGTGCAGAAAAACTTTTTTGTGATGTGGCACACTTATTTTTATTGTGTACATTTGTTCGCCCTAATTCATAATAATATCTAAGTACGAAATATTTTTATTTATACACAAATTGACTTGTTATTTTATTTATTCTAATATTATTTGAATTTATTTGCTAAAATTCCGCAAATTTACATCTAAATAATTTTTCTTTTCGTTTTTTTTATTTAATTTTACTGTTATTTTGGGAACAACTTTAATTAAACATAAACGAATATTTACATTACAACTTATTCGACAGTTAAGTCTAACGACAAAATCGAAAAGTTTATTTGGTTTTGTATTGCATACACTCAGTAGCAAAAAAACTGTTGCATACGTTCAGGCGGCGGATGGAATGTAACGATCGATTGGCTAGCAAAAGCTGCCTGCTATGTACAGTCTGTTAAAAATAGAAATCAGCTTTCATAATAATAAACCTTTTTAGAGCGTTCCGTTCGTTATTTTCAAACTATGCATAAACAATCTTTTCCAGCATAAGAGTTGGGGGAGTAGAAATGTTACGCAATAAATAGATAACAACGATCCATTGCAATTGGATTATACAACTGATTTACGGCTTAGAAAAAACGTTTAGGTTTGTTGGGTAATACAGGCTATTAACCTTAAACCACAATTACGACTATACGCCAGTATGTATATAAAAAAAACGAAACCCCATTTAAAGTATATATAACTTTACCTACCTGGTACGAAATGACTTAGTTCCGAATATCTATATCTATAGTCGGCCCCATGTCTATATTATATGTAGATTTAAATACCCATACATATTAATAAAATCCAAAAATAATTGATTTATATTTGCATTTTACGATCGCAAGCCACAACAATACTTAATAGAACACTATGCAAATGAGTCGATACGTGGAAATAGATAGATAAAAAGTACGCGCAAATACTCTCTGCACCAAGCCAGACTTATACCCAGCAGGTGTGCTGTGAAACGGTAGTCACGACCTGCATTCACTGACACTTATACGATTTCCCATCACCCGCTGCCGCTGCCGACGCCGTTGCTAGTCTGCTTGTCGGCCTCGGTCTCTGTGTCGAGCTGTGCCGCGATTGGCCGATGCCAGGCGGTGTGTCCGCTGCGTATACTAAATGCGAATGAACCCAGCCGCACAAAAATACACTGCCCAGGCTGGTTGCGCAAATTTATGGTTCCGCATGTAATTTGTCTAGTGTAAAGACGTTTCGCTTTTGTTTTATAATCCCTGTTTTATTAAACAATTTGTCCTGATTAACACATATCCCAAACTGTAAGAGCTGGGAAGCTGAAATTTGTACTGTAGAGACCTTGTTTTTTCAGCGACTTTGGAATGGGCATCGAAATGGTTTCGAATTCAATTTCATAGATCTTTGTGATGCATTGAAAATACGGGGACACAGGTTAAATGAATGAAAGCTTATTTTTCGGCTTCAAGCATGACACCACGTGACTAAAATGGGCGTAAAATGTTGACTCAACCTTTTGTTACTTATTTCAAAGGGCTTCAAACACATATTCAAATATCTGTTTAATTTATACTTGAACTTGAAGTGCCTTTCGGCTATAAAACCTTTGACCCTCATTTTCCATTCAAGGCACGCATAAAATACATATTCACAAAGATATTTGAAAACCAGCTTGCAGCCGATCGGTTTTCATACAAAGGTTTCCACCCATTTTTCCACGCTTGCGGGTGGAAGTTCCATACATCCCGTCTAAGCGTACCACTTATTTTGAGATAGTAAAAGTAAAATAGCTTCGTAGAACTTTGCAGTTTGGTTTTCAAGCAAAATATATTACAAAATGCTCTAGACGTTGAAAAGCTTAACAAATCCTTAAGACTTTAAACTGTTTCGTAGGCTTTTAATTAATGTTTAGCAGATTGTTGTGACAACATGGTCGGTTCATTTCAGATTAATAACATATATGCTCTGCACTTTTATTAACGTGATTATGCCATGTGAGCGTATTATTAAGAGTTGTGCCAAGATTTTCAGCTTTGTCAACATATTTAATTGTCAGAATTTCTATTATTCGTTTTTGTAGATGACCTGTGCTTAGCATATTTTGGCGTAGATGCCAAGACATTTATGTTTTTAGCTTAACCGTTGTTTTTGCCCAGTCACTGAGACGCAACTAGTTTAAATTATAGATATATAATTTGAGTTCGTCTGCAAACAATGGACTTTAGTCAAAGTCTTTAGCGTAAATTGAAAACTATATAAAATTCAAGAACCAAGATTGATAAAAGGAAGGAACTATATACAATTTAAGGCTACAGTTTGTCTTCTGTTAAACATGTATTAATGTATAGACTTAATTAAACGTTTATCAAAAAATAAACAAATTTTGTAGGACAGCCAGCAGCCATTTTGCATTAACAAATTTAAGACAAGGCAAAGACAATATAAACAGCCAGTCGGGCTGGCATTTCGTGTGAAGTGGGAAAAGCCAGCTGAGAAGCCAGGCTAGAAATTTTGCGTCGCATTCAAATGTATGGGCGTTACTCATCTTATATTGGCTTAACATTGTCTTTGGAGAAGAAAAGTTCGAACCGTGAACTGAACTAGCGACATTTTTGAGCTTGCAGCCCTGGCTGTTCGCAGCTTAGGCTCGTTTATCGATAGAAGAGGAATTTATTGTTGTAATTATTGAACAGCTTTGAATTGCGCGGTTCTCATCAGACACCAATTCGAGGGAGCTCGGCCAGATAGTGGCTATAGTTACATAAATAAATGACAGGCGTACATGTCGCTGCCAATAAGAACAAGATAATGGCAGTCTGCCATTAAACTGCTTTGCATATTCCACTCAGCGCGAGCGTCGCACTGCTATCAGTCAACGATTCTGTTATCAGACACGACAGAGGCTGAGACTGAACACCGTCTCATGCCCATTTCCATTTCCACTCTCATCTCGTCATCGATTCAAACTAGAAAATAATGCGCCTGGCCAAGAGCCTGCTTCGATTGGCGCATCTTAGAGCCGAACTCTGGCCTCTGTTTAGGCAAAATTCTACAAGGGCAGCGCGGATAAGCAGCAGCAGGTTTAGTCGAAAGAACTTCAGATACAGGTTAGTGCTGTGGATATGGGGCTGTTCAATTATCTAATCGCTGTCAATGCAATCAACAAGCACTCGCAATAGATAAAGAGTGCTCCACTGATTTTGACTGATAATGCTTGTGTTCTGGGCATCCGGCTAACCTTGAGGCTAGCTGCCAGTGTTGCCAACTGTCCAAAAAGAAGCTGAAATTAGGTATAACAAAAAAAAGCTGTGACTAGCTATGATTTAGTTGAGACACAATAGGGCAAAGAGCTGCCTCTTTTAGAGCACGTGGACAAAAATTTTAAAAAATATGAAAAATTGACTTGCGTTTTTTGAGGCCACAAAAGGGTAAAAAAGGTCAGACTTTTCTGAAACGCTTTCTTATATTCTCTTAGCATCAACAGAAAACTCTTTAAAATCGTAGCTATATGGTCTACAAATAAAGCCAACTATATAAATTTTTTTTTTGTAATCTAACTCTGTTTTCAAAAAAAGATCGAGAATTTCAGAAACATAGCAAAATTTAGCTCGAAAACAAGTGACAACCCTAAGTATGTTTGTTTATTTGTGCTCCATTGAGATGGCGATTCGTCATGGCTTGCAGGCATTATTAATTAATCTTTGCGCTAAATCAAACCCAATTTATTAACAGCGATAATTTCGTTAATGTAGTTAAATTTATTGGGCTGTAAATTCCTGGGCTGTGCGAGTATACGCTGAACCAACCCATGGGTGGCACGGCACTACGTACTATTCTAGATGGAATCTAGATGAATCCATTGCTGAATGTTAATCGAAAATAATCCCAGCTGTATATATAATAACTGCCACATTTTTGTTTACTTGCTAGATTAACTAATTGGCAAATGGCAAAGCAGGTTGCCAGTTGTCACGGTTAAGATATTTGTAGTTAACCAAAGGGCACAACTGCAACAGAAGTTGATCTGGAACTGGGACAGCTTTTGCAAATCTCATTTTAACTCAGCTTCCCAGTCGACGATCTGGGGCAGTTTAAAGACGGGCGGCAAACGCGCAACATCGCGACGACGACATAACATTAATAGCTGATTAGAAGAATTAGCCAAGAACCTTTTGCAAATAACAAATCGCGAAAGTCACGCCTCAGTCGGTACGGGTAGAGAGCCCCTGCAAAAAATACAGATGCTTCATGCTAGAAGCTAATCTTGGTGGATGGAAAACTAATCCGACTGCCAATACAAGTGCAGGCGAGCAGAAAGCTGTGTGTGCAAATTGTTCAAACAATAACACCTGTGAAATCGTAAAAACATATAGAAAAATGTACCCGCGTTTTTTTTTTTTAATGGAAATTTAAATTTAATAATTGCAATTAGCGCAAAGCTCGCGCCGACCGCATCCAAACAAAAATCTGTACAGAAATAATCAAGACAATTAAATTGTAATTTTCCAAGCGTTGATGATTTTTTTTTTTTTTTTTTGTGCCCACCACATTTTTTACGCTGATTTACGGTTATTTATGGCAAGAGCAATTTCCAGCTTTACAGGGTGCCCCACGGGCAACATCGCCTAACCCCAAGTCTCGTGCCATTAGGTTAAACAATGAACCCAACCTGTCAATAGTTGACTCCAAGCATTTTACTATACGCGAGCGAGGGTCGATTCTTCTCTTTACGGCGTATTTCCAAATTTGCGTATATGTTATTTCGACTTTCAGCATAGGTCCAGATATCTTAGAAATCAATTAGAGTTCACTATCAGGCAACAGCTCCATTTCCGATCGATAGTTTCTATGGCAACTATATGACATAGAGATACGATCCGACCCCACTTAAGGGAGGGTTCCATTTTCAGAAGAGAGACAGACGGACATGGCAACATTCTGCGTGGTTCCGATCAGCAATATATGTTCTTTATGCATATAATATATTCTTGATCACAATGCGTGACAAGAAACGATAATACCCATAAATAAGAATGTTTGAACATAAGAATTTTTACAACCTGCTTGCAATCTTAAAGCACTCGACTTACGTAGAAGACCCTTCACCAGTAATAATAGAATAGATCGTATTGTAGTGCGAGACAAAAACACGGAGGAAGTCGAAGATAAGATTAAATTGATTGATATATATGAGACTAGGACTTTGAGAAATATAACCAGTTCAAAATTTTCAAACAAGCCAATTAGATTGTATTCTTGTTGAGATACACCTATTGAAACAGGTGCCATTTTACAATTAAATTATAATTATAACGAGACTTAACATCGAAACCTGTATTCAAGTTCGGGTATTCGTCAAAGAGCCCCCGCACCTACATTTATATGTACATATATGTATAAAATACTTGTGGGGAGCACGTTCAGAGCTGTCGGTTGTCGCTTTTATTGGGATAGGGGTTTAATGATCTCGTCGTTAATGAAATGCATATATTACGAGTTGGAAAATTGCAAATTAATAATTTTGATTCCCTGCTATGACAGGGATACTCTTCATGTTGTACTTCTAATATCTGCTGCTGATAATAATCGCTTATCAATTGTTTTTTTTTTGTTGTTGCCCCGAACTTGTGACTAAGTAGTTGGAAAAAGTGGTAATTAGCAAAGACTGATGTGTGCAAATGTTGTTAGAAGTGCCCTTGAAAATTGAAATTGTGCGATCTGATTAGAACTGAGCACTTTTTACAACTTTACTTGGCTTTTTGCTTGCTTTCTGTAGGACAGTGTAATATAGCTCAGGTTCCGATGGAAGTCGACTTTGATTGACATAGCTGCGTGCTTGGCACTTTATCATTGCCTATGGCCAAGGGATTAAGTCAAGTTCCTTCTGCTTGGCCCTCTTGGTCAATGCCTAAGCTCTTGAAAAAGTAGCAGGCATATGTCATGCCCCCGTGCACAATCAAAGATTAAGTTCAATGTCAAGTACGCGATTTTGCTGGTGCACTCGAGCTTTTCCATAAACTCTTATCGAAAAGGCGATATACAGCAGAAGCCGAGAAGTGTGCGAATTTGCTCAAAATCAAAAAGCGGATCGCTAATATCAGAAAGGTCTTGTCGCGACCTCTGTACGGTACTTGGAATTCGAATGGACATGACTTAACCTTAACTTGTCTTCATATTCCGCATATTTTGGCACACTTAGTCAGCTTTGAAAACCAGTTAATTCACCTGGCCTCCGGATCATGCAGGTTACTCGCAGCAATATAGGAAAAGCGGTGAATTGATGTGTACGAATGATTAATGTATTTGGATTATAAATATGTTCGTCAACTAAAGTAATGATTAACTAATGATAAACTAATGATTAATGTCACAACTTGTCAACATCTTGTTTCAAGTTGTTGCAAAAGATACAAATGTGCCATGTCCTCGAAAGAAACGAAAGGTTTGTCAAGTGTTATTCAGCTTTTCACTCTTGGCTTGCAATTGTCGAACAGTTTCAGAAGTAAATATGCTAATTAGCCCAATCGGCAATTAATTAGCTATTCACATTATTATTAATGTCGTCCTTGAATCTCAATCTTGAGCACGAATGTTTCGCATTATTTGCATAGCCTGGCTGCAATTAATTAAAACGTGCTTGTTGGACCATTTTTGGAACGGGTTTTCTAGCTGAAATTCTGTCAGATTTCTACACAAATGTTTGTTCGGAATTTTAATTTGAGAATAAGACAGCCGATTTATTGGTTATGCGCAGAAAGACGTCACATTTGACGCAAAGACACATAATTAATTAAAATATAATCGCAATATATGCAACAAATATTAGAATTTCAGAATTAGACAAGATAATCAAGTTATATTCATTTTTATTGTTGCACTTTTTCGAATATATATTACTCAAAATCTCAATGTTTTTGAAAATTAAGATGATTCTTATATAATTTACTAGAGAATATTCTCCGGATTTATCCGGGGCTAGTTTTGTGCTTCAAATCTTGGGCTTAACTTCTGTACCCAGTTACCCAGGAAAGTACAACAACAACAAAAATGAGCCTAAAATTCGCCCATGTTAGTCTATGGTGAGAATGTTACAGCCGAAAAATAAACATTCATTTACTTAACCATCCAAGACTGCTGAATTTTATCAAATAAATGTTCGCTAAGAACTTTGAAAATGAGTTTAAAGCCGTTCCGATGGTAAACAAAACAGTTTTATATTTTCCACATTTGCGGCTGAAATTTCCGAAATTTCTGAAACACTTTTTGCATTATTATTTTCTACCAAATCTTTCACCCGCGTTTCCACTAAAGAAGGATTTTCCAAAAGTGGATTTTCCTCTCAAATGAATTTGAACAAATATCATCACAAAAAATAACTCTAGTGCAAATTTAAGCTTAAGATCTTTTCAAAGAGGATATCGTAATGCAATAAACCTATTTAGCTTAATCGAAATAAATGTATGAGTTGCGAATCTAGCCGAAAGTCTTGATGGGCTTGTCTTTGTCGGGTTGAAATTGAATTTAATGCATTTTGCTTGAATTATCCAGAACTCGAGCCGGAATTGATTGCTTATGTATTTTGCATGACTTAGGCGGAATCGGAAGCGTTATTAAAATATGTATGACATACATCTGTACGAGTACGTACTTGGGATAACTATTCGAAAATGCCAACCACGTACCAACTGGCGTCTATTTGTCATCGCTGCCGCAGTAATTATTGAAAAGTCCATTACACTCGTTTAAATATTTGCTCAGCAAGTTATTCATTGAAAACAATGGAACGGCCTTAGTTTTTTGGGCGTTTCTTATATCTTTAAAGCACATTCATATTTTCGTTTCATGGCAAGGAGGTCCGCCCAATTCCACTATGCAGCAGAGTTCAATATCTCATATATTGTAATTGTGTAAACCAATATTTGTATAAATCTGGGCACGAAAGTCTGTAACCTGGTCTGTCGTCTATCCATAGACTTTAATCAAGTTTATCTTTATTAATCAGGTACTAATCCGTCTTATTTACTTTACTTTACTTTACCCGAATTTTAATCTTATTAACCACTTAAATGCTTGTTAAGCTATTGCATTTTTTAAAATATGTAAAGGAATCATTTATGACTAGATCTACATACCATATCATTCGCGGCAATATGTTGTAGCATAGTGTTGCCATATCAGATCGCCGGAGATACGCATGTCGCATTTCAGGCTTATCTTTCTTATGATAGTGATAATAGTGATAGTTATAATCAAGATAAAGTCAATTCCAGCTGTCGACAGTCAATTTGCGAGTTAATTTTCAACTTTCAATTATATCCGATCTGAGTCATAGCCAGACTTAAGTGTGGTTATGGACGTATTAAAACTTTTATTTTTTTTTGTTTTAATTTAAAAGTCAACGCGCGATCTGGAATCAGATACAAATGTCGCGGTGCTTTGCTAATGAAATCACGATTTGCTAGCAACTATTGGACTGTAATTGGACCAGAGTTGAATGCATTAAACTTTTATTAAGCTATCGGTTCCGTTTAACTAGCGTCAAAAATGAAACGCCGATGCCAGAGACAATGATATACTCTCTCCCACAGCTGCAATTTAATTGCACAACTGTTTCCATATGTTTTGTGGCCAATTTGCGAGTGAATAAAAAGTCTTTTGTTACACAGCGAGACTGAAACAGAGACAAAGTCAGGGCGAGAGCGAGAGCGAGAGAGAGAGAGAGAGAGCGAGTTATATCACCGATTGAGACTTCGACAAGTACTACGTACTTAGGTTTTACACAACACTAAAGCACCTTCCAAGTAAAACAAAATTGTTTGCTAAATCTACAAAATGAGAGTGAGTTTATTGTATTATAATACATCTGTTTAATATATGCATATATATCTATGTATCTACCCTACGCAATTGAATATTAACCAAATGCGATAAATCACAAAAAGTGCGACATGCGACAACAATTCGCAGCGAGTTTCCCGGTCAATGATCAGATCCCAAAATGAATGGTATATACATATGTACATGCAAATGCACATGTATTCTCAGCGCTTTTCTCAGCTGAGGCGCAGCTTTGGCCGCAGATTCGTTTTTCAAAGCCAATTTCTATATGTGTATGACGTTGCGGGTATTATTTCGGGCTCACAGACTCATCCGTATTCATCAAATCAGTTCAATTAAGACTTGTTATAGCCGTGCCCGTGGACTTATATTCGTATAGTATATAACTACGGATGCACGTACATCTGAAAACGTTACGGCGTAATTTTAGTTTGTTTGGTTTGCATAGTGGGACATTTTACAAATGAAACTGTATTTGGAATGCAAAAGTATTAATAAATTAAACACCTCTATAAATTCTTACATACAAGTCATAATTTTAGAGTGCGGAATACCAGCTTTTTGCGGATTGTGTATTGACGTAGTTTCCCAATCGTGGGATCTTTAATAGTAGCCCCATTCGAGATATATATAAATAAATAACCCGCTCTTAACCACATTTCCATATGTAAAAGCGGCCGAAAGGTATATAGTACATATCTCGTAGGGGTTTTTTCCTAGTTTTCTCAAATCAGTCTGACGCTTATCGTAAATGGAACACGGTTAATTATTTGGATCAGTGTGTTGCTGATTTAATTTACATACATATACATTATAGTAAGCCTCAATTGCCAAATCGTAGCATTTTTTTGGAGTTGTAGTTCTCGTTCTTTTTAACAGCCAATGAGTTGTCATGTTCATATCGTACACCCGTACATATGGACGTGTACTGCCTGTGGTTTACACATACAGTAAAGTCTCTGATGAGTGACTAACTCTAGAGTCTGACATTTTTGATAATAACAACCGCAGAATGTTGTCAGGGCCCACAAATCGGGCAGTTTTATACAAATTAAAAGCGGGTCTCTGCCAAAATAAATGCAGGGGCATATTTTTTAATGCTATTTATATAAAAGTTTGTAGATAAGTGAGCAACAATTAAATTTTCTAGTTTTGCAAAACTATTTTCAATCAGAACCAAACCAAATTTAAAACTGTTTCAAACTCAATTTAAGACAGCATTGAAAATCAGTTTTCTGTCACATTTTCAACCGTTTAATGGGTTTTTCAAAATCGGTGAAACTCGTAATTATTAAATATTTATGAAGTGCTTTCAATTTTTGAAAAGCTGCTAGCACGTAAGTTTAGCTGTCGCCCATATAACATTGGACCCTCATATTCCAGCCAGGGGAGGTGGATTTTCCGAAATGGGTAAAGTACATTTCAGAAATGTTTTATTTATTGCTTCGAAAATGAGTTTAAGGCCGATCGGACGAACGTTTTTCACCCTTGCGCAGAAACATCTTGGTATCTAACATATATCTCAAATCAAGATTTTATTTTTCTTCGATTTTGTACAAAAATGTGAAACTTTTTTCCATCCCTTACATTTTCGCCATCCATTTTGAAGGGCTCTAAGTTCTACTCTCTATTCAGATGCACATGCACGTGCATTTTATCAGTTGATGAAACGCCCATAATATATGCATGCATGCACGAGTATGGAAATGTGACTGCATTTTATTTATGGTTTCAGCTATTAAAGGTTGGCATCAAAAATACCCCCACCAGCTAGCTATATACATACTTATAAATAGTATCGGTTTTTTTTTTGAGACTAACTGAAGCTTAAATAATGGAGAGGCGAGTAGTTGGTATTTTCTTAAATAAGCAAATAACAGTGGGCGAGCGACAGACAATTAAATCAAAGAAATAAATAAGTTGCCGTTTACAATAAGAACAACAATAAGACAATAACAATAACGGATAAATTAAAATACCGTACACACGCCTCGGCTGCGGCTCAGCTGCAATCCCTACTCAGCAGCTGCTATAAAAATAGAACACCCGCCCAACGCCTACCTCGCTCGTGTTTGTGCTCGTGCTCGTGCGCGTTCCCCAGCTCGTGTCCGTTGTTGTCTGCCGACCACTTGATCACTTGCCTCTTGTTCGGCAATAATAACGGCGCTCTCGTCGTCGTCGTCGTCGCTGGCGTCGCTGACGTCGCCGACGTCGTTCGTCAAGTTATTTTATAAAATGAAAACGATCGAAACAGTTAGAAGTATTCTTGCACTGGCAGGGCGCAGGTTGTGTCTGTGTTGTTGGCGGAAAGTGCAGCTGAGCGCGCGACAATTTGATCGGGTTATTACGTACATAGTTATTCCTGGATATAAATCCTGCATACAAATTAAATCAATTTAAATAGGGAGCAGCAGCTGCTTAACCCCAATATTTAATTACTGCTTTAACACGCGACTGTGCCAGTGTTGCAAATGAGTATTTTTTAAAACCCCAGAGCCCAGCCAGTGTGATAAATTCGGTACTAACCCGTACTTACGTACGTACCTCTGAGTGTGTTTGTCTGTACAGTCGCGTACTCGTTAGTGAACCAGTGAGCGGCCAAGCGTTTAATTAACCAACAGCATAAAAAAAAAATTAATTAAAATAAAAAATATATATAAAAAAAAAAAAAAACAACACAGTTCCTTCGCCCCAGCACAATGACAAAGCTAAACGTTTTATATGCAACGATCCTCTGCTGCCTCGCAGTCTTGTCGCAGGTGCGAGCGAGGACTCTGATTGAAAATAACGCCGAAAGCGCAAATTCCATCGTGAAAAACGTCGAACCCTACGACTTTCCCTCCTGGTAAGTTTTCCAGACCCGGCCCATAAACTCGTTTGCCTCGTCTCCTTCGTGTGGTATACGCAATATAATCAGTATATTTGAATTTATATCACATGGAATGTGTGTGTGTTTGTACAATATAAAATATAACAAGTAAGAGTCAAGTCGGGACTAGGGAATACCCTGAACCCTCTTTGAGGTGGTAGCGGGCAGGTGGCGATAGGTATAAAACGAAAGGTACTTGATATATACATATATAATATTCTAGAAGCAACATATCAAATTTGGTGACTCTAGCTCATAATATTTACCCAATTTTCTCAAAAATCAGGATGTCGATATTGATTTTTATCGATTTCTGGGAAACGGAGTAAGTTATCGATTATCGGAAACAAACTCGATCTGCGTAGGCACTAGGAGGACCTACAGCTAAGCTTTCAAGTCTCTAGCTCTTATAGGTTCTGAGATCCTTGCGTTCATACATACGGACATTCGGACGAACGGACAGACGGGCATGGCTAGATCGACTCGGCTGTTGATGCTGATCAAGAATATATATACTTTATGGGGTCGGAGATGCTTCCTTCTGCCTGTTACATACATTTACGTTTTGCACAAATACAATTTTTGCTTTTTACCCAATTTTAATGGGTTCAGGGTATACAAATGTATATAAAAGTACTTGGTACTTGCACTGTGGACACACGAACATACATAACATATGTACATTCACATTTATCCGAACCGGTCGGCAAATTTCAATCTGAAATTTATTAATTCTTGCTCTCGAAATTTATATTTGATATACATATATTCAAATTAAAATGTTGCCACTCGTATATATAATATAGTACAATTGAAAACATCTCGATCTCGATTCTGGGCAGGTCCCGTCGGTCAGGTTTCGCCCGGATTGGGCCAAAGCTGTTCAAGCTAAAAGTCCAACTTGTAAATTAAAAAATAAAAAAAAAAAAACAATGTATTCGCACTTAATACTATAAAAGTCGTTAAGGCCGGGGTCGCCGTTAATAAGTGTTTGGCCTAATGAGATTTCAAGCTATCCAAGCAATAACATTCCCTGGTTGCTCTTAGATCTATTTTACCTAATGCTATTAATTAGAACAAGGTGTACTTAAGATTATCCAAACACTTCCTTTCTATTTGCAAAAGAAGCTTCGACATATTCATATTCGAAAGAGAAGTTGGAACACTGTAGTCGAGTATGCTCGACTATCAAATCCCCTGTACCCCTCAGTCAAGTTCTTGAAAAATAAAATATAGCCCCATATTAATTTGCTCCGACGGGTACTTGTAGATGCATTAATGCATAACCCACAAACTCTTCCCTCTGCGCCACACAACTGAGTGCTGAATGTTGAATAACTACGACGATTGTTGCCCGATCTTTATTATATTTTAGGGGCATAAATATGGCATTTAAATACCAAATAACAAGGTTATTTAGTTAAGTTATACTTAAAAAACCAAGTTACAAAATCGATATTTATTGGTATTTCAAAAATGGAACGGGATATGGATAGAAAATATAATAATAATATATTTCGAATTTCGAATAACATACAATGTATATACTTTAAAGGGCGACGAAAACGTTTTCTCGTTTTTTTCTCTTTTGTATTATATGATTCTATCTGGCATGACTTAGGCTGCCGCTGAAAATGGGAAATATAAAAAAAACAGTCGAATTGGAACTAAACTAAAAACTAAAAAAATGCTATAGCACCAAAAAACTCACGATAAAATACACGCGATATAAATATAAAAAGAAAAACTAGTCTAAATAAAGATTCATTTGTAGAAATTAATTCATTATAAAAATCAACTTTTAAAATAAGGAATAGTGTAATTATACGTTAAAGACCTACAAAAGCCATCTTTTATTGGAAATTCCAACTGAAATTTCATATGTACAAAAATAATTCAACATTTCGCAACACTCATTTTTTATTTCAGCCAAATATACTGTTATGGATCCTTACTGCACACCGTACAGATGGCGAAGCTTTTTCCGGACTCGAAGACTTTTGTGGACATGAAGTTGAAGGCTTCTCCCGAGAAAACGATGGAGGACTTCGATGCTTTCATGGCTTCAAAGAATAATACACCTAGCAGGGACGAGATTAAGGAATTTGTTGATGTGCGTCGCAATCGCAATTGCCGCCTTTACGATATGGTTTCAATATTATTTTGATCATTTTTAGGCTCATTTTGGAGAGAAAGGCACCGAGTTGGATGTGTGGACACCAACAGATTGGGTGGAGCGTCCGGGCTTTCTGGACCTTGTCCACGATCCAGATCTTAGGCAATGGGGAATGGACCTGAACAACATCTGGAAGGAGCTGGGACGTAAAATGAAGGACGATGTGCAAAAGAATCCTCAGTATTACTCGATTATACCCGTACCCAATCCCGTTATTGTGCCGGGCGGCCGCTTTATTGAGTTTTACTATTGGGACTCTTACTGGATCATCCGCGGTCTGCTGCATAGCGAGATGAGAGATACCGCACGCGGTATGATCGAAAACTTTTTGAACATGGTGCAGCGCATCGGATTCATACCGAACGGCGGCCGCGTCTACTATTGGGGTCGTTCTCAGCCGCCGCTGCTAACGGCAATGGTTAAGTCATATGTGGATTTCACAAAGGACGATCTGTTCGCCATCAATGCCTTGGATGTGCTGGAGCACGAGTTCGAGTATTTCATTAACAACCACACCGTGCAGGCAAAGGGACATAACCTAGTTGCGTACAGGGATTCGTCAAGCGGTCCACGCCCCGAATCGTACAGTGAGGACGTCGAAACATCGGAGCACTTCCACACTGAGGCGGCAAAGGAGGATCACTATAGCGAACTAAAGTCTGCTGCAGAGTCGGGCATGGACTTCAGCTCCAGATGGTACATCAACGAAGATGGAACAAATGTTGGAAACCTTACAAACGCCAAAACGCGCTCCATTGTCCCTGTCGAGCTAAATGCAATTCTCTATTGGAACGCCAAAATGATTGCCGAGTTCCACTCCAAGGCCGGCAACGTCGAAAAGATGACAGAGTACGAGATCAAGGCACAGAAAATCAAGGAGGTAAGTACGAAACTGGTGTCAAATGAGATACATATCCTTATACTCTGCTCTACATTGAACTTTATAGGCGATACAGGAAGTATTGTGGAACGAGGAAGCCGGCTGCTGGCTGGACTATGATTTGATCAACGACAAGCCGCGCAACTATTTCGTGCCCACCAATCTGTCGCCGCTGTGGGTGAAGGCATACAATATTTCCGATTCGGAGAAGATATCTACATCTGTGCTGAAGTATATTGAAGATAACAAACTGGACACATTCCCAGGCGGCGTACCGAACACGCTCTATCAGACTGGTGAGCAATGGGACTTCCCGAATGTATGGGCGCCGATGCAGTATATCCTTGTCGAGGGTCTTGACAATCTGGGAACTCCAGAAGCCAAGGAGCTCTCGCAACGCTGGGGCCAGCGATGGGTCAAGTCCAATTTTGAGGCATATCGCGAGACCCTTGCCATGTTTGAAAAGGTAACTAATTATATTTGTATACATCCAGTCAGGTAACTTGAGCGTTGCAACTTCTATTTTAGTACGACGCTGAGAAATTTGGTGGACATGGCGGCGGTGGGGAATACGGCGTGCAGACGGGCTTTGGCTGGACCAACGGCGTGATCATCGAATGGCTGGCGAAATACGGACGCCAGATCTCTCTGACCGGCAACACGGGCGCTGCAGGTGAAAACGAGAAATAGAACAGCAATGCCAAGCATCTCGACAAAGCAATTTGAACGCCATCATTATTGAATTCATTAACCAAGCATCGGCATTGTCTTCCCCCACAGTTATTACACTTGTTGCTCTGGCCTCAGAGCAACCTACATAATTAGTTTTAAGTCGAAGCTCGCAGAGATGCTCAAATAGATGATAAATGTATTTATTAATAAGAGAACCAAAACCATCCGAAGCGCGTATCCATTGCCCATCAATAGTTTAAGTTCTTAATCGCTTTCACTGTCGCTCTTTCCATCTATTACTTTCTCTGTATCGGAAACAATCAACGTCTTCAATAAGCACAAGCTCAGCACGAATTCAGTCAGCTTTATCATAGAGTTTACACTTTCAACAAGAACCAGGACTTGAACTCAAAAGATACGGAATGACGTCCACACACTTCTATATATATATGTATAACTCGCTTTTCATTTGTCTTCGACTTTGCCTTCGTCTCGTCTTGTCTCGCCTCGCCTCGCATCTATATCTGTTCTGTCAATTTAACGAGTGTCGCATCTAAGACGCGTTCGTTAAACGCCAAACTTTTTACGTAAGTGTCTTAATAATCATTTTTACTTACGATTTACTATATTTGTTCTAATTTTGGCACATTTTTCTAATATAAGATAAGATATCATTCATCTGCAGATATTTCTTCTGCTTCAATGTTTCAAAAATAACACCATAGTAGATCTAACAACATTTAGTTTAGAGACTGCCGCTTAGCCAGCAAAACAACGTCAATTGTGGGCAAAAAACAATTGAAATTTCTGGCTAATGTGGTTGATTATATTTTTTGTAACGAATGATATTCTTTTACCTCCTGGCGAACCTGTGTTCTAATCATATATTTCTCTCGATTTTTATACAGCTCCCAGCAGTCGGATCATCAGCCTTTTGGGCGTGACAGCTGTAGCGTTAGTGGGCGCCTTAGCCGGCCGATTTATCTGGTGAGGTAAGCTACAACAATTGACTCTTAATGTCAAAACTGGAAGTGCTTGTCAGTGAAGCAAATTAATGTGACATTTACATTTCTTCTCATTTCAGAAAATGACTGTGTGCCAACTGTAATTTCCCTAAATGAAAATGTGATTCCCCTTTACCTATGTGTGTGCGTGATTTTGTTTTGTTTTTTTGTTTTTCCTCCTAGTTACATAAAAAGCCTTTTCAGTTATTGCTTTGTTGAATGCGGAGATTGCAGTATTAGTTATAAACAATTTACAGTTGACTTATTGTTAGATGAAGTGAGTTGTACATACAGAGTTTAACGGGCATGCCCATATTGTTATTATTAAAATATGTGAAGTAAACATGTACTCGAATTTATGTGAGTGCATGCATACATTTATGAATACATGAATACAACAAATGTGTTATGAAATCACAATTTGATATATTTTTGATGTTGTTACTTGTTAACAAAAATTGCCAAATTGTCTGCTTTGATTTTTAAATAAAAGACATACATGTTGCATGAAACCCTGCCTTACGGAATACGGATAACAAATATGATGATTATTTTTCAATTTGCAGGCGGACTTGGTTCAAGTAACTCACAGTAATGAGAAGCACGAACATCAAGTGTACATAGTTTTTTATTTTTATATTTTTACTTAGCTTGCGTTCTAAATTCAATATTTGGGAGCTTATCTACAAAGTAGCTAACACATTAGGGAGTTAGATCAGTTGAATAGTCTGAAAATAAATATTCACTTTGTTTTGTGGCTGGATATGACTCGATTTAATTCGAAAAGGACACTACGATTGAAACACAAACTCCCCAAAAACAAATAAACAAAAGGAGGAATTGCAGTACACAGTACATAAACATACATACAAAAAACAATAAATATTTGCCGACGTTATAATAGTGACGCCCCGCCAGGGCTGAGAACCGACTAGTTTGACTGCTGCGGCTGCTCATGACTAAAGTAGGGAGCGGTGTGTGGCGTGAGCAACGTGTGACAGATATCACAGACACGGGCGACACGTTTCCGTGGGCCCGATGGCACCGTTTTTGTTAGACATTTATCGCAGTAGATGTGTCCGCAATGGCGGCAATGTATTTTGCGTACCATCACCGTGAAGCCGGCGTTGCACGTGGGACAATTGTTGACGTCATCGTCATCCTGCCAGCGCACCTCGGTGTCCGCATGTCGCAGCTCCTCCAAGGTCATCTAGAAGAATCGAATGGGAATGCATAAAGTCTAACGCTTAACTGAATAAGACAATTGTTGACATTGTACGATTATAATTAAAGTAAATTTCAGCTAATATATCTATCATTGGATGCGAAGCTTACCTGCAGTTTTTGTGATAGCTTGACAAAGTCCTTTTGCACCGTTTCCATTGTGGACAACTCCTCCTGAAGCGTCTTTATCTTAGACTTAAAGTCTGAATTGGTTTTTGTTAGTTTTTCCTGCAAATTTGTCGACCGTGAATTTGACCGATTAAAAAAATTTACCAGAAACTTACGTTGGCGTCCTGCAGCTCTATAATCTCAACCCGGCACTCGGATAGCTGTTTGTTTAGCTCAGCCTCTTTGCGCTCCAAAAGAGTTTTTGATGACTCATGCGACTGGACCGCCACCAGGTGTTCCGTAACACGATCTCTGCAGAAAATGACAATGGATTAACGTATATACATATTGATATATATATATAACAACTTACTGTAGCGACTTAATATCTAATTGAACTTTGCGCTTGTAAGCACGACGCTCATTGTTGCTCTCCTCGAGTTGAGCACGCAGTATTTGAATCTCATCCAGCGAGCTAACGCACTTCTGTTTTTCGTATTCGCTGCTAACGCGCGCCTGTATCAGCTCGCTCTGCTGCCGTAGCATCAGCTCCTGCAGCTCGACCACAGTATTTGGGAGATTTATATATTGGTTTTCAATTTCTTCGGATGTCGCCAGGAACCGACCGGAAAGAAAATCGTTGTCTGCCTGCAGCGTTTCTATCTGCTGATTAACCCGCTCCCGCTCATCTGTGACGCGTTGCAACTGTCGCATGACCTCATCCTTGGTCTCCAGGAATTTCTGTTGCATATCTAAAAGCTGTTGCTCGTTATTTTTAACTTGCTCGCGTAGGTTTTGTACTTCGCTTTTATGTGCTTCACGCTTTGCTTGCCACTGACTCTCCAAGTCATTGCGCAGCGCCGCCTCTTTGCTCAACTGTTCTCGCGACTCAACAAGTTGCTTCTGTGTGACATCGAGCTGCCTTTGCTGCTGTTTCACCTGCGCACTCAACTCATCCGTAAGCTGTTCCGCCGATTTGCAGCCCATACAAGCTGCATGTGCGGACACCAAATCTGTTGATGTGGACTTGTGCAAGCCATTTGATGCATCTGTGATTGTTTCAGAGGACTCCTCCCTGCGCTCTGACGTGCTACTCTTTGCCTGCAACTGCTCGTCTGTTTCGCGTAACTTTTCCTTCAGGGCTTTCATTTCCTCCTGCAGTTGCTCAACTATTGAGTGCATCATTTCGGCATCCTCTGTTGCCTGCTTAAACATGTGAACATATGAATATATATATTTGCAAATCTGTTAACATTACTTACATATTGCTTGACATGTGTTTTAGTTGGTCCGCGCGCATTGCCATCGGCGCTCTCCGACTGGAAGCTATTGTTCAAGGAATCGCTGCCCAACTTTCGTACACTTCCGAGTGTTTTCTTAACCTGATTAAGGACATGTGGCGCCAAGCCGCCTGATGGCTCTGCCGTGGTTTGGTGCTGCATCTGTTGTAGCTGCTGCTGTTGCTGGCGCAGCTGCTCTAGTTTGACGCGCTCCAATTCGGCTTTGTATATAGCCGATTCCTCAATTGTGTCCTGCACCAACTGCTGCAGCGATGATATTTCCTCTTGGGCCTTTATATCCTTCAACTGCATTTCGTTCTCGGATTTTAGATCAGCGACCATCAGGTGGGTCTTTAACTCATTCAACTCTTCTTGAAGCTGGTTGCGCTCGGCCTCCTTTTGCATATATAGCTCCTTCATTTTTGCACGCTGCGTATTAAACTCGTTTTGCATTTTGCGCATCTCGCTCTGGAGCAGTTCCAATTTATGCTGGTATGTCGCGTCATCATCTCCTGAACAAGTGATTAATTGAGGTCAGCCGAATTCTGCATTGACTATTAAATATGCACTTACCGTTGGCGACGTTATTCTGGGCTTCCGACGTGCTCTCATTTTCCTCCATTTTACAGCAATTGAGGAACGGCAATAATAACAACAATTATGTTTAGTTTACAACAGGGATGCAAGCCATATGAGTTAGAGATGCACGAATCAACAGAACTCGCCCATCAAAACTTGCGATTGGTGTTTCAGAACGATATGTTTCAGGCGATATGTTTGAGGACTCGATAAGTTAATCAGATGTTTCAGATTATTTCTATTGACATAGACAAATTATGATTTTAATTTAAAATAAGATATTGAAATATTTAAGAGTTTATAAGCTGATGAATGAGAATTGAATGGATACATTCTTAAATGATCAAAACAATTAAATTGAATTAAGGGCGATGCAAATTTGTAGCTACAAGTTAAGGGTAACGAATACGACACAACTCTCATCGCAATTAAACTAAGGAAATATCGATATTAAGGAAATCATATTCTTATCGATTAGTTTGCAGCTCTATAACACATCTCTAATCCACATGTGTTTTGGAACGCAATTAGTAAAGTTCTCAGTTTTGTTTTAAAGGCAACAGACGCGTTCAAAATGGTAAAGTAACATTGAACACTAAAACAAACACAAGTTTTGAACAAATTTCAATCGTAGGTAAAAGGGAAAAAGCCATATATCGACAGAAAAAAGGCTGTCACATTTCACTTGGTACATCGCAGTCAGCACGATCCGTTGGTGACCGATGAAACTGCTCCACAACGTGTGCTCTTGGAGGCGACAGCTAGGCAGTCGCAAGCTAAGCCACAAAATGAAGAACCTGCAGATCCAGCAAAACGCCAAGAGGAGCTAAAAAAGTTCGGCATTCACTTTGACGATGACTACGACTACATGCAGCATTTGAAAAAGCGAGAAAATGATGTGGTCTGGGAATATATGGAGAACCCCAACCAAGCGAAAAAGTCGACCGTAGAGGATTCTAAATCTCGCAACCTACTTGTGCTTCCAAGCTCCGTATTTGCAAGTGAATTTGAAGAGTCTGAAGGAATGTTGAACAAAGCAGCTCCTCAGCCTGGCCCGCGTCCAGATTGGGATCCAGAAGTTGTTGCGGCTCTCGATAGCGATTTTGAGGACAACGAAGAGTTGGAAGACGATTTCGTTATGCAAGCAATGGGCAGCGATGATGACGAAGAAGGTGGCGAAGACGATGATGATTGGCAAGACGAAAACGACGAGAACGATATGGACTTTGATTCGGACAATTTAAATGAAGACGAAAACGCAGACGAGCTAATGGATCGTCTTGGCCCGCTGATGCGGAAAAGACGTTTCGACGATGAAGAAACCAAGTCGCGCTTCACTGAGTATTCAATGTCATCTAGTGTCATCCGAAGAAATGAGCAACTTTCATTGCTCGACGATCGTTTCGAGCAATTCTATGCAAGCTACGACGATCCCGAGCTAGGAGATCTCGCATTGGAAGATATCGAGGGCCACTGGCATCAAAAGCATCCCGTGGTAATGCAATGTTTTCAGGAATTTAAAAAGAAGAATGAGGACTTACATTACGACAAAGAATGGGATAGCGAGCGCATCAAGAAATACTCCAAAGTGGTTGATGGTGAACACGATCCAACGGAAGAGCTTGTTGATTACGAGGTGGATGACAGCAAAGAAAAGAAATGGGACTGTGAATCCATACTGTCTACCTATTCAAATATTTATAACCATCCCAAACTGATCGACGAGCCGCGCTCTGGTCGACGTTCAGCGCCTATTCAAATCGATCCCAAAACGGGTCTTCCAGCGAATGTGCTTCGTGGCGGCGCCGACGCTCAGCTTACAGCCAAGGCGCTAGCCAACTTGGCTGATGATTCGTCAAACGCAGCTGGTCCCAAATCGCTGTGTGCCAAGTCGGTGCTATCAACACTTAGCGTCCTCTCCATACGCCCGAAAGACGAAACTCCCGAAGAGAAACGCGAGCGTAAGCGTTTGCTTAAAGACTACCGCAACGAACGTCGCATCGAAAAGAAGGCCAACGCCGAGGCCTTTAAAGAGGAGAAGAAGCGGCAGACTCATGTCAAAATCAACCAGCGTACTAACCAGCAAGGCTCTACAATTGTTTAGGCCTCTCGATGCCTGTATTTAGCTTTAGTGCCAAGGCATGCACGTTCTTGGAAATGCTAGATTTAAATCTCTATCAAGATATGTAAATATCTTATGTATGCGTGTACATAAATATATTTAACTAAAATGTTCAATTTTTCAAAAGAACTGCAATAGCCATTTACTTTTATCCTGTGAAAAAAAAATTCTATTGACTACTCCCAGCGCCGTCATGTCGGTCTGCCTACAAAAGGAACTTTACTTAAAGTATAACATTTTGATGTTTCGCACTTACATAATAGTTTTTGGACAAAGGCCAGGACGCTCCACGCTGCCATTAAGCCTTCCAAATGTAAGAGCTTGTCTTACTGATAGTATTTAATCTTTATTTCAGTAAATTACGTTTAAAAATAATCATTTAGATCCACCATGTGTGCGTGACAGAGGCTCTCTGGTTATTCTGGACTTATCTGAATAGAAGCGCATCTTAAAAAACCTTTCCCACTATATTTTTCCATTGACGTGCAAAATATGGTATAAACACAAAGCCTGAGATCATAAGATAGCGCAAACTGAAAAAGTATTTTTATGAAAACAATGAATCTGAGGCGCAAGGTCCAAAAAGAAAAGCTCACTTTGGCACGCTAAAGTTGAATTACCCTTGTGTACAGATATGGCTGAGAAATGCTCTTACACCTAGGCTTTATTTCCAATCGTATGTTCCTGTTTTGGAAGTATGTTTGCATAATATTAAGGCTTGTAAGTGAATTGTTTATGTAAGACAACTTAACTACAAAAGATTCACATTGGGCTGTATGATATAGAGGTGCGATGTTGATAAAGTTTTGCAAATATATATAATAGTGAAACTATTAAATCTGTTTTTCAGTTTTTCAGTCATGAAATTTGTTTTTGAGCAATCAATCCTATTCTAGCCACAAGATGTCGATTCCGACGGATAGAAGCAGACAGACGGACTTGGCTATATCGACTAGGCTGTTGAAACTGAACACGGTTCAGTATATGCTTCGATAAAGTTAATGTCTTACACTTGATATAGTCTCCGAGATAAATGTATAAGCACACGGACAAACAAGGCTAGGTCGACTCGGTTGCTCAAGATGATAAAGATATATACTACTATACCATAAAACTTGTTCTGCCTGTTTAATTAATATAGACAATTGTTTCCATATGTAAGCCCAGTATTTACTTACTTCATGGGAATCCTCATATGCCTTGTGATGCCCTACGTGTACACGTGCTTACATATAAAACTATAAATGTATATTGTTGTGGAGGTATATACTACACGCATACGTATTTGTAGCAGCAATAAAAAGACAACTAGGAGCCACGCAACAATTAGCCCAAACCCCAGTAGTGCAGGCCGCAGAAGTGTGGCCAAGTGCAGCAGGGGGGCATATGGCGACGGCAGCCGATTTGTTCGAATTCAAGCTTACATATGTACATACGGTACAAATGTACGTTTAATGGGTATGTAAATATGTACAAAATGAAATCGAAATTTCATTGATAATTCACACTTTTTTATGTGAGGTGTCCTGTCCTGTGCAAACTGTCCTGTGACAGATGGCGACATCAGGTTTCTGTTGTATTGAATGTACGAATATTTGTATGCATAAACTGGGCATATGTAAATATATGTACACTCATTACAGCGCATTTGAGTCCTAATAACAACGTTCGGACTTTCCCACGAGACGTGAGCGAAAGTAGGCGCAATTTCCAGCTAGCGTTAGCTTCTACTTTTCTAAGTGGTTGTTGGTTCTGGAAAGTCCCCGTAACATCACACAATCGTGGACTTGGTCCGTAAATATAAGCCACATGCACGTACATACAATGTGTTTTTGATAAGTATAGATACCTTATGTACACACACAAAGATACATATGAAAGCTTGCATGAATTTGCCGCCTCAGCTGTTTAGTGTTTGGTTATTTTGTGGAAATTTCAAGTCAATTTGCATAGATTTCATTGGAAAGCCCGACGTCAGTCATTTTACGAAATACTATTTTAAGTTTGTAACAGTTAGTGGTTAGTCGGAAGGGTGCAGACATATTGTGTTTGGGCATTTCATATCTACATATGTATGTCTATACGGTTTGTAGGTGTAACATGAGGCTTACATTTTCATCATAATGATGACCTTCAAATTATGGAAATTATAATTTTACGATACATAAGCACATATATTTAATGAAACATGAGCATTGGGTTCCTCTTCTAACAAAGTAGAAAATAAATTAAAATAAGCTACGATTCAGGTTCGAATTCGAGTTCTCGAGTCGTAATGATTATTATTAAGCAAACGTGTAAATACATATACTAGATATGGTGCAGACCCTAATTACCGACTCTGTGTTATACTAAATGCCTAAACAACCACGTACTATTGCAAATGATTAAAAATCCACATGGCCACATTTCCATGGCGCCTAACGGAACCTAACACCAATTTGGAACCAAGCTCGAGCTCGCACGCTTTCCCAGCACGATACTCACAACTCCTTGTAAATGGAAACCGTCACAGTTGTCGTGCCCCCGTCCCTGTGTCTGTGCCTGCCTCTGCCTCCTTTCAGCTGGCGGCCAGCGTCAGCGCCGGCGTCGCTTTTGCTGTTGGGGGACCGCGTCGTATTAAAGTGGCAAGAAAGCAGCAAAGAAATTCGCGCATTTTCAGTTCCGTTCAGTTCCTGAGCGAAGCCGAAAGGATTCGAACGCGCGTCGGCCAGCAACGCGGTAAAGCCCACATTATTCAAATGTCCAGCTAACAACAAATGCTAGCTAGCTAGCTAGCTTAGCTGGTCGTGTCCACGGATTCCATTCGGCTATAAGTGGGCTAAAAAGCCGTTCGATGCGCTTGCAGTATAATCAAATAATTTAAATATGAATAAATCAGCTTTGAGGGAAAGCTGATCAGATATACATATATGTATATTAATGTTTGTACTTGTTGAAAATGTTTGCGAAAAGTGAAAGCGTGGAGTGTAAAATCTGTGCATGCATATGGTTAAAGATTGTTTCAGTAAAGTTAAAAAAAAAACCAACAATTAAAATTGGCTCAAAGATAGGCGGAGAAAAGTGCTTTTGTTTATTCATTTAGGCATTCATTTAAAATAAATTTATATTAATTCAACAGTATAATCTTAGCCGCATTTAACAACATGCCTAATTAATATAAATGGATTTTCAGACTCAATTAGTACAATATAAACACATGCATACACATATATATATACATATATATGTAGATATGTGTGTGTATGGGGCTTCGAGCAAAATGTAAAATGTTCCATAAATATTCAAACAATTAAAAAGTTGCTATAAACAATGATCTTGATTCAAATGTACATGTATATACGAGTATATATACGAGTAAATATGTGTGTGCTCCAGATCTACAGCTCAAATGTGTGGCAGACGCAAGTGCCCGCCTCTATATATGGGCTTAGCCGGATATACTTCATCTTGCGGTCCACTCAGTGAAGTGGAATTTGTAATTTCAATGGCGAGAGCTATCATTTCCATTGCCAGAGGCAATGGCAATGTCAATGTCGGTGACGCTTCCTATAAGCTATATGCTCTAAATGTAACACAAATTGGAATTACAAGCGAAATACTTGGCAGAATCATAATTTTGCCAAAGTATCTTCAATACTTCAGATATCCAATGCAGAGAACATTCATGAGTATATAAATCAGGACTTCAAATGATTACGGTTCGAACCAACTCAATTCACAAATTCAGTTCTATACAATTTTGAGCCTAATTTTGGTCAAGACTTGAATGCTCAAACATTTTCAAAACTTTAATAAGACTATTCAACATTTAAAAATAAAATGGTTCGCGGTTCGCTTCAAATGTTTTTTTGACCAATTGAAATCATTTTTAATTCCGGGTTTGAACCGGTTTCGTAAAAATATGATTCTGATTCCTAATTGCATAACCAAGCTAGCTCGGATCCCAACTAAATTATTCCAGCCTAACAATTCTATAAAAGTCTGCTTGAGTTCAAGTTCAAGTTATCTTCATTTAATTGTGTCTTTTCCTTTGAGCAATCACAACGCGGGATGCCTGCCGATCATGGTGTCAGATCTTTTTCGCCAGCCCACATATGTATATGCATTCTGCAATTATATAAACCGTATTTATATGTGTAACTTATCTAAGTAGCCCGCTTTGCGTACTGACCAAATTGTAACGATAATATTTAAAGCGCGCGCGCTTAAGTGGAATCGGCACGCGATTCAATTGTCTTACATTGACCGAAGGCGCGAAGTGTGCCGCAAGTGTGTGTATGTGTGTACGTGTGCACACATATGTACATATGTATATAGGTGTGTACACACGCCTTGACCGGCTACCAGGCGAGCTGGAGCTGGAGCATCGCAGTGGCAATCATTTGACTAGAAGCACATCGCGGCATATGCGCCTGCCTCCCACACAGATGGGCCCGATAATCGCGCACAATCTATGAACATATGTGCATATCCGACAGCAGAAATCATGAGATAAGTGATAATATACACAGACTCAGTTACCGTGACACGTTCGGCTGGGCAGATACCTACAACTAGTCGCATGTCTAGCTGTGTATTTACATATGGCATATGCCGTGGACAGTAGCTGGCGAGTGGACGGCGGTTTATTTATTTGATATTTGAACGCAAGCTGAGCTGGTGCCGACCGAGTCGAGTCGAAGTCCATCCAAGAACCCAGCTGAGCACACATAATTAACGGCTCCATTGCATACATATACCAATATACGCGAGCACATCCTAACATCCTAATCGCGTTTTGTAATCCTCCGACTAACCATCTAGTGCACGAATTGGGGTGCTTTTTTTTTTGTATTAAATTGAAATTCGGTTTCGCTATCGTGTTGCAGATTTCATAAAGCGAATTATGAAATTCCCACGTCGATGTAAAGTGAGATGATTTGAGGTTTGGTTTAATTTTCTGTTTCGTCGTCAACATCATGCTGGGCAAATATAACGAAAAAGCATTCATATCGCTTGGATTGACTTTCATATTGATGTGGTGAGTTCAGATTACAATTTCAAAATTTGTTTCCCTTGCCAACCCTTTCATATAAGTCTAAATGTGTGCGATAGTAAAAGATTTTCCATGTTTTTAAGTAACCCGAATTATCTGAATGAAAGTTCTATTAAGATTTAATTTATGTTGGCAATGTAGAAGTTTTTGAAAACGCCTTTAAAATTTGGCCTTTAGGAGGAGATATGCCAAAGTAAATAGAGAATTATCTGTGGATACTATGCGAGAACCTACATCACGTATTAGTTATAGTTATATTAGTTATAGCTCCTATAAATTTCTGCATGTATATAAATCTGTCAGTCCAAACCGTAAGATCTGGGAGGCATTTGTATTCAAGATCCGATCGGCTTCAAACTCAATATCAAAGAAAAAAGCCCGTCAAGTGAAAAATGTTGTATGGCGAAGTTTCCAAGTATCTTTATTAAAATAATTTTGATATGAGTTTCCCATTTTGCGAAAAAGGCACTCTAATGGGTGAAAAATGGGGGTCAATGGTCTAATAGAGGAAGTTTTAAATTTCGTCCCTTCATTTTCATTGGCCTTTAAAACATTAATTTAAGATGCCTTTCACACCTTTCGCAAATCCACCCTAGTTGGAATACTGGTCGTATAAACTAAAGATTATTTTTCTGGTTGACTGTAATAAAAATTGGTGGAAAACGTTGATTCCCACCTTAGGTTTTTTTTTCGATGGATTTCAAAATAGTTTTTGTATATCTTTGTAAAATATACCTTGAGACGTGGAGCTCAGGAGCTCGGCCGAAAATTGGGTTGAAAACAATGAATAAAATTTGAAGCAACGAGAAAGTGAGAATGTCTTTGGCTCGCCGAAGATTTAATACCCTTGCAGATATTTCCGTTTTGCAGATATGTTAGAATAGCGCAGCTCGAAAATGCCGAGTTTGTTAAAACATCTTTGAAAACAAAACATTTATATATTTCCTATAGCAGCTTTATTATATGGTGGTCCGATGTTAAGATATTTCGTACACGTAGGGGGCATAGTAAAGCCTTTAGATGCCAGTTTTCGTAAGTTTTTCATACAAGAACCTACTTTTCGACCGATTGTTCCTATGGCAGCTATATGATATAGTGGTCCGATTCAGCCGGTTCCGTGCAACACAAAGAGGGATGTAAGCAAAGTTTCATGACAATAGCTTTAAAATTGAGATAATAGTTCGCATAGAAACAAGCAGACGGATAGACGGACAAAGCTATATCGACTCGGCTGTTGATCCTGATCAAGAATATATATACTTTATGAGGTCGGAGATGGCTCCTTCTATGCGTTACACATTTCGAGGCAACATTTTAATGCGCTCTGCAAAGATGAATACGGATTTAAAGTAGCCAGGATATAGTACCTGCTAGAATTCTAATATTATGATAATGATAATGCTGACGAACATACCAAGACCCACAGACGTGGCTATATTGATTCAGCTTGTCTCGCTCAATATATCAATGTATCACTTATAAGGTCGAAAATGCCTCCTTCTACCTGCAACATACCTTGGAGACCTTAGTGGTAATAATATAATTAATGAATAAATTACCAATGACTAATTTTATTCGGAATTGCGGGTGTAATTAAATTAATCAAATAACTGACAGACAATCATAGAAACTTGTGTTTTATGTCGACTTTAACAACTTTAACAAAGTACCCTAGAGTCAAGATATTCAAGAGATTTGAGTTAGTTTTGCATTAGCATTAGCCAAAAACTTTCATAAACGATTGTCTTTTATAAATATGCTTATAAGTAGATACATGAATGTTTAGATTTGTGAGATTGGTTTTCGAAATATTACACTATTTTAGTTCCGATTAATTCTCGCCGTCCTCTCACAGGTTCGTGATATTACAACTCATGTATTTAGGCACATGTCATATTTTGAAATTGCATATGCGCCATTTTGTTCCCACTTTATCCAAAACAACCTCTGCACGGTATTTCCGAGTATTGGCGAGCCGTTTGACAAACCCACCAAGGTCAATTGAATCATGGCAAATGGGGCTCCAGCACGAATATTAGTCAGCTTTAAGGTAGCTAGGGGTTGTCAGGTAAAAACCGAAAATGATATGTACACAACTGCATGTATTTACCGTCAGACAGGCCCAGACACGAAGTAAGTTAATTTCCAGTTCAGACTTAAATTGACAAAGTTTACAATCGTGGCATGTGCCCCTGAGGGCCGAGCCTGGGCCGAGCCTGGGCCTCACTCTGTGTCCAATACTTGCTATATGCACGGTTATACTAGATATGTATGCATATTTTCCTTGAGTATTTATATGGCATCCGATTGTATTTTTGTATTTTTGGCCACTTTTCAGGATTAGTGAGGCCGAGGACGCCCACGTGAACTACAACTACACAACGAAGCCGCGAGTGGTTCTTCCGCCTAATTATGTCAAGGGTAAGTTTGCAATATTTCTGCATTATACATGCAAATCCACATTTGGGTTCTTTAAAATATACATATGTTTTTTAACCCTGGTGACTAAATAACATTAAATCATTTGACTTTGGCTACGGTTGTATTTTAATTGCAACAGTTTCTTATACTCTTTTTAGAGGGCATTGCAACTTTGTCAATAAACTAATTACCCGATTTTATCTTTAAGGGGTACTTTTACTAAATATATATTTATATTTATATTTATTTTTATGTATATATATTTATATTTATTCTGGCTCAGAACAATTTGAACAGAATAATTTAAACTCTGTCTGTCTGTCTATTATTTTTACAGATGCAATAAAAAGTTTAAAAAATCTAGCTTTTGTTTTTGTTTTTCACATTTTTATTTGGTCCCTAATTTAAGTAAATATTTGGATTTTTTGTGCATATTTTTAAAATTTTTCAAAATTAAAATAAGATAGACAGATCGACGGATAGGATAGATTTAGTTACCTTTTGATGCCGACCAAGAAGAAACATACTTGGATGGGCTCAGATATTACTCCCTTTATTTATTAGAAAAAAGCTATTAAAGCCATTTTTTAGCCATTTTGAATGGGTTTGAGTTGTGGTTGAGAATACTTTTAATTTTTACATAATATTTAAGCACTTTAGGCGGCTTGAAAAGCCAGTAGTAATAATAATATTAATAAGGATATTAAATCTTCGGCTCACATAAAAAAAGCTGTGGTTCATTTTTTGTGCGATTCGTTTTTTGCCATTGTTGGAGCGTTGCGTGTGGCGTTTATCGTGACACAGCCAATTTCAGGGCCCTTCGCCGCAGAGCCCCTTTTTGTCTTCAGTCTGTACATATTCGCTTAACTTCTGTAATTACTACTTTTATTTGTACCTGTGTATGTCTATGCATATAGTGCATGCATTTGTGTACCTTTGTGTACACATGTACATATGTTGGTCCTTGACGTCAACAGAAAATAAAACTGCGATCGATTTAACGAGAGGGAAAAGAAACTGAGATGTGTTTGCATAGACTTTTACATATATTCTAAAATTGTACTGCATATTTCAATTGATGCAGTCAAGGTATTTATAGCTAATAGATATTTGATTAAAGTAATTCATATCAAATATAACATCCCCGCACTATGTTCTTATACTCCATTTAACCCGCCCGCTGCATATTGGAATATAATTACTGATGACACTAATTTCGAAAATCAATATTTCCAGAAGTCCCAGTTTGAGAAGGTTTTGCTTTTGAGTAACAAAGTAGCCTCTATTTGCGGAAAGGAAACAACCTTCATTAGTTTATTGGCGAACAAAATTTTATTTATAACGATTTCGGTAATCGTTTGTTTTAGAATATCCATACGGATTAGTAACATACATGTATCTTGATAATGTATCTAAAGTTAAACGAACAAGCTTCACATATTTAATTCAACTGGTCTCACAGTCGACAGTATCCTTGGTAGCAGTATGGAACCTGCAAAAACGTTTCGAGTTGTAATATGGGAATTCCAACTACAAAATGCATGAACATTTTATGTTTACCCATCGGATCGGCTTCAAACTCATTCTCAAAGATCTTTGCGATAATTTGTATACCCCGAACCCATCAAAAATGGGTTTTAATCGTATTGCAATTGCAATTGAACCATGCGTATGTGCTGCTCTTTTACTCGAAGTTTTTTTTTCATTTGATAAGAATTCTAGGTATGGCTGTGATGTATGAGGCGATGGAAAATAACTCGGTCGGTTGCAGTTGGAAATGTGTCATGTGGAAATCAATTTTTTAATTTATTTTTATAAATGCTGCTGAAAGAAAGTGAAAGGCTAAGGGTGTGGTGTTAGTCGAGGAACCTACCTAGGGTATCCGCTAGTCAAACATTCCCGACTAGAGCACTTACCTGTACGATTTTCGCAAAAGACACCACTCTCGGATGGAAAATGCGGGTCAAATGCTGTGTGAACTTATTTATTTGTAACTATCTATGTAAAATATAAAATAACTTCAGACGTTGAGTTCAGGTGGATAGAGGTTGTAGGAACAGATTTAAGTCATCCATGTGTCTAAAATTTGAAGCAAAAAATTTGACAATTACCGCTCGAAAATATATACTTATGGGAATAATATTATTCCTGACCTGGATGTCCATCTACTTAAGGTGTAAACAAGCATTTATATTTTTATGCAGTGTTAAGGTGTTACGAAAAATTGAGCAAAAGCTTTATTTTCTTCACAATCAGTGTTTTATTATACTGGACGAATGTGGTTAGCATGTGTCCAAGTGAAGTTAACCTTTTAGAACTCTTTAAGAATTCTTTCAGCGAGAGGAATTCGAAATATTGTGTGTTGTTATTATTATACCCTGAACCCATTAAAAATTGGTAAAAAGGGTATATTGTATTTGTGCAAAATGCAAATGTATGTAACAGGCAGAAGGAAGCATCTCCGACCCCATAAAGTACACATATTCTTGATCAGCATTAATAGCCGAGTCGAGCTAGCCATGTCAGTCTGTCTGTCTGTCCGTCCGTCCGTCCGTCTGTTCGTATGTATTAACGCAAGGATCTCAGAACCTATAAGAACTAGAGACTTGAAATTTTGTAGGTGTAGGTGCTCCTAGTGCCTACGCAGATCGAGTTTGTTTCCGATAATCGATAACTTACTCCGTTTCCAAGCAATCGTTAAAAATCGATATCGACATCCTGTTTTTTGAGCAAATTGGGTAAATAACAAGAGCTAGAGTCACCAAACATGATTATATTATATATATGTCAAGTATCTTTCATTGTATACCTATCGCCACCTCCCCGCTACCACAACAAATAGGGTCCAGGGTATTCCCTAGTCGGGAGCTCCCGACTAGAACCTCTTACTTGTTTTTCTTATGATGTTGAAACGAAACCATAGCACATTTTGAAGTAAAATGTTGACTCCTGCTAGAACCTTTACATAAGGCAAGCAATATTATTTTAGGCTTAAGCTTAATGCTTAAAGCCAGAATTTTTATCGATTTTCACTGTTGTGCAACAAACCCACACGCTGTCCCTGAACTTGAAAGGGGGCTGGTTCCCCAATTTGTTAAAGGGGAATATTCTCACGTGTATATGTATAATAATTTGTAACTTTAGTAGAAGCACTTGAATTATCTGCTAATTTAGTATTAACATATTATATAGGCAAGACTTAGTTATACGAAAATAATGTAATTCTCTGCTCTGATGGTTGACTCTCATATGCTTATTTCCAGAGATGCGACCGCCCTCAAAGAAGGGCTCACCAGTGATAGTAGACTTTAGCATATTTGTTGTAGATATTAACTCAATTAATGTAGAGGATATGGACTTTAGGTAAGTGAGAAGCCGGAACAGCTTTGAGATCCTAATGGAATCACCATAATATAGCCAGTCTCTATATAAATGCGTTTTCAGAGTTGACATGTTTATACATCAACGATGGATGGAATCCCGACTGGAGATATCTGATGACATATTCGAGGAGGGCGACGATTACGTCACCTTGCTTCCAGAATTCTTCGACAACCTCTGGCAGCCAGATCCGTATTTTCTGAATTCTAAAATTGCCGGTAAGTTGAATTTCTCACAAATGTGCATGTTCTTCTGAAAGCTTTTCCCTAAAAACAATTTGTGTTTGTAGCGTTAGTTTCTACACTTGGACCTTAGGTGCATTGTTAAACCTAGCACAGACTCACGATAGTATAATTAGAGAGTTATTTTCGAATTTGATATCACCGATAATTCTTTCCGATGCACGCAAGCTTAGAGATATGAATATTAAACTATCTACTTATTTAATTTGTGTATAATAATATTGTGTTTTTTTTTTGTACGTTTAATTTCCATTGTTTTAACATTTCCAATTGACAATAACAAACAACTAACAACAACGCAATCTACTAGGATTTGGAAGTCCATATATTTCCACAACTTCTCTACTACGCTATAAGGATGAAAGAGAAACTAAAAACTTTCATCTAGACAAAGCTTTAAGTATACTAACTATCAAATTTAGAAAGTGTTTTCGTGTTGCCCATTATTATCAACTCAAATTCAGAATACAAATTTCACAAAAATTCTCATGCATAATAAGGTAAAAAAAAAAAAAAACTGTCTTCGGCATGCCGAAAACGAAATACCCTTGCAGAAATACCCTTTAATACCATTGCAGGTTAGGGTTCCTGTGGTGTCAGCTTTATCCAATAATTTTGAGTGTAATAAATTTG
The DNA here is from genome assembly GCA_018903485.1 of Drosophila littoralis. Taxonomy (NCBI): domain Eukaryota; kingdom Metazoa; phylum Arthropoda; class Insecta; order Diptera; family Drosophilidae; genus Drosophila; species Drosophila littoralis. The sequence continues at coordinate 8,365,554 of JAEIGF010000297.1, read as the reverse complement.
TATAAAATTGCTGATACCAATCCAGCCCAAACAGTAGGAACTTGGAAACTACAATTCGTACTTTAGCTAACTTATGCGACCACAGACGGAGTCTGCGGAATGAGTGGAAACTTTATTGCTTACCATCGATCAAAAACGTATTTTCCAATTTCAAAATTTTATTTAAAACGTCATTCATCGAATGGAATTGAAACAAAAACTATGCCTAACAAAGTCCTGTATTAACCGTACCTATATTTAAAAAAATTATATAGTATGAAAAAGGTTTGAGTAACTCAACATTTTCGAGAAATTTTCAGTTTTTAGTTTCAAAAAGTTTTCACTTATCAGGTGGATTTGACGAAAAAGAAAAACAATTATGTTTATTTTCCGAGTTTGAGTGTGATTTAACCTTAATTGGTACTCATTTGTTCCTTGTTTTAACTTTTAATGTTGACGTGTTTATCACAACCTAAATTCCCAAAAACAGCGAACTGGTTTAAATTGGATTTAGTCGTTGAATATATGTCTCTCAATCAGATATACGTGATGAGAAATGAAGTCCTTTCCATATAAACTCTGCAAGGTTATATTACCATCACGGCTAGAAATATATATATACATACCATTGATTTCTCAAATCAAAGTTCACATCTCACAGACTTTATTGACGATGTCGTGCATTATTGGATCACATTATCTACATTTAATTTTGTGTTGCTTAAGTGTTTTATTCATATCTTATGCCAAATACAAATGTAAAAAATGATCTAAATCGAAATAAGAATAACCTAATCCACAAAATTATGTTTTTATTTATTTTTCAATTACTCTATGCAGCCAACTAACAAAGAAAATCCAGTTTAAACTAGGTTTTTTTTATAAATAAACTCAACATTTGGTACAATTATCTGCGATTGCGTGCAACTGGAAAATCAACCCCGAAGTCTTAAAAAACCAATTCGGAAATTGGTTCTGATTTCGCCCTCTATGCACAGTCCACACAGTCCACAGTAGCAAAGAGCTGGCCACTTATCGCACGCTGACCAAACCGTTTTCAATGTCAGGGCCAAAAATAAGCAGAATTGACCACCCCAAGTCCGTGCCATGTTGTTCAAATTTTGCAGTGGTATAGAGTGCGATAAGATCTGGACAAGGTTTCACGTGCCATTGTCAGCGCACACGAATATCGATTTGGCCTTAGCTCCGAAAAACTCTGCGTTTGACCTTCAATTTCGACATATTTTTGTAACTTCTTAAATCGCTCATACAACTTTTTAGAGCCTAAAAAATCGATGTGGTTCAGCTATTATCGGAGCATTTCGTCGGGAATGAATACATACATACTACTAAATATACTAAATAGCAATAGGCCGAAGATTTTTAATATTTTATGATTTTTCATGCTCGTAAAAATGAGAAATTGGCACTTTCTCGTGTATATGAGCCTTTAAATTTGTCACATTACCTCAAATCAGTAAATATCGACTTTCAGCTTTGGGTTTGTTGAACATATCGCAACTTTTGGTATGTACATTGACTTTATAGTAGAGCAAACTTTTACACTTTTATAATATCCCATACTCGCCCCTTAGTTTTTATAAATATGCACCATCGATAATGCCTAATATCTTCTGAAGATCAAGCTATAAAAATGGAAATTTCTGTAGTGCATGTAAGTTTTAGTAAAAGATCTTTGTTTAAATGAATTGGAGGGGTGATCCACCCTTTTCGCAAAATCCATGCCTCCGCGGGAAAAAGGGGGTAGCTTTTGTCTGATTAGCGTCAAACCTATTTTTAATGCCCAATATAATAAATTAATAAATAAAGGTTTCAACAATTTTTGGAATTCCACCCGTAGCAGTGGAAATTTAGCGGAAGTTTCACTATTCTTCTATTTACAATGTAATTGGCTTTAAACTAATTTTCAAATGCCTTTGTTGATGCGTGTTTTACACTTTTCGCAATATCCATCGCAATACCCATCTCTTGGACGGAAAAGGTTGACTCCAACTTTTAGTTCCTTTTTCGGTGGACGTCAGTCCACGTCATTATCAGACATTGACGTGCAGTTCCTCCTCGGGAGGAAAATGCGTAGAAAATTGACGTCTATGATTTGAACCAGAAAACTTGGACCGGTTAGACCATGGAGAGTACAATTGACTAGAATTGTCCACGGGCAGGAGCTGAGTGTAAAAATTGTAATTAAATATTAAGCACAAAAGTTGCCACGGCTTAAGCCAAAGAGTACCCGCTAGTATTCAAATATATGTATTTAAAATTGTATAAGCGTTATTAATTCGTTTTTTTATGCTTCATTTCTATTTGAGCCGCTTTTTAATAGATAATCAGCCTTTGGTTAATGGATATACATTGTTTTTATTATTCTGACTTCCTAGGAAAAATATATAGGTTTCGGACAATACAATGCAATGAATTTATTTGGTTTTCAACGAACTCATAAAGTTTGAAAGACCTCTGTCGCTATTTTATGTACTCTTAATTAAACTACAAATCTAAACTCGAAGAGCATTTAAATCATATGTTATTGAATAGGATTGAATCATGTATCATATCTATATACAAAGCGACTCTCTGTCGATCTGTCATACTCCGAACCCTGACCGGGTATGAAAATACCCTTGTATCATTTGATTTGGCATCCAGTTGGCTGCATCTGAGCCAGAATTTTATTTAAATTAAGCACCATTGCATTATCGACAACAACAAATCGCCAAACAGGGCTCATACGTTAACACGCACTTTCTGTTCCGGCAAATATTCGTTCGATAAGTCCGCAAGACTCTACATTATCGTGTTTTATATCATTGCGAACAGGCATTTCGATTCGTTAGCGGATCGAAATATGCATCGGAGTCATTTGCTTACACGTAGTATTATTTCGAGAAGCACCCGCCAGCCACTTGCATACCCGTACATCTCTGTAGCCACAATATCAGACAATGAGTGCCTACCAATTCTATAGTTCTAATCGAGACTACTTTGTTCCGCATCTCTGCAACGTCTTTTCGATGTCTTTTCGTTGTAGAAATAGCTACCCTGACGCACAAGTTCACATCGGTAACGCTCTATAAGAATAAGACCGTGCGCTATGCCGCTCGCATGCATGCCATAATCGCCTGCCAAATGGAGTTCCAGCTTTACCCCATGGACATCCAAGTGTGTCCCATTTACATTGAGAGTTGTAAGTGGATTGAAAAGGAGTTTAAGTCTGTCAACCTGTAAGATCATAATTAAGGCTTGCACATTTCTTTCAAGTTTCGTCCAATAACCAGAAGGTGAAGTTACGCTGGTCCGATTCCGGGGTAACGCTTAATCCAGAGCTAAAACTGCTGCAGTACAATCTTGGCCAGCCGCTGGAGCTGGAAGAGAGCGATGGCTATATGCCAGAGAAAGTGGGCAACTTCTCACGGCTCACCGTCTACTTTCGCTTCGAGCGGCAAATCGGCCATCATCTGATACAAACGTTCGCACCTTCCTCCCTGGTGGTGATGCTCTCCTGGTTCAGCTTTTGGCTGGGCCTGGATGCCATTCCCGGGCGCGTGACCCTGCTGGTCACCTGCATGCTGACGCTGGTGACAATGTTTACGGGGCTGCGGGCAGATATACCACCCGTCGCGTATGTTAAGGCAATTACCTAGCCGAGAAATGTAAGCTTAAGGCGAAAACTAACAGAACGTCATCTTTGCTTCCATGCGGCAGGCGCTTGACTTGTGGATGGCCGGATGCATGGTATCTGTGTTTGCCGCCTTGGCCGAATTTGTGGTCGTCAAAGTATTGGACGTTCAGTACCAGTACCAGGTGAACCGAATACCAAAGGTACTGCCCATGGTAAGCTCTATTCTGTGCTCCGCTTTAATAAATACAAAAAAACCACATTTGCTATCGTTCTTTGTCCGCCCGTCTGCGGTGCACAGCGCATAAGCAATATGGAAAAGGGTCAATGTGCAACTGTGGCCAGCTGGGAGGGTGGAGCCGTTCGGTCACGAAAGGCCACACAAACTCCGACAACACCGGGCCAGGTGAGTTGCCTTGGCACACATGCGAAGCTCCTTCCGCCATTAATGTCAATATATGTTTTGCAAATCGAATAATCTGGCGAACCATCCATATACTATACTCTACAATACCTTAATGCATTTCCTTTAAACGCTTTACGAATTATTCTTTTCTTTTTCTCTGGAACAGACATCGTTACAGGGCAACGGAGGACCCCCAAAGCCTGCGCGCCGCCAAAGCCTTTTGTCCGTTGCATGGACGGACACGGATACGGGCGTGGAGAAGATCATGTGGCGTGAGATTGACAAAGTTTCTCGAGCCGTATTTCCGATATTGTTTTTTGTGTTCGTGCTACTATATTGGCCCATATTGCTAATGAAGTCGTCCTAGGATTTGGGGAGTTCCAGAATACACTTTTCTGGACTCCGTTAAAAACTCAAATGCAATTAACTCACAACCATATTGGAACTTTGTTGAACACAACGCGGCCCTACACTACAACCTACTATCTATACCCATCTTTAACTACACAATAACCAACTGCTATGAGCATATCACTCCACTCAAGTACAACTCACTATATGGAACCTACAGCTACCTTTCCAATGGGCAAATCGTGCTAATAACTAAAGTAATACTCACGTCGAGTAACAGTGAGTCGTACATCTGTGAAAAACGAAACCGAAATTGACAGTTGCTCATCTTATATATTATATATATTATTTGGTTTGATTTGTGTACTCATTCTTCGTCCAACTTTTAGCTTGCATTTTTCGGGTTAAGCGCAGCTGAGAGCCTTAAATAGTCCATATACAGATACAAAGGAATTAGCTTACTTAGGTACATGCTTGCTAAAGTATTTTGGAACAGATTAATTTGATTTTTCGCTCCCTATAAATATGGGTTTGTACTCGACCTGTCCAAATGGCAAGAAAGTTTCTCACGAAAGATGTTAACAATTAATTACAAATAATATAATCTGATAAAGCATTCAACAGTTTTCAAAACCGTTGCATTTCGAAAGATAATTTAGAATCCGTATCGGCTTCAATATTATTCGCTTTACGCATAGAACACACCTTAAATATGAAAACCTTTTTTATTTTGTAGGCTTACTTGTGTGATGGGTTAATTTTACTCTTATCATTTCGTTTTTATTTATTGTTAGTTATTAACAAAAATATATATGTATTTTTATATATATATATATTTTAAGCTTAAGAAAATATGCCAGAAAAATAATTGGTGCTTTAAAGAGATAATAAAATTTACAACCCTCTAAGGATCAAGACATATTCATACACACTTGGAATGTAAATAAGTAGTAAAAATGCTATTTAGGACTTTTTACACACTAATAAGACAAATAATCAATTTAGCGCATTTTTAAAGCAAACGGCATTAAGACAATGCGAAGATTTGAGCTGTGGCTTTATATATTTTATATATTTACCTGTAGTAAAAACAGCGCACTCAAGAAAAGCTAGGAATACGTACGTATGTTAAAGATAATTCATAAGGTATTAAGGTGAAGATTATATTTTGTATAGCAAAACATTGTGTAAATATATAAAACAATTCATATTCAAGTATATAACAAACGCAAAGAAACTTATTTATTGTAGCTACAATATGTGTGTACATAAATTTCCATCGGTTAAGTTTTGTGTTTCGCGGGCTTTTTTTATACAAGGAATGGAAAATGTTTTTTATGCTCTAATAATTTTATCCTCAAAGCTTTGAACATATCGAAAAAAAACAATAAAAGAAGTATTCAAATATGCATGTAAAAAATAAATAAATAAACCAAATTGATTCTAACCAAATCCATTAACTGAGCTTTACAGGCTGAGAATAATAAACACAATAGTTCAAAATAAAAATTACATTTAATAATATATATTTAATATATTTAATAATATTTATATGTCCGTAGGGTCTATATAACAACAACACTATAAACTGTAAACTGTACATTATGAATCGTCGTTGTCCTCCGCATCAGACCCGTCGCTATCTTCTTCGCTCCCTTCGCTAAACTGACATTCCAAATCTTCATCCCCTGGACGCCTTATCAGCAACATTTCACTATCACTGTCCTCATTGGTTGCTTCGGCTTGATCTTCGCGGGCTTTCAGATTCTCCGACCTCTCCAGGAGCACCCGTATCGTGTATTTGTTGTAGTCGCAACTGAAAGTTAATTAATGTGGTTATGTGTAAAGCTTAGATTTCCATTCCAGCAACACTTACATTTTGTTCAGCATTTCATATTTTCGGGAAATACTCTCGTGTAGCGCAAGCAAAGCTGTATGCTGAAAGACGCCGTCACGATAGCCATGGGCAGTCAGCAAGCAACAGGACCACTGCAAATAGAACTCAATGTGGGGCGAGGACTGCAAAAGGCGCGCGAGCTGTTGTAGCAAACGCTGGGCGTAGTCGGGGGATAGATCCGCGCAAATTAGCTCAACTGGAAAGAAACAAGACATTGGCTTCAATATATGCAGGCACGTGCTGCAATCCAATAGCAATCAATTTACATCTTTTTTGTATGCATGTTTCAATTCGGTTTGTGGGGCTAGCAAGTGGCCGAGAGGGGGCTATTAACAGTGTACCTACGAATAGTTCCGCCTGTCAAACGCTAACCGGCGAAAGCAAAAAGAAACCTTGAAACTGTTTATTAACAGCAAAAACAAAAATTTGCACATTCGATCCAAACGGAGTTGGGTAATAAGCGCCTTGAATGTAAGGGTAAATCCAAGTCCCATCTATTTTAAGACATGCGAAAAACGGAAAAATGCCTATCGATTATAAAAATTACAAAAAAGCCAACAAAGGCTTTTAGGCTGACTCTGCTTGCAAGGTTGAACTGCATAAGGAACTTTCTACATTCCAGTATTCATGTAATTTACGAGTACTTACTGTCCCTATGCGGCACGCGCTCTAGCGCTAAGGTCACCAAATTGGGCTCGTTCAGTTTCAAGGACATAACGAGCGCCTTTGTGAACTCCTTGTTCTTTAGCGCCTCGTGTGTCGCTTTAGGTGTCACTTCCAACGTCAAATCAAACGGATCGAAAACCACACCTGAGTAATATAATAAATAATTTAAGGAAATCGTAGTGTACAGTACTGAGTATGACGAGCTGCTCACCCTTGTCTAGCGCATATATGCAAAGTCCTTCGGTGCCTGCGGCGGCAAACGCTTGCCCCGTGGGGGAGAAGCGGACAGAGAAAACCCTCACTTCTGGCTGAAAGCGTCGTGCGGACATATCACCTTTCCGGACTCCAGGCAAACGAATCGCCACTTTGCCTCCCTCTAGTTCCTCGCGCTGTTCAACCAACGCCATGTTGCCAAACTCGCTGAGATGCTTCCGGCTGATGAACTCCTGCAAATTAAAAGTAAGCATTCTGAACGTAACCATAGCATATTCCACTCACATTTAAACCGTCCAAGCTGTGGTTTTGAGTTATTTCGAACTTCTTGAGCAGCATAGCCTCACGCACATGATATATACAAATATTGGCGGATTTGCCCGCAGCCAGAATGCATTCCCCATCCGCCGAATACTCTATTGTTGAGAAGTAGCTAAGAAACAAGGTTACGATAAAAGATGAAGAAAAGGTTGATAAAAATGGTTGTAGGGAGTGAATAACATAACAATCCTATTTGACTTACTTCGACTCTGCATTTTTTTTGGCAGTTACAATATCAGTTTCCAATCGCCCGCTGCTTAGATCATTGCGTCCCTCAATTGTGTTCACTTGTGTTGCAGTTTTTACATCAAAAATGATTATGTTGCCAACAAGTGTAGCGACTGCGACCTGGGTAAGGATTCAAAGAAATCACATTGGATAACACGTATGATGAAAAAATGAAAAAGGTTTCATTTTTTTATTTACCTCTTCACCACTGGGACTAAAGGCAACGCAGGTCACGTCGGAAAGCGCATCGATTGTCTCGTGCTCGCTGTTGCTCTCCAGGCTATTCCAAATCTTGACCGTTTTGTCCCAAGAGCCAGAAATGAGCGTCGAAGAAGTTGCGACTGGCGAAAAGGCTATGGAGGCCACAGGCCCCTCGTGGCCGCTGATAACTTCCAGTAGTTTTCCCGTCTTGATGGACCACAAATATATCTCGAACACATCTTGCCCTCCTGCAACGACCAACTCTCCAGAGTAGTCCACTGCCACGCATGCGAACTGTGCGGGAGTCGGCGATGTAAATGTTCTAAAGTTACGATACCTACATATGTACATAAGGGAACAATGTGTTAGATGGAATTTATGTGCATTTCGTAGGGACAAATCAGACCTTATTATGTCAAAAGCACGCACTGTGCCGTCCAGCGAACTGCTAACCAGGAACTTTTTATTGCGACTGAACTGGACCGCGGTTACGCCACTCGTGTGCTCACTGAACGTCACAAAGCAGAAGCTGCTCTGTGTGTTCCACAGCTTCACCTTGGAGTCCTCGCCGCCAGTGGCGATATACTGGCCGTCTGGAGAGTAGGCGATACAGGCCATTTCACTGCTATGGCCCTGCTGCTTCATAATGTATTGCTCGCTCTGCCATTCCCACACCAGAAGCTGTCCTATTTCGCGCGAAGCCAGCGCAACCCAATCACCAGTGCAGTTAAAGACGGCCGCCGAAATGGGATATTCGGATATGCTCAGCGAGTGTATCATATTTACGTCGGGCAGCTCGTACAAATAGAAGGCGCCTGTGCTGAAGGCTACAACCAAAATCTTGGTTCGTCGATTGTAGTTGGCCGCGGTTAACATGGCATCGCGCTTCTCCTTGCGTGGCTCGTTGGCCAAGTAGTGCCGTCCTAGCTTTTTGTAGAAGAACGGGTGTGTTTTCCTAACACTTTCATCCTTCACTTCGTTTTGGTCAGCTTCCAAGTCTTGCTTTACTGTTTGCTTTTCCACATTATTTGCAATATCATCCTCGGACTCGTTTTCACTGTCTGATCCTTTAAACGCATTAGTAGCCCTGCGCTTCCGGGCTGGCGGTGCCGCTTCTGGTTTCTCAGCTTCAATCAAATCCGATGGCTCCATGCTACATTCCCACAAGCAGAGTTGTCCATTCCGGCTCAGAGTGTTTAAGTGCAAGCTATTTGATTCGAAAAAGCACGAGACTATAGCATCCGTGTGGCCGCTGAGGTTGTAAGTGCGAAAGTTTTGCATGTAATTGACAGCGCATATTTTAGTGGAGCTATCACGGGAGCCTATGGCCAGTAGCTTAGAGTCTGAGGACCAATCCAGCCACGTGACGTCATCGTAGCCACCAAGGAAACTGCGTTTTAGGACAAATGGATTGTATTCGCCAGTAATTTCACCAGGAGCGCAAAAAATAAGCACCAGATTCTCTCTTGCAACCGCAAAATAGGCACCGTCCGGACTAAAATTGATGCACTGCACTCCCGTTTGGAATTTATGTCGATGTATGACCGTACAGGAGACCATGCTGATTAAATGCGCATCGCCCTGCTCATTGACAGCGATCAGCAAGCTGCCATCCGGCGAGAGGGCTATGTTTGTGTAATTGTACCGGGACTCCAGGGCCAACGTGCGTGACTTGTTGCTAGCAATGAAACAATAGAGATACGTTTTAGACTGGGAATATGAATGTGTGGGGTTGGGAAGCATACTTCTTGAGATCATATACGGTTATCCGGTTACCCACAGGACTAATAACTGAATTGCCATCGGGTGTGAAGACCAAGTTTCCATTGCGATAAATTGTGCCCAACAAATTCGAAAACTGCAAGTAAATGAAATTATTCGTTATGCCTATCAAGTGTTGTATGGCTCATCGCGTATATTCACTTTGTAAGAAAACTTCATATCGCAGTTTTACTATGTAACTTAATATTTTAAAATAAAGCCTTGAGCGGTAATTATAAACAAAAGCACTGCACGTGTTAGGCAGTGCGATGCTAAAATACCAAATATGCAATATAATAATAATACCAAACATACTAGCAAATATATTGATGATTTGGTATTTTTAGCAAAAGTAATGCTAGTATTAAAAATTACAGCTGATAAGTACAGTGCTGCCAACTTGTCTTACTCTTTTATTTTACGAAAGGAAGAACAAGATACAATTTACAAAACAAAAGAAAATACAACATAAATACAAAATACTCGTAACTGAACAATGGAAACGAGCAAATCCACTTCGGATAAGTTAGCCGAACGCAAGGCACGTCTACTCGAGCTGCACAAACAGCGCCAAGAGGCGCGCACACAAAACCACCAAGAAGTCGTCGCAGAAGACGCTCGCAAAAAACTGCCAAGCAACTGGGAAGCTCGTAAGCGACAGGCAGAATGGTTGCTGGCAGATGACAAGGCACGCGCAGAAGCAGAGTCTGCTGGCAAAGATTATGAGCGCCTGCAGCTGCTCAAGGTGTCCGCCATCGATGCGGAACGAATAGAGAAAAAGAAGAAACGCAAAGATAATCCCGACTTGGGCTTCTCCACATACGAGGCGCAAACAGCCAGGCAATACAATCGCCTGGTCAAGAATATGCCAGTTCGCGACATGGCCAAGTATGAAAAACAAAAGGCTGAACTGGGCGAGGCCTTTTACGGCGGCCCAAACACGACGCTTCACTTGCTTACCAAGGACACGCCTAGTGCTATTAACAATATGGTTAAAGATTTGGAACAGCAAATCGATCGCAGAAAGAAGTATTCCAGACGACGAATCTATAACGACGACGCCGATGTCGACTTCATTAACGAACGCAACTCAAAATTCAACAAGAAATTGGATCGTTTCTACGGCGAGCACACGGCTGAAATTAAGCAAAATCTGGAGCGTGGCACGGCAATTTAAACCTAATTTTAAGGCAAACAATTTGATTTAAATGTCTAACCTAGCTTTTAATGGCATTTGTACCTAGAGCAAATAAAATAAAATAAAGCTATATAAATTTATGTACATATATCTAAACGCCAACATATTTCAAGTTTCTACACGTATGAAACGTCCATCTTTTGGGGGAAAATACCGCGATATTGGTATTAAATACCACACAAACTAAACAATATACAAACTTCTGAGAATGGTATTATTTGATCCCTCTGCATACAAGCCTTGTTTAGTTAGTTGTGAATTTGAAAAAATCAGCATATAGGCATATTAAAAAATCGTTCGGCATCTTAGAGAGTATTATGGTGTTTTATTCAGACAACAGACATAATGCACAATTTTAGCGCACGTGAAAAGTATTTGATTTCAAACACATTAAACTGTCTGCCCGTAATACTGCAAGGACGTGCCGTGCTGATAGATCTACGAAATGAGACATCAGTAGCAGGGATTATAAGTGTCGCCGACGGCCACATGACATGCGAGCTGACAGACGCGGTTTTTATTGATCGTAATGGTCAGTACCATGCGTTCGACCACTTCATGATACGCAATCGTATGATTCGTCTGCTGCACATACCGCCGGACCTGGATATTGGACATGAGCTTGCGCAGCTAAACCGCAAGCCCGCTAGAAGGACCAAGGCCAATGCCAAGCGCACCTTTAAGCAAAAGCGCGCAGAAGAGCGACACAAGGAAACTTTGGAGAGTATCAAAACCCAGAGGAAGGCTGAGCAACCGAAGGAAGATACAGAACTTGGCAAAAATTAAGCTCAAATAAACCACTTAACCAAATCAAACACGCATCTTTATTCATTTAGCAATTAATATTTTTGTATCTTCATAATTTGTTGCTGTGCAATATCGTTAACTTAAGATATTATTTTGCTTTGTTTTGCTCCTTGTATTTGTAGTGAAGCTCCATGCAGTCTGTTTCTGAAATTTTGATCCAGCCATTTGGAGTCATGTGGTAGACGCGAACGATGCCGCCCGAATAAGCATCACGGAAAGTAGCATGGTAAATGGCACGACGACCCAGCTCCTGTGCTTCAGTGTCCTTCAAGTCCCAGTGGTAGCCGGAGTCAAGGACTCCGAAAGCATAAATTGAACCGCTGCCAACTGAAAATACGTTGCCGGGAGTGCGTGATCCTTCCGAGTCCACGTAGTACAGTCCGGGTCCGCGCTTGTCATACCCGGCTAACATCATGCCCATGCTTAGGCCCATGCCCTTGTACTCGTGAGCGATATTTGCCATGATCTTGCTGGCCGCAGCCACTGAGATGCGTTCCTTGTTTCGCAGCTCGTGTAGGCGACATTCCTTTGCCAGCACGCGGTCCCAGTAGACACAGTCAGCGGCACCGCCGGCCAATGTTCCAAGCAAGAACTGGTTGATTTCGACAATTTTTTTCATTGACTGCGAGCCAATGTACTGACCTCCGGTTGCACGCGAATCCACGGCTAATATGACGCCGCCTTGGTACTTGAAACCCAGCGTTGTGGTGCCGTGATCAAAGTTTATCTTAACGCCGCTGTTACTAGCGTTTGCTTGGATTTTGTTCAAATTTTCAAGGGGCTGCAGATGAATTTTAACCCATTTACTTATTTATATTAATAACGATATAATAATATTGTATTTCGCTTACATTCTCAAACGGGGGCGCCGCCAAAGTATATGGATTTGCAATATTACTGGTGAATGCGTTTAGCTCGTTCTCGACTTCCGTTGAAGTCCAGGCAGCTGGCTTCATATATGAAGCATTGGAAATTTTACAAATTTCTGCTAAAGCCATTGTTTTTAAAATATCTTTCCTTTAGTTTGCCGACACGGGAATTGAAAATTATTTTGTGATGAGATGACAAAAATTTATAAAAATTACCCAACACTGCGATACAAACAGTTATGGGCACCCCAATTACGTTAACATTTACATAATGTTATTAACAGTGGACACTCAGTTGTTCTTGAAAAAGAGTCCGTTACTCGTCTCCCAGTTTTGCATCAAATAAATGTGACTAAAGCAATTTTACTTAAAAATGATCGAAAGCGGGCTAAAGAGCTTAAAGTGCTTTTAAATGAGGGGTTTAATACATAACAAATACGACATGATCGATAGCATTTAGACTGGCGATAAGTTTTCGATATGCTCAATAGGTGACAACCATGAACAAACCTGTTGCCAATTTTGCAATTCGCCTCAATTTTCTCTTCTATTTTCCTTAAGGCCTGGCTTAAAGCCAAATTATCTCTGGGCGTTTACTAAATGTAAGCAAAATATAACGCAAGAAGCTGATTATAGTTTTTAAATCATAAAGTAAAACATTGGTAAAAACCAGAAATGTAACGTATAACGGTAATAACATCAACTTTGGTTGTAAGTCTTGGCAGTGCTTAAATTCGCTGCAAAGCGGTCGACTTCGATTGGCAAAATATTGTTGTATTTGTGAAACGTGCTAAAATTAACAAAAAAAAAAAATGAATGTAATAAACATAGCAAAATAAGAAAAGGATATGGTAAAAAATCCTAACAGCATCTAAATAAGTTAATGCGTGCGTACAATGATATGTGTGTGGGTATGTACATATGTATGTATTCAAGTACATCAAAAGTGCAACGTATTTTTATGGGCATTGTACTTACACACACGCACACACACACACACACACACATGGTTGAGTGTATTGTTGACTTGCTTTTTAGTCGATTTCAAACAATTGAAACAACTTTATTTCCGAATTTGCTTTTAGACAATGCAGTATGGATCACAACCTGAAACAGGAAGCCCTGCCGAATGCCATTTCCGGGGTTTGTCCAAAAAGAAAACGTATCGGTGCATAGTATATTTCGCAATATTAACTCATTTCAGCATGACTCCAGAAACTGGACGGCATTGCACGAAGCAGTTGCGGCTGGAGACGACAAGCGTGTCCAAATATTGCTCTCCAGCAATGCTGATCGCCTGGCCAGAGAGTCTAACCAGGGCAACACAGCCTTGCACGAAGCAGCCAGCCGTGGGCTCAGTCGCTGCGTAAAGTTACTCTGTGCGCCCCCACCCTCAAAGCCGCATCAGAAGGAGAAGAGCAGACTGAAAGCGAGGGTGGCAAACACGATCGAGGCGCTGCACAATAGCACGCTGAACATTATTAATAACGAGGGTCTCTCGGCGCTTCATTTGGCAGCGCAAAATGGCCATAATCAAAGTTCTAGGGAATTGTTGATGGCCGGAGCCGATCCCGATGTTCAGAACAAGGTTAGTTGCATTTACATAGTACATTGTTCATTTCATAACTTATAATCGATATTCCACGTTTAACTCAGTACGGCGATACTGCGCTACATACTGCATGCCGTTATGGCCATGCAGGCGTTACGCGTATTCTTCTTTCGGCATTGTGTGACCCCAACAAGACGAACCTGAATGGAGACACTGCGTTGCACATCACTTGCGCCATGGGCCGCCGGAAGCTGACGCGCATTTTGCTGGAGGCAGATGCACGTTTGAATGTGAAGAACGCACAAGGCGACACGCCTCAAAGCATTGCGATCAGAAAGAATTACCGCGAAATCAATGAAATTCTGAGCACGCCAAAGCGTATACGTAACCGTAGAGAAAAGCCAAAGGAAAATGAGAAATCGGTGCCTGCTCAGGATAAAGATAAAGATAGTGCTGATAATGCGATCAATTGGTCACCCTATGGCTGCCACTACTTTCCCGATCCGCGCTCCTTTCCATCGCCCAAACTAGAGACCTTACCCAAAGAACCGCTAAAGCAAGGCGAACAATATTTTCTTGACCTCGCCGGTCATATACACAAGGGTCCAGTGAGTGTTGGTAACACATGCTATTGTGGCCCCTTCTTCCGGCATATAGAAAATAAATTGAACTGTAATCGCAAAAGCTTAAAGAAGTATGTGCACAAAACAAAGGAGCGACTGGGTCACAAGGTCCAAGCGCTGGCGATCAAGACGAATGACCAAATCGAGCAACTGACCCGAACAATGATCGAGGATCGGATTCGTTGTGAGAGCAAGAGGCAGTACCTCAACGAATATCTCCGCCGTGGGGAGCCATTTCGCTCCACATTTGACAATCCAACCAAAAGTCAAAGAGTCGAACGCACATTGTCTCGATGCCGAAGCTTGGATTTGCTTGAAAGCAATTTTGAAAATGGCAAAATGTCGAATTCTAAGAGTGTGGACATTTTAGAAAAGGAAAATCAAACTGTTGTTGATGTTGTCTACCATCCCCATTCGAACGATGTGCCAGGCGAGAGCGATATAAATGATGATTCTCGTTCCAACTCTAGTACTGGAATACCGGACAATTGCAATGATGTCATGGCCTCAGCCGTTTCGGCAGCGCAGGAGGAACTTAAGCAATCGAAACTGGATGAATTAAAACAGGATTTCCTTAAGGTATCAGAGCGACTTGGAGACTTGTTGGAGAAAACAACTCTTATCATGGAGAGAGATAATGAACAAGAGAGTAAACGGCAGCTTTGCTCTCTTTCACCGGAACAAAGCAATCCATCCATGTATAGCCCAGAAAATCCGTGTCTCCTGCTGGAAAATAAAGAGAATGGCAATAGTCCGAACTATGATGAGTATACAAATGTGCAGCGACGATATCCCAACTCTAGTGAAACCTCGAATCCCTCACAGAACTCGAACAGTTGGGAGTTTGAAACGTCGCCTCCAGGCGGCCAAAAGTACTATCATTGCATTGGTAGAGGTGAAAACATGTTGAATACGGTTATTAAGGCACTCCGCAAGGATGGCGTTTTCACGGATAATAGTAAGGACGACGTGGCATTCAACCAGAATGCGGACAGAATATGTGGAGACAAGTTACTCTATAAGGAGCAAGCCCACGACACTCCGTCTCCGTCTTGTAGCACGGATGCTGTGTTTCATGCGCGACAGTCCCGTATAACTTGCCCCAAGACTATATCGAATCTAATGAAACGACAACCACTTTGTTTAGAGGATAGCTACGTGGCCAACCCAACTCCATTTAATTCGAATCCCATCTGCTTTGCTGAAGGAGACATTGCAGATCACCCAAGCGGGCTACCTATAAGGCAAAGCTCCAATGATGCTGTTGGAAAGGTTGAAATTAAAAACAGTGAGATAAAGTACCTAAAGAAATCCAATACTGGCCAAGTCAAAGACATGGTGGCACATTTGCAGGATAAAATAGATTCGAGCATTCAGTTTGACAATGATGTGAACTTAAGCTCAGATTCGCAGCATTCAAATATAATGACCCCGCATTTGAATAACAGCTTACACAGTATTTCCACCCATGGAGGCGCTCCTCAGTTTCCGTTGCAAAATCCTTCCGCTCTGTACGCAGCCGCCCACATGAGGAAACCACATCAGTTCGGCGTAGCTGAAAGGCAAATACCCAAAGATGCATATTTTCACGATCTACCGCATCGGTCACAAAATATGCAAAGAACACAAAAAATGTACTCCGGAGATATAGGAAATGCTATGTTTGCCGGGGGCTATACAGGACAGCAAGAGTTTGACGTACCCAGTTCATCTCTAACTCTCCATACTCAATCACATGATCATGAACCATTACATAAAGAGTACATTAGCCAAGTTCCTAATGTGGCTGACAATAATCAGCTTCAATATCTGCATGGGAATCTGGTTCAAAATGTCAACTCTATTAGAGCGCATTCCATGATGTTACGGAATCAGCTGCCGCATAATGTCTTAAACAGTGACGTCGATATCGACGTGGATGAAATCGCATCTGTCGGCTTATACAATAATGTTTCCAGCCTAGTTTGAGTTAAATTTAAGAAACGACAATTAACTGTGCAGATTTTGTAGCCAACATTTTGTAAATAGTTGTCACAATGTATTTATCATAATTATTTATATGTATTTATATGTTATCCTGTTTATGTTGCACTATACCAGTTATTTGTCAAATCATATTCTGGACGTTTGGCCGCAAAGTAGCAACATTAGCAGTCAAATTTCATAATTCGCAGCATTTGTTTGGCACTATTTATCTGAAAATATACATGTGTATGCATGTATGTACTTATTCTGTAGTTTTTTGTATCTTCACTTAGGCGTACGACTATGAATAACTACGTATAATGTTATTATTGAATTAAAATATATTTTCTTTAAAAATCTTTTAATATAATAATAGTATTAATGTGTGTGTAAATATCAGAATGTCAAGTACATATTTATTGATAACAGATCGTTTTGGTGTTTTGATAGACATGCGGCTTTCGACATTGTAAAAATAAATTTTAAAAAAATGTTTATAAATTAACTATTGATGACAACTTTGATATCAATAACTACATATAATATGCTTGTTTGTTAATACATTTTAGCATTTTCTTAGAAATGGTTTTTCTCGATGTTTAATATTAAATTCAAAATTCTATAAATGATGTCGCAGAAAATGTACTATTGCTGCTGCTGCTGCTCTCTTCTACTCACTTACACATATCGGCCACTTAATAATATCTTAATTCTCAATAGTCAAATTACATGTTACAATAGCCAATAATTCATTCGCTTTTAATGTAGCCTAATATAAACCTATTAACATTATTAATTTCGCAATCTATTGGAAAATTTTATCTTGGCTTTAATGAAATGAGTGTCGATAGATAACCCGGCTTTCCTCAATTTAACTTAACAATATTGTTGGTCTTAAGACAGCAGGGATGAGTTACGCTCGCTTGGGACTTTGCAAGTTACGAATATTTTAAGATCAGGTAATGTCTCAAAGGGGACTATTGTCCGAGTCTTCGCGCTCTTGGATTGTAGTTATACTTTGCTGCAAGGCATTCGGTGTTAGCCACTCTCTAAAATAGACGAATATCGCATATTTATATTGCTAATATCTCTTTCGGCCAACTCACTTTGGTAGGCATCTTTGTAAAAATGGCACACAGGAGCTGAAATGTGCAAGACGGTTCACCCAACTAGGTATTTCTTGGCCGCAAAGTATCTGTTGAAGATGCCAATGGTAAAAGCTGTTACTACAACGACCATTGGAGGGTTTTGAGTAAATTATACGCGTACCTGTGTCAAGTTGCCCGAAAAGTGGTTACAATTATTGTTCATAAGGTGATAACGATCTCCACGAAATTGATTCCCCAATTCCTCGACAAGGCGACGAACTTCCTCATAGGTAAAGTCGGTACAGCCGATTTGTATGCTCTGTCGGAATTGAAACTGTTCACCCAGCTCGTCGTGGTCGCGTGGAGATATTTCAAAAACACCAGTAAACGGAAATGGATGGCCACCATACGCAAACTCCGTGCCGAATGCTTCTACGCCGGAATGGAATACGCCAAGACCAATCGATGTGGTATACTCGTTAATCCAGTACTGCGAACAATATAAAAAAATAGGTAAACAAATATGTCAATCCAATAAATCCTTGTCGCTCCTTACCATGTCATATACGTTAAGAATAACTGGTTCTCTTGTGCCCATATTGGATGGCAAGAGCTCCTCATTACCATCTTTCGGGACACTTAGGCAGCTCGGAAAAGACAGGTTGCACGGCAGCCCGTTGGAGAACATTGATTAAATGCGTTGTTGGTTTTCTTTCTTACTGCAACAAAAGATATACATATATGTATGAGACACCAACTCTCGATGAAAATGTTTATACATAAATAATTCTAAAAAAGTCTGTACAATTGTGTTACTTTTAATTCGGAGTCGAACCTAAATCAATTACACTTGCATATCCATATGTATGTACATACATATTTAAAAATGTACATTTTTTATGCACATATGTTCAAGTACATGCATACATATGTATACATGAATATATATTCAATCATCTACATGCACACATGCATACATACATACAAGTATTAAAAATGTGTCATTCCAAACAACTCACTCGATTTACAGGACCCTAATATCCCATAATCCAGAGGAAGTTGACAATTTGTAATTGGCTAATGTTAAGAGCTTCGCATTTATTGTTTTATTTACTTCCGCGTCTATTTTAAGTTTATACACAAAATTTTTTGTTGTTTATGGATTGATTGTAGAGTTGTATCGGCCCAGTTTAGTATCGTTCATTGGTTCATTTTATCGAACTACTCAAATAGGTTCTTATTCCTTATTTAATCTATCGAGTTTATTTTCAATCGAATATCGCACAAGCTCTACAGAAACTTTTCAAATTAAAAAAAACCAAATTAACCGTTATTTCTTTTTTTTTTCTTACATAAAGTTGATTAAAGCAGAACGATTCATTTTATTGTGCATGTCCGGCTTATTTGATTTTGTATGTCTTAGTGTAAATTGTGTGATTGGTTTTGTTTCCATACAACATTTTAGAACATTTTGAACGAATTATTTTTGTATACATTTGAGATAATAATTTTCTCGGAGTCAGGTAATTTGATTATTTAAGCTTTCTTTGCTCTAAAAATGAAAGCTAAAGCCAAAAAAAAAAAATATGGCTTTAATTATCATACGGAGATTGACTAGGCATACCCCAGTACTTCATTTTAAGGGTTTCCAACAGCTGATACCGCAAAAGAAGCATACATATGAACATTTACGTGAATATGTATGCACGTACATGTATTAACCTGTAAGTGCTTCATTAGTGCGCATGACAGAGATTTGAATTCACAAACAACACGTGCCAAGCAAAGCTTTCAGCGTCACTGAGAGGGCAACAGAGGAAGCAGCACAGAAAAAAGCAGAAAACGAATTTTGCCGGCTCTCCACAGCCGACTTCTGGGTATATCCTCGGAGACACCCGTGCGCTCAGTTAATCTGTGGCAGTGGCAACAGCTACCCACGCCGTGCTCTCAGTCTTGGTTGAACGCTGCGGAAGAGCGGTTAAGGTTGAGTCATCCAAAAGGATCCGACACAAATCGCAGCAAATATTAGTGTACAGATAAAAAAAAAATTGTTTTGTTGTGCAAAGTTCGAGTAAAATAAACGCAAGGCATAAGAAAAATATTGTATTATTTACTTACAATCTTGATAGTTGTGTATCTTTGTCCATTTGCTAAGTGCCAAACACCAAATTTGAGTTTTCTTCTTGTTAAAGTGCAACATAAATTTAAGGCCAAATTTGCGTATGTAAAAATGTAAAAGTTAAAATGGAAAATTCGCCATCCAGTTCAATAGAGAAGCAAATTGATCACTTTCTGGAGCATTTTAAGCGTAGTGCTTCCAAGGCCATCGATACCGACTGGGTTAGCGGCTCCGATGGACAGTCCAATGGCAGTCCTCAACGGCAGCCGCCCCTGCAACGTTTGCTGCAAAGAACCAAAAGCCGATCCAGTTGTCTAGACGTATCGGAACTGTCAGGTAAGTTCTCCCCATAGGGCTGCGAGGACTACATCATTTATTCTGTCAAGCATCAAGGCTATTGCCTTACCCCTATTCTCCCCTTGCTCCCTTCACCCACGAACAGCAGCATATTGATTTTCCATTGGCATTTCCTACTTGATAAATGTCACGGCTAGGCTCTCTTTAGGTTCGTATGCCCGTGTATATATAGTGCAACGGGCTTATCAGCGTACTATCATGATTTTATCTTGCTATTTTACCTTAATCTATCTTTTTTTACCCTTGCTCGTAGAAAATTGTAAATATAACTACACTACTTAGGCTTGTTAATATTAATGGGTATTATTTAGTTTAAGTCCAAATGGATAAAAGGCAACTGTCCTTCATGCATATTTTTCCAGAGTGCGAAATGCGTCCATATTGCATTTTAAACAGAATTTGAGTTGAGTCTTAAGAAATAATTTAACATTGAGAATAGTGAATTTCTCATTAAACAAGCTTTAAAGAACTAGTTTAAATAGATCATAGTAGAAAAAATTAAAATAAGTGCGCGATTGCTGAAGAGAGACTAATGTCTTAATTTTAAGGCGGTTGGTAAAGATAATCAAAAGCTCAGAAAACAAGGATTTATTTATTGAAACTACTTGATTTCTGGCCGTATGATAATGCACTTCTATTTCAGGCTAGTATTAGACTATAGATTAAGTAACCAGAGAAGGGGTAAGAAAAGTGTGTGACACATATCAGTTGTATTTCCACAAAAAACTTTACAAATGATTTTAAAGTCGAAAGCTCACCCACCAAATCTTTGTGACATTGGTTTCTTTCAAGGAGGACTGGATTCATTTGAACAAAGATCTTTGAAAATGGATTTGAGCCCGATTGGATTGCGATTTTTCCACACTTTCTGATGGAATTTCGCAAAAAGCTTGATTTAGCGTGTACTCCATCAAATAATGTAGGTTCACTAATTTTCAACTTCCTAGCTCTTAACATTCAGTCAGTCAGTCAGTCAGGACAAACAGTTTTATTCTCTATATAGAATATATCTTGGGCTGTAAAGAAATGGAATACCGTCTTGTGTGTTTGCTGGTGCATATTGTATACATTTCTCTCATTAAGCTGCACTTAAATGGCCGCTCTTATGAAATACATACTTATGTATGTGTGCACACATAAATGCCACTAAGTGTTACACCCTCATAACAATTGGCGCACCGCTGCGAGAGGGTTTCCATTTTATTTAGGGTAGACGACGCTTATTGCTAATCTCTGGCACCCGCGATACTCTTTTTTTTTGCCTGTTGCTTTATTTCAAACCCACGCTCGCAGATACGTAAATAGTTGTTAGCATGGGCGAATGTGGCCTTGGTTCCTAGTTGTTTTTGTCAGTATGATATAGTTTCACAGTGTGATAGAAGATTGGATTGAGTAAAATTGGTTGATTGTATAAAACATACAATTTTGAAAAGATATAAAGATTATGACCCTGTGCAATATTGCATGCAAAGTATAAATCATTATTCGTTTTTCGTTTTTAAATTTATCAACAGTTAAAAATTACGGATCGATAAGTGATTAAAGACTTCTTCGATGTCTCTTTCTAGTTGTTCTTTTACACTAGCTTGCCGATCCGCAGTTTTCCCGTTTCAAACGTCCTCAAAAAAAGAAATGATCATTTTCAAAATAAATGCTATTAATTAGCTTATAATTGCCCAAACTAATATATTAATAATATATTTAATCTTTAACAAAGTCCATTCTGCATTTAACATACAACAGCTGTGTTGATTTTCTGTTATTTATGACCTTATCGATAGTTTTTCGACTAGTCATGTTAGACTGGAAATACTAGTGCGCTGTTAAAAATTTGAATCCAAGCCGCCGTTTTTCTTATAAGTTGCCATGGATTTGATTAGTCTTTGTATTTAGCTACAATTAAAAAATGTTGCTGCGAATCGCTTGCAGTAAACAATCTGTTAATTTTCTTTGTGCAGTTCAGGAATCAATGTCTTACTACCCAGTGTTAATAACATATGCTATGTTAATGTCATCCCGCTGTTATGTTATTTATATGAGTTTGGCTCTTCTTCTTCTCGGCTGTGTAAAAATAAACCCGGTGCACAGTTGAAATATACAACTAATATTGTGCGTAAATATGTGTATATACATATAAGTATAACTTGTGACGCGCGTGTTCTTATTAATATTGCAAATGCATAGAAACTATTTATGCATAAGTGAATACCCATATATAAATATATATATATAGTTTTATGTACATATACAAATGTGTGCAGTACATTGTTTTGTTTAACACAACACGTTCATCTGTGATTGGTTTCGGTGCAATTGTTATTTTGCGTAAATACTGTTATAGATCGGTTTATAGTTTGCCTATTTTGTGTTGAATCACCAAAACTAACTAAATTGACGTACCGGACGCGGCCACACAACACCAAACATCTGATCGAAGTACACAACGCTGACCTTTCAACATTCATCATGCATATTATTATGTGCACATAGTATGTGGGTATGTTCATACATACATATGTGGCATGCAGTATATAGGGGTATATAGTATATACTTCCTAGCCGTCATTGCCAAACTGATATGCTAAGTATCTATAGACAAAACGTCCGAGCGAATGGGCTCTGTGTGGCAGATAACAATATTGTACATTAGATAAGTTGTTGCCGCAAGAAGTTCTGTTATTTACATAAACCAGAAAGTGTTAACTTCTCGCCTCATTCGTTGCAGTTCGTCAGTCAGTCACATTTACAATCACATACTGTCATTCGAAATTGTTTTATAAGTACGTTTAATATTTTGTTTACGTACGATTACGAACTTGCTTTGAAGTAACTGTGATTCAGGCAGAGTCATTAAGGGCGTATAATTATTTATAAATAAAACATTGCACATCAACAATTGACAATATACGACAATTATATTTATCATGAATCGATTGTATTTGTCAATTTTACCAACAATCAACTTTATGAGCGGGCATATATATATATATAAACAAATTAATTATACATATGTAACGCATTCAATAAATTAGTATTTCAGCTGTTATTACCCTGACAACAGATAATTGCCCAGCTGGTTGCTCCCGACTGCAAAGTTCTGACTAGTATTTATATATGTAGTTCAGTTTGACTGATGAGCAAGCTGATCTGTCCATGTGAAAAATGATCAAAACAGCAGATAGACATCAAGAATAAGAATTGAGTACGAGCGCATGTCCATAAATGTATTCAGTTCTGTCAAATAAAATCAATTTCAACATTTCACCTACAGTGTGCCGTGCTCCTGGCTCGATGATGTTTTCCAGCACTAGAAATAGTGCTGAAAATGAACTAACACTTAGGTTGTTTTGTGGTTTCCTTGAGAATTGGTAATTCGGCCCGTAATTGTCCCTTAAATACAACAGATGCACATATGGATCGTTGGTTTACATTAGCTGTATTCAATATAATATCGAGTAAAAAATTATTAATAAATTTAATAAATAGGGGGCACCCTGATCCTTCATCAACCAACACCTAATGCAGATCGCTTAAAAAACCTGATTTTGAAATCGATTTTTATCGATTTCTGGGCAAAGTATCGATGCTGAAAAACAAACTCGTACTGTGCAGGCACTAGTAGGAACTAAGTTCAAGTTTCCATCTCTTATAGGTTCTGAGATCGACGCGTTCGGGGGTTCAGGGTAAAATAAGGGCCGCCCGTACGCCACATAACGGATTGGGTTGCATTTAAAAATGATGATACCATCATAAATAATATAATTGTTTTCATTTTTTTCAAGTTGGGTTGCTTCAAATGATATAAAAACAAGCAGGAACAGCTATTTTTGCAGTGCCGAAGATAAAGAGCCTGCAAGGTCTTATAACAAGTCGCACATTTATAAAAAGAAACCTCAAATACAATCGTTTTGTAGAAGTTATTTTATAATGAATTATTGAAATATTAAAGAGCGCAAGCTGAATTTCTGATTCATATCGCAATTTACCATCTTTCAAACTAACAAGAAGAAAGAAAGAGCGCTTTAGTCGAAAGTGCCCGACTTGGAGATACCTCTCATTACAAACATTCTAGCTTTCTTTTATACACACAATCACAAAAACGCGCACGCACACACGCTCCGCACTTGACTTTGCATTCATAAGAAATGCATTCTTAATAACCTTCGGTATTTATAGTCCGACTCTTACGAAAGTTTGTTAAGTGCAAGGCTCTACCTTTATTACGTATATTAATCGATAATATGGAAAATAGGAGATAGCTTATAGATTGGGATTTAAAAAAAAGTATTCCACTTTAATCTAATTGCGTTTCCGCCTTAATGTAAAAATATAAGTATTTGAATGTGCGGATCTTTTTAAACGCCAAAAATGAATCAGAGAAAAGTGCACTGAAATTTGTAAAACAGAAATGTTGCTAATTCGAGTCAAATATCAACATAGCCATGGGTCAAATATCGAGTGGTAAAAGTAAAAGTTCACACCCCTTGCTTGTACACTGAAAATAATTATTTAAGCTGTATTCGAAAGGTTTTCCACCCCTCATAGTATGTCAATATAAAGCCGGAGCGTATGACTATTCTTCTCTGTGATCATGAAATGGCTAGAAACGAGTCGAATGTAACGAAGATAGCAGGAATTGCCTATTACGACTCAAATAGTCGCATTCCGTGCGGAGTAACATAGACCAGCTATACACTATCACAACTATTAAACATCAACTTAGTGTTAATTGCGGCAGCGGGAAGCCCAGAGAATTGGAACAGCTCTGCGGAACTGAATCTCTGTATATTACATTAAGGCCTTATCGTCTGTGCGCTCTATGGCAGATGTTACACGCTTTACAATTTACAATTGACAGTGGGCGCAGACAAGAGGGAACTTTCAGATACTTTTCGTTCTGTGCGAGTGTGAATGTGAGATCTTGAGTGTTCATTGACTGACTCGTTTTCGCGCTGCTCCAATTAGGTGTTTGTCGGTGCCAAACGAATGTGTGCACTCGCTGTCGAAATGCAGCAGACGCCATTTCCAACTTGATCAATGGAAAGCAAAAGAAACGACCGGCAAACTGAGCATTGGCGCTCTTTTCTTCAGAATTGGTCGCAAATTCGGATTCTGGCAATCGAGCAATCACCTTCATGACGGTTTTTCTCTGTGTTCGTGGTGCTTTTCTCTTACGCAAGCTCTCTCTCTCTCCAGCTGCCTCTCTCGAGGTCTCTCCGCTTGGCAGCAGCTGATGATGACGAGGCCAACAATGCCGAGTCTCAGTGCCAGAGTCTCGTTGAATATCGCAGTGGCAATACCATACGCAACGTTTCA